>OX383281.1:7418184-8639776 GCA_947522985.1 Lithophane socia | reverse complement strand
TACCTACTAACCTAACCTAACCTAACCTAACCTAACCTAACCTAACCTAACCTAACCTAACCTAACCTAACCTAACCTAACTACCTAACCTAACCTAACCTAACCTAACCTAACCTAACCTAACTAACCTAACCTAACCTAACCTAACCTAACCTAACCTAACCTAACCTAACCTAACCTAACCTAACCTAACCTAACCTAACCTAACCTAACCTAACCTAACCTAACTAACCTAACCTAACCTAACCTAACCTAACCTAACCTAACCTAACCTAACCTAACCTAACCTAACCTAACCTAACCTAACCTAACCTAACCTAACCTAACCTAACCTAACCTAACCTAACCTAACCTAACCTAACCTAACCTAACCTAACCTAACCTAACCTAACCTAACCTAACCTAACCTAACCTAACCTAACCTAACCTAACCTAACCTAACCTAACCTAACCTAACCTAACCTAACCTAACCTAACCTAACCTAACCTAACCTAACCTAACCTAACCTAACCTAACCTAACCTAACCTAACCTAACCTAACCTAACCTAACCTAACCTAACCTAACCTAACCTAACCTAACCTAACCTAACCTAACCTAACCTAACCTAACCTAACCTAACCTAACCTAACCTAACCTAACCTAACCTAACCTAACCTAACCTAACCTAACCTAACCTAACCTAACCTAACCTAACCTAACCTAACCTAACCTAACCTAACCTAACCTAACCTAACCTAACCTAACCTAACCTAACCTAACCTAACCTAACCTAACCTAACCTAACCTAACCTAACCTAACCTAACCTAACCTAACCTAACCTAACCTAACCTAACCTAACCTAACCTAACCTAACCTAACCTAACCTAACCTAACCTAACCTAACCTAACCTAACCTAACCTAACCTAACCTAACCTAACCTAACCTAACCTAACCTAACCTAACCTAACCTAACCTAACCTAACCTAACCTAACCTAACCTAACCTAACCTAACCTAACCTAACCTAACCTAACCTAACCTAACCTAACCTAACCTAACCTAACCTAACCTAACCTAACCTAACCTAACCTAACCTAACCTAACCTAACCTAACCTAACCTAACCTAACCTAACCTAACCTAACCTAACCTAACCTAACCTAACCTAACCTAACCTAACCTAACCTAACCTAACCTAACCTAACCTAACCTAACCTAACCTAACCTAACCTAACCTAACCTAACCTAACCTAACCTAACCTAACCTAACCTAACCTAACCTAACCTAACCTAACCTAACCTAACCTAACCTAACCTAACCTAACCTAACCTAACCTAACCTAACCTAACCTAACCTAACCTAACCTAACCTAACCTAACCTAACCTAACCTAACCTAACCTAACCTAACCTAACCTAACCTAACCTAACCTAACCTAACCTAACCTAACCTAACCTAACCTAACCTAACCTAACCTAACCTAACCTAACCTAACCTAACCTAACCTAACCTAACCTAACCTAACCTAACCTAACCTAACCTAACCTAACCTAACCTAACCTAACCTAACCTAACCTAACCTAACCTAACCTAACCTAACCTAACCTAACCTAACCTAACCTAACCTAACCTAACCTAACCTAACCTAACCTAACCTAACCTAACCTAACCTAACCTAACCTAACCTAACCTAACCTAACCTAACCTAACCTAACCTAACCTAACCTAACCTAACCTAACCTAACCTAACCTAACCTAACCTAACCTAACCTAACCTAACCTAACCTAACCTAACCTAACCTAACCTAACCTAACCTAACCTAACCTAACCTAACCTAACCTAACCTAACCTAACCTAACCTAACCTAACCTAACCTAACCTAACCTAACCTAACCTAACCTAACCTAACCTAACCTAACCTAACCTAACCTAACCTAACCTAACCTAACCTAACCTAACCTAACCTAACCTAACCTAACCTAACCTAACCTAACCTAACCTAACCTAACCTAACCTAACCTAACCTAACCTAACCTAACCTAACCTAACCTAACCTAACCTAACCTAACCTAACCTAACCTAACCTAACCTAACCTAACCTAACCTAACCTAACCTAACCTAACCTAACCTAACCTAACCTAACCTAACCTAACCTAACCTAACCTAACCTAACCTAACCTAACCTAACCTAACCTAACCTAACCTAACCTAACCTAACCTAACCTAACCTAACCTAACCTAACCTAACCTAACCTAACCTAACCTAACCTAACCTAACCTAACCTAACCTAACCTAACCTAACCTAACCTAACCTAACCTAACCTAACCTAACCTAACCTAACCTAACCTAACCTAACCTAACCTAACCTAACCTAACCTAACCTAACCTAACCTAACCTAACCTAACCTAACCTAACCTAACCTAACCTAACCTAACCTAACCTAACCTAACCTAACCTAACCTAACCTAACCTAACCTAACCTAACCTAACCTAACCTAACCTAACCTAACCTAACCTAACCTAACCTAACCTAACCTAACCTAACCTAACCTAACCTAACCTAACCTAACCTAACCTAACCTAACCTAACCTAACCTAACCTAACCTAACCTAACCTAACCTAACCTAACCTAACCTAACCTAACCTAACCTAACCTAACCTAACCTAACCTAACCTAACCTAACCTAACCTAACCTAACCTAACCTAACCTAACCTAACCTAACCTAACCTAACCTAACCTAACCTAACCTAACCTAACCTAACCTAACCTAACCTAACCTAACCTAACCTAACCTAACCTAACCTAACCTAACCTAACCTAACCTAACCTAACCTAACCTAACCTAACCTAACCTAACCTAACCTAACCTAACCTAACCTAACCTAACCTAACCTAACCTAACCTAACCTAACCTAACCTAACCTAACCTAACCTAACCTAACCTAACCTAACCTAACCTAACCTAACCTAACCTAACCTAACCTAACCTAACCTAACCTAACCTAACCTAACCTAACCTAACCTAACCTAACCTAACCTAACCTAACCTAACCTAACCTAACCTAACCTAACCTAACCTAACCTAACCTAACCTAACCTAACCTAACCTAACCTAACCTAACCTAACCTAACCTAACCTAACCTAACCTAACCTAACCTAACCTAACCTAACCTAACCTAACCTAACCTAACCTAACCTAACCTAACCTAACCTAACCTAACCTAACCTAACCTAACCTAACCTAACCTAACCTAACCTAACCTAACCTAACCTAACCTAACCTAACCTAACCTAACCTAACCTAACCTAACCTAACCTAACCTAACCTAACCTAACCTAACCTAACCTAACCTAACCTAACCTAACCTAACCTAACCTAACCTAACCTAACCTAACCTAACCTAACCTAACCTAACCTAACCTAACCTAACCTAACCTAACCTAACCTAACCTAACCTAACCTAACCTAACCTAACCTAACCTAACCTAACCTAACCTAACCTAACCTAACCTAACCTAACCTAACCTAACCTAACCTAACCTAACCTAACCTAACCTAACCTAACCTAACCTAACCTAACCTAACCTAACCTAACCTAACCTAACCTAACCTAACCTAACCTAACCTAACCTAACCTAACCTAACCTAACCTAACCTAACCTAACCTAACCTAACCTAACCTAACCTAACCTAACCTAACCTAACCTAACCTAACCTAACCTAACCTAACCTAACCTAACCTAACCTAACCTAACCTAACCTAACCTAACCTAACCTAACCTAACCTAACCTAACCTAACCTAACCTAACCTAACCTAACCTAACCTAACCTAACCTAACCTAACCTAACCTAACCTAACCTAACCTAACCTAACCTAACCTAACCTAACCTAACCTAACCTAACCTAACCTAACCTAACCTAACCTAACCTAACCTAACCTAACCTAACCTAACCTAACCTAACCTAACCTAACCTAACCTAACCTAACCTAACCTAACCTAACCTAACCTAACCTAACCTAACCTAACCTAACCTAACCTAACCTAACCTAACCTAACCTAACCTAACCTAACCTAACCTAACCTAACCTAACCTAACCTAACCTAACCTAACCTAACCTAACCTAACCTAACCTAACCTAACCTAACCTAACCTAACCTAACCTAACCTAACCTAACCTAACCTAACCTAACCTAACCTAACCTAACCTAACCTAACCTAACCTAACCTAACCTAACCTAACCTAACCTAACCTAACCTAACCTAACCTAACCTAACCTAACCTAACCTAACCTAACCTAACCTAACCTAACCTAACCTAACCTAACCTAACCTAACCTAACCTAACCTAACCTAACCTAACCTAACCTAACCTAACCTAACCTAACCTAACCTAACCTAACCTAACCTAACCTAACCTAACCTAACCTAACCTAACCTAACCTAACCTAACCTAACCTAACCTAACCTAACCTAACCTAACCTAACCTAACCTAACCTAACCTAACCTAACCTAACCTAACCTAACCTAACCTAACCTAACCTAACCTAACCTAACCTAACCTAACCTAACCTAACCTAACCTAACCTAACCTAACCTAACCTAACCTAACCTAACCTAACCTAACCTAACCTAACCTAACCTAACCTAACCTAACCTAACCTAACCTAACCTAACCTAACCTAACCTAACCTAACCTAACCTAACCTAACCTAACCTAACCTAACCTAACCTAACCTAACCTAACCTAACCTAACCTAACCTAACCTAACCTAACCTAACCTAACCTAACCTAACCTAACCTAACCTAACCTAACCTAACCTAACCTAACCTAACCTAACCTAACCTAACCTAACCTAACCTAACCTAACCTAACCTAACCTAACCTAACCTAACCTAACCTAACCTAACCTAACCTAACCTAACCTAACCTAACCTAACCTAACCTAACCTAACCTAACCTAACCTAACCTAACCTAACCTAACCTAACCTAACCTAACCTAACCTAACCTAACCTAACCTAACCTAACCTAACCTAACCTAACCTAACCTAACCTAACCTAACCTAACCTAACCTAACCTAACCTAACCTAACCTAACCTAACCTAACCTAACCTAACCTAACCTAACCTAACCTAACCTAACCTAACCTAACCTAACCTAACCTAACCTAACCTAACCTAACCTAACCTAACCTAACCTAACCTAACCTAACCTAACCTAACCTAACCTAACCTAACCTAACCTAACCTAACCTAACCTAACCTAACCTAACCTAACCTAACCTAACCTAACCTAACCTAACCTAACCTAACCTAACCTTTTTTTTTTTTTTTTTTTGTTGCCGGGGTGGAAAATCCTCATGGATGTCCTCCGCCCTGGGGTGGGCGGAGGGGTCTGTCAGACTCTTACTGACTAAAAACCACCTCGGTGTTCCTTTCCCACACTTGCACCGGGGATCATGGGAACTAGTGCGCCTTCCACGATCCTCGGCTAGTGCCGGCCCGCCTCTGCGGGCCTCCTCAAGTCTGCGGGGGGAGTGAGGTGTACTCCCTCCGCAACGCCAATAGGGGCGCGCGTGGAACACTACGCGCCACCGCCTCGGGTCCAGTTATACGGGGGGGCAGCGGACGTCCCCAAGTCCACCGTCCCTCTGGACCCGTTTAGGGGGGCTGGAAGAGGGCGTTGTCCGCCCTCCGCCGACGCCCGGTACGTCTGCTGCGGGTCGGGAGAGTGGTCTCGACCTCCCTCAACCTCTCCGCAGCCTCCTTCTGTGAGATGACCGTTTCACAGAAGGAGATCACCGCATCCCACGACTCTGCGCTTCCCACCATCGCGCGAGCGACGGCCGGCAGCGACAGGTCGGTTCCCACTTCTGTCACGAGGGCACGGCGCGGCTCCTCCCATGCGGCACACTCTACCAGCGTATGCCGCGCCGTGTCCTCCAGACAATGGACGCAGTGATGACACCGAGCGTCCGGCTCCCTGTTTATGCGACACAGGTACTTCCCGAAACAACCATGCCCCGAGAACACCTGCGTCGCCCTAAATGACAGGGAGCCGTGCCTCCTCTCGAGCCATTCCTCGAGCACCGGTCGGATCGCCTCGATGGTAGCGAGGCCGGCCGAAGGGCGCAATAGCCTCTCCCGCCACTCCGCCACCAGGACCTCGCGGAGCTGAGACCGACGCAGATCGATCTCTCGCTGCATCGGTCCACCGCCCCGCATCCGCACTCCCTCACGCCACCGGTACAGTGACGCGAGGACCCTCGCCTCTAGGTCCCAGGGTGGCGACCCGGCCAGTGCGCAAGCCGCCTCGTAGGAGACTGTGCGATACCCCCTGATAGACCTGACGGCCATCGCCCTCTGCGGTTTACGCAGCATCGCGATGCTGCCGGCCGTCAGGTCAGAGGCCCACACCGGGGCCCCGTACAGGGCCATGGATCGCAAGACCCCCAGGTACAATCTCCTACAGGCAGTGCTCGGGCCCCCCAAATTGGGAAGCAGCGTTGCGAGCGCGCCCGCCGCGCCCATCAACTTGGGCGCCAGACGCCGGAAATGGGGGCCGAAGTCCCAACGGCTGTCGAGCACCAATCCCAAGTACTTCATGGTGGACTCGACAGCAATCGGGGTCCCCCCGACCACAATATGTGATCCCGGCGGCGGCGCCCGCCGGGGGCCATGAAAGACCATGGCCTCCGACTTGTTGAGGGCCACCTCCAGGCCCAAACGCCGTATGCGGCCTACGACCTCTGAGACCGCAGAGGTCGCCAGCAACGCTGCCTCCCTGTACGAGCTTCCCCGGGCCGTGACCAGCGTGTCGTCCGCGTAACACACCAGGGCCACACCCGGCTGGAGCTCGCCTCTCAGTACCCAGTCGTACCCAATGTTCCACAGGGGTGGGCCAACGACCGAACCCTGTGGAACACCGCACGACATATCGCACCGGCCTCCGCCGTCGCGTCCCCTGTAGGTGACACACCTTTCCGCTAAATAAGCCCCAACGATGCGGCGGAGGTACGGGGGCACCCCGTGGTAACACAGCGCCTCCCGAATACAGCTCCAGGGCAGGGTGTTGAAAGCGTTGGAGATATCCAAGGACACCGCCAACATCACCCCGCCCCGGGACACTGCTTCCTCCGCCAGGACTCTTACCCGCATTATGGCGTCCACAGTGGAGCGCCCATGCCGAAAGCCGAACTGGCTATCGTCCAGATCCGGCCCCTCTCTGTGCAAGTGGCCGGCGAGGCGGGCAGCAATAATCCGCTCGAAAAGCTTACCCACCTCGTCCAGCAGCACTATGGGCCGGTATGCGGACGGCGAGTCCACTGAGCGCCCTGCCTTCCTGAGCAGGACCAAACGACCCTTTTTCCACTCACTAGGAAATTGGCCCTGCTCAAGACACGCTGAGTAGAGTCCTCTCAGCTGGGGCTCTAGCTCTTTCAGAGCGAGGGCGAGCGCGATGCCGGGAACCCCGTCGGGACCCGGGGCAACGGTCTTGGCCCGTAACCGCATTATCGCCGCCCTCATCTCTTCTTGTGTCACCTCTGGGGCGCTGACGTCCTCCTCATTCGTTGACTCTGTGGCTGTGGACAAAGCCATCGGCGGCGGTACATGCTCTTCTCTAGCAGGGAAGAGCGCTGACCACTTCCTGCAGCAGCTGAGGTTGCAGACTCTCAGTGAGTGGGGGCGCCCAGCCACGAAGTTTCCCTCGAACCGCACGATAAGGGCGCCCCCACGGATTCACGTCGAGAGCCGACAACATCTCCTCCCTAGCTCGAGTCTTAGTCTCGCCGACAGCCAGCCACAGAGCCTCCTTGGCCGCGCGGTACACCTCATACCGCGCGGCCTCTTCCTCCGGAACCCGACGACGTCTCCTTCGGTATCGGGTGTACTGGCGTCTCACCTCCGCGCACGTCACGCGCAATTGCGCGATGACGGAACCTAACCTAACCTAACCTAACCTAACCTAACCTTTTTTTTTTTTTTTTTTTTTTTTTTCCGGGGTGGAAAATCCTCATGGATGTCCTCCGCCCTGGGGCGGGCGGAGGGGTCTGTCAGACTCTTACTGACTAAAAACCACCCCGGTGTTCCGACTCACACCTACGCCGGGGGTCGCGGGAACTTAAAAATCTTCCGCAACCCCCGACTGGTGCCGGCCCGCCGCTGCGGGCCTCCTCGGGTCAGGGGGGGGAGTGAGGTGTTTGACTCCCCCCGTGACGTCTAAGAGGGGCGCGCGTGGAACACTACGCGCCGCCACCTCGGGTCCTGATGTATGGGGGGCGACGGACGTCCCCGAGTCCGTCGCCCCTGGACCCATTTAGGGGGGCTGGAAGAGGGCGTTATCCGCCCTCCGCCGACGCCCGGTGCGCCTGCTGCGGGCCGGGTGAGTGGACGAGATCTCCCTCTCCCTTTCCGCAGCCTCCTTCTGCGAGACGACTGTCTCGCAGTAGGAAACCACCGCGTCCCAGGACTCCTCGCTGTCGACCATCGACTCAACGACGGCCGGCAGCGAGAGGTCACTGCCTACTTCTGAGATGAGGGCACGGCGCGGCTCCTCCCAAGCGGCACACTCTGCCAGCGTATGCCGCGCCGTGTCCTCCCGGCAGTCGACGCAGTGGTGACACCGAGCGTCCGGCTCCCTGTTTATACGACACAGGTACTTCCCGAAGCAACCATGCCCCGAGAGCACCTGCGTCACCCGAAACGACAGGGAGCCGTGCCTCCTCCCGAGCCAGCGCTCGAGCACCGGCCGGACCGCCTCGATGATGTCGAGGCCGGCGGTAGGGCGTGAAAGCCTTTCCCGCCATTCCGCCACCAGGACCTCGCGAAGCTGAGACCGATGCAGCTCTATGTGTCGCTGCATCGGTTGCTCACCCCGCGCCCTCGCTTCCTCGCGCCACCGATACGATGACGCGAGTACTTTCGCCTCGAGGTCCCAGGGCGGGGATCCGGCCAGTGCACAAGCCGCCTCGTAGGAGATCGTGCGATACCCCCTGATGACTCTGACGGCCATCGCTCTCTGCGGCTTGCGCAAGACTGCGATACTACCGGCCGTCAGGTCAGCCGCCCAGATCGGGGCCCCGTAAAGGGCCATCGATCGCACGATCCCCACGTAGAGCCGCCTACAAGCGGCGCTCGGGCCCCCCAGATTGGGAAGCAGCGTTGACAGCGCCCCAGCAGCGCCCAGCAACTTGGGCGCCAGCCGTCGGAAGTGGGGCCCGAAGTCCCACCGGCTGTCGAGCACCAATCCCAGGTACTTCATGGTGGACTCGACAGCGATCCGAGCCCCCCCGACCACGATGTGTGAGCCGGGTGGCGGCGCCCGCCGGGGGCCATGAAACACCATGGCCTCCGCCAATGATGGCCACCAAACCGTCCAAGTCTCCCACCCAGTTATCCCTGGGGGGGACAAAATACGGTTCGGCGACCACAGCCACGTGAATCGACCACTCTGCCATGCTCTGGAGCAAGAGATCCTGAGCTCTAGCAGAGTGGTTGATATTGCCCTGGAGGAAATGATAGAGCGCCGTTATGCGCAATCCATTCCCTCCGCACCATTCCTAGGCCGGGAGTCGGCCAAAGGGCAGCCAGACTGCAGGGGGGGTAAAGAGCCCCCGGCAGCCTTGGCAGCCCCTCTCTTCTTCTTTTTTGGGGCGGGTACGCCACAGGCCTTTCCGCCCACCCTGTGCCCGGCAGACCTCCCTGCAGCTGTACAGAGGCTGCAGTTTGGCGCCGCGGAGCACTGGGCCGCCTTGTGGCCGGCCTGACCGCAGCGATAGCACAGCTCGCTGCGGTCTATTTCGGCGGTGCACCGTGCCCTGACATGCCCAATGTCGAGGCAACGGTAGCACCGCAAGGCCTTGGGTTGCAGCCGCTTCACCCTCGCTGCCACCCACCCCACCAATAGACGCCCAGCGTCGGCGACTTTGTTCGCCGCCGCCACCGGGCACCGCACCCAGATCGCGCCGAGCCCAGAAGACTCGACGCGTACCTCGCCTGTCCGGATGTCTTCGGGCGGACATCCACCAGAACGGGCGACAGCCACCACGACCTCAGCCGGAGTTGACGAGTCGTCCAGCCCGTCGACACGCAGTTCAGCGGTCTTCATCGGCCTGGACACCCGGACGTCCTCTGGGTTGAGGACCTCCCTAAGCTTGGCGGCCAGGACGTCCGCCCTTTCGCCGCTAGAGGCACCCGACACCTCAAGTAGTCGCGCCCCCGTAACCGCCTGCCTCAATCTGAGGCCGGACGGTATACCCAGGTCGGGGAACGCGACTTTGGCTTTTGCCTCCGTAAGGACCGCCTTATAGGTGACGCCCCTTTCGACGGCTTCGGGCTGCAGCGTGATGACCACAGCCGCGGAGCGTGGGACTCTGATCCTAGGCGGCCCTTGAGCCTTCTTGGGTGCCGATGTCGGTGCTCCAGCAGGCACCAGTGGTGGCGGTGCCGTCTTCCTCTTACGGCGGCCCCTCTTGACGACCGCCGTCCAGGTCTCCGTGGTGGACCCGGGTGCAGTCGCCGAGGGCGTGTTCGCTGAGGGTGCGGTCGCCGGGTGGGTGGCCGTCCGAGAAGTGGACGCGGACGCGGCCTCCGCAGGCTTTTTCGTCGCTTTGCTGGCCGCTGGACCCGGTTTAGCGGGCTCCTCCTTTCTCCTCCTATCCGCAGCGAGCGGCGGCCGGAGAGTCTCTGCTGGGAGAAGCCTCGACTCCAGGCCCTGCAGACGGGCATTCAGCATACCCCCACACTGCAGCATGCAGATGCGAACGATCTTCTCGATCTCAGCGTCCGCAGGTGCGGGGGTAGGGACCGACAACTGGGCCGGCGATGTCAGGGCAGCGACGGGAGCGGAATCGGTGGCCGCAGGGCGACTCCGCTGCCATATCGCCTTCTGCGCGGCAAGCTCCCGCTTGAGGTCCTCGAGCTCAGATCTGAGACGGCTGTTCTCCTCCCACAGCTTCGCCGTCTCGTCTGAGCTTGTGCGACTAAGGAGGACCCCAACTGCCTCTTTTATGTCGCTAGCCGCCTCCTTCAGAGCGCGCGTGAACGTGCCCTTCAAGCTGCCAGATTTTGTGGCAACCTTCAGAACGACGTCCAAAACTTGGCGACTGAGCGCCACCGCCGACAGGCTCTCTCCGGCAGCCGCCTGAGCCGATCGTCGCTCTCGGGCCAGTCGGGCCATTTCGCTGACCTCGTCAGCCGCCACCGCCTTCCGCTGCGTCCGCCTTGCGGCATTCATCTCCGCCTTGTTGCTTTGCAGCAACAGCGGGGACGCAGCGGAGTCTTCACTCGGGTCCCCCTGGGTCCGGTCGCTTTCGGTGCTCCCCATTGGTTCCAGCGGCGTAGCGGGCCGCAGAAAGCGGCCCCGTAAGTCGCGGTCCGGTAACCGAGTGGAACTTCCGCCAGCTCCCACTCGCCCACGCCCCCTCTGCGCAGTACCAATTTTGGCTACTGCCAGGTTTTCCTCGCTAGAGGAAAGGGAGTGTTTCCCCTTTAATGCGCTGGTGTGACTGCGCCTGTCCTGGTCGGACAGTCGGTCCTTCTCAGGACATGAGCCTCCTCGGCTCTTGTTGCCGTCAACGACGGCACGTGGCTTTGTTGCGTCGCACAGGCGCTCCAGGCTAACCCGGAGCTCCTTTTCTTGCGACGCAAGACTTGGTTGACGAAGGTCGGCGATGGTCTGCCGGCCTACGAGACTATTGGTGCCCCCCCCATATACGGTGGGGCTGCCTTCCGTAGAAGGACGGGATTGTTCCTCCATGAGGAGGTTGCCCGCCTGGGGATTTTTTCCATTAGCCTGCATTTTTTCATTTATTTTCCTTTTTAAGGGTGAGGTCCCTTTTTTGCGCTAACGACCGGATACCCTCCGGCCATTCATCCCCTCGGCACGCTAGACCTTGGGATTGGGGTAATTTTTTAGAGAGGTTATCTTCCTCGCGGCCCGGGCCTCAGTGGCCCGGACCCCCGTTCCTGAACCCAGGATTACGGGGTGGCCGACGGCTGGGCAGAACCAGCCACCGCCCCGACGTCTCCTCGCTGCCGCCGGATGCCGGACAGACGCAGCGTGGGCATTGGACGACCCTCCACCACCCACATTCCGTGGGTGCAGCGGTGTGCACCGTCCCTCCCCATTGTACGCCAACTCACCTCCCTCTGTAAGCAGAGGAGGAGTAGGCGTGTGCCCGTCTGTAGCCCGGTTCCCTTCACCGACCATCATGGATGATCGGTGATTGGAACCATGACCCTTCCCCGTTTGTTGAGAATTAGCCGCCGGGTGCGCCGGGTGTGCCGGGTGGGCAGTTGGAGCCGACGTTGCCCAGGGTGCGCCACGAGGAGGCTTCTCAACATGCACCCCAACCTAACCTAACCTAACCTAACCTTTTTTTTTTTTTTTTTTTTTTTTTTTTTTTTTTTTTTTTTTTTTCCGGGGTGGAAAATCCTCATGGATGTCCACCGCCCTGGGGCGGGCGGAGGGGTCTGTCAGACTCTTACTGACTAAAAACCACCCCGGTGTTCCGACTCACACCTGCGCCGGGGGTCGCGGGAACGTAAAAATCTTCCGCAACCCCCGACTGGTGCCGGCCCGCCATCGCGGGCCTCCTCGGGTCAGGGGGGGGAGTGAGGTGTTTGACTCCCCCCGTGACGTCTAAGAGGGGCGCGCGTGGAACACTACGCGCCGCCACCTCGGGTCCTGATATATGGGGGGCGACGGACGTCCCCGAGTCCGTCGCCCCTGGACCCATTTAGGGGGGCTGGAAGAGGGCGTTATCCGCTTTTTTTTTAAAGCGGTGAAAAATGCCTAACGCATACCACACCGTCCGGGGAGACGGTGTGGTTATGTGGGGCTTGCACCCACTAAAAACACCGCCGTGAGCCTACTGTCGCCTTAGTGGATGGGCCGCGAGAACTGCTATGCATGACATTCGCGACCCATCCAGCGCAGCCCGCCTCCGGGCACCAAACTCCTTTGGCGATGTCCGGGCTCACCTGGGACACCGCCACCACTCATGAGGGCCGTGCAATGCGACGACGATAGACTCCCCGATCTATCGCCCGCTGGCACCTCCTAGGGCGGCATCAGATCGCCATGGCGCCTCCTCCGCCGCCCTGTTCTCCTGCGACGAATCGCGTCAGCGAGGGAGTCTTCCTCCCTGACGCGCTCCGCCGCCTCCTTCTGCGAGATGACATCCTCGCAGAAGGACGCCACCGCCTCCCATGCCCCCCTGCTGTCGGCCATGGCTTTGGCTACGGCCGGCATGGACAAGTCCGCCCCGATTGTTGCTGCGAGAGCACGGCGCTGCACCACCCAGGCAGGACAATGCTCGAGGGTGTGAAGCGCCGTGTCCTCGCTGCAGCCGTACTGGTGACACACGGGAGTCGCCTCCCGTCTAGCTACCCTGTGCAGGTATTTGCCAAAGCAGCCATGCCCCGACAACACCTGCACCAGACGGAAGGACAACGTCCCGTGTCGCCTCCGTATCCACTCTTCCAGGATCGGCTGGATGGCCCCCACGGTCCAGTGACCAGCACTGGGCGTCTCCAGCCTCACCTTCCATTCGCTCAGCATACGGGCTTGAGCTTCCCCACGCCATCTCTTAATTACTTCAGGCGGCGGGCGCCTGCCACTCTCCGCCTGAAGGTCCGCCACACGTCGGTAGACCACGGCGAGCACCTGCGCCTCCAGGTCCCACGGGGGTGTACCCGCGAGGGCGCACGCCGCTTCAGCTGATACTGTGCGGTATCCGCGTATGACCCTGACCGCCATGACTCTCTGTGGCCTCCGCAGTAGAGCCTTGTTCTGGGCAGACAGGGACTCCGCCCACACCGGGGCCCCGTAGAGCGCCATCGAGCGAACCACCCCCGTGTATAGCCGTCGGCAAACCACGTTAGGTCCGTCCAGGTTCGGCAGCAGCCTGCTGAGGGCGGACGCCGTGCCGATCAGCTTTGGCGCAAGTTTAGTAAAGTGCTCGCCGAAGTTCCACCTCCGGTCCAAAACCAGGCCCAAGTATTTCATGCTTGCCCGCACCGCTATCGTTGCACCACCAATAGTGAGGTGTGCGTCAGCCGGTGGCCGGCGTCTGGGCGCATGAAATACCAGGGCCTCCGTCTTTTCAAGCGCCACCCTGAGGCCCAGTGCCCCACGAAGACACACACAGATTCGCCCCACGAAGAGGGAAGTGCCTTCGATGGCTGAGCGTGCCGCTTCTTCGTAGCTCCCTCCCCGGGCCGTGACGAGAGTGTCATCAGCGTAACAGATGACGCCCTGCCCGGGGGAGAGCGAACAGCGCAAGGCCCAGTCGTAGCCTATGTTCCACAAGAGCGGACCCAAAACCGACCCCTGGGGAACACCGCACGTGATGGCCCTGCGCACAATTTCGCCGTCGCGTCCCTCGTAGCAGACGAACCGCCCCTGCAAGTAGTCTGCTACCAGTTGCCTCAGGTAGACGGGCACCTGATGGTAGCGGAGTGCCTCCTTGATACAGCTGAACGGCAGAGTGTTGAACGCGTTAGCGATGTCTAAAGATACCGCCAACAACACCCCGCCCTGAGCAACTGCATCCTTCGCTTTGGCCTTGAGGCGCAGGATGGCGTCTATTGTTGATCGCCCTGCCCGGAAACCGAACTGGGCGTCCGACAAGTTCGGGCCGACTGCTTCTAAGTGCCGGACGATGCGGGTGGCGAGAATCTTCTCTAGCATCTTCCCCGCCTCGTCCAGCAAAACAATCGGCCTATACGTTGATGGAGACTCCGGGGGCCGCCCTGCCTTCTGCAGCAGCACAAGTTGTCCCTCCTTCCAGGCCTTAGGAAACTGTCTCGACGTCAGACAGGCATCAAACAGCTCCCTAAGCCTATCTTCTAGGGCCGCTTCCAGAGACAGGGCCAGCACCCTTGCGGGCACCCCATCCGGTCCGGGGGCAGTCCTTTTGGACCGCGCCCGCAGAATTGCTGCCCCCATCTCCGCGTCAGATATTGGGGGAGTCTCCACCTCCGTATCTTGGTCTGCCTCCGCTTCGGCCATGGTCGGGGAAGGGTGATCCGGGAACAATGTCTCCACGACCCTGAGGAGGAACTGAGGCTGGAGGGTTTCCGTCAGTGGGGGGCCTTGGGCGCGAAGTTTCTTCCGCGCCGCACGGTACGGACGCCCCCATGGATCACGGTTTAGATCCTCCAGTGCCTCAGCTCTCGACTGCTCCTTCCCTCGACAGATCGCCAACTGCAGAGCCTCCCGAGCATTGCGGTATGACTCGTGCAGTTGGGACTGATGGAGCTCCAGCTCTTCATGGCGGCGGCGTAGCCTGCGAACCTGTGAGTAGGTCCTCCGGGCAATTATACAGGCCGCGCGGAGGTCTGCTATCTCCCGGGACCACCAGTAGACCGCCCGCTTTGGAGGTTGTCTTCGAGAGCGAGGCATGGCTGCATCGCACACAGCCGTCATGGCGTCGCGAAAGCGGTCAGCCTCAACGTCGACTCCCTCTGCTGGAGAGGACAGCCAAGCCTGCACAATGGCGGCTTCCTCTAGGAGGTCCCCGTCAAGCCGCTTCAATGCCCATCGCGGGAACTGCCGAGTATCAGGTCGTGGAGACACTGTTGGGCCCGAGGAAGTGGTGGAGACATCCATACAGATGTACAGGTGATCCGATAGAGTCTCCACACTCTCCAGGACCCGCCAACCCTGAACCCGTGCGGCGACAGCAGGGGTAGCGAACGAGAGGTCCACTATTGACCCTCCATGCTGCCGCACGCACGTGTTAACGGAGCCCCTGTTTAAAAGACAGAGGCCCGCAGCTGTCGCCCATTCCTCAACCGCTTCCCCTCTGACGTCCGTCCGGGGGGAACCCCACGAAGTGGACTTCGCATTGAAGTCCCCCACGACGATGGCTTGGGACGGCATCATTCGCCGAACCGAGGTCCCCAGGCGGTCCAGGAAGTCCTCGAATTCCGCTAGGCTTTTGTTTGGGGAGAAATAAACTCCGAAGAGAATTATCTCTCCCCAGGTGGCCGCAACAAATCCCCGACTCCTCTCCCTGATGGCAAGTGGAGCCGAGGAGCTAATAATAACGACAGAGAATGACCACGAACTGGGTCCATTATTAGTCCGTAATCATTATCGCCCCCTGCGATGGCTCCTCCAATTGCGCTGCGCCGCGCAACCTAACCTAACCTAACCTTTTTTTTTTTTTTTTTTTTTCTTCCGGGGTGGAAAATCCTCATGGATGTCCTCCGCCCTGGGGCGGGCGGAGGGGTCTGTCAGACTCTTACTGACTAAAAACCACCCCGGTGTTCCGACTCACACCCACGCCGGGGGTCGCGGGAACTTAAAAATCTTCCGCAACCCCCGACTGGTGCCGGCCCGCCGCTGCGGGCCTCCTCGGTTCAGGGGGGGGAGTGAGGTGTTTGACTCCCCCCGTGACGTCTTAGAGGGGCGCGCGTGGAACACTACGCGCCGCCACCTCGGGTCCTGATGTTTGGGGGTGACGGACATCCCCGAGTCCGTCACCCCTGGACCCATTTAGGGGGGCTGGAAGAGGGCGTTATCCGCCCTCCGCCGACGCCCGGTGCGCCTGCTGCGGGCCGGGTGAGTGGACGAGATCTCCCTCTCCCTTTCCGCAGCCTCCTTCTGCGAGACGACTGTCTCACAGTAGGAAACCACCGCGTCCCAGGACTCCTCGCTGTCGACCATCGACTCAACGACGGCCGGCAGCGAGAGGTCACTGCCTACTTCTGAGATGAGGGCACGGCGCGGCTCCTCCCAAGCGGCACACTCTGCCAGCGTATGCCACGCCGTGTCCTCCCGGCAGTCGACGCAGTGGTGACACCGAGCGTCCGGCTCCCTGTTTATGCGACACAGGTACTTCCCGAAGCAACCATGCCCCGAGAGCACCTGCGTCACCCGAAACGACAGGGAGCCGTGCCTTCTCCCGAGCCAGCGCTCGAGCACCGGCCGGACCGCCTCGATGATGTCGAGGCCGGCGGTAGGGCGTGAAAGCCTTTCCCGCCATTCCGCCACCAGGACCTCGCGAAGCTGAGACCGATGCAGCTCTATGTGTCGCTGCATCGGTTGCTCACCCCGCGCCCTCGCTTCCTCGCGCCACCGATACGATGACGCGAGTACTTTCGCCTCGAGGTCCCAGGGCGGGGATCCGGCCAGTGCACAAGCCGGAGGAGATCGTGCGATACCCCCTGATGACTCTGACGGCCATCGCTCTCTGCGGCTTGCGCAGGACTGCGATACTACCGGCCGTCAGGTCAGCCGCCCAGATCGGGGCCCCGTAAAGGGCCATCGATCGCACGATCCCCACGTAGAGCCGCCTACAAGCGGCGCTCGGGCCCCCCAGATTGGGAAGCAGCGTTGACAGCGCCCCAGCAGCGCCCAGCAACTTGGGCGCCAGCTGTCGGAAATGGGGCCCGAAGTCCCACCGGCTGTCGAGCACCAATCCCAGATACTTCATGGTGGACTCGACAGCGATCCGAGCCCCCCCGACCACGATGTGTGAGCCGGGTGGCGGCGCCCGCCGGGGGCCATGAAACACCATGGCCTCCGACTTGCTGAGGGCCACCTCCAGGCCTAGGCGACGTATGCGGCTCACCACCTGTGAGACCGCAGCCGTCGCCAACAACGCTGCCTCCCTGTGCGAGCTCCCCCGGGCAGTGACCAGCGTGTCATCCGCATAACACGTCAGGTCGACCCCCGGACTGAGCTCGCCCCTCAGCACCCAGTCGTACCCGATGTTCCACAGGAGCGGGCCTACAACCGAGCCCTGTGGAACACCGCACGACATGCGGCGCTGGTTTCCGCCATCACGTCCCATGTAGGTGACACACCTCTCCGACAAATAAGCCCCAACGATGTGGCGGAGGTAGGGAGGCACCCCATGGTACCGCAGTGCCTCCCGAATACAACTCCAGGGCAGGGTGTTGAAGGCGTTGGAGATGTCCAAGGACACCGCCAACATCACCCCGCCCCGGGACACCGCTTCCTCCGCCAGGACTCTAACCCGCGACACAGCGTGGATTGTGGAGCGCCCATGCCGAAACCCGAACTGGCTGTCGTCCAGGTCCGGCCCCTCTCTGCACAAGTGGCCGACGAGGCGGGCTGCGATTATCCGCTCGAACAGCTTGCCCACCTCGTCTAGCAGCACTATGGGCCGGTACGCGGACGGCGAGTCCGCAGGGCGCCCCGCCTTCCTGAGCAGGACCAGACGACCAGATTTCCACAACGTGGGAAACTGGCCCTGCTCAAGGCACGCTGTGTAGAGTCCTCTCAGTTGGGGCTCAAGCTCCTTCAGAGCGAGGGCTAACACGCAGCCGTGGATCCCGTCGGGCCCCGGAGCCACATTCTTGGCCCGGAGCCGCATCACGGCTGCCCTCAGCTCTGCCTGTGTCACCTCTGGGACGCTGATGGCGTTCTCCACCTCTGTAGACTCTGCGGCTGTGGGCAAAGCCATCGGCGGCGGAGTATGCTCCGCTCTTGCCGGGAAGAGGGCTGCAACCACCTCTTCCAGCAGCTCGGGTTGGAGACTCTCCGTAAGTGGGGGCGCCGCGGCTCGAAGTTTCCCTCGGACCGCGCGATAAGGGCGCCCCCACGGATCCCCGTCTAGAGTCTCCAACATCTCCTCCCTGGCTCGCGTCCTCGACGCGCCGATGGCCAGCCACAGAGTCTCCTTAGCCGCGCGGTACACCTCATACAGCGCGGCTTCTTCGTCAGGGACCCGACGACGTCTCCTCCGGTATCGGGTGTACTGGCGCCTAACCGCCACGCACGCGACGCGCAGCTGTGCGATTTCGGCGGTCCACCAATACACCTGGCGCCTTGCGGACTGTGCGTGGACCCGGGGCATGGACGCGTCGCAAATTTGCGTCATCGCCCCGCGGAACCACAGCGCCTCCTGGTCGACGTCGACGGGTCCGTTCGTTGCCGACTCCCGGCTCCAGGCCTGGACAATAGCGGCCTCCTCGAGAAGCTCCCTGTCGATGCGCTTACGCGCCCAGCGTGGACCGTCCGTTCGCGGGGCCGGTGGACCGCGGCCGCCGGCGGTCTGGGCGGAGACGTCGAAGCGGATGTACCTGTGATCCGACAACGTCTCCACCTCCACAGCGACACGCCAGTCACGGACACGGCTCGCGACAGCGGGGCTAGCGAACGAGACGTCCACAATAGAACCGCCCCGCTGCCGAACGCACGTGTGGACCGAGCCCCGATTTAGGACGGTCAAGCCAGTCGTGACCGCCCACTCCTCCAGCGCCTCGCCCTTAGCATCGGTCACAGGGGATCCCCACGCCGCAGACTTGGCGTTGAGATCCCCCAGCAACAGCACCGGGCGAGGGTGGAGTCGGCCCACGACGGCACCCAACTCGACAAGGAACCTCTCGAAGTCGGCGAGACTCTTGTTGGGCGAAAAATACGCCCCAACCGTGCCAATGCCGTCCGCGAGGGCGGCTACCCAGCCGCGACCTCGGGACGGGTTGACGAGAGCCCCGCCAATGATGGCCACCAAACCGTCCAAGTCTCCCACCCAGTTATCCCTGGGGGGGACAAAATACGGTTCGGCGACCACAGCCACGTGAATCGACCACTCTGTCATGCTCTGGAGCAAGAGATCCTGAGCTCTAGCAGAGTGGTTGATATTGCCCTGGAGGAAATGGTAGAGCGCCGTTATGCGCAATCCATTCCCTCCGCACCATTCCTAGGCCGGGAGTCGGCCAAAGGGCAGCCAGACTGCGGGGGGGGTAAAGAGCCCCCGGCAGCCTTGGCAGCCCCTCTCTTCTTCTTTTTCTTCTTTTTTGGGGCGGGTACGCCACAGGCCTTTCCGCCCACCCTGTGCCCGGCAGACCTCCCTGCAGCTGTACAGAGGCTGCAGTTTGGCGCCGCGGAGCACTGGGCCGCCTTGTGGCCGGCCTGACCGCAGCGATAGCACAGCTCGCTGCGGTCTATTTCGGCGGTGCACCGTGCCCTGACATGCCCAATGTCGAGGCAACGGTAGCACCGCAAGGCCTTGGGTTGCAGCCGCTTCACCCTCGCTGCCACCCACCCCACCAATAGACGCCCAGCGTCGGCGACTTTGTTCGCCGCCGCCACCGGGCACCGCACCCAGATCGCGCCGAGCCCAGAAGACTCGACGCGTACCTCGCCTGTCCGGATGTCTTCGGGCGGACATCCACCCGAACGGGCGACAGCCGCCACGACCTCAGCTGGAGTTGTCGAGTCGTCCAGCCCGTCGACACGCAGTTCAGCGGTCTTCATCGGCCTGGACACCCGGACGTCCTCTGGGTTGAGGACCTCCCTAAGCTTGGCGGCCAGGACGTCCGCCCTTTCGCCGCTAGAGGCACCCGACACCTCAAGTAGTCGCGCCCCCGTAACCGCCTGCCTCAATCTGAGGCCGGACGGTATTCCAAGGTCGGGGAACGTGACTTTGGCTTTTGCCTCCGTAAGGACCGCCTTATAGGTGACGCCCCTTTCGACGGCTCCGGGCTGCAGCGTGATGACGACAGCCGCGGAGCGTGGGACTCGAATCCTAGGCGGCCCTTGAGCCTTCTTGGGTGCCGATGTCGGTGCTCCAGCAGGCACCAGTGGTGGCGGTGCCGTCTTCCTCTTACGGCGGCCCCTCTTGACGACCGCCGTCCAGGTCTCCGTGGTGGACCCGGGTGCAGTCGCCGAGGGCGTGTTCGCTGAGGGTGCGGTCGCCGGGTGGGTGGCCGTCCGAGAAGTGGACGCGGACGCGGCCTCCGCAGGCTTTTTCGTCCCTTTGCTGGCCGCTGGACCCGGTTTAGCGGGCTCCTCCTTTCTCCTCCTATCCGCAGCGAGCGGCGGCCGGAGAGTCTCTGCTGGGAGAAGCCTCGACTCCAGGCCCTGCAGACGGGCATTCAGCATACCCCCACACTGCAGCATGCAGATGCGAACAATCTTCTCGATCTCAGCGTCCGCAGGTGCGGGGGTAGGGACCGACAACTGGGCCGGCGATGTCAGGGCAGCGACGGGAGCGGAATCGGTGGCCGCAGGGCGACTCCGCTGCCATATCGCCTTCTGCGCGGCAAGCTCCCGCTTGAGGTCCTCGAGCTCAGATCTGAGACGGCTGTTCTCCTCCCACAGCTTCGCCGTCTCGTCTGAGCTTGTGCGACTAAGGAGGACCCCAACTGCCTCTTTTATGTCGCTAGCCGCCTCCTTCAGAGCGCGCGTGAACGTGCCCTTCAAGCTGCCAGATTTTGTGGCAACCTTCAGAACGACGTCCACGCCGTCCAAAACTTGGCGACTGAGCGCCACCGCCGACAGGCTCTCTCCGGCAGCCGCCTGAGCCGATCGTCGCTCTCGGGCCAGTCGGGCCATTTCGCTGACCTCGTCAGCCGCCACCGCCTTCCGCTGCGTCCGCCTTGCGGCATTCATCTCCGCCTTGTTGCTTTGCAGCAACAGCGGGGACGCAGCGGAGTCTTCACTCGGGTCCCCCTGGGTCCGGTCGCTTTCGGTGCTCTCCATTGGTTCCGGCGGCGTAGCGGGCCGCAGAAAGCGGCCCCGTAAGTCGCGGTCCGGTAACCGAGTGGAACTTCCGCCAGCTCCCACTCGCCCACGCCCCCTCTGCGCAGTACCAATTTTGGCTACTGCCAGGTTTTCCTCGCTAGAGGAAAGGGAGTGTTTCCCCTTTAATGCGCTGGTGTGACTGCGCCTGTCCTGGTCGGACAGTCGGTCCTTCTCAGGACATGAGCCTCCTCGGCTCTTGTTGCCGTCAACGACGGCACGTGGCTTTGTTGCGTCGCACAGGCGCTCCAGGCTAACCCGGAGCTCCTTTTCTTGCGACGCAAGACTTGGTTGACGAAGGTCGGCGATGGTCTGCCGGCCTACGAGACTATTGGTGCCCCCCCCATATACGGTGGGGCTGCCTTCCGTAGAAGGACGGGATTGTTCCTCCATGAGGAGGTTGCCCGCCTGGGGATTTTTTCCATTAGCCTGCATTTTTTCATTTATTTTCCTTTTTAAGGGTGAGGTCCCTTTTTTGCGCTAACGACCGGATACCCTCCGGCCATTCATCCCCTCGGCACGCTAGACCTTGGGATTGGGGTAATTTTTTAGAGAGGTTATCTTCCTCGCGGCCCGGGCCTCAGTGGCCCGGACCCCCGTTCCTGAACTCAGGATTACGGGGTGGCCGACGGCTGGGCAGAACCAGCCACCGCCCCGACGTCTCCTCGCTGCCGCCGGATGCCGGACAGACGCAGCGTGGGCATTGGACGACCCTCCACCACCCACATTCCGTGGGTGCAGCGGTGTGCACCGCCCCTCCCCATTGTATGCCAACTCACCTCCCTCTGTAAGCAGAGGAGGAGTAGGCGTGTGCCCGTCTGTAGCCCGGTTCCCTTCACCGACCATCATGGATGATCGGTGATTGGAACCATGACCCTTCCCCGTTTGTTGAGAATTAGCCGCCGGCCCCAAGTGCCCACCAAAGCCTGGTGGGCAGTTGGAGCCGACGTTGCCCAGGGTGCGCCACGAGGAGGCTTCTCAACATGCACCCCAACCTAACCTAACCTAACCTAACCATCAGCGTTTCGCCCACCATCTGGAGACGAGCACTGGAAAACGGAACCGTACATATAGACCTTCAGCGGATTAGGGTCGAAGATCAGACCCCGTTGGTTCAGTGCACACGCTGCTTGGGCTTTGGGCACGGAAAGCGCTTCTGTAAAGAGCCTGCAGACCTTTGTAGCCACTGCGGTGGTCCGCACATGAGACCAGAGTGCCCGGATTGGCTTGCAGGCTCACCACCCGCTTGCAGAAATTGTAAGAAAGACAAAATAGATCATGGCACGCAACACAATGCATTTGCCCATGAATGCCCAGTACGGAGAAAATGGGATGAAGTGGCCAGATCGACCGTTGCGTACTGCTAAGGGCACCGCTATTGAAAATACCGCATATAGAATAGCACAGGCAAACCTCCAGCGCAAGAAGCTAGCAACCAACGAGCTTCTTACAGAAGCGACAAAGCGCAGAATAGCGATAGCACTTCTTCAAGAACCGTACGTGGCCGGAACTAAAGTAATGAGGAGTCACAGGGGCGTTAGAATATTCCAGAACACGGATACAGGGGAAGGGACTGTCAAAGCGGCAATAGCTGTCTTTAACAGTGACTTCACAGTCAAACAGTACCCAAAACTCACCACAAATAACATCGTAGTGGTGGGAATACAGACCCGTGCCTGGGAAGTCACGCTTGTCTCCTTTTACTTTGAGCCAGACCAGCCAATCGAGCGCTATTTAGAACACCTTAAACAAGTAGAGCTCGCAGTCGATTCCAAAAACCTAATTGTTGGAGGGGACGCCAATGCTAAGAGCATATGGTGGGGCAGCCCAAAGACTGACCGTAGGGGGGAAGAGATTGTAGGAACTCTCGGCGAGCTAAATCTGAACATATTAAACCAGGGGAAAATCCCGACCTTCGACACTATTCGCGGAGGAAAGCGATACAGCAGTTACGTCGATATTACGGCTTGCTCCAATGATATCTTGGATCTGGTAGACGACTGGAGGGTTGACGAAGGACTCACGAGCTCGGATCACAATGGCATTATTTTTAAGATCCTCTTACAGAAATCCAAAGGCATCAAAATTGATCGAACCACTAGAAAATTTAACACCAAAAAAGCCAATTGGTCCAAATTTCATGAGAAGTTTGGCCAATTGAAAATAGATTATAAATTCACATCCGCAGAAATGGACCAAATTCAGAACATAGAGCAAATAGACACGTTAACAAATAATTTTACTAAAGCAATAGATGAATCATGCGCACAAACAATACCGATCAAGAAAATCAAAGAGGAACTTACCTTGCCGTGGTGGTCCGAGAGACTCGCTGAGATGAAGGGGACCGTCGCTACCATGAAGCGCAGGATCCGCTGTGCTGCTCCAATCCGGAGATCGAGGGTCGTAGAAGAGTACCTGAAACAGAAAGAAGAATATGAGTTAGAAGCGGCCAAAGCTCAGACCGAGAGTTGGAAGGAATTCTGTGGGAAACAGGATAGGGAGGGGGTCTGGGAAGGGATTTACAGGGTGATAGGTAGGACGCAACGTAGAGAGGAGGACCTGCCATTGGAAAGGAATGGTGAAGTGCTGGACGCGAAAGGCTCTGTGAAGTTACTAGCGGAAACGTTCTACCCAGAAGACCTCACAGAATGCGACAACGCTCATCATCGATCCACTCGAGTCAAAGCCGAAAAAGTAAACTGTGGCGAACAAAATGATGTTTGCGACCCTCCGTTTACGATGGCAGAATTGAAGAACTCAATGGAATCTTTTAATCCGAAGAAGGCACCGGGTTCAGATGGCTTTACCGCCGACATTTGTTGTCATGCCGTGGGTAACGACCCGGAGTTATTTTTAAAGTTCCTAAACAAGTGCCTTGAACACCATCACTTCCCCACAGCTTGGAAGGAGGCAACAGTCGTGATACTTAGAAAGCCCGGAAAAGAAAACTATTTTACTCCCAAATCTTATAGGCCGATCGGACTGTTGCCTATATTAGGAAAAATCCTCGAGAAGATGCTGGTGGCCCGTCTAAAGTTCCACCTCTTACCAAGGATGAGTACCCGTCAGTACGGATTCATGCCACAAAGAAGCACTGAGGACTCCCTCTATGATCTTCTGCAGCATGTTCACAAAAAACTTGATGAAAAAAGAATTGTAACGCTCGTATCTTTAGACATAGAGGGAGCATTTGATAGCGCCTGGTGGCCAGCGATAAGAGTCCGTCTGGCGGAGGAAGAATGTCCAATTAATCTTAGGCGGGTCTTAGATAGCTACCTCAGAAACCGAAAAGTATCGGTCAGGTATGGGGGGGAAGCATATGGCAAGAGCACAAGCAAGGGTTGTGTCCAGGGCTCAATTGGGGGCCCAATATTGTGGAACTTACTGCTAGACCCCCTCCTCAAAGCAGCAGAGAACAGGGGTACCTATATTCAGGCGTTTGCAGATGATGTGCTACTGGTCTTTGATGGAGACACCGCACTAGAGTTGGAGGAATGTGCCAATGCCGCTCTGAATCATGTCCTGGCGTGGGGTGTCGAGAACAAACTTAAATTTGCACCACACAAGACAACTGCTATGGTGGTAACAAGGAAATTAAAATACGATACACCGCGCCTGAGCATGGGGGGGATCGACATTGGCACATCGAAAGAAATAAAGCTTCTGGGCGTGACCATCGACGAGAAACTGACCTTCAACACCCACGTCTCACTCGTTTGTAGGAAGGCAATCGCGATCTACAAACAGCTGTGTAGAGCCGCAAAGGTCAGCTGGGGGCTACACCCAGAAGTTATACGGGTAATTTATGTTGCGACTGTGGAGCCCATAATACTTTACGCTGCTAGCGTCTGGGCACCAGCTGCTAAAAAACTGGGCGTAATCAAGCAACTGGGGACCGTCCAGCGCGGAATCGCCCAGAAAATGTGCAAAGCTTACCGCACTGTCTCCCTAAACTCGGCCTTGGTGCTAGCTGGGATACTCCCGCTCGACCTTCGTATCGGAGAAGCAGCCGCACTATACGGAGCCAGGAGAGGGGTACCCCAGCCCCTATTGAGGGGTGGGGAGGTGGAGCGGGTAGCCCCAGCGCTGGAGGCCCCACACCCAGCGGAGCAAATGAGCCTGGAGTTCGAAAGCCTGGTGGACGAAGAACAATACCGGAACCATAGCAACTTTGCTGTGAGGATCTTTACAGACGGCAGCAAGATTGAGGGCAGAGTCGGAGCAGCAATATCCCTGTGGAACAGCACCGCCGAGACAAAGGCCCTCAAACTTGCTTTGCCGTCTTACTGCACCGTCTACCAGGCTGAACTCCTTGCCCTGCAAAGAGCGGCAGGGGAAGTGCTCAAGTCTCGCGAAACCTCGTTCGGCATCTTCAGCGACTCCATGGCGGCCCTCCAGTCGGTCACCAATACAAGTTCCCTTCATCCCTTGGCCGTGGACACAAGAGACACCTTACGTCGCAGCAAGCTCCAGAACAAGAGTGTCTCCTTGTTTTGGATAAAGGCTCACGCAGGGTTGGAGGGAAATGAGACAGCCGACCAGCTCGCGAAGGGGGCCGCCCTGGGGTCGAAGAAGAAGCCGGACTACGACCTGTGTCCCGTATCATTCGTCAAGCGACAAATCCGGTCGGAGACGCTTGACGAATGGAACGGGAGATATCGATCAGGTGACACGGCCTCGGGTACAAAAATCTTCTTCCCTGATGCGGTGGCAGCGTATGGTATAGTGCGGAAAATGACTCACACGAGTATAACCACACAAATTTTGACGGGGCATGGTGGGTTCTCTGCATACTTGAAACGTTTCAAGTGTAAAGAGAGCCCATCGTGCGCCTGTGAGCCTGGTGTCGAGGAGTCAGTACCGCACATTCTGTTTGAGTGCCCAATAAATGCGAAAAAGATATTCGACACCGAGCAGCAACTCGCCATTAAACTAGTTGCCCAGAATGCATCCGAATTGATGACTGGAAAGAAAAGGGACTCATTTCTAAAATATTGTAGTGAAATAGCATCTCAAGTCATAGCGAGAAATAAAACCGCATAAGTAAAAATGCTGTCATAATATATTAGAATATATTAGAGACTAGCATTAAATCAAAAAGCTGTAAAATAGTTTAATTAAATAGGAAAATACAATATGTTTAAAAAAAAAAAATAGGTCTTGATTATAAATTACAAATGTTGTGTAAAAAAGTTGAATCAGATTAATAAGAACTGATCCACCGACTCTGTAAGACAAAACGGTGACAAGATGAGAAACTGTAAACAAATACCCTTATGTAACAGTAAGAAGAAATAATAAGTTGAATAGATATAAGCCTAGACAGAAATAAGAATTAAAGTAGTGTATAACGTTATATAAGTAATATTATAAAGTAAGATGCAATGTAAAAACCAAATTAAAATTCGTGTCACAGTTATTTGTGTTGCACCCAAAACCGAAATATAATTTAAAAAAAAATAGTATTTAGAACTAAGCTGATAGTTGGGATTCCCACCCATAAAAGAGTGGAACGAAGATGAATGAAAGAAAGAAAAAGTATGTGGAATAAAAGTACGAGAGGCAAAAATGCGAGAACTGGTATGAAAGTCAAGAAGATAGGCATAGGCTCCGATCATGTTGGAGGTAGAAGTTATAATATAAAAAAAAAAAAAAAAAAAAACCTAACCTAACCTAACCTTTTTTTTTTTTTTTTTTTGTCGCTGAGAAATGCATTACGCATCCCCGCTCGTGGGGGACGAGTCTAGGGTATGTGGGACTCCTGTCGCTAACGACAGTATACCCACTAAAACTCAGCGGTGTTCCCACATCGCCGTAATGGGAGGGCCATGGGAAACCGGCTCAGCCTTTACATCCACAACCCTCCCGGCGCATGCCCGCCTAGCTGGCGGGCCCCGCATGCCCCCCAGGTTGGGGAGCTACAGGAATGGCCGGGAACATGCGGCGCTGGTTTCCGCCATCACGTCCCATGTAGGTGACACACCTCTCCGACAAATAAGCCCCAACGATGTGGCGGAGGTAGGGAGGCACCCCATGGTACCGCAGTGCCTCCCGAATACAACTCCAGGGCAGGTTGTTGAAGGCGTTGGAGATGTCCAAGGACACCGCCAACATCACCCCGCCCCGGGACACCGCTTCCTCCGCCAGGACTCTAACCCGCGACACAGCGTGGATTGTGGAGCGCCCATGCCGAAACCCGAACTGGCTGTCGTCCAGGTCCGGCCCCTCTCTGCACAAGTGGCCGACGAGGCGGGCTGCGATTATCCGCTCGAACAGCTTGCCCACCTCGTCTAGCAGCACTATGGGCCGGTACGCGGACGGCGAGTCCGCAGGGCGCCCCGCCTTCCTGAGCAGGACCAGACGACCAGATTTCCACAACGTGGGAAACTGGCCCTGCTCAAGGCACGCTGTGTAGAGTCCTCTCAGTTGGGGCTCAAGCTTCTTCAGAGCGAGGGCTAACACGCAGCCGTGGATCCCGTCGGGCCCCGGAGCCACGTTCTTGGCCCGGAGCCGCATCACGGCCGCCCTCAACTCTGCCTGTGTCACCTCTGGGACGCTGATGGCGTTCTCCTCCTCTGTAGACTCTGCGGCTGTGGGCAAAGCCATCGGCGGCGGAGTATGCTCCGCTCTTGCCGGGAAGAGGGCTGCAACCACCTCTTCCAGCAGCTCGGGTTGAAGACTCTCCGTAAGTGGGGGCGCCGCGGCTCGAAGTTTCCCTCGGACCGCGCGATAAGGGCGCCCCCACGGATCCCCGTCTAGAGTCTCCAACATCTCCTCCCTGGCTCGCGTCCTCGACGCGCCGATGGCCAGCCACAGAGTCTCCTTAGCCGCGCGGTACACCTCATACAGCGCGGCTTCTTCGTCAGGGACCCGACGACGTCTCCTCCGGTATCGGGTGTACTGGCGCCTAACCGCCACGCACGCGACGCGCAGCTGTGCGATTTCGGCGGTCCACCAATACACCTGGCGCCTTGCGGACTGTGCGTGGACCCGGGGCATGGACGCGTCGCAAATTTGCGTCATCGCCCCGCGGAACCACAGCGCCTCCTGGTCGACGTCGACGGGTCCGTTCGTTGCCGACTCCCGGCTCCAGGCCTGGACAATAGCGGCCTCCTCGAGAAGCTCCCTATCGATGCGCTTACGCGCCCAGCGTGGACCGTCCGTTCGCGGGGCCGGTGGACCGCGGCCGCCGGCGGTCTGGGCGGAGACGTCGAAGCGAATGTACCTGTGATCCGACAACGTCTCCACCTCCACAGCGACACGCCAGTCACGGACACGGCTCGCGACAGCGGGGCTAGCGAACGAGACGTCCACAATAGAACCGCCCCGCTGCCGAACGCACGTGTGGACCGAGCCCCGATTTAGGACGGTCAAGCCAGTCGTGACCGCCCACTCCTCCAGCGCCTCGCCCTTAGCATCGGTCACAGGGGATCCCCACGCCGCAGACTTGGCGTTGAGATCCCCCAGCAACAGCACCGGGCGAGGGTGGAGTCGGCCCACGACGGCACCCAACTCGACAAGGAACCTCTCGAAGTCGGCGAGACTCTTGTTGGGCGAAAAATACGCCCCAACCGTGCCAATGCCGTCCGCGAGGGCGGCTACCCAGCCGCGACCTCGGGACGGGTTGACGAGAGCCCCGCCAATGATGGCCACCAAACCGTCCAAGTCTCCCACCCAGTTATCCCTGGGGGGGACAAAATACGGTTCGGCGACCACAGCCACGTGAATCGACCACTCTGTCATGCTCTGGAGCAAGAGATCCTGAGCTCTAGCAGAGTGGTTGATATTGCCCTGGAGGAAATGGTAGAGCGCCGTTATGCGCAATCCATTCCCTCCGCACCATTCCTAAAATGATGACAAGCGGAGGACATGACATTCCTGAAATGCCCAATGTCCAGGCACCGGTAGCACCGCATGGCCCTGGGCTGCAGCAGCTTGACCCTCGCTGCAACCCAACCCACCAACAAACGCCCACTGTCAGCGACTTTATTCGCCGCCGCCACCGGGCACCGCACCCAAATCGTGCCGAGCCCGGAAGCGTCGGCGAGTATCTCGCCCGTCCGGATATCTTCGGGCGGACATCCTCCAACTTTGGCGATGGCCGCCACGACCTCAGCCGGGGTCGTCGAGTCGTCCAGGCCATCGACACGCAACTCCACGGTCTTCATTGGCCTGGACACCCGGACGTCCTCCGGGTTGAGGACCTCCCTCAGCTTGGCGGCCAGGATGTCCGCCTTTTCGCCGCTAGAGGCACCCGACACCTCGAGTAGCCGCGCTCCCGTAATCGCTGGCCTCATTTTGAAGCCAGACGGTGTGCCGAGGTCGGGAAACGCGACATTCGCTTTCGCCGTTGTGAGGACCGCCTTGTAAGTGACGCCCCTTTCGACGGCTCCGGGCTGCAGCGTTATAACCACAGCCGCGGAGCGTGGGGCTCTGACCTTAGGCGGTCCCTTTACCTTCTTCGGTGCCGGTGCTCTAGCGGGTGTCGGAGGCGCCGTCTTCTTCCCATGACGGCGGCCTCTTTTGACGACTGTCGCCCAGGCCTCTGTGGTAGGCCCGGGCGCGGCCGCCGGCGGTGCAGCCGGTGGCGCTGCCGGTGGCGCAGCCGCCCGGGTGGCGGACACGGACGTACCCTCCGCGGGCTTGTTGGCCCCCCTCCCGGACCGGCTCGGTACGGCCGCCGCGCCCGCCGCTGGCTGCTGAGGAAGGAGGTTCCTCCGCTTGTCCGCAGCGAGCGGCGGGCGGAGGTTTCGAGCCGGGAGGAGCCTCGCCTCTATCGCCTCCAGTCGGGCACCCACCATCTCTCCACACTGCATCATGCAGATGCGCGCGATTTTTTCTATGTCTGCATCCGCAAGTGCAGGCATCGAAGATGGTACCGGCGATGGTCTCGACGACAGTGGCACCACAGTCGAGGAGGCGGCCGCGGGAGCTGCCCTCTGGTTGGCAAACTGCCGCTTGAGGTCCTCCAACTCGGATCGGAGACGGCCATTCTCCTCCCATAGCTTCGCCGTCTCCTCCGTGCTAGTGCGGTTAAGGAGGACCTCAACCGCCTCCCTTATGCCGTCTGCCGCCTCTTTAAGAGCACGCGTGAATGTGCCTTTCAGATTGCCCGACTTGGTGGCAACCCTCAAGACAACATCCACGCCGTCCAACACTTGGCGGCTAAGCGCCACCGCCGATACGCTCCCGCCGTCAGCCATGCGAGCAGAGCGCCGCTCTCGGGCCTGTCGGGCCAACTCGCTGACTTCGTCAGCCGCGACAGTCTTTTGCTGCGACCTCTTTGCAGCATTGGCCTCCGCTCTATTGGCTTCCAGCAGGGACACAGTAGAGCCCCCGCCAAGGTCCGCCACCGTGGGCTCGAGGGCCACTTGCTTGGACCCCGAGTTATTTCCTGCGCTGGGCACTGGCGTGTCGGGGCGCTTAAGAAAGCGCCCCAGAGAGTCGCGCGACCCCGCTCCACCAGCAGCGCGACCCCGTCCTCTCCTGCCCTTCGACACCTTAGCGGGTACGTTCTCTTCGCTGGAAGAGAACCCCGCGTGCTCTTCATCATCCTTGCGAACGTGCCTCTTCCAGAACTTGGACGCACGCTCAGCCCCCTCCCCTTTCGTCCGCGAGCGCTTTGAGCTTACGCTCGCCACGCTCGCCACACTCATCCTATCAGATGTGGTGTCAGAATCTGACACCACACCCACACCAATCTGCTCGACCAACACGATCGGCACCTTTTCCGTTTGTTTGTTTGTTTTTTTTTCCTTTACTTTTTCCATAACTATTCCCACGAGTAGATATAGGTCACAAATGTCCACCGGGCAGAGCCGTTAATATCACTATCCCCACAAAACGAGGTTCAGAACCAATATAATGTATCTCAAGAAATCTCTTCTGACGAAGATAGTATGAAGAGTACTGTAGACACAGATGACTCCTATCACCCTCCAAGAGGTATTCGTTTTGAGCAAGAAGAACAGAGAAATATCACATTACGTCCTCGACGAAATAATAAACTGGAACTGGAACTGGGTGAATTTAACTGAAGTAGAAATACCCAATACTTATGAAGAGGCCATAAATCAAAATCAAAATCAAAATCAAAAGTCATTTATTCAAACTAGGCTGACAATCAGCACTTTTCGAACGTCAAAATTACATAAGACAGTCCCCCAAAAACGCCCACCCTTCACCACTTCCTAGTGCTTTAGCTGGGAAGAAGAAGTGGCGCAACAAACTCCCCAGCAGCACAGCTGTCTGCTCAGTTAGAAAAAAAAAAAAAAAAATGATTCTATACAAAAGTATGCAAAATCATTTACATTATGCAACACAAAACATAAATCTAATTATTAGCCATATGTCAGCTAGCACACGCAAATATACCAATCAAAAAAAAAAAAAAAAACGAGAACTATATGTACTCAAGCAGAAATAAAAAGTAAATGTAAACATAAATTAACTAAATAAAAGCCTCCAGGCACAAAGGGCGTGCCCGCCTACATATAGCTATTTTTAGATGTAACTGGAAGTTATAAATGATAAACTAAGACCATTGAAGTAACGTAAATAATATTTATCAATTTTCGAGTTCGCTAGCTTACCACATATTGCAATACAACTCATTTAGTAAACATTGTAATGAGTAGATTATGTCAATAATAAATTAAATTAGAAAAACATTAAAAATAAATTGATTATACAGTCAAATAAAAAAAATACATATATGAACTCATATAACCTGTCAGTGGGTAAGCTAATGCTGGAGAAAGAACATAAACATTGTCTTGAGTTAATCACAGCGACCAAATATTCTTATCATTTAAGTAGTCGTTAATAGAGTAATACGCCTTTGAACAAAGGTCGCATAAATAGTGTCAATTGTCTTCAGTGGAAGAAAGCTATAGCTGAAGAGCTTGAATCACATGAAAATAACAAAACTTGGATAATAACTGATAGAACTGAGAAGAAGCCTATTACTTCTAAATGGGTGTTCAGCACAAAGAAGAATATAAGTGGAGAAATTGAAAGATACAAAGCAAGACTTTGTGCTCGAGGTTTTACCCAAGTGAAAGGTTTGGACTATCACGAGACTTTTTCACCCACTAGCAGGTATGACTCCATCAGGTTAATACTTAGTATAGCTGCAAGTGATGGCATACAAGTAGAGCAGTTCGATGTGAAGACAGCCTTTTTGTATGGTGAGCTATCTGAGGAGCTGTACATGTAGGTGCCAGAAGGGATGGAAGCCCAGCCTTCAAAAGTATGTAAGTTAATAAAATCTATTTATGGACTTAAACAAGCCTCTAGATATTGGAACAAGAAGTTTTGTTCATTTATGACTATTTATGGGTTTAAATCTTGTCCATCTGATAATTGTGTATTTGTGGGATATTTTAATGATATCAAAGTAATATTAGTTCTTTATGTTGATGATGGATTATTACTGGCTAAAAGTAAAATGGTTTTATCTACCATATTAAATGATTTGAAAAAAAACTTTGAGATAAAGATTCTAAAGTTTAATTCATATGTGGGAATGGAAATAAATAAAACAGAAGGATGTATAAGTATAAGTCGGAAACAGTATATTAAAACATTAATAGATAAATTTAATTTGTCGGATGCTAAAAGTAGCAGTACTCCTGCCGATGTAAATGTACATTTATCTAAAAATGAAAATAATGCACCCATTAATTTCCCGTATAGAAAGGCAGTGGGAGCATTGTTATTCTTAACTACTGTATCTAGACCCGCCATAGCATATGCTGTGAATTTTGCAAGTAGATATGTTAATGATCCAGGTCCTTCACATGTGACTGCAGTGAAAAGGATCTTGCGCTACTTGATTGATACGAAAGAAATGTGTATTGTTTATAAAGGTAGTTTTGAATTAGTTGGCTACTCTGATTCTGATTTTGCAGGTGATTTGGACAGTAGAAAATCTAATACGGGTTACATATTTTTAATGAATGGGGGTCCTATCACCTGGTCAAGTCGTAAACAAAACACTGTGGCATTGTCCACAACTGAATCTGAGTATATGGCTGCCAGTGAAGCATCAAAAGAAATATTATGGCTTAGACAATTTTTGTGTGATATTGGGGAGCCACAAAACTCTGTTACTTTAAACGTAGATAATCAGAGTGCAATTAAATAAATTAATAATCCAGTATATCATAAAAGGAGCAAGCATATTGATATAAAATATAACTTTATAAGAGAGAATGTTGAAAAGAAAATAGTTAATATTAAGTATGTGGAGAGTTCATGCCAACTGGCAGATTTTCTGACGAAAGCTCTGCCTGTAGGAAAGTTTATAGGTATTAGAGATAAGATCTTGAATTGTACCTAGATTCTTATAGTTAATGATTGAGTTGATTCATAAAGTTATATTTCTGGATGTAATACCTAGATTTAAAGTTTATAATGATGTCACCTTGTAAGTTTAAGTGGGAGTGTTGAATAATTAAATTTAAAGGTGTTGTAAACGCATCAGTATCTAACTGATACTGATGCGTTTACAACACCTTTAAATTTTCGTTTCGTTTTTAGCCGTGGTTTTGTCTTTGAATGTCAACCGAATTATAGAAGTCATGTTTTAGAAGGAATAAAATTTTATTTTTCATTTTCAAGAAATCTTACGTCTTTTACTGAAATATCGCCAAACTCCAATAAAACTGCTAGTTTATCTGAAACAGGAGGAATTCTTTCAAAATGTAGGTCAAAAAGTGCTTTTAAATTCACCATGTGCAGCTTAGTAACGTGATCGTTTTAGTAAGGGTATGCATGTATAGGACCTTGGTCATGGTTCTTTACACGAGTACCGAACCATGCCTCTTTAACAAAATCACTAAATGAATTACTAAAGAAAGACAAAGATTTTCACTGGACCTCTAAATGCGAAGATAGTTTTAATAACATTAAGAAGGAAATTTTAAGCGAAAGAGTTCTTATTCACTTTGACCCAGGAAAACCACTGATACTAGCTACTGACGCTCCACCAACGGGCTTAGGAGCTGTTCTCTCTCACAAACTACCTGATGGCTCTGATAGACCAATCGCATTCGCCTCTAGATCACTTTCATTTAGTGAAAGGAAATATAGTCAAATTGACAAAGAAGCTACGGCGATCTACTGGGGCATAAAAAAATTCTTTCACTACTGTTACGGCAGAAAATTCATATTAGTGACGGACCATAAGCCCCTTACCTCAATTTTTCATCCCCACCAGACATTACCAGCATTGAGCACAATGAGATTATTTCATTGCGCACATTTCTTATCGGGATTCGACTACGACGTGGAATACAGAGCTTCAGAGAAACATTCAAACGCTGATTACCTATCAAGATTCCTAGTAGAAATAGCAAAAGAAACCTCAATAGACCAACATTGTTCATACCAACTACAGCAGATTAACGTCCTAGAAATCCGACCAGAAGTTATAGCTATTGAAACTAGAAAAGACAATGAGGTCACTCATACGTACGCGCTACAAACAGGTCACTCATTACGACAATATGGCTACGCCGACAATGAATTAACACTTCAAAACAACTGCATATTGAAAGGAACTCGAGTGGTAATACCCAAAAGCTTACACATGCGTGTTCTTGATGAACTACACTTCGGACACATTGGTATACTTAAAATGAAATTACTAGCTCGCAGCTCGCGTATACTGGAAAATATAGATAGAGATATCGAGAACAAAGTAAAATCCGGTAGAGCATGCCGATTAGAATAAAATGAGTCATCAAAAGCACCCCCACACCATTGGGAATAACCTCCAGGGCCATGGCAACGCCTTCATATAATATATACATATATAGTCTGGAAAATGCCTTTTCAAAGTGGTTGGAAGTCTTCCCAACAAAGACCACAACAAGTCCTTGGTGCGTTGTTAAGTTGAAGGAACTATTCTGCACATTCGGCACACCATACACACTTGTTTCGGACAACGCACGGCTGTTTGTGTCTCAAGAATTCAAGAGCTACCTTTCCAGCTGCGGTGTAACACACTTGACGTCAGCCCCGTACCACCCAGCCACTAACGGTCAGGCTGAACGTTACGTGAGAAACCATTAAGAAAGCACTACGCGCAATGGAGGGGGAGAGAGGCGATCTTACGGACAAGCTCCTTGTCATTAAGACCCGGCTCAGGCGCACACCAAACCAGAATGGACAGACTCCCTATGAATTAATGTTCAGTCGGAATGTTAGAACAAAGCTACATGTAATGTTTAGAGACTCACCTGCCCCGAGGGCGTTCAAACAAAACAACACACCGTCTCCCACCAGGGCTTACTCCGTTGGTGATCGAGTCCAGTCTACTCCGACCAGAGACGAAGATGGGAGTTCGGCACGATAGTGCGGTCGCCTAGGCAGGCTTCATTATGAAGTGCAGACTGACGGTGGCGGCAAAAAACGAAAATTGAAATGCAAAGACACCGACTTCCGAAATTAAAGTTATTTTTCACTTTTTTTAGTGTTATATTTTTGAAGTCGGGTGTTTTTTTTTTCTGTAATTTTGTGTTTTTTTTGGAAGTCGGTTTTATTTTTGTAAGTTTCAGCTCGATCGGATGCCAGGAAGTGCTTGAAAAATGGATGACAATTGGAGTAACTGGAAACACATACGAACACAAAAAGCTAATATAAAGCTTATAATTAACTAAAAAGTACTAAATAAATAAATAAATGGTAAATGGTTGAAAGTAAAAAGTTTTTATTTTCCACTTTTCAGTTGTGGTACTACTCTACACAAATTCAAATACCAAATACCTGATAGGTAAATAACAGTGACGGAGAAACCAACATGTCATCTACATATACGTAGACAAAGTGGGAAAAATACGTAATTATTGAAGCTCACTCAAAAACTGCGCAAGCAAAGTTAATAAATTTTATATGGGACCACCTCTGAAGCATGACCTACCAAACAAAAAAAGGATAATCAAAATCGATTCATAATTGGGCGAGTAATAGCGCAACAAAAAAAAAAAAACACCAATTGAGAACCTTCTCCTTTTTAAAGAAGTCGGGTAAAAACTTACGTAAATCATCACAGATTTATTGCATAAATGTGTACATCAGTTTTTATTATAAACGTAAACAAAAAAATAACACTAAAAAAGTGAAAAATAACTTAAATTTCGGACGTCGGTGTCTTTGCTTTTCAATTTTTTTTTGTGTTGGATAGTCCATTTATCGAAGAAGGTTATAGGCTATATAACATCACGCTACGACCAATAGGAGCGGAGCATAAATGAAAAATGAAAAATATTGCAAAAACGGAAAAAATATTCCTTTTTGAGATCTTCCGTTGCGTGCGCTGCGTAAACGGTTTAAGTTTCGCAAATATCATGTATGATGGAATTGTTCTTCTTTAAAAGTGACAAAAAAGTCCAGGAATTTCGCAGTACTTAGCAGACCGGAGTCTGGATTTTTGACCGGTTGATGTCAACTGAATCGCTCCCTATAATTAACTGGCGAAGTGTGGGTGTCTAGAGTACACCCCTGTCCTCTGCCCAACCCTTCGGTGATTGGCGTGGGTGTATAGAGTACACCCCTGTCCTCTGCCCAACCCTTCGGTGATTGGCGTGGGTGTATAGAGTACACCCCTGTCCTCTGCCCAACCCTTCGGTGATTGGCGTGGGTGTATAGAGTACACCTGTCCTGTGCCCAACCCTTCGGTGGTGACAGGCGTGATGTTGCTTGGCCTATCCTGTATCCGCGCGTCACATGAACTGCCGCGGCCACAACACTGATTGTTTGCTGACGCAACAGGACAATATTTCCTAATTATTAGTAACAAAATACGAAAGATATTATTGACAGCCAGACTTGCTGGTTATTCCTGAATCATTTTAATGTAAAACGAACTATGTTGCTAATGAGTAATCAAAATTTATATTCATTTACTTGCTTACTGAATATTTTCCTTATGCAGTGTTCTGGAAAACGATAGCCAGTGTCTGTCTGTCTGGCTAGTGTTCTACCTGGCTGGGTGGTCAAGGAGTAGGTGTAGTGTTATGTGCGAACGTGTTGTACTGCACAGTTACACGAAAATAAATTACAGGTATTTATGATGCTATTATTAAAAACAATTTTGTCATAATGTTACAAAGATTCTTCACAAACTCTACAGTTTCAGTTTAAATTCATTCAATTCAGTTGTTACGCAGGTATAAACTGAATCTAAATGTGTAACCAATTTAAAAATAAACCTTCTTTGGGCAGTCGGTAAAAAGGATGCAGAATGCATTTTTGTTCGCAACTTGTCTCGCATTTTGTCTCGCAACTATTACTTGTTGTTTAGTGTTATCCGAGTGGCGGTAAAAAATAAACATCCCGTGTATTCCCGTTCGTCCCACTGACTTTATTAGTGGGACGAACGGGAATGATTTAGTAATTATATCTTTAATTCCCATTGGTCCCACTGAATAATTTGAGTCTGGTTGTTGTTCAATTAAACACTTATTTATCTAACTATTACTATACACATACTATACGCATACATGCGAAAGTGAGTTTGTGTGTTTATTTGCTAAGTACACTTTCACGCTAAAACGGCTGAAATGATTTAGATGCGATTTGGCACATGGGTAGACCATGGTCTGGGTTAAGACATAGGATACTTTTTATTATTTCTGTAGTACGTTGCATGCATTCAAGACGGTATTCTGTGCAAAACACTTTGTGCACAATTGATGAGCAGTAGCTAACCAAGCAACAAGTACTAGGCTAGGCTTGCATGACTTCAAGATGGTTTTTCAATCATTAGTTTTATCTATCTTATAGAATTTGAATGACAGATAGTTTTTAAGACGTAGGATAGTTTATAACCCGGAGGTACTTACGTTACGTTACATGCATACACATACAAGATGTATGCATGTAACGTAACGTAAGTACTACAAGACACCTTGTGAACAATTTCTAAGCAGTAACCTAACAAAAAGTACTAGGCTTGTATGAATTCACGAAAGTATTTCAATCATTAGTATTATGCTTCTAATAGGATTTGGATGAAAGTGTGTATTTCTCGATACCTACGTAACTTCGTTTTTTTGTGCCTTTACCAAAATGTTTACCATACTGTAGCCTTGTAATCAACTGTCTGTGTGCCTTCATCCAAAGCTTATGCACAATCACTACATAGTATAAAACAAAGTCGCTTTCCTGTCCCTATATCCCTATGTATGCTTAAATATATTTTGATGCGGTTTTCACTAATGGATAGAGTGGTTCTCGAGGAAGGTTTTAGTATATATAATAACCGACATCCACGCGGGCGAAGCCGCGGGCATCAGCTAGTTAATAATAAAGAGAACATTGACCGGATACGTTCAATTCCTCTGTAATATATTAGCCTTGCACACTGTGAACCCCGTCTTATGCTTGCTTGCTAGACCGCTCTCGAAAGCATTTGACCTTAGTGTCTTATGATAAATGTTATGCATGTTAAAAAATCAGAGTGCATGATCTTCAAGTGCCCAACTGTAGTTCCACCAGTGTTACCTAATGGTACTCCTCTTAGTCGAGTATACCAATTCAAGTAGGTATCTTGGGCATGTGGTTACCGGAAACCTTGGAGATGATGTAGACCTGAAGAGGGAGCGCGGGGCACTCAGTCCGGGACTCCGGGCGAACATGCTGGCCCGCAGCCGCAGGTTCGCTCGGTGTACAGACGCGGTAAAAGTAACTTTATTGAAAGCGTATTGCACATCTCTGTACTCAGCGAGCCTGTGGCTCAGATATACCCAAAAGGCTTACAATTCTCTGCGTTAGTAATAAAACCGTGCGTTTGCACCTGGCGAAACATTCACATAACAAAAACTATTTACAAAAAAAAAAAACAACCGACTTCACAAAAAAACACAAAAAAAGTGAAAAATAACTTCAATTTCGGAAGTAGGTGTCTTTGCTTTTCAATTTTCGTTTTTTGCCACCGACTTCCGAAATTAAAGTCCGAAACCCCGAAGTCCTGAATTATTGAAACCTGTACAACAGCGTCTGTCGGGTTAGCCTATTCTATTCACTTGTTACTACTGAGTACTGATCAAAGAATCGGTTCAGTCCAAGTAATGACGTGGCTCGAACTTATCTTTGTGAAGTATCTTTGGACTACTGTTTCTTTGGATTTGTTTTCTTTGCACAGATCACACATTGGAAGACCACACCTCGCTAAACGCCTTAAGATCAATTAGATGAGATTATATAAAAGATTAATTATTATAAACATGATCAGCCGACGCGTGTTATTCTTCGTGACGCTAGCATTGGGGGCATTTGATTATGGTAAGTTTCATTTGATTTCCTTTAGAACACGCCGCCGCCGCCATCCTAGGCCTGACGGAGCCCTCCGTCTGTTGGCTAGGTACACACGGCTACACATCAAGCTATACATTTCCAGTATAAGCTGACCTCGCATTGTACGGAAATCCTATACAATGCGATATCAGCGTAAACGGGAAATGTATAGCTTGATGTGTAGCCGTGTACATCATACTACGAAACCCTAACAATACAACAAAATCCTACGGCTACTCCGTAGGATTTTGTTGAGAGATTATACCAATGTTGTTCTAACCGAGCCAAACCTAACTACAGAACCAGTCGTTCTAGCTCTAGTAGTGGGCTCGCTCTGCAGCCGAGTTACCTCGTTCCACTCGCTCGTCTCGCGAGTAGACATGCTCCACCCGCTAGGCGGTTTCATGCTGTACTATAATTGAAGTGCGCTCTAACGGTTTCATGCTGTACTATAATTGAAGTGCGCTCTAACGGTTTCATGCTGTACTATAATTGAAGTGCGCTCTCAGTCTACTATAATTCCTTTATTTTCGTTTCAGTTCGAGCTATTCTCCCGTGGAGCAATTCTGTGACTTTTCTTTACAAGAACAACGATCTTTTAAACATTAATATTTTATTCAAAAACATACCGCCGAGAGTGGATCGCTACTTTTTACATCATTTAAACCATAAAGGTAAGATGGCTCTACCTACTGCAGTCGTCATAGGTACTTTTCTGAGTTCTTAAAGGCAACAGCCCCAGACCACAGTAAACACACACAGAGCGGGTGCGGGGCGGGAGCGGGTCGGGCGCGGGAGTACGGCGGGTATAATAATTTGTAATTCAAGGAATTATATGGATGTCAACACACAGAACGCGGGCGCGGGTCGGGCGCGGAGCGGGAGCCGCGCCCGCTGACACAACAGCGCGGGACGGGAGCGGGTCAGGAGCGGTTGTGCTATTCTGTAAAAATATCCCCGTGAAAACTAAGGTCCGTATTACAGAAGGAAACTCAAGTATTGATCTCTGTTTAAAACTAGTTTTAAGTCCGCTTTTAATTTTAGAACGTTGCTCAAGCATAGCTTCATTGATCTTAGTTCAACTGAGTTTGGCTTTATTTTACATCGCTACTCAGTTACTCAATCGAACCCAAGCAGTGATCAAATCTGTAATCACCCAAGTGTGGTCGAGACCGCGCTTGAGCATAGATTGTCATGTCAAATTGTCAATATTTCTTCTGTTCCAATAGTGCAATGTCGAGTTCTGTTGATATTTTTTTAAATTAGGTACCTACTATCAAAATTATATAACTTATTTAACGATAATTCTATTAAAAGGTTGAACTTTTTCCAAAGTACTAAATTTTTTCTTCCGTCCTTGTATTTTAAAAGTGTTTAACCGATCGATTCCCAATGTGATGAGATGTGGATGAATCTGGGGATGATCCGTGAATAAAATCAGCTAAACAAATAATTAAAATAGACAAACAACAAACGAATGTTTTTCACACGGATGTTTTGACATACTGACATTTTAAATAGCATAATTTACTTATTTAAGGCCACAAATACAAGTCTTTTAAGCTTGACAATTTTGCTTACAAAATTACTATACTTCACTTCTTCAATAAATGGGGCCTTTTACTATTCAGGAATGAAATAATAACGCTGATTTCCTAAATAACTGGGGTTCTATGGTGTATTTTCATATTTCTAATCCAATGAAGATCGGATCAAAGTCGGTTATTATAATAAATCGTAAACGAAAACAGGCTGATTCATAGACAATACACATCTCTGCTTGAGGCTCGATTTGAGTCTCGATTTAGCTGAGTATAGATTGATTGCCGTTCTGGAATAAGACCGATGCTCAAGTACTGATTCTATACTCAAACAGTGATCAACTGATTGCAGATCAAACTGGACTTGAGGAACGTTCTGTAATACGGACCTAAGTGTAGTAAAATATCAAAGTGAGCTTGGAGTGAACTGTCACTGCCTTAACATCAGTAGGTATCGATGATAATGACTCACTCCACTCTCACTTCACCTAAGTTTTCAAGGTAAGATGGTTACAGAATAGCAATGTGGGTTTAGCGGCGTTACATTCGTTGCAATACACGTATCGATGATATTCTCCATATTGATGTTTTTTTTTTATTAATGTCAAGAACCTACAACTTTTTCCATTTTCGCGTACTTCTCTTTAAAATGAGTAAAAAATACTAATTCGTCCGTGTCAGCATCACCCAACATTTTCACACTGCAACCGCTGCCGCCTGTCAAAGTACAACCGCGCCCGACCCGCTGCCGGCCCGCGCCCGACCCGCTGCCGCCCCGCGCCCGCGCTCTGTGTGAACACGATGAACCGCGCGACTCACGCGATGAAAACGACCCGACCCGCTCCCGCCCCGCACCCGCTTTGTGTGTGTTTTGGGCTTAAGCATGTGGGAAAGGAGTACTCATATTACACTGAGAATATATTATTAAGCCGAGAACATCTCATTGAATCTGTGTAGGATATACCTTATAGTTGAATCCGACGGTGCGCCATATCGCGGACGGACACGGATGAGCCCGCACGACGCACCGTGGGAAGGGGTACGTGCGGGGTATCGCAGACACGTCTGTCGCCGTGCGTTCGAGATTGGGTACATACCCCTTGAAATTATCGACTGGCCGCGGACGCACGCGGATCAGCCCGGACCATGGGAATCGTATCGTGCGTGGTAGCGCAGACACGTGCGCCGCGGTCCGGCCGATCCGCGGCGAGTCGGTAAACTTCAAAGGTGCGCCGTGCGGTGTGAGCCGCGAGGTATGCTCGGTTCCTGTAAAACAAAAACGAATCGTTTTCTTTACCAATGGTAGCTTTTTAATTCGACTATTATGTTTTTTTTTTGTATGTTTTTTACGCCATTACTCCGCCAATCATGAATTGATTTGATGATTCTTTTTTTGTTTAGTAGGTCATAGGTGTACTTCAGAGGTGGTCCAATATAAATTTTATTAAGTTTGCTTGGCTAGTTTTTGAGCTAGCTTCAATAGTACGGATTTTGCCACTTAGCCTATGTTGATGCATGATGTTCCTGTCACCGTTATTTACATTTTCAGGTAAAGGTATTCGAATTTGTGTGGGGTAGGTACTACAACTAAAAAGAGAAAAAAAGCCAAAAAAAAAACAACCAACTTCTAAAAAAAACAATTTTTTGACATGGGCATTTTTGGATTTTTACACAAACTGTTAAATATCTCCTCTGTGTTCTAGTGGTAAAGAGGTCCCGGGTTCGATTCCAAACAAATTAATTAGGTGGGTACTTATTAATTACAGCGTAGGTATAATGGTAGCTTGATGAATCTTCGTTCAATGTGTGTTCGGCGCCGCCTCAAAATTTGTTACTTCAATTAGTTTAGGAGCTTTTACTAAGAGGTTTATTTTTCGCTTTTGAGTTACCATTTATTAATGTGGCTCAAATCTACTACCTACCTAATTAAGCTCAAACACGATGAAACTGCTGAAGGAGCTTTCGCGACTGTCTTCCGTCTCCATCATCAGATCAACTCCAGGTCTGGTTGTGTCATCAGAATTATGTATGTGTGCGAAATTTCAACAGAAACGGTTCACAGTTGAAAATATATAATAGGTGAAAAATCGATCAACCCCATTTTTTCTACGGGGTGGATTTTTTTTACACGGTGGAGCATATAACACGTTGGAGCATACGGTGGAGGTCTGCCCTGCTTGGGCGGAGCACCGCTCTTGGAGGCGATTGGTGGCAATGACCTCTCGCTTCCGGCCCTGGTCCAGTCCATGGTACGGAGAGAGAGGGCATGGGAAGCCGTCACCTCGTTCTGCGAAGCAGTAATGCTCGCGGAGGAGGAGGCGGAACGCGTGAAGGAGACGCAAGGTAAGCGCCCTCACGCCGCTAACCGCTGCCGCAGGAGACACCCTGGGCGTCGGGAATCCCAGGTGGATTCCCGGCCACCGTAGGCGCGGGCTTGCGGACGGCGAGCAATAGGTAGCTCGCCGTCCGATAAGGACCAGGCCGGGGTCGACGTCGTGTCGTGTTCCAGGCTCAAAGAGATGTCAGCCCACTTGACGAGTTCCGTTAGGACCGATGCCTGCCAGGGTTGCGGAAAAGTCCGAAAGGGATACCGGGACCTTGGCAATAGGCAACTATAGAAACACGGGTGGGTTTTAGTCAGTAAAAGTCTGACACGCCCTCCCGCTCCACCCAGAGCGGGAAATGTCAATTGATGATAACCCAACATAAAAAAGGGGGTGGATTTTAGTTTTCTATTTGAAATGGGAACAGTTATCCGTGGTCATAATTAAAAAAAAAAATGTATATACGGGTCGACTTGAGAACCTCCTTTTTTTTCGTCGGTTAAAAAGTCGTGCCAGTATGTAAGAGCCTTTACAGTGACGTATGTCGTATGATAAGTGTATGACGTATTGTGTCGGAGACGAGCCTATTGTTGAATTGGCTCGTCCGATGTGATCCGAACTTCGATCAATAATAGGATCCGAAGTATTCCGAAGCGAGCCGAAAGAACTGTTAGGTCGGTGAATTGGTCGTTGACTTTGGTTCACTTTGGTGTCTCGCTCGCTCCTCGGTGAGTGAGACGTCTGCCGAGACCTGAATCCGAGACCGACTAAAGAATTGATTATTACGTTCATTAATTAATGAACGTAATAATCAATCCTTTAGTCATTTGGGCGTTTGATTAATTTGACAATATTACTGTATGGAAATATGAAATATCGCTAGTGAACTAAAAAACGAGACTCAACCCCCCATACCCCCCGAAACGCCTCCACGTAGGCGTATACAGTAATATTGTCAAATTAATCAAATGCCCCGTTGGCATACATGTATCCCACTCGCTTCATGCGGCTTAAATCTCTATTTTTAACCGACTTCTTCAAAAAGGAGGAGGTTCTCAATTCGTCTGTATGTTTTTTTTTTTTTTTTTTTTTTTTTTTTTTTTTTGTGTGTATGTTACCCGATTACTCCGCCAATTATGAATCGATTTTGATGATTCTTTTTTTGTTTGGTAGGTCATGCTTCAGAGGTGGTCCCATATAAATTTTATTAGTTTTGCTTGCGTAGTTTTTGAGTTAGCTTCAATAATTACGTATTTTTCCCACTTTGCGTATGTTGATGACATGTTAATTGACTCAGTCACATAGCAGATAACGGTATACGAATTTGTGTGGGGTAGTTACCACAACTAAAAAGTGAAAAATAAAAACTTTTTACAAAAAAAAAACAACCGACTTCCAAAAAAAACACAAAAAAAGTGAAAAATAACTTTATTTTCGGAAGTCGGTGGCCAAAAACGAAAATTGAAAAGCAAAGACACCGACTTCCGAAAATAAAGTTATTTTTCACTTTTTTTGTGTTTTTTTTGGAAGTCGGTTGTTTTTTTTTTTGTAAAAAGTTTTTATTAACAGACTTATTCAAAAAGGAGGAGGTTACTTTACAGGCAACAAACGAAAATTGAAAAGCAAAGATACCGATTTCCGAAATTGAAGTTATTTTTCACTTTTTAGTGTTTTTTTGGAAGCAGTTTTTTTTTTTTTGTAAAAAGTTTTTATTACTGTTATATGAGGGCTACATCTGTGGGCAGTTTCAGTCACACAGATAGATAACGTCAACTAAATTAAAAAAATATTCTGGGAACTAAATCATTCAAAACGAAACATATCGTTATTGCAACATTTATTTCGCTGAAAGCGCGTACAGTGAACTAGTGAAGTTTTCTTGTTCGGCTAGTGTGAATAATGGAGTGGACGACCGAGCTTGTTTATGATTTTTTAAATCTATATCTATATCTCTAAATAGGTATATCTACAGTATGTTAACTAACAAATGGCGTTCCCGTTAACCTGCAATAGTATAGCGCCTATACATGCAAACAAAAATACCTATTACCATTTTTTTTTTTTTTTTTTGTTTTTGTATAGTAAAATATTCACAAAAAATATTAAATTGTTACGGAAAATAAACTCTCTGTACACGCCCACTTGTCACACTTATTTTTCTACGTTGAAATACAAGTGTGCGTGTACAGAGTGTTTCTTTTACGTTTAAATTTAATCGTTTTGTGAACATTTCACGACACAATTTTTTTTTTTTTTTTTGATTTGTGATGTTTTTTTAGCTTGTATACACGCTATACTATTGCAGGTTAACGGGAACGCCCTTTGTTAGTTAACATACTGTATATATATATCTATATAGCTGCAGCGATACGTTTTCTTTCGCTATGCATTTTGGAGTGACAAAATGACTTCTAATCTCAAAGCCTACACAGACCGACACGCACCGTTGGAAGTGCATTGGTGTGCGTAGGCTTGTCCGCGTGCGTGCGTCCGCAATATCACGCACCGTCGGAAGCGCCTCGGTGCGCGGTGCGTGGCGATCTGTGGTCGTCTGCCGTCCGGGCTCGTCTGTGTCCGTCCGTGATATTGCGCACCGTCGGATTCCACCTTCACGCACCGTCGGAAGCGCCTCGGTGCGCGGTGCGTGGCGATCTGTGGTCGTCTGCCGTCCGGGCTCGTCTGTGTCCGTCCGTGATATTGCGCACCGTCGGATTCCACCTTCACGCACCGTCGGAAGCGCCTCGGTGCGCGGTGCGTGGCGATCTGTGGTCGTCTGCCGTCCGGGCTCGTCTGTGTCCGTCCGTGATATGGCGCACCGTCGGATTCCACCTTTAGATACATTCAGTAGGTACCTATTTAATGATAGAAATTAAGTGATCAAACGAACTTACCTGTTGTGAAGTTCGATCATTATTATACGAAGGGCTTCGTTCGAAGATATAAAATTTATAATGCAGCTTCCTCACGTCAGTCGACAACCAATCGCATATTTAGAGCTGAAAGCAAAAACTAAACGCACATGTGTAGCTACTCCAGCTCTATACGTCATCTGTCATTATTTTAGAGTAAGAATAGAATCTCAATTTTTCTGGGGTAGGGTAGGGAGGGTCCCTATATCTTCGAACGAAGCCCTTCGTATAATAATGATCGAACTTCACAACAGGTAAGTTCGTTTGATCAATTACTATACTTTAGGCTTCGTTCTCGATATAAAATTGACAGTGCAGATGTTGAGCATATGATGAAAATTGAGGTTCCGAAGATGAAATTATTAAAATCTTTTAGGTCATAGACACAAATTATGAGGTAATAAAACGGCAATACCTAATGGATAAACAGTAATTCATCTTAGTGTAGGACATACTGTCCACTTTCAATTTATTAGACTCTCGTACATTACCCGCGTAGTATGATAAATATCGTATGTAAGCCATGTGAAACACGTTTAAAGCGTCTTACATACTGGCGCGATTCGTCGTACGACGCGAATTTTAACAAAACAATTTCTGAGAAAACATCACGGCTAACAATGCGGCGGCGCGGCGTCGCGTCGCGTGACGAATCGCGCCAGTATATAAGAGCCTTTACTGTATAAAATGTTTAAAACAATGATAAAACTCGTGCGATAAACGCCCCGAATTATTATTTCGCGTCAATGCATCTCGTACATTACCCGCGTGTTACAATAAATATCGTATTTCTAACTGGTGAAGAAAATATGGCCGACTTTGAAGAATCGGTGTTGTACCGGTGTCGTTTCATCTTCTTTTGTAATCTTCAGATTTTTTAAAGATAATATTTTTTTCCCAGTTTTCGATTCGGCATGACATCGTATGCCCACTTTAAACACACTCTTATACTAGTTTTAAACACTTTAAATTAATATTCTTTGGGAAACACAACGTACTGGTTGTCGCGCAAACATAAAGAATGACAGATGACGTTTATAGCTGGAAAGCTACACATGAGTGTTAAGTTTTTGCTTTCAGCTTCTATGCGATTGGTTGTCGACTGGCGTGAGGAAGCTGCATTGTAAATTTTATATCGAGGACGAAGCCTAAAGTATAATAATATGATATTTGTCATCAAGTCGGTACGTTATTTTTGACGTGAATACGTCTTTTTTGTAATACTTATTAGTATTTTTTTTTCAAAATGTAAATACTTACCTTACCTTACTTAATTAACGAATAAAACACAATACAAAACGACGTTTATCGCCACAAAAACCTAATGTGTTACGCTTGTATTTTCACTCCTCATAAAATCAGTACCTAAGTACTTATTTATGTAAATCTTTAGGAGTAAACTCCAAAAATAGGTATAAATCTTGTTATCGAGTAATAATCGAGGAACTTACATTTGCAGTTGGAATGTTTGGGAGAACATGTTTTACATACACTTCGTATGGGAGAACATGTTTTTCAACTACAATGTTAAGTTTGTTCTTGGGATAAATTCATCCCAACTACGGAACCCTTCATTGCGCGTGGTCCAACACGCATTTGGCCGTTTTTTTCTATATAATTAAATTTTCTAATAATAATTAATTACTATATCATTTTTCAAAAGACCATTTATAAGACTTGAATGTACAGTAATTGTACGGAATTAATACATTTTCTCACCCGTTTCAGGATCATCAATAAAACATGGCCGGATACCAACACATGGAACAATTCCTTTTTCAGGGAGGTTGGACGCAGAAAGTCTAACACTTACACTTACTCTAAAGACAGATGACAGTATCTTCGATGGCTGTTCTAATCGAGTAATCTTTGAAGGCAAAAGGAATGAGACTGCAGATCAACATGGTGAGAAAATGGATACCCGACGGGGCGGCCAAGTCTAAGAAGGAGGGTACACACGGCTACACATCAAGCTATACATTTCCAGTTTATGCTGATCTCGCATTGTATAGGATTTCCGTACAATGCGAGGTCAGCTTATACTGGAAATGTATAGCTTGATGTGTAGCCGTGTGTACCAGTACTATGTATCAGTAGCGGCCATAAGTGGAGTAGCAATCTCACAAAGCAATGATTGACACTTCGGTTTAACTTACGACCTTCTTATATTAAGTAGTTTCTGTACAAAGAAAAAATAACTTTTTCTTTGTACACAGTTCGTGAAACAAAATATAAATAAAAAAAAATAAAAAGTGCAAAATAATACACACAAACATTCGTTTGCAAATGATTGTATTTCATAAATTCAACCACTTGTGTAAACACTTGGGTGGCATGATGGTTGAGCGGTTATCGTATTTGCATAGGTATATACATAGATACCTACGGGCCCGAACGCACTTTATAGATAAATATAAAGTGCGTTCATGCGTAGCGAGCCGCGCGGGTTCGAATCTCACGCACGGTCATAGTTTTTTTTTATTGTTTTAATAATTACTAACCACACTATTGACTACAGTTCCTTGTATGTTCGTCTTGTTCACTAAACTCGTAAAATAGAAACAAAAAAGAATCATCAAAATCGATTCATAATTGGCGGAGTAATCGCGTAACATAGGTACATACAAAAACAAAAAACAGACGAATTGAGAACCTCCTCCTTTTTGAAGAAGTCGGTTAAAAAGGGAAAAATAACTTTAATTTCGGAAGTCGGTGGCAAAAAACGAAAATTGAAAACCAAAGACACCGACTTCCGAAATTAAAGTTATTTTTCACTTTTTACCCGGACTGCCAAGGAAGGGTTAATATGTTTTTTTTGGAAGCCGTTTTTTTTTATGTAAAAAGTTTTTATTCGTTTTTTAGTTACCATTTATTGTTGCGGCTAAAATCTACTACCTACATATTTTTTAAAGCTCAAACAAGATGTAGCTGCTAGAAACTGCTGAGGAGTTCTCGCGACTGTCTTCCGTCTCCATAATCAGATCAACTCCAGGTCTTTAACCTGGAGTTGATGATGAGTAGTTGTGTCATCAGAACTATGTTACGTGTGCTTTCAACAGAATCGGTTCACAGTTGAAAATTCAGTAGGTGAAACATCAATCAAGCCCAGTTTTTCTACCCTTGAGGTGGATTTTAGTTTTCAATTTTTCAAGGGACCAACCTCGAGGTATACCCTCCCTAATAAAAAAGAATCGTTAATCGAATTCCTCAGACCAAAAAAAAAAGGACTGAGTCGAATTCTTAATATTTCGCAAACGGATCCCTGAATCCAAAAATGGTTTTCACAAACTCACATTATTTAAGCGACCTTTTCAACGATACCCCACACTATGGGATAGACGAGAAAAAAATGACCCAAAAAAAAAAATCTTTTTACGTTTTTTTTTACCACTGCGTGATTTATATATGTATACCCATACCAAATTACAGCTTTCAAGTACCAACAGTCTCTGAGCTAAGCCGCGGACAGACGGACAGACGGACATGGCGAAACTCTAAGGACTTACTTACTCACACTTATATTCGCTCTCTCTATCTCTCTTAATTACCATCATCTGCCATGTCATGTGTTACATGTGTAGCTCCATAGTAAATAAATACATAATAATATTAGTTAATTATTAATGCTTATATTGGAGATACCACAATTTTGATAACGAATCGCGATCGAGATGGAACATGATTGTAATTTATGGCAGAAATCTATTAAAGAATTTTATAATTGTATGTTTCAGAGAATGATTGGGGCAGAGCCTGTTTAAATCGATATGACAGACCTTGTAACATTACTGTTGATTACGAGAATAAATGTGCAGGTAGGTATTATTATTAAAAGTACATTGTGATACGAGTGTGCTCTATTGGATATTACAGTCGAGGCGGTATTATTGCGATAAAGAGTGTAATAATCAATGCACACGCGTTTCATACGACGTTTCATACGCGAGGAAAAAAACAGACTTGTTGTAAGAACTTATGCTACAATAACGTACCTAACTATAGAGATGATAGATTTATAAAGTTTAAAGGTTTAAAAACCTTTGTTGCCAGGTACTGACTATACGGAATTGTCGTTTCGGAACCGTCGGTTGGTGGCAATACTTTAAACTTTGTATTTTAGATAGGTATTATACCACACAAAGAAAACGATAATAAATATTTATGGAAAATGGCGCGCTGGCCGCTGGTTAGTTTTGTTTTTCCATAGGTGTAAATAAAGGCACTGGCAAAACCGTTAGACAGCTTATACAAAAAAATATGATTTGATTGTTTTATGGGGTTTGAAGGTTTTATTCCGCGCGAACGCGGTGGCACACGGGCAGGCCAGCGCGGTTCGTCTAGGCGGAAAAAAGCGCAAGTCTCTGCTCGGGTGTAAATAGAGAATGCTCATTTAGGATAGTTCATACTAATTCAATGTATAGTAAGTATCCCACTGACTGTGGCGCACATTACCGCACTAGTGCGGTAATGTAAAGTAAAAAGCACGCTTCCATAAGACACTGCATTATGAACCTAAAAGCGGTTCAATAAGAGCCACTTTACGAGCAAGTGTGTTGAAAATGTCACTTTTTGCTTGTGCTTTACATTACCGCACTAGTGCGGTAATGTGCGCCATAGATAACTATTCACTAGTCGGAGTAATGACATGGCAGTATGGAATTAGTAAGTACTATCATGGCAGCATGGAATTTGTATCCAATAGAAATTGGTTTTGGTGAAGCTTTTTACCAAAGACAAGCAAGTTTTTATTTAGAAAAAAAGAACCAAAAGCAAACCAGTGGCGTTTAGTTATGGGATGGGATTTTTTTTAACATAACTAAACGTCAGTGGGATACTTACTATACATTGAATTAGTATGAACTATCCTACTAATAAATGAGCATTATTTACACCCGAGCAGAGACTTGCGCTTTTTCCGGCAAGACCGCGCTGGCCTGCTCGTGTGCCACCGCGTTCGCGCGGAATAAAACGAGTACTTTTAAATGAGGGTTTATATCGTCTAAGGCAATTTCAGTCTATATTGTTCACTACCCTAACCACTTTTGTGTACTAAGTATTTTTTCTGGTAATTTTTGAGCCGGGAATTTAACAGCCCTGTATTGTTGTGTTTCATTGATTACACTAAAGCCTTTGATCGTGTGGAGTGGGACAAGCTGTGGGAGGTTCTAAAGGACATGGGTACGCCTTAACATCTTATTGAGGTGCCTCTACATCAACAACCGCTCTTTCGTCAAAATAGACACCGACTGTTCAAATGTGTTCTCCATCAAGAAAGGCGTTAGGCAGGGATGCATCCTCTCACCTCTGCTCTTCAATGTGTATGGAGAGTATATGTATCATTAGGAAACTCTTGAGGGCTGGTAAAAGAGGTTTGCCGTTGTTGGTGGAAAGCGCATTTCCAATCTGGGGTTCGCTGACGAGACCGTTGCGACATGAAGGAGATACTACACAGATTGGAGGTGGAAAGTGGCAAATTAGGGCATGCAATAAATAGGCAAAAAACCAAGCCATCGTGCGGGAAAGCTATCGGGCGCCTATAACACCCAGGGCATCGATACTGTGGACAGTTTCGTTTATCTGGGCTCTTCTAATATTAATAATGAAGGCAGTTACGTCCCAGAAATAAAGCGGCGGATAGCCATGGCTAAAGATGCTGCGACACGCCTCTGTTGCTGTTTTCACCAATGGATAAAGTGGTTCTCGAATAAGGTTTTAGTATATAATAACCGACACCCTCGCGGGCGAAGCCGCAGGCAACAGCTAGTTTCATTAGAAATAAGCAAATTTTCTAAAGAGGTTATAAGTTGTTATGACTTGTAGATACCCGCTTAAAGGCTCTTACATACTGGCGCGACTTGTCGCGCGACGCGACGCCGCCCGCCGCATTGTTTGCCGTGAAGTTTTCTCAGAAATTATTTTGTTAAAAGTCGCGTCGCCAGCCGCGCCCCATGCATTAAACCGGTAAAAAAAACAAAAAAAAAACTCCACAAATACGTTCCTTCCGTATGATTCTTAACAACAGCCTCACGGCACGGACGGGGTTTTATTACACGCTGTATAATGTATATGTATGTTAAGTTAGTTAAGTAAGTAACCCTTAGTCAGGATGAGCTATTAGTTAGCTACAGGTGCGTCAGGTTCTCATACTTAGCCTGTAAGGCTTCTGACGCCACCACGACGCCGCGCCCGACTGCATGTTTGTGTTACGTACGAATGAATGATGGCTCATGCGCCGCGCCGCGCACCGCACCGCGTAGGTTTTATAACATTTTCATTCTGAGATGTTATGTTTCATCTTGCGGTATGGCGCGCGGCTCCGCTGTGGCTCTGGCGTCGTGTGCAGGAAGGCTAACTGTGTGTACATTGTAATTAATGTTTAATGTCATCTGTTACAGGAATCCTTCATTGCATACAATCTCACGGACGTTTAACGTGTGAATCTCCAGACGAGCAGTTGCCAGAAGATACCGTACATCAGTGGCGTCAATGCTATCGAGACATGGATGGCTGCTCTGAAGGTCTGTATCTACTCAATGTTGGTGTCCCGTTACCCATACCTGGTATCCATAACCTGGATGCCTGGTATTATTACATATAATTATATTGCCGATCGGCAAACATCATTCGGCATCTACCCTCGCTGAATCATGTTCGGGTCGGCTCAATTCGAGCTAAGTCGTGCGGCTTTTTCCCGAACATATATCTGAATTTATATTCAATTTCGCCGCCCGGCTGTGCCGAATCATGCTGATTCGAACGAGTGTGTGTAGCACCCTTAACAAATAGTCAATTGATGGTGCCCATACCCTGGATGCCAGGTGCCAGGTGCCAGGTGCCAAGTGCCACTCTATACCGTCATCTACGTCTACAAATACGGTACGCAATGTTGTGTCTGTGAGTCGTTGTCGAATTTTAAAAATCCAAAATCAAAGTTAGGTATTTACTTAAAATATATTTTACACTAGCTGCTGCTGTTCCCGCCACTCCGTCCGCGTGAACTTAAATCTATCTTATCCTGTTATTATAAACTGCATCCTTTTTTGTTGGTCTGAGACTGCAACATGTTCTTTAAGTTTTGCTAAGTTAAGTTAAGCCCGTCGCTAAGGAATAACAGCCGCACTGGTCGATACAACAGGTTAAGCTACACTTGTAGGGGTTGGTCCGTGGATGGGTGACATTCTTTACATACCGACTCCTCCGTGTCTCGAAAAGTAAATTAAGCCGTTGGTGCTGGCTGTTATTCGTGGATCTGTAACGATCGTTATGGGTCGTCCGAAGCCCGAAAGTCTGACAACCAGAATTATCAAGGGGTATCGTATTACCCAGTTACTCGGTTAGTTCAGATAGGCAGTCGCTCCATGTAAAATACTGGTATTCAGCTGCATCCGGTTAGACTGGAAGCCGATCACAACATAGTTGGGAAAAGGTTAAGTAGATACGCGTACGCGTTTAAAATTAAATGGGGAATTATCAGGAGCTAGAGGAATTCGAGCTATGAAAACGCTATCTCCTGTGCCGCAACCTGTCAAAATCTCTGCTTCATTAACGTTTGGTAGTAAAATCTTGACTTTCAATCTGGTACCGTAACATTACATAATTTAGGAAGACTTAAATTTCTTAAAAGGAATCACAATTTTAATTTGATATTGTGTGACGGCAACTCAGAGACTCGAAAAATTCTATAGGATAGTTGGTAGCGTCTTCTTGTTCCATTACTTTGATATAGAGCGATCTTCAGTGCTTTCCCCCGGGACACTCGTCAATATTGTATCATTAATTGCTGTGGCTTGATCGTTGCGTGGTGTCTGAATTGCGCTTACGCATAGCCATGAATTTAGTTGATTTGTCAATGATGTTGGGTCACCATATCACGTCACATGGTCCTACAATGATGAAACAGTATTACCTATGTAGATTTTCAGGTAAGATAACTTCCATGTTCTTATGTTCCGTCACTAATTTTTTGTAAAAAATCGAGATATTACTGGAAATGTCTGGCTAAAATCACCCCAGAAGAGCATTGCGACGCCACTCATGGGCCGATCGTCTTGTGTAATACCTCTCAAAATTCTGTCCACCGCACCGCTTCAACTGCTTTACGGTTTCCCATTCTGCAGCCAACCCGTATTACTAAGCAGCAATCACGTAAAAATTTTGCAAGGGGCTTTCTGTTGACTTGGACAATACGAAAGCCCAGTATTTTAAACATTATATGGGTTTTCCCCCCAGGTAACAATGTAGCTGCTATTTATGCCAGAGCAACCTTGCATTGATTCCGTATTTGGGCCAAAATGGGAGCATCTAAAAACAGGATTTCCCTCAAATCAATAGCTACGCTTGAACGCACTCGCTCGAATATTGCACGTTGTTCCACCGTATCGAGTGAGATCATTCTGCAATAATTCAGCTAGTTCCTATGCATTCTATTTATTGCCGCTGTTCTCTCTAGACATCTGCCCCCATGTGTCTGCCCGCATTCGTTTTTTGTTATGATTGGCATCTCGCATGTTATACCATTTCGGAGGCTGCTTCAATAAATTAAAGCCTCCATCCAGGGCATACAACTTATAAAATAAACGTCTACGCGCACCCCCTGTGGGGTACGGACCTCGACTAAGGGCGTCACTGGGGAAGGACAGCAAGGGACAGGCTGCTCGCTCATATTCATATAGATACGCCACACCGCCCCGCAACAATCCCACCGGGCACACGTCACGTGGGGCTATGAGGTTTCTAACAAAATGTTTAAAATTTAATATCTTTTGATTCTGTAGGTCGATTTTGATGAAATAAACGCTAAATGTTACTCACAATAAAGCTTCTTATCTTTCAGTAATTAGATTTTGAATCCAATGACTGGCTTTTACGTGATGCGTCCACAAACGAACAAACAAACAGACAAAAATGTCAAAAAATTTTTCTTTACTTTCTATTACTTATTTCTCGCGTCATCCAGTACTTTTTTTGCAAAAATCTCTAATGTACAGACACGGAATGTTTACGATTTTATTATATGTATAGATAGATAGATGATTTTTAACCGACTTCTAAAAGGAGGAGGTTATCAATTCGGACGTTTCTGTTTTTTTTACAAGCTTTTATTTAACTTGCCTTGTTAGTATGTATAAGTCAAATCTTGCAAGCTGATTAACCCACTTTCAGTTCCGATCCTACGGAGTTGAAATTTTACAAGTTGGTTCAGTTCCGATGACAATGCATTTTTATATGATGCATGACTTGATTCCCCACCCAGGATTGGCTCCAGACCAAGGAACTCTACAACTGTCTACCTAAATAGGATAATCCGTTCTATTTACCATAACCTGACTGCGGCACCCAGAATTGGCTCCAGACGAGGAAACTCCTCAGCGGTCAACAATACAGACACGAAATTTTATATACGCATTATAATAAATAATAATAATAAAGTTACAGAACAGAGAATTTCAGATCAAAGAAGAATAATAGTAAGAAATAAGCTCCTATCTCAAGAAGTAATAGATCAGTTAAAAGGCGAAGTACGTACACAGCTACTAGAAGAATCAGAAAATACTGAAGACACAATCACTACACTACTAACACAAAACGCATCGGAATATAACCAACAAGAACAACCACAGTCGTACACCCAATCACAACCAATCACACAATCTCAACCACACTTGCAATCACACGCATACTCACAAACCACGCATACATCCACGCAAACAGAAAATATAACAATAATGTTAGAAAATGAAATAGAGACCCTAGCCGATAGCAATCAAAACCAGTCCACAGACATACGTATCCAAGAAATACACGATAAATTTAAAACAGCTCTCACTCAATATTCCGGCATGGACCCGGCCGCTCGACCAAAACTACCCAAACTTAGGTACACACCAAAACTTTTTCACCTCGTTAATTTATTTAATCAAAATATTCTTAACCAATATATTAGCGAAGAAACTCAACTTATAGACGTACATACCCTAATATATTGCACAGCATTAGTTATTTCCGAAGAACTTTATTTTAAAATCACAGAATATACGGGCAACACAAGACAAAGAAATATTAACAAACCAGCTTGGCAGCAGAGGCTTGAAAAAGATATAGAAAAACTTAGAGCAGACTGTGGTAGACTAACCCAATATATTAATAACAATAGATCAAACAAAGTAGTTAAGAGAGTTGAAGCAATATTTAAAAATATGGCTACCCACACGAGACACGAAAACGACAATAGAAAACCGGAAGAATTTTTGGATACATTGAAACAGAAATTAGCCTTAAAAGTTCACAGGTTGAGAAGATACAAGAAAGCACAAGAACGTAAAAATGATAACTCCTTGTTTGCCACAAACGAAAAGACCTTTTACAGAAATTTAAAGAAACCACAAACCGACACTAATACACCCACAATCGAAAACAACGTAGAATTACCAACAGCAGAACTTCTAGAAACATTTTGGTCTGGAATATGGGAAGAACAAGTGCAACACAATGAAAAATCTGATTGGATAACAGACGAAGAAATAAAATGGAGCGCATTAGAAGAAATGGAATTCGTTGAGTTAAGCGAGTGTGACATAACTAGTATTACAGCGAGACTACACAATTGGAAATCCCCTGGTATTGATAAAATTCATAATTATTGGTATAAAAAATTAGAGTCATTACACAAAGTATTAGCTAAAAATTTAACAGAAATTATTTTAGGGAAACAAAACATTCCTGAATTTATTGCTACAGGAATAACCTACATGTTACCAAAAACCCAGTACTCTCCACAACCTTCTCAATACAGACCAATTACATGCCTACCCACAATATACAAAATCCTAACGTCAGCAATCACAACAAAAATCAATAAACACATAGAACATCACAATATAATAGCAGAGGAACAAAAAGGATGCAGAAGGGGCCATATGGGGTGTAAAGAGCAACTAGTTATAGATTCAATAATTCACAAACATGCCACCACAAAAAATAGAAACCTACATTGCACATATATAGATTATAAAAAAGCATTCGACAGTATTCCACACTCCTGGTTAATTAAAATACTGCAAATTTATAAAATAAATTCAAAAATAATAGACTTCTTACAGAATATCATGTCCCGTTGGAGAACTACACTCCAATTAAATTACCGACACAACGCTATTACTACTCGGCAGATATCCATAAAGAAGGGTATTTATCAGGGAGATTCTTTGAGTCCTTTATGGTTTTGTCTCGCTCTGAATCCTCTGTCGGAACTACTACATCGCAGCCAAGCCGGATATTCCCTTAAACATACTACAGATGAAACTATTATCTCACACCTTATTTATATGGACGACATTAAACTATACTCAAAGTCTGAAAAAGACATGAAAAAATTAATAGATATCACGACAGAATTTAGTAAAGACATCAACATGCAATTTGGTTTAGATAAATGCAAAACAATACATATAATAAGAGGTAAAATAAAACCGGGTGACTATCCTATTAACAATACAGACACAATTACAGCAATGGAACCAACGGATTTATATAAATATTTAGGGTACAAGCAACTCAAAGGACTAGATCACTCAGCAATTAAATACACATTAAACTCAGAATACAAAAGAAGAGTGGTCGCAGTATGTAAAACCCAACTCTCCGGAAAACATTTAATTAAAGCGTTGAACACATACGCAATCCCGATATTAACATACTCATTTGGAGTGATCAAATGGTCCAAAACTGACATACAACAAATAGAGAGAACAACACGTACCACACTCACTAAACACAATAACCTACACCCTAAATCTGCAATAGAAAGACTGACCATCAAACGGCAATACGGAGGGAGAGGCCTTATAGATGTCCATCATCTTTGGCAGAAACAGATAGCCAAACTAAAAACATTCTTCCATTATAAATCACACACAAGCAACATTCATAAAGCCGTAGTTATGAACGACATCAGCTGCACCCCACTTAACCTACACGAACAGATAGATACACAACACACTAGCAATGAAGATCCACATAAGCAAAAGTTAGAAGACTGGAAAAAGAAAGTGTTGCATGGACGGCACCCCCATGACCTAGAACAATCTCATGTAGATACAATAGCATCTAATAAATGGCTTAAAATTGGTAACTTAGTTCCGGAAACCGAGGGTTTTATTATTGCAATACAGGATCAAATCATAAATACTAAAAACTACAGGAAATATTTTATAAAAGACCCCACAATAACAAACGATAAATGTCGCAAATGTCACAGCCAAACAGAGACCATACAACACATAACAGGAGCATGCACAACACTCACACAAACAGACTATACACACAGACACAATCAGGTAGCAAACGTCATCCATCAAAAACTAGCACTCAAATATAAACTCATACAAGACACAAACACTCCCTATTACAAGTACATACCACAAACAGTTCTAGAAAATACCACACACAAACTCTACTACGATCGCGCTATACTAACCGACAGGACTGTTCACTATAATAGGCCGGATATAACCCTTCAAGATAAAGTTAATAAAGTCACATACCTCATAGATATTGCAGTCCCTAATACACATAATTTACAAAAAACAATAGGAGAAAAAATTAGTAAATATGCTGAATTGAAAGAAGAAGTGACCAGAATTTGGAGGCAGGCAAAAGTCTACGTAGTTCCCATTGTTATCTCCACGACAGGTGTTATACCCAATCACCTCCATCACAGCCTTAAACTAATAGACCTAAAAGACTCAGTTTACATAACACTGCAAAAAGCCGCAATTTTAAACACCTGCAGAATAGTTAGAAAGTTCATGCAAGTTGAGGAAACTGAAATCATCAATCAGTAACTTCACCACACACACACACACACACGCTACATTGACTTGGCTTGGCCCGTTAATGTAGCTTAAACTAGCCAAAGAGCTAAGAAACAAAATTTGTTTACCAAAAATAATAAAAGACTCAGTTTACATAACACTGCAAAAAGCCGCAATTTTAAACACCTGCAGAATAGTTAGAAAGTTCATGCAAGTTGAGGAAACTGAAATCATCAATCAGTAACTTCACCACACACACACACACACACGCTACATTGACTTGGCTTGGCCCGTTAATGTAGCTTAAACTAGCCAAAGAGCTAAGAAACAAAATTTGTTTACCAAAAATAATAATAATAATGGGGCTACAGAGGGAGGAAGCCACCTGACCGCGTACCGTGTTCGGATGCTCTCTCTGTTTCAGGTGCTTGAGCCAGCTGTCAACGTGTCGGCACAACGACTGTCGGATCAGGTGCGGGTCATCCAGCGTAACCATATGTTGGATGATACTGTACTTGATCGCCTGCGAAATGAAATGCAGAATAGCCATGTCATCGCTCCGCCGTCGCAGACTGTTATGGTACCACTACCGGTCACTACCAGTCAAGCCGACGACGCGATTGATGACAGGGCTACAAACGTAAGTACCCAGTGCAATGATGAATTGAGGAGTGCTTTGGAGGGTGCGATTCGGGAATATCGGCTCATGCCGCCCGAACTTAGGCCACGCTTACCCCGTTTGCCCATGCATAACAAAAATAGAGCGCTGGTGGCGGTTCTGGATTCGCAGTTGTCAAGCTATTTTGACGACTGCGAAGACCTCACCGATACTCACTCGATTCTGTACTGTGCGGCTGTAGCGGCATGTCGTGTAGCTCACGTCAAATTTGATAATGAATCTAGAGCTACACGACCGAAATCAGCCGTACCAGCTTGGCAGTGCAGAATTGAACGACGTATTGGTGGGGCCAGAGCGCTCATCGGCAAACTAATCTGCTTCAGGGAGGGCAATACTCGCCCTAGAGTGATGCGCTTTGTGAGACGGGCGTTCTCAGGCACTGATATCAGTCCTGAGGACTATATATCCCGTGTCGCAGAGCGCATAGACTTCCTGAAGCAGAAAGTGTATGCCTGGGCAAACCGTATTCGTAGGTATAAGCGGCGAGTAGACCGATACACTCAGAACCGCACCTTCCAGAGTGATGAAAGGTGGGTATATAGGGCTTGGGAGCAACCGGACCAAGGTGTGGCTGACACGCGCCTGCCGGATGATGATGCCATGTGCTCTTTCTGGCGAAGTATCTGGTCGGTGCCTGTCAGTCACACTGAAGGGGACTGGACTCGGGAAGTCGAGCGAGCCTGCGATCCTATACCAGAAATGGGGGCTATTACCATCTGCCCCCAAGATGTAGCTCGTGCAGTCCGCCCGTTACCTAACTGGAAGTCTCCAGGGCCGGACGGGCTGCACAACTTCTGGATAAAATGGTTCATAGGGTCGCACGCTCGCTTAGCGGCTCAGTACAGCGGTGGGTAACTCCTGTAGTTAAGAACTGGGGTAGCAAACCAGAGTCCAATGCAGTCTCATTGGACTCTGGTTTGCTACCCCAGTTCTTAACTACAGGAGTTACCCACCTGCTCCACAAATCCGGTAGCACCGCGGAACCCAAAAATTATAGGCCGATCACATGTTTACCGACGGTCTATAAAGTTCTTACATCCATTTTGAGAGTTAAAATTAACAAACATATCGACACGAACTCCATCATGTCTGCCTCTCAAAATGGATGTAGGAATGGGTCCCGCGGTACTAAGGAGCTACTCCTCATTGATATGGCCATTAGCCAACAGGTTCGTCGTTCCCGAAAGGATCTGTCGACATGTTGGATAGATTATAAGAAGGCCTATGACTCGGTGCCACATACATGAGTAGGACATGTGGAGTTGTATAAAGTAGATGCATCTCTGCGCACCTTCCTGATGGCGTGTATGGGGCAATGGAGGACAGTCCTTCGCTATCCAGGATGTCGAAATATCCAGAGGAATAGTGAGCCGATAAGGATCGAGCGAGGCATATTTCAGGGCGATAGTCTGAGTCCACTTTGGTTCTGCTTGGCCCTGAATCCTCTAAGCACACTGCTGGAGGACTCAGGTCTAGGCTATCGGCTGAGGAGAGGTGGACAGGTTATATCTCACCTCCTCTACATGGATGACCTAAAACTCTTTGCCCCCAACAATTTACAACTGATGGAGCTACTAAAAGTAACTGAAACTTTCAGTAGAGCCATCAGGACGGAATTTGGTGTGGACAAATGTGCGGTCATGCATGTAAAGCGAGGGGAGATTGTGGAATCCGTGGGCACCCAACTCTCGGATTCCATATACCTAAGAGCCCTCTCCGCATCCGAAACCTATAAGTATTTGGGTATGTCGGAAGCGTTAGGCATCAATGTAACTGACATGAAGCAATCGTTGAAGGAGCGCTTCTTTGGCCGCCTGAAGAAAGTATTTAATAGTCTTTTATCAGGCGGGAACAAGGTGCGCGCCTTCAACGGTTGGGTCATGCCGGTTTTGATGTACTCCTTCGGCATACTCAAATGGACTCAGACCGAACTTGACGCCCTGGATAGGAGGGTCCGTACGCTACTGACTGCATACCGAATGCATCACCCACGGTCATCGGTAATGAGACTGTATATCCCGCGAAAGTGTGGAGGTCGAGGCTTTTTAAACGCTAAGACCCTCCACAATCGGGAGATATGCAGTCTCAGGGAATATTTCCTAGAAACCGACGTGGGAATGCATCGAGATGTGGTCGCGGTGGACAAGGGCCTCACCCCGCTCTCCTTGGCGAAAGAGAACTGGCGCAAGCCTGTAGTGCTTGACACTAACGATCGCAAGGAGGTATGGCAGAGTAAGGAGCTTCACGGACGCTTTTTCCGGGCCCTGCATGGACCCGATGTAGATTTACTAGCGTCCGTAGCCTGGCTGCGTTTCGGTGACCTCTTTGGGGAAACCGAAGGTTTTGTCTGTGCAATTATGGACGAAGTTATCATGACGAACAATTACCGGAGATTTATTGTGAAGGACGGCACGGTTGACATCTGTCGGGCATGCCACCGACCGGGAGAATCAATCCGTCACATTATCTCCGGATGTTCTCATCTAGCTAACGGAGAGTACTTGCATAGACACAACCTTGTAGCCAGGATTATCCATCAGCAACTTGCTCTGAAATACAGCCTAGTGGAATCGGAAGTGCCGTACTACAGGTACGTGCCCGACCCAGTTCTCGAAAATGGAAATATCACATTATACTGGGATCGATCCATCATCACTGACAGGACTATTGTTGCCAATAAGCCTGATATAGTGGTGGTGGATCGAACAGAGCGGCGCGCAATGATCATTGACATAACCACAGAACAGATAAAACCTCTTTTATCTGTTCTGTGGACATAACAGTCCCGCATGACGGGAACCTCGTGAAGGCCGAGAAAGATAAACAAATCAAGTATCTTGACTTGGCTCACGAGGTTGTCGACATGTGGGATGTGGACTCTGCGATCATTGTGCCGATAGTCGTATCAGCCAATGGCTTAATTGCCAAGAGGCTCTACCAACACCTAAGGAGGCTCTCGTTGGGCAGCTGGATTAAGGGCTTGATTCAGAAAGCTGTACTCCTGGACACGGCTCGCATCGTTAGGAGGTTCCTCTCTCTGGAGCCCTGACCGCCGGTAGCTTGGACCCTGTTCCCGATACCGGTGGGCTACTATTTTTTATATTTTTAAATGTTTTATATAATTTTTTAGTCTAATATTTAAAAATATAATTTATAAGTATGAAAAATGAAAAAATAAAAAATAAAATAAAAACTAAAACCCAACTACGACTGAAAAGGTATAAACAAGACACCACAGACAGACAAATTAAAAATCCGGAGTCACACGTGTTAGGGCATAAATCGAACAGATTACGTGTGACTCCGGATTTTTAATTTGTCTGTCTGTGGTGTCTTGTTTATACCTTTTCAGTCGTAGTTGGGTTTAAGTATTTTTTTTTTTTTTTTTTTTTTATTATTTTGGGGTTATAATATATATATTTTTGAAATGTGCTCATTAAGCCCTTTCATTTGATACCCAACATGGTACGATTAAACCATTTTTTTTTTAAGTTCCTCACTTTATGTCCTCTAAAGGGCGCCATTTTTAATTTAATTTGACTTCACATAGCCTATAACCAGCGGACAATCAAGACGTTTCTAACGATACCTTATTTGTCAAATTGTGATGAGTGGTTTAGAAGATACAAGGGAACAGATGAACATACATACATACATACATACATACATACATACATACATACATACATACCTACATACATACCGGTCAAAATCATAACCCTCCATTTTCTTCGCCGTAGTCGGGTAAATAGGTAAAAAAATCAAGTAATAAAAACTAAAACCCAACTGTGGTGTCTTGTTTATACCTTTTAAGTCGTAGTTGGGTTTTAGTTTTTATTACTTGATTTTTTTTTTATCACATAGCCTATAACCAGCGGACAATCACGACGCTTCTAACGATACCTACGTCATTTGTCAAATTGTGATAAGTGGTTTGGAAGATAGGAGGGAACAGATGAACATACATACATACATACATACATACCGGTCAAAATCATAACCCTCCTTTTTTCTTCGCCGTAGTCGGGTAAAAATACAGTGTAAAGCTTAGAAATAATGTAGGTATTACAAAGTATGATGCCTGTACTAGGATAAACCTGTATCACAGGCGGCATTAGTTCTTATGATTACTATTAGGACAACTGATTTCTTAACAATATTTAACATAAGTTTTAAGAATAGTGAGATAGCTAGTTAATTTAATTATGTTATAATTTACTTAAACACTAATAATTAAGGTAAATAGTTGTTTGCACTTAGTTATACGATTACGTTTGCAGTATCATTAACTGGGTTAAAACAAATATTGCATAAATCACCTTCAAGGCTATATTAGATTTTTGAAGCCGTCGGCTAATGTACTTAGACAGCGACAAATGGCAAGGTAAGTAGGACAGCGCAGTGGCCAGGGACATATGTTGAGTTAGCAACAAGAGTTACGGAAGTCAGGCCTTGAGTATGACGCACTAGGTGCCCTCATAATCGATGGAGTTAATGTATCTGTATTCTGCTATTTTCCTAGCAGGGCATTCAGCGTCTCCTGTTTTGTGATCACTAGGCTTTTTAAAGCGTGAGCAAGTTGCACATATCGGAATGTCGGCTTTCTTCGCGCATTCGGACAACGAATGGCCTGCGTCACCGCAGTGACCACACGTAACAACGATCTCTCGGCAAGTTTTTGCTGCATGGCCATATTGTTGGCATTTATAACACCTTGTTACCAATGTAAAGTCCCTGACAGGACAGGACGTCCAATTTATAAAAAGCCTTGATTAGGGCTTTCCGTATATCGGCTGAAACTTCAACAACGTAGTTACAGGTCGTAGCATCTCTCTTCCCCGATTTGTGGCTTAATTTTATGAAGGTCAAGAAGGATTCCAAGGATATCTCTGGTAACTTGTCGGCTACGTTTTGTTCGAAAATGCATCTGAACACCTCATTTTCAGCCAAGGAAGTCGGCACTCCTACAACCACGATACTAGGTTTGCGCTTGTTGGGCTCGGCGGTGGTAATTCCAGATAGAGTGAGGTGAACTGCTTGCTTCAATTTATCAGTGTCATCTTTCGTCTCGGTACTAATAATTACGCCTCCATTTTTTGTATTCCGGACACCTCGAACGTGGAGCTTCATTTGCTCGGGCCGTATGATTGTTTGCACGAGTGCTTTTGTTTGGACACTTGTTTTTAATTTGTCACTGGGATAAATGGCAATAGAGCTTAGGTTATTGGGTCGAACGAAATCATTTGCTCCTTCTTCACTATATCGGCAAACGAACCATTTCTAGCAGAACCAGAATCCTTAATCGTCTGCTTGAGTTCCGAAATCTGTTCCATCAGGTCGCGTTTTTCTTGAAGGGCATCAACCGCGTTATACGCCTGAATGGCTTTTTGCTTGAGAGACTGGTATAGGACTGCAATTTGTGAGGTGCCAGATCCTACTTTACGGCATAGGGTAGAAATGTTCATTTTCTGCTCCGAGTTGAGTTTGCCTTCCGCGGCAATAGCGCAAACTTCATTTAAGTTCTGTTCGATGCCTGACATCCATTTCTGAATCTCAGGCGTTGAAATAACTTCAACCGTCTCCGACTCAAGGGCTGGGTTTTGCATCGTCATCTTCGACGGCGAGGCATTAAATTATGATAGCCCGTTCTAAAGTCCACCATGATCTTAGTGTTGCACCCAGGGATGGCTCCAGACGAGGGAACTCCTAGACGGTCAACAGCACAGATAGTTGGTAATTTTATCATTGTACGCATTTAAATATGATAACCCGTTCTAAATTATAGCATGACTTCAACTTGGATAGTGCAACTAGGTTGACTTCACACCATGACTTATGTTAAGGCATGTTTGGGTTAATGGATTTGTCTTTACAAGTACCTTTCAAGTGAAGGTGATAGAACAGATATTTTAACACATTCTAATACTAGAAAGTACAAAATAAAATTTAAGTAAAAACCTTTTTAAAGACAAGCTTTTAATGAACTAAAAGGTACGAAATAAAACTTACGTAAACATGGAACTTTACTTTCTTAAAAGCTTGAGGCGTAAACGTCCTTCTAACACTTTAAGATAAGCCTCAAGCTTAGCTCCCTAACAAAGTAATGGAACAAGAAGACGCTACCAACTATCCTATAGAATTTTTAGTCTCTGAATGGCCCCGGTTGCCGTCACACAACCTGATACTGTCCTGCAAATTGCAAAAAACACAAAAAAATTGAATTTCGGTTAAGTTGAAGAGATTTTGACAGGTTGCGGCACAGGAGATAGCGTTTTCATAGCTCGAATTCCTCTAACTCCTGATAATTCCCCATTTAATTTTAAACGCGTACGCGTATCTACTTAACCTTTTCCCATCTATGTTATGGTTGGCTTCCAGTCTAACAGGATGCAACGGAATACCAGTGTTTTACATAGAGCGAATGCCTATCTGACCTCCACAACCCAGTAACTGGGTCATACGATAACCATTGGTAAGACTGGTTGTCAGACTTTCGGGCTTCTGACGACCCGTAACGACTGTTAAGGATCCACGAATAACAGCTGGGGCCGATCCAATGGCTTAACGTACTTCCCGAGGCACGGAGGAGTGTCGGTATGTAAAGATCCACGTCCATCATCCACGAACCAACCCCGGAAAGTGTAGCTTAACCTGTTGGATCAACCGGTGCGACTGTTATTACGTAGCCACGGGCTTAACTTAACTTAACTTAGCAAAACTTAAAGAACATGTTGCGTTTTATAATAACAGGCTGAGATAGATATACTCGTAAGTCCACGCGGACGAAGTGGCGGGCACAGCTAGTGTATTATAAACTATAATTTAATTTCCAAGAAAGCTGATGAAATTTGCTATAAAACGTTTTTTATTTCAAAATTCTGGCTTCTACAGTTTAGGAGAAATTGCAATTTTAAAAGTGTGGTACTAAGTTTTGGAGGCCAGTGTACTATTGTAATAATTACAAATATAGCTTTGTATAATTATTAAGGTTTTTGGACTAACCGGGGAAAAGAAATCCCTTCTCGGGCTACACTACACACTCGGCTACACTACACACTCGGCTACACGACACACTCGGCTACATTACACACTCGGCTATACTACACACTCGGCTACACTACACATTCGGCTACACTACACATTCGGCTACACTACACACTCGGCTACACTACACACTCGGCTACACTACACACTCGGCTACACTACACACTCGGCTACACTACACACTCGGCTACACTACACACTCGGCTACACTACACACTCGGCTACACTACACACTCGGCTACACTACACACTCGGCTACACTACACACTCGGCTACACTACACACTCGGCTACACTACACACTCGGCTACACTACACACTCGGCTACACTACACACTCGGCTACACTACACACTCGGCTACGCTACATACTCGGGTACACTACACACTCGGCTACACTACACACTCGGCTACACTACACACTCGGCTTCTTTTCCGACACGTTATAATAGCGCAAGACGGCATCATTTTTTTTTCCGTACCCAAAAGATAAAACGGAACCCTATTACTAAAGCTCCGCTGTCTGTCTGTCTATCTGTCTGGCTGTCTGTTCGTCTGTCACCAGTGTATCTCATGAACCGTGATAGCTAGACAGTTGAAATTTTCACAGATGATGTATATCTATTGCCGCTATAACAACAAATACTAAAAAACAGAATAAAGTAAATATTTAAGCGAGCATACAACAAACGTGATTTTTTTGCTCGTTTTTGCTCGATTTTGAAAACGACATCAGGTAGACGCTTGAAATATTCACAGAATATTTAGTTACATATTCACTTTAAAAATAAATAATTAAATAAAAATAAAACAAATATTTAAATATTAAATATTTATTTTATTTTATTTTTATTCCCATACAACAAACGTGATTTTTTTGCCGTTTTTATAGATAATGGTACGGAACCCGTCGTGCGCGAGTCCGACTCGCAATTGGCCGGTTTTTTTTTCGCGGAGCTTCGTCCGCTGTCACAATTAGAGCGCGATTGTTGGCCGGTAAATCAAACGGTTGACATTTATAAGAGCGTTAGCTCACAAGTGCGGCGCGCCTGCCCCGCCCACGAGGCCCTTCTAACCTCTTTTATCTGTTCTGTGCTGCTGGACTTAGCCGTCCTGCAAGAGATGACCCCATTGTGCATTGTAGCCTTGAGTCGAGCGTGAATCCAGGAAAACAGTTTTATCGACGAATTCCTTTATTCCAAAAGTTATGGATGTTCTCATCTCGTCTTCCTGTAGCTGCACGAAAGAGATTTAAACTAGTAATGAATATTGGATTTGAAACTTACAGGTTCAGGTTCATTCATTGGGGCTACACCACCGGTGAAAGGAAAACACTCAAAACTGATAATGGAACTTTTAAAATTTGATGTCGATATTTCAATTTTGAATAACATGGCATCGAGACATTGGCAATACAACTGGATCACATGGGGATATAAGGGATCAGCGACCGAATATAGTAAGTATAAAATATGTCTCATGAACGAACGCAAACTCATCAAGTTCCCAGACCACAACAAATGTACAGCAAGGAAATGAACAGTTTAGCATATTGACTATACGTCCATCGACTTACTGTCATTTATCCGCCGTATCGTTCCTCAAGGTTGATCTTCAATCAGTCGATCACTGTGTCGGGTAAAGGGCATGCTCATGGTCATTGTACTCAACCGACGGAATCAAATAATTATATCATCTACATAGACTAAGTGGGAAAAATACGTAATATTGAAGCTAACTCAAAAACTACGCAAGCAGTTAATAATAAAATTTATTTATGGGACCACCTCGGGAGTATACCCTTTCGAACTAAAAAAGATTTTTTTAAATCGGTTCACAATTGGTGAAAATATCGAAGAACATAGGGTAGACCAGGGACGAAAAAAAAAATACGTACAGACGAACATAGAACCTTCCTTTTTGAAGAAGTCGGTTAAAAAGTGAAAAATATCTTTAATTTCGGAAGTCGGTGGCAAAAAACGAAAATTGAAACGCAAAGACACCGACTTCCGAAATTTAAAAAAAAAAAAAATTCTGTTCGATTTATGCCCTAACACGTGTGACTCCGGATTTTTAATTTGTCTGTCTGTGGTGTCTTGTTTATACCTTTTAAGTCGTGGTTGGGTTTTAGTTTTTATTACTTGATTTTTTTTTTAGTGTTTTTTTCGGAACACGTTTTTTTTTTTGTAAAAAGTTTTTATTTGAGTTACCTATCTTATCCTAATTATAAAGTCAAAGTCAAAGTCAAAGTCAAAGTATTTATTAGTGTGATTTTTGGTGATACAGTAGGTCTTATATAAGACCTACCGTATCACCAAAAATCACACTAATATACAGTATGCAAGGGTAAACACCGTTGTCACTCAGACCATGGGTAGATGACTTAAATATAAAAATAAATGACCCAGTAACAACAAAAAAAAATCTTATTTTCATTAAAAGATTTAAAAAAGTAAACATCCGTCACTGTCCCGAAACTCATGGATACGCGTTCGAGAGAGCTGCGAAACAGCTGACGGCCGGTCATGTAACGTCCCGCGCGCCCCGCCCGGTCCCGCCAACCGCCGGCCGCCGTGTTGAGACGCAAGTTCGTTGCCCTTGCGTGTAGGGTGAAATATTCTTGTGGAAAAATTTAGATGTTCTTTAAAAAAAAGTTGTATTTTCCCATTGATTTTACGTTCTATAAATGAAACCAAACCACTGGTTTCAAGGATAACGGTGTTTACACTAACACCCTGTATATACTTTGACTTTGACAATCTATGCTCAAGCGCGGATCGACCGCATTTGGGCTGCTTGGCTTCGATTCACGAACTAAAATAAAGTCAAACTCAGCTGAACTATGATCAATGAATGCTTGAGGAGCTTTCTAAAATTAAACGAGACTCAAAACTAGTTATAAACAGAGATCAATGCTTAAGTTTCCTTCTGAAATTCGGACCTTGTGTCTGTTCAACAATACATTTCCATAGTGTACGTAGTAGTCTCATAAATTGTTTTACGACCATCGACGGCGAGGCGCAGGCGCATCCGTCACTTACGCTATGGAACAAAGAGTTAGTTGGCTTACGACGTATTTTTCAAGACAGTGCACCGGTGGAGACAGGCATTCTGCCGCGCTTGCGATCAGTGCAGTAAGTATGTTCGTATTCAAAACATGCTGCTCATAGCGCAAGCGCGGCAGCAGCACACGAGGCCTGTGCGCTGCGCTCCGCGGTCGATGTTTCATTAACACTTCATTGTTTGTTTCAGGAGAATACAATGTTACTGGGCAAATAGCGTATTCAGATAATGAACGAGTTCACTTTGTCTGCGCAAACGGTAAGAACCTACTAAGCTAAACCAACGTGTACATCACGATAGGTATTGTATAATATTTAGGGTTCCGTCGTCAAAGAAAGATCCCTTACAAGTTCGTCATGTCCGTATGTCTGTCTCCCGACCATCAGGCACGGTCTCCTAAAATAATTTAAAATGATGGACAAGTTAGTTTCATTTTATAATTATGTATACTAGCTGCCGCCAGCGGCTTCACCGAACGACGAATCTTTATAAATTATAGCCTGTTACTCAGGGTGAATGTAGCTTTGAAAAATAACTTTAATAAGTTATTTTTCACTCTTTTTGTGTTTTTTTTGGAAGTCGGTTTTTTTATTTGTATTTTTTTTTATTGTGTGTATGTTTGTAATGAATAAACTCAAAAACTACTGCGCCGATTTCAAAAATTCTTTCACCATTAGGTCCAGCCACCAGTCGGTGTCTTTAAAGTTATTTTTCACGTTTTTAGTGTTTTTGTTGGAAGTCGGTTTTTTTTTTTGTTGTAAAAAGTTTTTATATTAGTAAGTGAATAAGTGCTTAAATAGGTATGTTTCTTTCTTTAGCAACTCCTAATATTAAGGGCGGGTTTACCGAAGCACACACACTGGTAGGATACATAAACCCGTCAGGAACCAGACTTGCTACGTATAACACAACAGCGTTTGACTTGCCATTCGATGAAAAGCGGAATAACAGTATGCTATGTTGCGTGCGCTACGTTACGTACGACGGAGTCCTACAGCGTTCCGTCGAGAACATTACTGTATTGGCATATTATGAGAAGCCAGTAAACCAGGATAATATAAAAGGTAAGTGTGATGTTAAAGCTACTTCCTCTATAGAATAGAATACTCTTTATTATGTACTTACACCATAAACAATACAGATATAAATGTAGTTTAACACAGGGTGACACAATGGGCGCTCTCATCGCTAAAAGCGATCTTTTACAGACAACCTACGTTCGTACGTTCTTCGTTTTCTTTATACCACGCAACGGCGAATTGCTTAACATAAGCGAGCAGCGATTAGGCAGGAGTGTAGTGTACACATGGCTACACATCAAGCTATACATTTCCAGTATAGGCTGACCTCACATTGTACGGAAATCCTATACATGCGAGATCAGCATAAACTGGAAGGAAATGTGTAGCCGTGCGTACAACCAGAGGCCCTAGTGGGAGTTTCTTTTAACTATCTCGACTTTACGCATCGACCGCGTTCGGCCTCCGATTGGCCCTTCACCAGTGAAGGCCAGTGAAGGGCCAATCGGAGCGCCGAACGCGGTCGATGCGTGAAGTCACACTAGGGCCTCAGTTCATAGAGAAATAGGTTTTAGAGACCGACTGATTTGACTTTTTTTTGTTGTATTGGTATCTGGACAAGGTTTGTATGAAAGATTTTATTGTAAAAATCTACCGGAACAGTCAGAATTACACCCGAGCGCCGCGTGCACGAGGACGCAATCAAAATCGAACCATTCCGGGACACGAAATTATCATGGAATTGGAAAACAGGTTTCAGCAGAGAAGTAACTAGTCCTAGAGGGGCCCTGGACCCTGGACCCCACTGCCTCGAAGCTCAACAGAGAAGTAACTAGTCCTAGAGGGGCCCTGGACCCTGGACCCCACTGCCTCGAAGCTCAACAGAGAAGTAACTAGTCCTAGAGGGGCCCTGGACCCTGGACCCCACTGCCTCGAAGCTCAACAGAGAAGTAACTAGTCCTAGAGGGGCCCTGGACCCTGGACCCCACTGCCTCGAAGCTCAACAGAGAAGTAACTAGTCCTAGAGGGGCCCTGGACCCCGGACCCCACTGCCTCGAAGCTGAACAGAGAAGTAACTAGTCCTAGAGGGGCCCTGGACCCCGGACCCCACTGCCTCGAAGCTCAACAGAGAAGGTGCTCGAGCGACTCGCTCCTGCTTCACACGGCTTTAACCTCAGAGCAACAACAAAACGTGTTGCTGAGGTTTTTACGACGACAGAACATCGAGATTTTTTTGTTATTTATATGTAACTTTAATAATGAGGAGCTCGTGGCTAAGTAATAACAGCCGCACGGGTCGATGGGTCAGGTTAAGCTACGCTTGCCGCGGTTGGTCCGTGGATGGGTGACCATCTTTACATATCGAGACTCCTCCGTGCCTCGGAAAGCACGTTAAGCCGTTGGACCCGGCTGTCATTCGTAGATCTTTGACAGTCGTTATGGGTCGTCAGAAGCCCGAAAGTCTGACAACCAGTCTTACGAAGTCTTCTTAGTCTTACCAAGGGGTATCGTATCTCCCAGTTACAGGGTTGTGGAGGTCAGATAGGCAGTCGCTCCATGTAAAATACTGGTATTCAGCTGCATCCGGTTGGACTGGAAGCCGACCCCAATATAGTTGGGAAAAGGCTAAGCAGATAAGCAGATTGATGTAACTTTAATAATATTGATAACGTATCATCGGTATTATACACATAAACATACCGGAATAAACACATAAACATACCGGAATAAATTCTCTAAGCAATAGTCAAAACCTTATCAAAATCTGTTGCGAGGTCTAGAAGAACAACGTGGACATACAGACAAACATAAAAACCGACTTTAATTATTTATATGTATAGATAATAAAATTACATCTAGACTCGGCCCCTCCAGCTTGGGAGCCCTTTATCATTGATACGGCTGATACCATGGTTTATAAATTATTCTAATTTTTAGGCCCTGCAGGGTCGCAAGCACCGGATAACAAGGCTACTAGCGACGAGTCACCAGGACCGGATAGTAAGGGAGTCGAGTCACCAGTAACAGATACACTAGAATTAATGAAAACAGTGTTAGCGTCAGTTCTGGGTGTTACCGTTATTTCGGGCTTTCTGGTCATTTTATACATGAAAAAATGTCACCGAGTAAGATCGAGCACAGGAACACAAGAACACAGGAACACAGGAGAACTGCCTCAGACGTATACCGTAAGTTTTTAAACTTATCTTCTAAGTAATGGTGAAAGAAGGAGAATTTTTTAACCAATGTTGGCCCTTTGGAGTCGGCCGCGCCTTACAAGTTGCAGGTCGTGCGAACCCAGACAGACCTTACCTACTTTGTGTAAATTATTTCATCACCACTGCTCTCAAAACGGTGAAGGGAAACATCGTGTGTAAACCGGCATGTCCTAGAACCAAAAATTCGAAGCCATTTCTGACATCTACCAACCCGCACTGGGCCCGGGTGGTGGATTACGGCCCACTCCCTCTCACAGAGAGGAGGCCTGTGTCCCAGCAGTGGGAACATTATGCTATCTTTAGCATTTTACTAAGTTCTTGTAAATTTGTAATATCTCAACATTACTAAATAAATAGCTTTATTTCGTTTAACTAAGTTAGTAATATTATAAGAATGTGTTGGCGCCAGCGTGGGAGTGAAATAAATCTGGTATTATTATTCGGTCCAGTTGAGTGGCGGTCCAGTTGACTCGGGCCGAGCTGTCACTGACCCGGTCAAAACCCTGTTCAGTTTTTGTTTGTGCAACTTCTATATTTCGTCACCTAAAAATCTATCGGCGTGCCGCCCGCCCGCAGCGGGTGCCGGTGCCGTCCCGCCAGCAGGCGGCGATGCCATCCCGCCAGCAGGCGCCGGTGCCAGGTAAAACCATAAGGGTTCCGCTCGGTATCCGTTCCGTAACCGGACCGTACCGTATCGGTATGCAAAAGAGATATACCTATCATAATTATGTCGTTTGTATGAATTCAGACTCTTCCGGCAGACGTGTTGTTGTGCTTGTACAAACCTACCTATAGAAATAATAAATATCATTTGTCATTGGACATCTGTGACTGTCACGGCTACTACGGTACGGTCCGGGTATACTCGTAGACCGGGAGCCGGGTCAGGGGGTAGAGACCTTCGCAACCTAATTTGTTTCAAATACCCGTCTTAATCCATACTTACATTACACAAAGTATTGAAATAAAAAAATAAGTGGTTGACAGTGATTTAAATGTAACCAGCTCCACGTCACGCGTCCGTCGCACAGTACCTAAGTATTCTCTTTGTTTTCAGCTGGGCAATCCGTTTTATGTAAACATGTTGTTTAGAGAGGAGTGCCAACGGGAGATATACGAACGAGAGCATACCTACGAAGAGATTGATTAGATTGAGGGCCGGAACCAATCATCAGCAAACTTGTATTTGTAAACAGTTGGACCTCATCAGTATGTGTTTGTATACCGTAACACCATATTTATTGTTCAAATAAAAATTATCTGACATATGAAAAATCGGCACCTAGTTTTTTGTATATCAATGCCCCTAGTTAATTAATTTCTTCATATTATTATTATTTTGTACTAGCTGTGCCCCGCGGTTTCACCCGCGTAGGTCTCGATCCCGTGGGAATATAGGGATAAAACGTATCCTATGTCCTATTCCAGGTCATGTTCTACCCGTGTGCCCATCCTCTCCTCTCTAGAGTAGGGAACCTCGCGGTGACGCGGCGCCGGCGTCGAACGGTTCGCGTATTGCATTTTTATACTCGTGATTACTTCGAAATTAAATGTCCGATTCGAATGTATTAAAAAGTATTTTACTGCTACAAAATATTTCGCGACAGCATGTCTATCTTTTAAGATTGACTTACCTTTTTTATGGTAATAAAATTTGTTAGAAATTAATGCATTATTTGCGAAGGAGTTTTATAATAATAATATTAATTCTTATTCAAATAAATAGTTTTAACATCAAGGGTATTTATGTAGAAGTAAAATACTTTTTAATTCTTTCGAATCGGACATTTAATTTCGAAGTTATCACGAGTATAAAAATGCAATACGCGAACCGTTCGACGCCGGCGCCGCGTCACCGCGAGGTTCCCTACTCTAGAGAGGAGAGGATGGGCACACGGGTAGACCATGACCTGGAATAGGACATAGGACACGTTTTATCCCTATATTCCCACGGGATCGAGACCTATGCGGGTGAAACCGCGGGGCACAGCTATTATATAGTATAACGAAATTAAAAGTGGATTCTTAGACTTATCATTTCCGTTATTATTTCCACGTGAAGAAACCCTTCCCGTCAAGACCTCAGGACATCGCCGCCAGCTGATTACACAGAGGGACAAACCCACTCTCTCACCGGGGTGAACCTGGATAGGCATACACCCTGTAACACTTCGCGTGCTGTGATCACGCCCGTCCGGCACGACATCTAAAAGGGTGGTAAAAATACCTAGAGACGTCATAAAAAAAAAATAGATTCCTCATGTCTAAGGGTATCCGAGAATAGGTACCCCATGTATTGCTCCGCGATTCTTGACAGGTTTCGAGTATTTTTTTTAAATTTCTAATAATAGTCCGAATCAGGTTCTTAAGCAAATAAAAAAAATTTAAAGTTTCCGGGGAAATTGAAAAATGTCGGTTCAGCTAGTACAGTACAACTATTTTCCTAATGTCCCTCGGCAAACTTCGTGTCTGCGTCAGTCGTCAGTCGTCAGTCGTCAGATTTCTATCAGTTGCCCTTTGCACTTGGTGCAGAACGGACGCTCTCAATCAACTTCTGAATCGATTGAGAGCGTCCAACACTACATTAAGAAAATAGATACTCGTAAACATCAATTTGATTGCTTCTTGCAACATGTTGAGATGAAATAAATAAAATATAACTCCAGTTTATCGTCAACATTTATTTTTGGAATTCTGACAATAATACAATAAAAATAAATAGTGTGTAAGTTTTATAAACAACAATATCTCTAGGGTTTCGACTAGACAAACCGGTGGCAACTTTGGAGGCACATTCATACTACTTACTATATAGTTAACCTAACTGCTAGAAATGTTTGTAACACGGAAGCTGCTCATCTTCATCCGTGTAAAGCATTCGCCTGCTTGAAACTGTGAGCTTACATTCGATTGCAGGCAGCTATTGTAAATGACCCTATTCTTCCTTGTTGAGCTCCTGTTTCACTTGGTTGCTTACTTCTGCCTTCACGTCACCGCTGTCACTTTTCGTTTCAGTGTTCACTGTTTTTTTCTCTTTATTCTCAATCTTATCAACATCAATGGAACTTCTCGACAACTGCCGCAGGATGTTCTCAAAGATTCTTGGCGCGCTTTTCGTATTTGGAAGTGAGATGTCAGTTTGTGTGGTGGCTGCCTCGCATTTCTTTTCCTCTTTCACTTCAAGTGGAATGCTTGTCTCCTTCAGGTCTAGCGTCATGGTCTTCTTCTTGGTGAGCAGTTCGGGGTCGTCTGTGGTCTTGGACCGCCTGTCGATGGCCTTGGACAGCACGTTGCCGAGCAGATGCGCGCACTTGATGATGTTCTGTGTCTCGCGCGGCGTGAGGTGCAGGCCCTGGTTGCGTATGATGTTGTTGATCACCTCGACGTTGTCTGGCGAGCGCTTCCTTGAGCCGTCCGAAAATTCTGAAATGAGAAATTGAAAATATAAATGTTGACAGAATCAATGTTTGTTAAGTGACCGAAATTGCTGCGACTGTATATACCGCACCGCCTCTCAACATATACATATATACCTACCGCACCGCTTCTCAACATATACCGCACCGCCTCTCAACTTGGACTGCATTCTATATTTTAAAACTGAATAGCACTTGCAAAGAAGCAAACTCATAGTCTAGAGCTTCGCCCACATGGAGGTTGGACATTATCCCACAGTAAAATAATATCCTAAGTCCTAACTCAGGTCGTGGTCGAGCTGAGTGCCTTTCATTGAAATCAGTTGAGCCGTTAAGGTTACAGAGCACATACAAAGTTACTTTCACAATTAATTATAATATTACTATGGAAGTATGGATGACGTAGGTACTGGGTTGAGACTAAACGTATGTACGTACCCCAGTCAGCGAGGTCGACGGTCTCGGTGCGGTAGGGCGTGGGGCAGTTGTCGTAGTAGCCCTTGACAGGCACGCTGGGCAGCGAGTTGTTGTAGTTGGCCCAGAACACGCACCACTCGCCGTCCAGCGCCTCCACCGCGCTGGCCGCCCCCCCCACGCCGCCAGTCTCGCTGCACTCCGCCCACGTGCTCACGCAGCAACTGCAGATAGAAGTAAGGGTGAAAGGAAATCTTCAATCAAATAAAAAATGACAATGATTATTGTTAAAACAACTTTTGAATAAATGAATACTGCAGTACGCATTTCTAGGCTCTCTCGCTTGCTACCTGGACAGTGCCTGACTACGCGGTGACAGCAACTGCTGCGAGGCGCGCGTGGGCAGCGTGCGCGGGGAGAGGTCGGCGGACGACTGGCCAGAATACTCCGGGGAGACGGACGAGTAGTCTAACTCCGCGCCGCCTCTGAGAAACAAATGTTTATGTTATTAGTAATTACAGGCACATCATCATTGCCAGGGTTGCGGTAAAGTCGGAAAGGGATACCGGGACCACAGGTAACAGGGACCACAGGCCGGGGCAACAGACAGCTGAAGGAACACGGGTGGGTTTTAGTCAGTAAAAATCTGACACGCCCAGAGCGCGAGAAGTAATTTGATGATAAACAAACCCTCAAAAAAAAAAAAGCATATCATCATCATTGGCAGCCTGGTTCCACCCACTGCTGAGTGTGGGCCTCTTTTCCATTGTGCTTCCCTGATCTGTGTGAGTCTCATCCAGGTCTCCCGGTCATCCCCTGTAGATCGTCCGCCCACCTGGCTGTTGGAGTGACAACGCTTCTCCTACCGTCTCTCCTACAATTCCAATAGGGCCTGCTCCGACTGCCGTAAACGGTGGTGCCACGTCTAGCCAAGTGCCCACTTCCATTTCAGGCACATGACAAATTTCAATTTTGTATCTGGTATGACGTCGCTCTACTCTTGTCTGGTTCAGCAGATCGCCTCACCCGCAGGAGCAGGAGTGATGCTCACCTGTAAGGACTACTCATGCTCGTAGACGTGTTGAAGACGGAGCTGTCGCGGCTACTGGTAAAGCTCTGTTTGTTGGAGTGGTCGAGCGAGTGCTGCGCGCGCCGTGTTTCTACTCGCTGAGCGTGTATCTGGCTCTGCAGCGAGGCGGAGCGCGGCTTGCCCCGCACCCTGCCCCCTGGTGCGGGGGTGGCGGGCGTGGCGGGGGGCAGGGTCGGCAGCGGGGTGGACGTTGCGAACTTGTGCCGGATGCCATACTTGGAGTTTGTATCCTCGAAGTCCGATACCTGGAGGAGACAGTAACGTTGGATAGTAATTCATTGTTATGACGTAATAATCTCACATCAATTTCAGAAAAACAATACGCTTTTTGAGCTCGCATTACTAGAGATAATGCTTTTGCCTTTTATTGAAAGGCATCAGGACCTTTATAACTGACGAAGGTAAAAACAAGTGATCAGGATTTATTATAAACATATCTGAACTTTTCGACGCTGTTCTTGCCCTTATACACCGATAACAGATGAAAAACATAGGCAACTCACTATAATATGGGTGAATGTTTATGTGTATATGTGAATGAAGGGTGGGCGTTTTGGGGGACTGTCGTATGTAATTTTGACGTTCGAAAAGTGCTGATTCTCAGCCTCGTTTGAACAAATGACTTTTGATTTTTGATTTTGCTAATAATTATGTAATATTACGCTAGAAAATATATTAATGACTTTTGTCCAAAATGATAATGATCAGGCAAAGACCTATCTTTGCCTTATCATTAGCATTTTGGAGAAAAGTCGCCATTCAACTTGTCACTCATTATTTCACCTATGAAATAATGAGTGACAAGTTGAATGGCGTCCCACAAGGAAGCATGCTGGACTGATACACAAAAATATTCAACATCCCAGCTCTACGCCTCGTCAAAAATATTCGACATCCTCAATGGAGAGTAATTTTAAAAAGTGAGCCACTTTATGAAACAGGTAGAAAATAGAAAATAGTTTAGTGTCCAGGTGGTAAGCACAATTTAGACGAATTGAGTAGAAATATTACATAATATCATTTACCAGTGAGGCCCAAACTAGACAGATAGCCTTTATCTTAGGGCTCGGGGTACGAATTCCAGAGTGGAGACCAAGGAGGAGGTGATTTCGGGTGTGGCATGGAATGAGATGGTGGTGAACATTATCAATGCGCTGTACATGACTACTGTGTACTCACTTGTGACAAGTCGAGCGACATGTCCTCCTCTAGGGTGGTCTCGTAGCTCTTGGGGGAGGGGGGCGCGGGGGGGGCTCGCTTCGGCACCTCCGACAGCTTCCTACCGCGAGCTGCCACGTCCACTGATTGCCGCCGGTGGTAGGAGCCCGGCAGAGAGTTCGCGCGATCAGTCCTGGAGCAGCGAAATGGTATCAAGTTTTTTAAGTGATTTGGAAAAAACGGGTTCGGAATTCGATTCGTATGTCTGTATGTAACTTTGTAGGACCGCGATTTTTCTCAAAACTGAATCAATTGTGTTCATTTTCGAAATAATAATATCTTCAAAACCAAAAAACTAAATTTCAAAACCAAAGACCGACTTCCGATAATAAAGCTATTTTTCAATTTGTGGTGTTTTTTTTTGAAGTTGGTTGTTTATTTTCTGGAAAATGTTTTTAGTGCATCGTATCATCACTAGGTCATCATTTTTAACCGACTTCCAAAAAGGAGTAGGTTCTATGTTCGTTTGTATATTTTTTAAATGTAATTATGTCCATCGATATTTTCTTCAATTTATGGACCGATATTGAAAATTCTTTTTTCATTTGGTAGAGGAAGCTTGCGATGGTTCTGTATAATAAGGTGTATCTTTTCATAGACGAAATCTCTTAAGGGGTCATTGTACTCATCATTATGAACAACTTTCACTATGAGCCCAATCCTGAAATCGCAAAAAAAATATCAGTAGCTGTACATTTTGACGAGCTATGCAGACATAAAGATTTCGTTTAAGAAAATATACACCTTACATAATTACTTACTTAGTATTTTATTAACTTTGCTTCGCACTTAAACTATGTGGATGATGTTATAAAAAGATACTGTCACTGTTATTTACAGGTAGTGTATTCGAATTTATTTGGGGTAGGTGGCAAGGTAAGAACAGCTCTGAACAGAGCCATGAACACATGTGCGGATGAGGACTGGGACAACTACTACGCGGCCAAATCCAGCTACAAAAAATGCATCAGATTCAGAAGCACCACGGGATGGCGCAAATTCTGTGGTAGCATTGAATCTTGTCAGCAAGCTAACAGGGTAAGGAAGGTACTGGCGCAACAGAACACACCTGGGACCGTCACCCTCCGCAAACCCGATAATACACTTACGTCGTCACCTGAAGAAACAAGACGCGTCCTAATTGAGACTCACTTCCCTGGATGCGTCTTCGCGCAGGTAATTGACTGGCCAGATGAAACTCTAACACCATCAGACAATGACTGGCGTTACGCAAGCAGGGTGATCACGTTGGAGAAACTTCAATGGGCCATCCAGAGCTTCCATCCCTTTAAGGCGGCTGGTCCCGATGGAGTGTTCCCCGCCTTGCTACAGTGGGGGGGAACGTCTGTCTCAACGAGACTGGTGCCATTAATGAGGGCGTGCCTGGCCTTCAGATACGTCCCCAAAGGATGGAGGGAAGTGAAAGTCATATTCATCCCAAAGCCAGGTAAGGGTGACTACACAAACGCCAAATCCCATCGACCAATCAGCCTGACCTCCTTTTTACTAAAGACTCTGGAAAGGCTTTGCGATAGGGAGCTGAGGGACGGAGCCCTGAAAACCATACCGCTGCACTATAATCAGCATGCATACAGCTCGGGTAAGTCGACCGAATCTGCTCTTCATCTAGTGGTCAGTCAGATAGAGGATGCGATTCATCAAAAAGGAACCTGCCTGGGCACTTTCATAGACATCGAAGGAGCCTTCGACAAAACCAACTTCTCCAGCATCAGCAGCGCCCTCTCCAAGCATGGAGTAGAACAGGTACTAACGGACTGGATTACGAATATGTTAAGCAAACGAGTGGTTCGCCTTGAAGGGGAGCAGCAGTCGGCAATGATAGCCAGAGGCTGTCCCCAGGGAGGGGTGCTATCCCCCCTACTATGGAATCTGGTTATCAACGACCTGATTACAAAGCTCAACGCCAGCCGCTATTATACAATAGGGTATGCAGACGACCTCGCAATCCTTGTTTCGGGGAAGGTGACGGGAACAATCTGTAATCTCACTAATCAAGCACTACGTATCGTAGAAAATTGGTGCAGGGAATTTGAACTATCAGTGAATCCCACTAAAACTGAACTAGTCATGTTTACCCATAAACGAGCTTTAGGGCCCTACCGCCTACCAAAACTGTTCGATACAGAACTTCAGTTGGCCGACGAGGTCAAGTACCTCGGGGTCATTCTAGACAGTAAACTAAACTGGAGTAGTCACTTAGACAACAAGTTAAACAGGGCCTGCATCACCTTCTGGCAGTGCAGGAAAATGATAGGTAAGAAGTGGGGCCTATCCCCCAAAATCATACTATGGCTGTACACTACAGTGATCCGCCCCACGATCGCGTACGGGGCTGTGGTCTGGTGGCCCCGCACCCAGCTAGTGACAGCAGTTAACAGACTACAACGCATGCAAAGACTAGCCTGCGTGGCGATCACAGGCTGCATGAGAACTACTCCAACTGCAGCGATTGAAGCCATGCTAGACTTACCCCCGCTCCATCTGTTCATACAACAGGAAGCGACGATGGCAGCGGTGCGTCTTAATGCAACAGAGCTCTGGGGTAAGAGAGTTACACAACATACCGCGCTGCTCGAGGGCCTCAATAATGAGTTCCCCATTACGAAAGCCATAAATGACCGGGTACCCAAACAATTTATCTTTGATAAAAAATACAGAATCCAACTGCACGAGGATCGCCATTGCGAGGGCTTGCGGCCCGCAGAGCTACGCATCTTCACGGATGGTTCTAAAACAGGTAGTGGTACAGGTGCTGGAATCTTCTCGGAGGACTTCAACATACACATAGCCACACCATTGGGGGTCCACAACACAGTTTTCCAGGCCGAATGCATGGGTATTTCTCTTGCCGCTTCGGCTATCATGGCCAGGGAAGTTAAGGACTACTCGATACGAATACTCTCAGACAGTATGGCTGTTCTGCAAGCGCTTAACAGCCACACTGTTGACTCTGGGCTGATATACGAGTGTCACCAGCGCCTAAACCAGGTGGGTAACCTCAATAATATAACCATTCAATGGATCAAAGGACACAGCGGCTCACTAGGCAATGATGCAGCCGACGAACTTGCCCGTAGGGGGTCGAGGATGGCACCGGTGGGGCCCGAACCCATTGCGCCACTCCCCTTCGGGTACCTACGCTCTCTGGTAAGGAAACGCACTAGGGATCAACACCACAAACTATGGTTGGACCAAGGTGACTGCAGGCAGGCTAAGGAGGCACTCCCTGCCATCGATTGCCGCCTCACGAAGCGGGTGCTCCGACTAACGAAACAACAGCTGCGAACTGTTACAGCAGCTATAACTGGCCATGGGTCTTTTAATAAACACCTCTTTGTCATAGGAGTCACAGACAGTCCACTGTGCAGGGCCTGCATGGAGGACGACGAGACAGCAGCTCATGTGCTACTACACTGCCCGGTGGTTGCCACTTACAGGGCAAAGAACTTCGGTAACCCAGGTACCCTAAGGGAGATGGTCAGTAACACCAAGGCGTTGCTGGCCTTCTTGGAGGAGCTGGGGTGGATCGAATAAGTAATTTCCCACCCGTACGCAAAATACGCGCTTTGACGTGGAGTTGCGGATACCAGCCCGTATTACCTATTACCTATTACCTATTGGGGTAGGTGCCACAACTAAAAAGTGAAAAAGCTGTTTATGTAAAAAGCTATAAAAATAGGTACATATAGGTGTACCCGAAAAGGGCAGTAATGTTCCACAAGAGTCGACCGCAGTCTCGTCTCGGTCATACAGTGGCTCTGTGTGGGATGCCAACAATGCCATGACACCCACCTCTTCGCAATCTGTTTCCCAGTGACAAGGAACTCCAAGTTCTGTGGCTTCACGGTCTTCTTAGGCGTCGAAGTGGCGGAGGGGGGCGCACTGTTCAACGGCGACTTCTTCGCGTCCTTGTCTTTCTTCAGGCTGCTGCGGCGCGAGAGGGACGCCGAGCTCCTGCGAGATGAGGAGCGCGAGCGGGGCGGAGGCGGCGGAGGCGGGGGCGGCTCGGGGGCGTCCTCCGGCCAGCGCTCCGACCGGTACATCGTGCTGGGAACACGTAGAGAGTCGGATATTATGGTTGACTATACATATTAAGACCTGCTTGCACCACTATTCACCAAACACGTTTAGCGCTAAATAAATTTTAAACATCGTCATTAAGGACCTGGAGGTTCCTGAGGACTGTAGGAGAGAGCTTCAGCTCTCAGATAATGAAGCAGTTTGTGGGGAGGGTGATAGGTACTAACACTATATAGTAAGCTTTTGTATGTTACTAACACTATATGGATTCTTTGGTCCGAAATAAAAGTATATAATATAATACATATATAATATAATAATAATTAACACAGAATTATGTTTTATACATAAGTTTAACGTTATACGGATTGTTTAGTGATTTGTGGAGCAAGTTGGTAAGATAGAAGAAAGATAGAACTTGGTAAGGTGCGCTAGTAGGGCACAGATTAGTAGTAAGATAGAACTTGGTAAGGTGCGCTAGTAGGGCACAGATTAGTAGTAAGATAGAACTTGGTAAGGTGCGCTAGTACTCGTAGGGCACAGATTAGTAGTAAGATAGAACTTGGTAAGGTGCGCTAGTAGGGCACAGATTAGTAGTAAGATAGAACTTGGTAAGGTGCGCTAGTACTCGTAGGGCACAGATTAGTAGTAAGATAGAACTTGGTAAGGTGCGCTAGTAGGGCACAGATTAGTAGTAAGATAGAACTTGGTAAGGTGCGCTAGTAGGGCACAGATTAGTAGTAAGATAGAACTTGGTAAGGTGCGCTAGTACTCGTAGGGCACAGATTAGTAGTAAGATAGAACTTGGTAAGGTGCGCTAGTAGGGCACAGATTAGTAGTAAGATAGAACTTGGTAAGGTGCGCTAGTACTCGTAGGGCACAGATTAGTAGTAAGATAGAACTTGGTAAGGTGCGCTAGTAGGGCACAGATTAGTAGTAAGATAGAACTTGGTAAGGTGCGCTAGTAGGGCACAGATTAGTAGTAAGATAGAACTTGGTAAGGTGCGCTAGTAGGGCACAGATTAGTAGTAAGGGTAGGGTGACGACGGTCCCGATGTCGCAATATTTCCGGCAAGCACACGTCACCAATCAATGTGTTTATTTAGACACACGAATCATTATCAATCTTAATCAAGCTATTAGAACGATTTGTTATTTAGTCGAACCTTGTATTAAAATAAACTAAAATTGATTGTAAAAACGATGAATTGATTGTACAGACTGTGGTGCAGATTACGAAAAAAATCTTTCACTAATAAAAAGCTTCACTATAGCCGAGTGTAGTGGATATAGTTTATGCTAAAACAAGAAATATCACGCGGACAAAGTCTTCGGCAGTATCTAGTCTATACTAATATTATAAAGAGGAAAGATTTGATTGTTTGTTTGTTTGCATTGAATAGGCTCCGAAACTACTGAACCGATATGAAAAATTCTTTCACAATTAGAAAGCTACATTCACCCTGAGTAATAGGCTAAGGCCCTGAGTAAAGGCTATAATTTATAAAGATTAAACGCGGGCGAAGCCGCTGGCGGCAGCTAGTTCATTATAATTATAAAACCATTAAAAATATAATTCGTAAACCAATGATAAAGCGCCAGCACCACACATAAAACACTTCGCTTCAATGTAGATCAAATAATCGTTGCTAATGTATTTCGGTCAGGCGTTAATGTGTAAACTAGGTCAATCAGATCTGCCTCTGTCCTCTGCTCTGGCCTTTGAGACCGTCGACGTCGACCTACCTGCCTAATGTGGTTATTGGTAAGCCGTGTATGTTGTGTATACTGTAGCGTCTGTAGCGCAGCCCTTGTCACTTAGTTCGCAAGATAATGTAGCCGTCTCGGAGTTTCGCGGGGTAGTGTTGTCGGACCACAATTGTTTTAGTTTCTTTTTATGCAAAACTAACATCACTAGCGGTCCTCACTATTGAATAATTCGGGAAACTCTTCATAATACAGTGCTACAGCGGGAGGGAGGCGCTCACTACGTACTACGTAGTGTTCTGGCGGTTTTAACGAATGGGGCCAACACTTTATGTATTTAGACTAATTTTATTATTTTTTGTGATTACCTACATAGTTAGAATTGAAAAGTAAGCAATAAAAAGACATTTTGCGCCGACTGGCGAGCCGACACCCAAATAAATTGGGATAAGGGCAAGATAATGATAATGAAGACACATTCATTACAAAATTTATCGAATTTAATAAAAGGAAGGGTACCACCCCTTACACGATAATCTTTAAATAAAACAATTTAAGTAAATAAAACGAATATATGAGGTGATTCTACAAGTTATTGTTTATCAATATAAATAACTGTTGCGCTCTTTGTCCTCTTCTGCAATGGGAGCAAGATGCAAACTATGGAGAAAAAATAACTACATTTGATTGGGTAAAAAAATGTGGTTAGCATCTATAAGTACTGAATGGCATTGTATTACACAGTAAAGTATACATTCGAAGGAGAACACCGTTTCGTTTTGGTATATGAGAGGTTGGTGAACATATTTGACACTATTCTGCAAGACGTTAATGTTTAGTACTTACAGTTCTGAGTGGCTATACGTTTCGTCCTGCCGTCATGTGTATACAGTATGTTCACCGCGGCGTCTCGGCGCGCAGTCCACCACAGAGCACCCTGTGTCACACTGAGCGACGTTTATTTTCGTAATATCTTGTGATACGCATGGATAGATCGCGGCACATGTCACCTCACGAGCGAAGCGGGGAGCGGAACACTTGTATACGATGTGTCGTGTACCTTGTCTACAAGAAAATAAATAACGTAGATTAAATTACCACTTTAAAAAAGTAGGTATGAACAGATGTTCCCCCGAGAAAAACTATTTACAAAAAAAAACCGACTTCCAAAATAAATAACGTAGATTACCACTTTAAAATAGTAGTTCTGTCTGAGGAAAGTACCTTAAATGGTCCCCTGAGAAAAATACAATCTCCTGCACCTACATAGTGTACAGCTGTCACTTTGGCAGAATCATAATAGGAAAATATTATGAATCATCGTAAAATGTCACAAATTGACAATTCATTATTATGATCTGCGTGCGATTCATATTACGAAATAATTCATCTGTTTGACAGTTTTCTACGGAGATTCGTAAAATGGTCACACATTATGAATTGCTTTTGTGAAATTAGAGGAATGACTCGGCAAACAGCTGGAAATTCAGGAATTGAATTGCATAGAGGAATTGCTAATGTGACCGTTTTAGGCCCGCAGAGGTAACGTAGCACTGGCACTACGACATCGACCAAGTAGCTGTCAATGTCAAATAGTAACCACTGATGTGCGTTTGACTGATTGTTACACTGTGAAACAAATGAACAAGTCACATAATTATAGCTATTATTTAATGCCAGACACCCACATTCTTTGCAAATAATGATTCTGATTCTAAAGAATCTTGATGCAGTAGAAAATTACAGAATTCTGTCGCCAAGCGTTAAGCCTCGTACAGACTGGTGCGATATCGCGGGCGCGACAAGGGTTGCGCTGCCTGTCGCGCCCGCGCCGCGATGCCGCGCCGCTGTAATAAATTACAGCTACCGAAGTACTTACCGAACACATCTCAACTTTGTCACCGGGACGGCAACGCGTCTGCCTCATTGCGCAACGCGCACATTGGTAATGCCATTCATTTGACAGTTGAACAACATTCATTGCGTCTTAACGTTCTCAAGCAGACGAATTTTTCGTACATAATGAAGCAATGGATTCGGAACTTCCTTCAAAATCCTCCAAATCAAAAGTGTGTTACTCAATCGGTGCTGTTATTGGCGGTGCCCGCTCGCCGCTCGCTCGTGCCGCGTGTGCGCTACCTCCGGGGGGTGGAGGGTGGCACTACGCCCCCCGCGCGACCGTCACGTGGGGGCGGGGTGGTCACTGGCGCATGCAACAGGTTCACAGGTGACAGACACGGTTCTCCTGCTCATGTTTGTAGTATTAATTAGCCGACTTCTAAAAGGAGGTTTTCTGGCAGAGTTCTTCAGAGTGTGTTTTCCGATAGCTAGATATATCCTGGGGTCTTAAGTGTGGAGGCAATGACTTAGTAAGGTACTTCCAGGCACTATCGTTGAACACAATGACATCGTCGTTGAACACATCATGTCTTACCAATAGTACAATCCGATCAATGAAATAGAGGTCAAAAGCGAAAGCTATTGAAAAAAAAAAATCGGCCTAGTGCTAGGCGGATTAGCACATGTAGGGTTCTGCGCTGTCTCAGCGCACGCCATGAGCTCTCCACAGCCGGACATATCCTGTCTCAGCGCACGCCATGAGCACTCCACAGCCGGACATATCCTGTCTCAGCGCACGCCATGAGCACTCCACAGCCGGACATATCCTGTCTCAGCGCACGCCATGAGCACTCCACAGCCGGACATATCCTGTCTCAGCGCACGCCATGAGCACTCCACAGCCGGACATATCCTGTCTCAGCGCACGCCATGAGCACCCCACAGGCGGACATATCCTGTCTAAGCGCACGCCATGAGCACTCCACAGTCTACAGCCGGACATATCCTGTCTCAGCGCACGCCATGAGCAGTCCACACCCGAGCATAGCCTATCCCAGCAGGCGTAGCATGGCGCTTTCTATCTCTACGAATGATAGACATAGCTTTTTCTATACAAAGTGACAGTTCGTTTCTTCATTTTTGACATCCACCGTAGAAATCTTTCTACAATCTGTCATTTTGTCTTTCATTTCTAACGATCTTTGTCTAGGTCTTTTTAACATTTAAATTACATTACATTTATTATACTAAATTAACTAAAAAACAATTACATATATAACAAAATTAAAAAGAAAAAATAAAGGGGAGAGGAGCTGTCAATGGGAAAGGTGCCCAAAAGGCTGGCAGCATTGCCACGTTGAATGGCAATGCTGATTCTTTGGGCTAAAAATAGGCCAGCCCTCTGGTCACGTGAAGAGTCGACCATTCGCTTAGCGATGTCCCGAAATACTCGATGAGCACTCGGACCCCACGGCCCTAGTGTTTTAACCCCAAACGGCTCAAACATATAGCTCCCAATAAGGTTGTTATATTTGCGCCGTTTGAGGTTTTCTGCTCCTGAAGCAACTGTCCCAGCACAGCCAGCAGCACAGCTGTGCTAGGAAGATGGGATGGCGCGAGGGTGTCGACACAGGTTGCGTCCCACACCAAAGGTCTACCCAACTTCCAGGGCATTATGGTCATTCCGTCTGGCCTCTTCCCATCGTCCCTTGCCAAGCCGTTGGGTTCTAACATAGCTGGCACCCCGGCGGTGACAAGAGCCCGACGGATAATGTCGTGCCGCGCCATCCGACCAGCGCTCTTGCTGCAGGATAGGCCGTGGTGTCCGAGGCAGTCGACTCCTTCACCGCATTGACAACGATGTGGAGCACCGCAAGGAGCGCCCAGACGCAAACATGTAGCGAGAGGTCTTTTTTAAGTAGACTATTTCGGAAGAAAGTTTTCTATCCTTACTGTCAAAATCACACTGACAACCGATAAATCCTATGACAAAACAAAGAGTTCTGAGTCGAATTATGTAAAAGAGTGATTTTCGTAAAAAGTGCAGTTGACTCTTTCCATTTTGCTGCCGTCTCGTACTGTCTACTGTCTACAGGGAACGTCATTTTTGTCTACTCTTCCGTCGAAAAAACGGTGCTCATGCTACGCCTGCAGAGCAAGGCATGTAATAGCTATCTCGTTGAAACAATAATGAGCATGTTGTAACACAACAATTATTATTGTGATATTTAAATAATAAATCAATACATTTTACGAGCCGCGCGACCTCCTCGGAATGCTGTCAGCAGTTATGTGGGATATAGGTACAGGTTGATTCATTGACTGAGATGGGACTGTATGGAAGAATCGACAGAAATTACTGCTTTCAAAGATATTTAACTTAAATGATCAATTAGGTAAGTACATAATTGTTCATAATACGATACTTTGAATGGAATTTCATAACTGGGCGAAAACATTAAATCTATTTAATTTTTTTGTAAAAATTGTTGGAATAGTTCACCGCGTTCGGTTCCCGAGTGTTGTATGAGTTGTATGACGTACAATACATACTTATTTAACTTCAGTTATTTTTTAAATGTTTGACGGGAATTAATCTGTCATTAATTTCTCCGTGACTGAATCACCCGGTATAATAAAAGTTACGACACTACCGTGTGGCGGGAACCGGTAACCAATATTTAGGATATAACCGGTATTGGGTAACACCACGTGAGTAGGGCGACCATAATGTTGAGTTTAAGAGAGAGAATAAGAACATGATTCACTTTCGCACGAAAGTCTATAATATTACGTAAAAACAAAATGAATGACAAACAGAGCAGGTTCGTAATGCGAGCTCCATCTTGCTCTGCATCTTGATACGGCTCCATCTTGATCCCAACAATATTAGTTGATGTTAAGAGACAGACACACTGAGTGTAGCTAATGCCTATTGACAGTATTAATGTCAGTAATCAATGTAATGGTGCATACGAACATAATGTATTTCGTGCGGTGGCTGAGTGCCGTGTGCCCGCGCGCAGCTTGTGGTGTTGAGCTAACAATAATATAAACTGCGGTTAGCACTATTACCCGCAAATTGTGCGATTGTTACAACATTACTTATTATGTTTACCTTTCACTCGTTGTTTGTTTTCTAACCCTTCGTAAATTACTTTAATTTTCAACATATATTTTTTTAACTTATTTGTAATGATACACGTCTGTACCTACCTACTATGCAAATGTGTTGAATCTGTGTAATCCGACATTTTACGAAAAACAATGCTGTTTTTTTATACATAAGAAGTTTGTTAATAAATCATTGAAATTAAAAACTTGTCTTCCGCACACAATATGTGTTATTCTTATCTGTTTCGCTCAGACATCAGTCCACCTCGGAGCAGTGTCACGGGTGTATCGGGACTGTCCGCCGCGCGCCGCCTGCACCTCATGGTCACCCCACGGAGTGAAAGTTGCCGCGCCCTTCGGCCTTCGCGAGAAAGTTCACGGCTCATGTATGTATAAGTTATAGACTGTGCTATGTGGAGGACAGACTTCCACCACCATCCGCCAGCGCCATGAAGCCAGATACAAGCGAACACCAGATGCAAAGGGAAATGAGTCGGACAGTTACCAGCGACGACCGACCCGAGGCGCAGCTAGAGAAATAAATGTTAGCAGAACATCTCGCCTGCACTACACCGGGACCGGGTAGCCCGGTGTGTGTGGTACACGGTTACTCATATATCGCTAGTTATGATTCAGTCACATGCAATAGAAGGCGGTTCCGATCCATCACGCAATAATCCTAATCTGCGCTGTTACTAAAAGAGTCAAACGAAAAACCCGAAAACATGCCTGATTATAAGTGTACCGATAGGCTCGTATTAATATAATATTTTAACGAGCCTATCCGTACACCGGCGAGGAATGCGCGAGAAAGTTCAAACGTTCGAGATATGAACTACGATCCACAGACGGATGTCCGCCGAGACACCTGTCACAGCAAGCGTTGCGTCGCTGTCCTCACTACAGTACAGCGGGCCCATGAAGGCATGAGCCGCTGTACTTACATTAGGACTACCACCTAGAGGCTTTACATTAGGACTACCACCTAGAGGCTACCAACAGCATAAGGCGCTAAGTCCCGTTTAGTACCGTAACACGGTCACTTTAAAAAGCCTACTCCTCATTAACGGCTTGGTTAAAAGATCTGAAAAAAATATATGTTTGCCATAGATTCATGTACAACATTTTGTATTGAGCAATTTTTTGATATGACTAATACTTTTGCCTTAAAAAATATTTAACAAAATGCAATTTTTGGCTAATATTTCCCTACTACTTCTAAACGGCTTTGATGTTTGGAAATATTTTTATACTGAAAAATTGATGATTAGAAGTACTACAGATTGTATTGAGCAAAAATGTAAATTAATCAATATTTTTTTTTTTATTACCCCTCTTAGAGATAGAGGTTCAGAGGTGCTCTGCGCGGGCGCGCGCGGCAGTCGCGCGTTAGCATTGAGACGGGACGGCTGTGTCGCTCGCTGCTCCGCCCCGGCTATTGACCGACTACTTACTTTTGGGTATGTTAGTGCCAATAATCACGAACAAATTACAATAGTGTGCGTGTCTAGACTAGCTCGCTGCAGAGAGTCTTGTTCGCGTGGACGCTTTATTAGTGCTGCGGTTTATACGTATACTGTTTTTGTTTATATTGTTTTTATGTAGGTCATCATCTGCCTAGCCTTTTCCCAACTATGGTATGGTCCATACTAGGTAGGTAGGGTAGGTAGGGTAGGTAGGGTAGGTAGGGTAGGTAGGGTAGGTAGGGTAGGTAGGGTAGGTAGGGTAGGTAGGGTAGGTAGGGTAGGTAGGGTAGGTAGGGTAGGTAGGGTAGGTAGGGTAGGTAGGGTAGGTAGGGTAGGTAGGGTAGGTAGGGTAGGTAGGGTAGGTAGGGTAGGTAGGGTAGGTAGGGTAGGTAGGGTAGGTAGGGTAGGTAGGGTAGGTAGGGTAGGTAGGGTAGGTAGGGTAGGTAGGGTAGGTAGGGTAGGTAGGGTAGGTAGGGTAGGTAGGGTAGGTAGGGTAGGTAGGGTAGGTAGGGTAGGTAGGGTAGGTAGGGTAGGTAGGGTAGGTAGGGTAGGTAGGGTAGGTAGGGTAGGTAGGGTAGGTAGGGTAGGTAGGGTAGGTAGGGTAGGTAGGGTAGGTAGGGTAGGTAGGGTAGGTAGGGTAGGTAGGGTAGGTAGGGTAGGTAGGGTAGGTAGGGTAGGTAGGGTAGGTAGGGTAGGTAGGGTAGGTAGGGTAGGTAGGGTAGGTAGGGTAGGTAGGGTAGGTAGGGTAGGTAGGGTAGGTAGGGTAGGTAGGGTAGGTAGGGTAGGTAGGGTAGGTAGGGTAGGTAGGGTAGGTAGGGTAGGTAGGGTAGGTAGGGTAGGTAGGGTAGGTAGGGTAGGTAGGGTAGGTAGGGTAGGTAGGGTAGGTAGGGTAGGTAGGGTAGGTAGGGTAGGTAGGGTAGGTAGGGTAGGTAGGGTAGGTAGGGTAGGTAGGGTAGGTAGGGTAGGTAGGGTAGGTAGGGTAGGTAGGGTAGGTAGGGTAGGTAGGGTAGGTAGGGTAGGTAGGGTAGGTAGGGTAGGTAGGGTAGGTAGGGTAGGTAGGGTAGGTAGGGTAGGTAGGGTAGGTAGGGTAGGTAGGGTAGGTAGGGTAGGTAGGGTAGGTAGGGTAGGTAGGGTAGGTAGGGTAGGTAGGGTAGGTAGGGTAGGTAGGGTAGGTAGGGTAGGTAGGGTAGGTAGGGTAGGTAGGGTAGGTAGGGTAGGTAGGGTAGGTAGGTAGGAAGGGTACCGACCAACCAACCGACCGACCGATGGACCGACAGACCGACCAAACGACCGACCGACAGACCGACTGACCAACCGAACGACCGACCGACAGACCGACAGACCAACCGACCGACCGACCGACCGACCGATAGACAGCAAAGCCTTAGTAATGGGTCCCGTTTTACCCTTTGGGTACGGAACCCTAAAAACAGTGCATTAATGATAAGATAAAATTACTACGCAGTTGAAAGAAAAGACTTCAATTATTTCTTTTATTATTTCAAATCGAGTAGGTACCAGGGCCAAGCCACCTTTAGACACCAGCGCCAAAAACCACGGCTCGAAATACTTTCAAGTGTTTTCTTTCTGCATTGAAAATAGATCCGTAAAGTCATACAAATAAGGAGTACAATCGCGTATGCAAAAAAGGATACGTCCAACTTCCAACCAAGGCTTGGTGGAAGAAAAATACTTGCATAGAACATTGATCCTAAACTCTATAGAAATAAAGATTACAATAACGTTTACAAAAAAAAAATCTAAACCTAAACGTAAAAAAACACTTTCATAGGAAATTGTTCCGTGTGACCTTCCCAATAAGGATCATGATCGCATTTGTGAAAGAGTAACGTGAGTCCCATTGATTAAAAATCTTTGATGCGTTGCGCGTTGAAGTAAAAAGTTCGTTCCATTTTCAAATAACACAACACAACAGATAATTCCCTTAAGACGACACACTGACCGCATCGTCACTTGTTTTTGACCAGTACAGCAATTTTGATTTATCTCGAAGAAGTTTATCAAAATAATGCTAGAATTTCCAAGCATGTTTGAGATAAGATTTTATTTGGATTTGGTTTGCAAATAGAGCTGTTTATGGAGCAGTTTGAGGATTGATAACGAATAACCGGTGGAGTACTTTGAGAATAATTTCAGATACCTATGGAGCAGAATGGGCATAAAATAATAAGTATTTTTTAATAATACAAATTCCTTGGAGTAACTTGGGAAGTAATGTATGAGATTTTTATCTTTTTAGATCAAAATAATGGGTACTCCATTATTTTGATCTAAAAAGATAAAAATTTGGGAAAAACCCGTTTAAAATAAAAAAGAAGCAAATGAACATATTGGCGCGTGAAACATTATCCTTGTTCGTCATTAATTCTGGAAATTATAATTAATTTACGTACCTAGTTTGAATTTCCGCGCATTGTGAGATTGAGAAAAGTTCTATACAAGACTTGGCCGCAACCAGGCATTGATAGACTCACGTATGTGTGCTTCGGTTTTGCCTCGGCCCACATTTTCACGTTCGGCCATCAATAGCCCAGTTGCAGGCCGCGACAGTAATGTACGGAAGAAAGAATACTTGCATAGAACATTGATTCGTAACGTAATATAAATACGAGTAAGAGCAGAATTGCGTTTACAAAAAAGAAACATCCAAACCTTTAAAGTAAACATACTTGCACAGAACATTGATCCGTACCTTCATATAAATAAGGAGCAGAATCGCGTCGAGTCGACGGAGCAAAATACTTTGAAGTCTTGCGAGTATTTCGGGTCGGCACTTGGTCCCTACTTACAAGTAAAAACCTGGTGTAAAAAACCTGGTCGCGTAAATACGCACCTTCCCTAAAAGAATAAACAAGTGAACATATTGGCGCGTGAAAAATTATCGTGGTCCGACATTGATTCTGGAATTTATAATTTACTCTGTTTGATTTTCTGCGCATATTTGAGAAAAGTACTATTTAAGTCTTGGCCGCAACCAAGTATTGATGAACTCACTTATGTGTGCCTCGGTCCACATTTTCACGATCGTCCATCAATAAAGTTTCCTTGTTGACTACGGAACCCTAAAAACTAAAAAGCACCATTGCGAAAAAGTGGCACTTTCCACACAATTTGGCTGCCTGGAAAACGCTCTTTTCGAGCACATGCATTGTAAATATATTTTTAACCGACTTCTTAAAAAAGGAGGAGGTTCTCAATTCGACTGTATGTTTTTTTTTTTTTGGTATGTATGTTACGCAATTACTCCGTCAATTATGAAAATACACCAGCAAAGACACCGAATTCCGAAATTAAAGTAATTTTTCACTTTTTTATTGTTTTTTTGTGAAGTCGGTTGTTTTTTATTTTTTTGTAAGAAGTTACCTGTCTTCCACTTACATGTTAAAAATAATGTCCTGTTCGAAACATAAAATATACGTATACGCACAAACATAAGTATCTATCTATACAAATATCAGCCTTGCATCTACCATAATGAGGCACAAGAATCGTAGGCAAAAATGGCGACCTACGTGCGCATGTCTGCGCCCCTGCATATTCTTTGATCAACATTTTAGTGTAGTGCGCCACCGCGCGTGTCTAGAGTAGGGACTTAAGCTCCGCCCACATGCGCAAGGTCAGTGAGGAAACTATGGCCCATAATACATCGAACATTGTCTTACGATAGTATCCGATAGGTATTACTGCTGCATACAAATCATTTTGTATACGTATGTATTAGGAGCAATGACTATAATATGGTTTAATTCTCTTTGATTAGGAGTGCTTACATACTGCTAAAAAACTATAAGTAAGTAAAATATACTTAAGCGAAATAAAAGAAAATTAAGAATGACATGAACATGTCACGAAATTTTTTTTTTTTTTTTTTATTACTCTGATTGTCCATCAGAGTAATAAAAGAATAAAAAAAGTTTTTTTCATAAGTCACACTGTTCACAAGAACGAACCCCGTGCCAGTACGATCTGAACAACTGTTTAAGACGATTGTTTGAATCGTTTCGGTTTTGTTTCGGGCGTGTGCCCGAACTGGCACCGGTTCGTTCCTGGGAACAGTGTTATTTCTTCATATACTTCACAATTGATACGTCTCCAAATGTTAACTCAGTCGCCCAAGCTCAGTCGTAGTCTTGTTTGACCGCTGTCACATGACACGATAAGCGTCGCTTCTCGCTACTCGCTACTCGCTACACGCTTATAGGCTCGAGTGAAAGTGATCTCATCATTCAATTTCAATATTACTAGTGGTTACATAACGAAAGCTCCACTTTACAGGGATATTATAATGAAGGCGTGTGCTGATAATGATTTATTGAATAGAAACGTTTGCTCGGTGACCGTCGCCGCTGATACAAAGTGATTGCGAGCCGACTATACACTGAAGATACTACTTACTCAACATAAAACTGCTGTTTCTGCGGCTCTTTCTTCAAAAGACCCTTCCACGCCTCATCTCCCTCTCGCCCTGTTGCAGCATACCGCCGTCCTCCCTACACCTCTACCGGCCGACATCTCACATGCAAAGTGGTAACCTGTCTCGAGCACAGAGACGATTTAGAAAGACACCAAACAATGGATTCAGTCGATGAATGGAAGCCAAACAAAGACTCAAAGAAAATTGAGCCAACAGTAAAAGTTTTTTAATATCCCATAATGTCCGCCTGCCAAAACGACAACCTACGAAACTGTTTGAAAAACACAACGATTAAACCTTCCTTTGTCGTCATAATCGCGAAATTATTCACAATAGCTCGCTTTTCATTCATTACAAAGTGTGTCGCATTCCAAGCTTATTTGTAAATATCCGCCACTCGGAGCTAGCGAGGTAGTGAGGCTGTCTTGTGTGTTGGCTCAATACGGATGTGCCTTCGCTTTCTCTTATCAGTCAATATTTTTGGCGCGAATGAGCCAAATGACGCCATCTTGGTAATTTTTTGTATAGGCTTTTGTATATCGATGGCCAGTGTCAGTTGACAGGTGGTCACACAAGGAACTAAACAAAATTGTACCGAATTTTACAGAACGTTGACATTTTCTCGGACTTTGTTAGCAAGTGGCGCCACCCTCAGGTGTCACGATATAATGGTCTCCTTGTACGTGTTTTGATGGTTGTTAGGTCACACTTGGGCGTCGGAATGGGTGTCCTTTAAATATTTAGTTACGGAGAATCAATTTCGAAATACTTTGTTAAGGTTTTCTAAACAATGGTATATTAGGTTCGCTTGGTTGTCATAGACCATAGCTTAATTGCCAAAACGTCTCAATAGTTAATTAACATAACATCGAGCCTTTGTTTCTCGAAGGTCGTTATGTTCAAGTCCCATCCCATGTCATGTCAGGTTTGGAAAAACCCAATAGCACTTTATCCGACCCAGGAATCCAATCCAGAACTCTGCACTCAGTACACTTGCGACTCCCAGACCAACGCGGCAGTCATTCTTATAGTTAGTAAAAAAAGGATATTCTATCTAAGTAAACTGCAGGCGATTATAGAATTATGAAACAGACGGGGATGAGCACAACGACAATGATCCGGCTCAAAGGGTTACGGATGCTAGTGTGTACAGTCACGGACTTTAATTGATGAGCCACCTGGTACTGTTCGCATTTTAGCCGTGTAATCGGGTTTATTCGGTTCCCGACACGCAAAGTCATATGTCTTCGTATTAGAAGAAGAAAATTATATTTCATATCTTTACCGGTTGGCTAACCTGAGAGCAGAACTACAAACTTGACAGCAGTGACTACTCAAAGTCAACCAATTGCAGGTCTAGCAACAGTAACCTAGCAACGACAAACAATTGTTGCTAGGTTACTGCTGCATAGTAACGTTAGCGTACGGAGAAATTCTCTGACATCGATATTTCAACTGTCACTGTCTTCAGTTAAGTTTTCAGAATTATCGAGTTAATGAGCTATGGTTCAAAGGAGGTCAGTATCAAATAGATTGGATAAACTTAATGCAACATTGTATTTATTTTATCATTAAGAACTTATTAGTCGACCTCTATGGATAAGACTATTTCCGATTAAAAGTAATTTATTTGTCATCTTGATATTTCAACTGTCACTGTCTTCAGTTATGTTTTCATAATTATCGAGTTAATGAGCTATGATTCAAAGAAGGTCGGTATCAAATAGAATGGATAAACTTAACGCAACACTGTATTTATTTTTATCATTGAGAACTTATTAGTCAACCTCTATGGATATTTCCGATTAAAAGTAATTTATTTGTCATCTTGATATTTCAACTGTCACTGTCTTCAGTTATGTTTTCATAATTATCAAGTTAATGAGCTATGATTCAAAGGAGGTCGGTATCAAATAGATTGGATAAACTTAATGCAACATTGTATTTATTTTTATCATTGAGAACTTATTAGTCAACCTCTGTGGATATTTCCGATTAAAAGTAATTTATTTGTCATCTTGTTTACGAGCTTGTTATTTGAGTTCGTGTTTAATCGTGTAATCTCGTGAATGTATGAAAGTAAACAAGATGACAAATAAATTATTTTTAATCGGAAATATCCATAGAGGTTAACTAATAAAGTCAACCTCTATGGATATTTCCGATTAAAAGTAATTTATTTGTCATCTTGTTTACGAGCGTGTGATTTGAGTTCGTGTTTAATCGTGTAATCTCGTGAATGTATGAAACTGCAAAATTGAAAAGTTTGAAGGTGGCTCATCAATTAAAGTCCGTGACTGTACATGCCAGCTTTGTCTCAGTGAGTGCAACGCATTTGCGCTGCGATGGCTCTCAATTGCAGACTCCTACATCTACGATGGCTCTCAATTGCAGACTCCTACAATTGGATAGGGACGATGACAACTAATGTACATTAGGCCGCACGTCTGTGGAATTCACAACCAGTAGGTATAAAAGCTGACCTCTTACACTCTTGATACTCGTTCTACGCTAGGCCAGCTCATGCTCAAAGTGTTACCACTGATGTGCGGTCGACTGTGCCTACCATCCGGCAGGCCGTCAGCTTGTTAGCCATCAATAACAAGATACAAAAGTGTATATTGATGACATTGTTCAGTGGCGTGTTTGTGTTGAATACCGACGTATGATTCATACTTAATTAGTGAGATTCTGTTGTGTCATGTCATCTCATGACATTGCGCCATGCGTGCCCCGTAGTACAAGCAGAGCCTACCTGTAACTGTCAATATTACGTGTCCGAGAGAAATCTGTCAAACGCATGAGGATGACATTTCCGGTTACATCACGTTGTGTACGATACCTACTTATGGAGAATATCATGTTGTGTCCCCATTGACGTAATCAAGAAAATATTGAGAAGACAATAAAAATCTCATTGACGTTAACGAAATGACAGACCCGCGACCACGCCTTAACACACGTAATAGGTGGCGAGCCATATGCCATCAACCGAGCACGTTACCGAGCGCATGCGCACTCTAGAATGCTAAATGGGAAATTCCAACCCTAAATCTCTTTACCCCGAACCGAGGGTCACATGCAGACCCGTTTCATGTTATTGAACTATTTATCATCTGCCTGCCTTTTCCAACTATGTTGGGGTCGGCTTCCAGTCTAACCAGATGCAGCTGAATACCAGTATTTTACATAGAGCGACTGCCTATCTGACCTCCACAACCCAGTAACTGGGTAATATACGATACCCCTTGGTAAGACTGGTTGTGAGACGGTTGTAACGACGGTCAAAGATCCACAAATGACATTTATTTATTTATTTATTTATTATTTATTTATTAAACTTACACACACTATCTTTACAGGACGATCCCAATACAATAGTGGTTTGCAAACACACACCAAATAGGTATATATTATAAAATCTACTTACGGCTAACTTAAAATCTTAATAAATACTTACTTTAAAAAATACAAAACGACAGACTATAAGACTAATTAGTATACATGTATTACGTACTAATTATCAAACTTTTTTTTTTTTTTTATGTTATAAAATCTTAACCTAAAATATAAAATCAGATTAACACAGAATACCTACTAATATTTAAATATAACTAACAAAATTCAACAAAACCCTTGCGAATTCACTCAGATTGCACGAAAATATGTCCATTCTCTCATGCACTTCGTTTAGTACACGTATTGTGCGCGTGAGAGGTGTTTTTGACAGCAGGTTGGTTCTGGCAGCAGGCACAGCCAGCAGTGGCGGTCGCCGCCGCCTCCACACGTACCTGTCTGGCACGCACAAGTTCAAGTGACGCAGCACACCCGGGTTATGAGCTACTCCACGCAGGAGCTTCAGCGCATACGCCGCGAGTGTAAATTCCCGGCGCACTCTGAGTTCGTTGTACCCCACCATACCCAGTACAAACAGTGTAGGATACATCAGCGGGTAAAATGGGTAAACCCCATAAAGTTTAAAATACAAGTGTCTTGTAAATTTATTCTGCACTCGCTCCAGCATGACATTGTATTTCGCTTCATGAGGAGCCCAAATCACCGCACTGTGTTCCAGGTGACTCCTTACCAAGGCGTCATATAGCACCTTGAGCGTGGTCACGTTTGTGAATCCCTGCGACTGTCTCAGCACGAAACCCAGGTTTCTGTACGCCTTCTTGCAAATCTTAACTATATGATCCCGGAAAGTTAAATCCGGGGTAAGCAGTACTCCTAGATCTCGTACCTGAGACACTCGCTGCATCGGCTGTTCCTCTACTTTGTATTCATAGGCTAAGGCAGTCTTCGCGCGCGTAAATGTCATCACTGAGCATTTCGCTGTGTTAAAATAGAGTTTATTTTTATGGCTCCACTCTACCACTCTATCTATGTCTTCCTGCAATTTCTCACAGTCCGACTCACCCTTGACCTCGAGCAGCAATTTGAGGTCATCTGCAAACAATAAACATAAACTATTTTTGACTACTTCAGGTAAGTCATTTATCATTAAAATAAATTCGAGAGGACCCAAATTGCTGCCCTGGCTCACGCCTGACCTTGTGTAGTATGGCTCGGATTCGAACCCGTTGTAGTCAACGTACTGCTGTCGGTCTTCAAAGTAGCTGGCAAAGAACTGTAGTAGGTGCGGAGTGCAGCCAATTTTTGCCAGCTTCATCAACAGAACATCATTATCGACGGTATCAAATGCCTTTTTGAAATCAAAATATGCCGTGTCTACCTGCACACCAGCATCGACGGCCGGCACCACCCTCGCCATGAAGTTAAGCAGATTAGTGGCAGTACTGCGCGCCGGACGGAACCCGTGCTGCGCGTCCGATAGCTGTGCGCTCACTTGAGCCTGCACGCAGCGTTGGATGGCAGACTCGAACACTTTTGCAGGTGTCGATAACACTGCCACCGGTCTGTAGCCACTGACATCCGGACCCGACTTACCCTTGGGAACCGGAATCACTCGCGTGATTTTCCACCGAGGCGGAAACGTTGCGTGCTTTAAACAAGTATTAAATATATGATGCAGGGGCTCAGCCAGCACCCTGCCACAATCTCTAAACAGAAAAGCTGGAATGCCATCGGGGCCAGATGAGCGCTTTGGCTTGAGCTTTATGAGCGCTTCCCTTACGTCTTGCAGACTGAGGGTCTCGATGTGCACTCGCGCACTGCTCGCTTCCGCCTCCGCCCCCGCCGCCCGCGCCTCCAGCCGCGGCCGCTCTTTATTATACACCGACTCAAAAAATGCCGCAAATTGTCGAGCACACTCCTCATCTGAAAGATGTTGACCATCCTTTATGATACTCTGCCTATTTAACCTACTTCGTTTGGACCTAATATACTGCCAGAATGATTTTGGATCTTTTGAAAATTGATTTTGTATTTTACACTTGTGTTCTTTGTGTGCAATTTCTATTGATGTTTTAATACGAGCTCTGTACTTTGAAAATTCAGAATAATCATTATCCAGCTTTGTTTTTTTGAAAGTTTTATGAAATCTAGCTTTATTCTTTATATCTCTTATAATGTCTGCGGTGTACCATTCGGGATAAACGTATCGAGAATTTTCACTTTTAGGCTTTTTCAAGGGTACACATTTATCTAAAATATCACTCAGTTTATCATAAAAAATATTCAACATTTCCTCCAAATCATGCATGTCGTAAATCATACTCCAATCAGTGGAAGTCAGCATAGAGTATAACAACTCGTAGTTGGCTCGATAGAAGTTCCACTGCGGCCTAACACTACGCGCTGCGGGACTGCCGCCGGCAGAGGACGCGGGCGGGGCAGACGCGGCGGGTGCGGGGAGCGCGCGCGCACAGTGCACGCTAACCGCGTGCACACATGCGCGACATGAGGAGCTCGACAAGCTAACTGGGGTCGACGAGACGCCTCCAGCTCGAGCTGCTTCCAGACAGCCGTGTGGCGCGTCCTGAACTCATGGTTGCGTTCTGATGATGTTAATTCTAGCGTTCATTAGGGAGACATTCGAGATAACGTTATTTTTGGCTGGAGTTGCAACCTATGGATACATGCAGACTACAACTACAGTGTTGCCTGCCTGGTTGTTCAAGTGATGGTCACAAACGTCGCTGCTGTGTATGGCCCCTAGTGGGCATTGAGATTGACAGACACATTAGCGACAGACACATTATATCCTTTACGAGTTTCTCATTAGCAGCCTGCACCCTAATTCCATTATGTTGTATTTATGCATTGTTTTAATATTTAACGTGTTTTGCCAGTAATTTTATTTTCTTTTATAAACCATGTAATTTCAGACACAATTTATTGTTCATGAATAAATTACTTATTATGTATGACTTAATCACAATTCGAGAGTTTTGAAAATTCGTCTGCTCAAAAACGTACATAACGCAATGAACGTGCCGTGCGTGAACTGGCTAAAGTAAACCCGTTGCGATCAATTGTCAATTTATGTGTGCTATACGATATTAACGCAGAGGAGAGTAGAAAAGAAAACGTGGTGCGACCCCAAGTAATATGAGACAAGGCCAGGTGCAACTGTGGGCTGTAGGCTCGCCCCCTGGACTTTAACATGATTACATGACTAACAAAATCTGTATACGATGCACCTCTGCCTACTCCTTAATGATACAGGCGTGACATGATGTTATTTTGGACAGCGTTCTTTATTCGGGCTTTCATTTCGGAGCCCACTGCCCCGAGGCGGCTCGGCAACCTGTCTCCAGCTCTCAAGGCGCGAGGCGCGGTAACAATTTGAGCATTACGTAAGCACTCGTTCGAAAGTTACCCACGAGTCGCGCGGGACCCGCTGAGTGCGTGACGTCACGCGACACGTCCGGGACTGGATTATTATCCCTATCTATATATAATCCTTTGGGTAAGCAATAACTAGAGCTATGTTAGCGCCATCTCCACAAATCATAACACTTTTACTTTTTTCTCGTAAGTGGCACACTCTGTCGCTACACTAAATGGTTGCTGTGAGCTGTCATTGGTCACGCATCACGCTACGCGCTGTGCGGCGCGCGTGCGCACCCTCGTAGATTACTATTATTGTGTATCACTAAACACAGTATTATTAGTTACTAAGTGCAGTGTATGCACTAATCACTGGGTAGATAACTCCAAACAACGTGCTATTTGCAGTTGATTACTGCAGTCTCGTCTAGTAGGTCACCAGCGCGGCTGCAGCACATACGCCCTCTTGAGTCGACTGATTGTAGCTGCATACTATTGTTACAGAGTGGGAAGTCTCGTACACCTGCATCTCGAAGCACCTCCAGCAGGCGACTAACGACTGCCCCTTACTGGGCTTAGCATCATCCTCTCGCCCGTATACCAATGTTTATCTTCTTCCATTCATCAGCCTCATCTCAGTAGTCAGCCCCTTTCTAGCCATATCATCTTTCACACAGTCCATCCATACGTTCTTTAGTCTTCCTCTAAGTACTTAAACCTTAGCACAAGGTAGAGTATGCAGGATCTAAGTGCCGCGGAACGCATCAGTCCGGCTATTCCTGCGGGAAGCGATGTTTCTGTCACAAACTACCCTAACCCGTGTGACGTGTGATGGTCGTAGGTACAACTCTCCTACCGCGTATTATTCAAACTTCTTCGTTACGTAAAACTGTGTAAAAATATCTCCAAAGTCAATTTGACTATTAATTTTAAAATTATGCGTCTATTTAAAGTATTTTCTAAACTAATATTAGAGTTTTTAAACAAGCTTTTAAGCCCCTCTTCTCGTCTACCAAGGTAATGCAATGTAAACTTTTCCACCATTAACTTAAGGTTGTATTTCATGTGTCGGTATCTTACGAGGTCTAGAGGCATAACATGTAACGTATAGGAAATGGCACCCCACTTTCTTTAGAAGAACTCTCTTGGAGTCGTGAACTCAGTGCGAGTCCTTCATTCATCACCACCACACGCGTCCAAAGAGCATTTATTAAATAATACATGTGTGACGTAAACTATGAATTAAAAAAGTCATTTTAATTTTGGCGCGGAATGCAGTGACAGTTGTGTTTTTTTTTAAATAATAATATTTTTAAGTTGCGTCGGGAGTGAAATTAAAGACTTGTTTTCTAGTGAAATTTTTGGATAATATCTGAAGAAAATGGTAAGTGGAAAATTATTATAATTGTACTTAATCATAGATAACTTGTAAAACGTTACAAATCTTCGAAAAATAAAAGTAAGTACTTACTTATTAAAAGTTTTCATTACAATTAGAGAATGACACTCCGCCGACGGAAATTCTTACTCTTTCATCGCAGCCTCTCTATTTTTCATAAATATTTATAAAGCTCTGCACCGGCCATTATTTCGATAGTTATTTCTATATTTAAAAGCGACATAAAGCAAAAATGCTATAAGTTTTTAATTGGCTCTATACTTCATTCGAATTATTCATCACTGTCGTGATTAATTATGTACTTATTAACAAGTTATGAACTGATGACAATCAAGTTGACAAATTAAAATTAGGTTATGTAGGTTAGGTTGCCAGTAAAATAATACGAAGTAGTGGTGATGGACCCTGCCTGGCATTGAATGGACCAACCTGGTCCAGTGTGTCCAGTCATGCGAGCCATATAAGCCAGTGATCACAATTTTTTAAACCTACTCAATCCTCGTCACTGTGAATAATAAAATTGCGCCTTTTTAATAATGGAAGCTCTATTAGAAACTCACTATATTCCCTATCAATTTTTAAATTGACATATAAGACAATAATTACATAAGTAATTATGAAATAAAAACACAATAAGGCTTTAATAAGATATGGAAATTCAGAAATATGCAGTGACTTTGTCACAGACTGTACCACGGAACGCATAAGCACCCATGGAAATGTCTCAATTAACAATTTTCCAGAAGGTCGTGTATTGTTGTTTGAATGTCATACGTAAAGCGGAGTCGCGTGAGGAGGAGCATGCACGCTGTACAGACAGAAGAGTGATGCTGTTGATGATGTAGTTCATATTTGGGCAGTCGTCCGCGTGTATGTCATCTCATCTCTACGCCACACACTCGCGTATGGTCCTCATATCTGTCCGTGTAAGCTGCTGTTTGACACTTTCTCTCGTGTTTGCATACATTAGCGTCGCCGTGCCGTAGTACCGTCGTACCTGCTCTACAGATTCGTCTCAGAGTATCGCCACATGACTAATGTCGTATCGCTCTACGAACAGGTGTGATCTTACTGTGATAGAAGTGATGAGCGAGCGGTAACGGCTGCGATGCCAGGCAAGGCAAATCAAGGCGCCTGCCAGGGTTGCGAGAAAGTCTGAAAGGGATACCGGAACCTTGGCAATAGGCAAATGAAGGAACACGGGTGGGTTTTAGTCAGTAAAAGTCTGACACGCCCTCCCGCTCCGCCCAGAGAAAAAGCCGGGAAAAGTCATAAGAATCTTCATATGACTTTTTCCTCAAAAAAAAAAAAAGGCTAGCCAAGGCAGATTCTTTGCAGTTTTTCAATTCAGTTTTTCTTCCTGCTAGATTATTAGATTGATAATGGATAACTAAGACGATCCCACCGCTGGGACCACCACGCGGACACACGGTTGGTGGATGACAGTCTTTGAATAATTTTGGTTCTAGCTTTATTCTCTTCCCCGTTTTGAGAGCAATAATAAATATATGATGTTATTTACTTCGGGAAAGGAGAAAAATAGAGATGAGGTCGTTTCATACGCGACTACTTTGAGAAGAACAACACCGAAACAAACTCTCTAGAGACCGGTCTATTTTGAAGTCCAGACATTATCTGGAATGAAAGCACAAATTAAAGGGCATCCAGGGTTACAACTCACGACCTGCAAGTCATATGTCAGGGCCCTTCACCACTGAGTCATATTGCTCTATCTTCAATGGTTTGAGCTGTACTCGGCAGTCAGTCAGGATCCTTGTCAGATGTAGGTAAAGTCACGATATCTTCCCAAGCCGCGTCTGAGGAACGCAAGTCAGTCGCATCAGTTGAATGCCTCAACACAGGAAACAGAGTCACTATAGATAATTAGTTAGATAGTAATTATCAGCTCATTAAAGTAATTAGTAATCTCTGTTCGACGACGAGTTCCTATTTCCGTCTGTCGGATTACCTTTCTCTAGTTTGATGTCGGTTACAACTGTGGAGGTGTTGCGGCCTGCTCGTGCGCCGCGCGCGGCTCATCCGCCTGCTCGTGCGCCGCGCGCGGCTCATCCGGGAAATCAGACGTCTAATGTAATCTAACAAGTAATCAAGTGTCTCGTTGGAATGATCGCAAGCGTGACTGCTGAGCGGGAGGTTCCGGATCCGAGTCCCGGTTGGACAAAGATTTGTCACGTTTTTCGCGGGGGAATTCTCGGTAGCAGCCCGAAGTTTAGATTTGTACCTACCCGGTAATGGGCTCGCCCGTCCCTGTTACATAGGACTTAAACATAACTGACTAAACGTGAGAATGTTAAGAAATTACTGTGTTTTTTGTGTGTTCCGTTTTGTTTCGACTACTTTAAGACAAAACTAATTGCATTAGAACAACGTGATCTTAGCGCTACAGATTCTTGACGTAGATACAAATATTCCGGCGTCAATATGATATAATTCATGAAACTTTTGAAAAAGACAGTCACGTGAGTGTTAGTGTCAGATGATGAGTCGACCACTCGACGCACTCGACGCACTCGACTATCTCTGTAAACACGAACTTTTTCTAAGATAGCTATGCCATATTATTGACGACCAACTTTTCTTTATACTACTAGCCCTTCTTAAACGCACGTGTAACCAATTTATATTGGAAACATCATTTTCATCAGGAAACTGCGTTTGATCACGACACGAAAAGTATTAAAATTTTCTCTTACTGTGTGTGATCATGAACCATTGACACCGATTCGTTCACGATAACTATGCGATACCGGATGCATGTGATAATGTGGGCAATGAGGCATAACGAGGTTTGTAGCCAAAATATCAGTACTTACCCTGGGGTGATAGTAGATTCGATCTCTTCGTGAAGGCACTTTTCCGGGGAGTTAAGCACTACGGCCATAATGTTTCTGTCACCGTGTTCCTGCCGTGTGTTCCGATTTGAAGAGGATGGGTACCGGTGTTATTACAGACACACAGCACATTTCAGATTTGTCTCTGGGATAGCACCACACCTCTGCGTAGTCTATAAGGTAGGTATCGCAGATGTCCAGCAGGCGGCTCATAGTTATCATCCTCCATCCCATAACGCAATGTATCAGTGGTCGGTCCCACATGTCTTCTTCTTCCACAAATCTCTATCATCTCAGTAGTCACATCCTTTCTAGCCATATCATCTTCATACCATCCATTGTATAGTTTCTTTTATCTTCCCGTACTCTTATATTGATTACTAGCTAAACTTGTCCTTTCTCAGGCTCTTAGACTATTTGTGTACCCCGTTGGTACACAAATAGTCTAGAGCTCAGTAGTTTTGGCGTGAAAGCGCGACAGACAGACAGAGTTACTTTCGCATTTATAATATTAGTAAGGATTAGTCATCCACATTCATGCTCAGACCATTCCTTCCGACTATTGTTCCTCATTCCTCCACATTGATGAAATGATGTCCACACACCTCTCACTCACTTCACTTTCGGAACGAGCAGCACAACTACTATGTATTCCTTTAAAACATTGATTGTGCCTTACGGGAATCAAATCCGAGCGTCCCTTAGCACAAAAGCTCCGTAACCCTTAGCATAAAAGCCAATCGTCTCAAGCCACAGCACTCCCCGTGCCGCACGGAACTATAAAAGTGAATCTAATATTGTGAAAATATAATAACAAAACTGTTCGTTGGCGTGCTCATAGAGTAGTTTTTAAGTAAAAATATCAATTAGTTGTGCTCTACTTCAGATATTAATTTCAAATGGTCGCTGAGCGCTGTATGTCTCACACGTACGTCTGCATACCCACTTACCGTGTCATTGTATGAGGCTGAGTCTACAGACAACATCTGTAAGTCATCATCACAATCCTCCTGATTCCGCTCTTCCCTATTTATGTCGGCCGCAGCATGTCGTTTGCCGCAGGTGCATCTCTATTCAGGTCGACAAAACTGATATTGGGTTTGTCCGCTAGGAATTTCGGGAATGTCTCAGTAGCAGAAATCCCGGAGTCTGGATTTGTGCCCATATTATGACAATAGGTTCCCTATTATTAATTTATACTAAGCTATCCACATCTACTAGTGGTGTAGATGGCGCTATAGTATGGAGCTCCACAGTATCCGATGAGAGCAGTGGTGGCCCAGTGGTAACGGCCGCGACTTACGAGTTGAAGGTTCGAACCCTGACAGGCGCTTTACTTAGTGTAAATTATTTCATAACCAATGCTCTCAAAACCGTGAAGGAAAACATCGTGAGGAAACTGACATGTACTGGAACCAATAATTCGATGACACGTGACATCTACCAACCCGCACTGGGCCCGCCTGTGTCCCAGCAGTGGGAACATTATAACATTGACATGTGACTGCAACTGGCGGGTTGGCGCGCTCAGTTCGTTCCCACGTGGTGTACGTTAAGAGCAACTCCATTACCATTATATTGTTATATCGCTCGCTTCTCGTGGGATTCCGTATGCTACCGTAAAACCTGGCAACTTTGCCCTTGAGGTTCGACTTTGCCCAGTTGTGTATTTTTTGAAAAACTCGATCCATAGCAAATTTGTCAATAATTAGAAGTATTTTTTTATCGGTGGTACAAAATTCGTCATTTTTCTGGCAACACTGAGTGACTTAATGTCACCGATGTTACTTCAGTTGCCTGTCAGAACTTGTAGAAGTTGGTAGTGTTTTTCGCGGGCAAAAACCGGTACAAAAACTTTTCCAAAAAGTGGAGTTGCAGTTACACCAGGTAAGTAATTTTTTTGCCACTGTTAATATGTTTGAAATGAATAATATAGACTTAATATTTCATGCAAAACCTCCCATAAATTGTAAGATATGTTGATGGGCAAAGTTATATGCATGTTTTTGGTGCATGGTTGGCGACATTGCCCACCATTTCTTTTCTCGTAGGGTTGTCACCTGTAACTTACTTACTTACATATTTTTTTTCCAAATCATTAACACTATTTGCTTAGACATGATCTTCAGTTCAAAATAATTCACTTAAGACCTTGGCTTATACCCGGGCCCCAAGAAGCGAATTTGATTATAGTCACACACACACTTCACCTATGTTTAAGTGTTCTTTGATCTCAATTTGTTCCTTAAGATAGGTTTAGGTATTGTTTTGTATTATTTTACTTTATGATTAAAATTTAAAACGTACTTATTATAACGTTGTTGCACGTTCGTTGAATGTTATTATTTTATCATTTAAAACGTTTAACGTTTAAATGCACAATAGCCCTTGTGCGAATCGATAATCATTGCAGTTTTTTCAAATTAAATAGATATTTAACTTGAAAAACTGCAATGATTTTGTCATTTACTATCAATTTGTGAGATCTACGGTATATAATGCTAGCTGTAAGATGCCTAACAGCTAGCATTATAGCGTAGATCTTTATTTTGTATCCACTATAATTAATTTGTGCTTATTGAATTTATTAAAGTCATTAAAAATATTTGACATTAAAAAGCTTTTCATTAAATATTAAAATGTAGAATTTTTTCAATGGTGACAGCCCTGGATATTGATAATTATTTTAAGAAAAATGTTCTAGGTGGCGTTTCGACTTTGCCCAGTCAATTTTAAAGGACAAGGAATATGTTTATTCATCTCATAATTTGATACAATACTGCTTTGCCTTGTATTTATATTCTGGCATTTTTAAAATATGGATACTGTTTATAATATTAGAAATATTCAAAGTTGGCAAAGTTGCCAGAAGCATATGATTTTTTGCCCAACACATAAACTTGTTTTTTTCACTAACACACATACATTTTTCTGGATATTTCTAGTAATAAATATCGAGTAATGAACTTATAGTATTGTGTGGTACAAACACAATATGACATTAACTAACGTGTTCGAAAATAACTCAACTAATGCAAAAAAAAAACGAATTATAGGGCAAAGTTGCCAGGTTTTACGGTAATGACGAGGCAAAGAGTATGCGGCAGACGCGCTGTTCAATCTGTTACTAATGAATAAGCAGGTAGGTACATCATTCATTTGTAGCACATACGACCGTGAAACACATCCGTGCTTATTATTTAAAATGAGATCAACTCGGTACGTCCCGAAGGTGTTAACAAGCATGGCTACATCAACTGCAGCCCCGTGTACTCGTAAGCAAGCGGGCGAGCAAGTGAGCAAGTGAGTTTTCTGCCAATGCAAACTCCGTGCTGTTACGCTACTGAGAAATTGGGGATCGATCGAACCCAGGAGTCCATTATCCGTCGCGTTTGTGGCCACTAGACCTACGAGATAGTGCTTTTAGTATGGGTTTATTGACATTCACATGTCATGTTCGCGATCGGTCGACATGTCAGCTCGCCGCAGCGCGGTCGCTGTCCCCTCTGCTGATCTCGTTGATCTTGGTCGGCGCATCCCGGCCGAGGTCGAAGACCCGTGTCATAGTAATTCACCTGTCATTCAGTGGCTTTCCAAACTGAATACGCCAGCAGTTATTATAATAGTATCAATTCTTAGGTAGTAGAGCAGGTAGCGCTTTACATTTCGCCAATTTCCAATTTTACAAAAAAATATGTTTTCCATTCGGTAATCCACCCGGGACCAGTACGGGTCGTTGGTATTGGTACAATACCCGACTAGTAATATGGCACATCGAGTATTAGAAAAGTTTGTCTTTACAAAGATGAACTTTTTCTAATACTCGATACAGTGCGTTCATTAAAACTTGACCCGCGTATTAGTATTGAAACTAAGACGCAACTAAGTGCATACTAATCGCACGTCACGGGACTAGGTATAATGAGCGCACTGTAGAGCATCGTCTCTGTCACTCACACCTGTGTGACACTCACTGTGAAGCTCGATGTATATGCCCATTTATGCTCGTACAACTTCATCAAGCTAATATGCTAATGAGCTTATAATACTCTCCACAGTGTGAAATTGTTGAACACGGTAAGTATTGTCTCTGGTTTGTTCTCTGAAACAAAAAATCTCTCGTCTTTGTAAATCAGCTCTCACTTTCGAGCGCGGGTTTAAATACAGAATCCAGTCACTGGGTGACTGTAGATTTTTTAAAGAGAAAATAATTATCATACCTGGTACTAATGGTGATTCGCCAAAAGGCTCAATTAAGTGTTATCAGAACCAACAATCCGAAGAAATGTGACATCTATCATCTCGTCGCACTAGGGCTGTGTGGTGGATTACGGCCTACTCCCTCTCACAAAGTCAAAGTCAAATAATTTATTTCAAGTAGGCACATTAATGGCACTTTTGAACGTCAAATACATAGAAATAGAAATAGAACTGATTCTAGTTGCCCCTTCCAAAAGGTAGTTTTCGTATGGAGAAGAATGGGCAAGACACTCCACCGTTACTCTTTTAAAAAATGTTCTACAATATTTGGTATACATCATTTATACATATAATTACATGTGACAAAGAGGAGGCCTGTGTCCCAGCAGTGGGAACATTTATAAGACTGATCATGTTAAGTTTCTTCAGCTGTGCTCAAAATAATGTATTAAGAAACCGCCAAACCATAATCACGACATAATTTTCAAACGGAACATCCATTCAATTGTCTAAACATTCATCCTTCACAGGCAGCGAGTGATCATTGTATTCGCATCATTCTCTTACCTTCACTGGAAGGTTTCATACAATGCCCGGGCTGCATGGTCGTTGGTTCATACGAGCCGCCGCCGGTAAACGTTTCTTCCGGTAGTTACGTGCGTCGTGGGAATATCGCAGATATTTAGAGTATGTCGCTACTGAGCTACTGACTGACTGACTGGTGCAATTCAATACATGAGTAAGTAATCATATAACAGCATAATCAGCCTATAATGTTCCCACTGCTGGGACACAGGCTTCCTCTCTGTGAGAGGGAGCGGGCCGTAATCCACCACACGGGTCCAGTGCGGGCTGGTAGATGTCACATGTCTTCGAATTTTTGGTTCTAGGACATGCCGGTTTCCTTGCGATGTTTTCCTTCACCGTTCTGAGAGCAGTGGCGATAAAACAATGTACACAAAGTAAAGCGCCTGTCCGGGTTCGAACAGAAGTAGTTCGATCATATAAAAAGAGAAAATCATAAGATATCACAATCATAATCTAAGACATATCGCCACACTGGGTTATCTGTTAATAGTACGTTCAAGATTTCTATTTGTGAGGATCTATCAAATTGCTCGAAAAACTGATAGATGATGGGCTCGAAAAGATTAGTGGTGAACTGGCGACTATGCGCGTTACCGGGAGGCGTAGAGTGGGCAGCCTAGCCTCCCACGAGGTGAACCGGTGACCTAGTGAAGGTTACGGGAATCCGCTGGACGCGAGAAGCACACGACCGGCTGGTGTGGGACGCTTGGGGGAAGCCTAACAACGGCTGGTGGCAACAGTAGTAGTGGTCAGCTCAGCGTTCAATGGTGTGCTCCGAAAGCGCCGTGGACCGGTCACAAGTTTGGATGGGAGTGCCGCCTCTTATGTCACAGCCGAAACTTTCTAAACTTATGTTTTCTCATGTGAGGTCGAGAAACACGCAAAAAGGTTGTAGTTGTAGTTAAAATTGTCATTTTGCAAGTATAATGAAGTTGAATGAAACAGACAAACAGGCGCCCACCGGATGGTACGTGGTACCGCCGCCGTGGACATACGCAGATGGATAGAATAATAATGGTGTATGGGTGGAGACAAAGCTGAAATGTATCAAGTGCCTGTAACTACACCGGCACACATACCCTTCACAGCGGAACACAGCAGTGCTCGGCGGCCAGTATTAGTAGGACTAGCTGTGCCCCGCGGTTTTACCCGCGTAGGTCTCGATCCCGTGGGAATATAGGGATAAAACGTATCCTATGTCCTATTCCAGTTCATGGTCTACCCGTGTGCCCATCCTCTCCTCGCGAACATAGGGAACGTCGCGCCGGCGTCGAACGATTCGCGTATTGCATTTTTATATTCATGATTACTTCTAAATTAAATGTTCGATTCGAATAAATTAAAAAGTATTTTGCTGCTACATAAATACCCTTGATGTTAAAACTATTTATTTGAATAAGAATTAATATTATGTTGATTAAACTCCTTCGCAAATAATGCATTAGTTTCGAACAAATTTGATTACAATAAAAAATGGTTATAGTGAGTCAATCTTAAAAGATAGACATATGCTGTCGCGGACCTTTTTTTAGAACTTTTAAAGAGGAACAATTCCATCATACATGATATTTGCGTAACTTTAAACCGGTTACGCAGCGCACGCAACAGTAAGCTCTCAAAAAGGAATCATTTTTCCCGATTTCTCATTTATGCACCGCTCCTATTGGTCGTAGCGTGATGTTATATAAAAAAAAAAAAAAAAAAAAAATAAGTTTATTACGTATCAATTTGGGTTACATTGCATGTCAAGGAGTCTCCATTTAGGCATAGAAATGCCTGTAGTTGAAGGCTCCGCTCCTCCCTTACATTATAGTGATACAAAATAAATAGGCAAATAACAAAAAAAAGAAAAAAGTAAAAAAGAAAAACAAAATTAAACAAGGAACGATAAATTGTATAAGCGTGTGTGCGCACCTGCGTGTGTATTTGTGTGTGTGCGTGAGTGAGTGAGTGAGTGTGTGTGTGAGTGTATATAGCCTATAGCCTTCCTCGATAAATGGACTATCCAACACAAAAATAATTTTTCAATTCCAACCAGTTAGTTCCTGAGATTAGCGCGTTCAAACAAACAAACTAACAAACTCTTCAGCTTTATAATATTAGTACTCGTATAGATAATAAAGATTAGTATAGATGTATGGAGGTAGTGAGTAGAAGAACCATGTTATAATATTCCTAAATGTTGTCCACTGCTGGGACACATGTGAGGGCCCCGAGTGGACCGCATTCCACCACGCGGGCCCAGTGCGGGTATCACGTCTTCGAAGTTTTTGGTTCTCGGACATGTCATGCCGGTTTCCTCACGATGTTTTTCTTCACCGATTTAAGAGCAGAGGTTATGAAATTAAATACACAAAGTGAAGTGCCTGTCTGGGTTCGAACTCACGACCTTCAGGTCGTAAGACGGGGCCAATGCCACTGGGGCTGCTGAACCCACATGCTCATTATGTAACAATTATTGAGGACAATCAAATGAATGCTTGCCAATGTTCACATCTTTATAAGGTTGACTGTATCGCCCAGACAGACTGTCTCGCCAGTAGCTCCACTATCGAACCCAGTCCACGTACACTGCATGTACCTACTACATGCGCTACACACGCACGGACAGACAATGAATACCAAACTGTTTGTTAGATAACGTTACTTAATGCACGTCCTTGACCGCGTGCGTGAGGTTAAGCACCGGGTAACGCGGCTTGGAATGTGATGGGAGCGCATTTGTCGTTAATGTTTGTGATTTGTTGCGGTTAATTATTTATTTTATTGTAAGGTGTGCATAACTTAATGTAGTGTCTATTTAATTACGTAAAATTAATTGTAGATATTGAAATACCATCGCGTGTCGTGGAGGCACAGACTCATACGATTGGCAAATTAAAACCTAGGCAGTGCTAGGTTTTAATTTAACGGTCACTAACAGTCTAATGATCGCAATCACGACTGCTAAGGAATCAATCAATCAATCTGCCTAGTCTTTTCCCAACTATGTTGGAGTCGGCTTCCAGTCTAACCGGATGCAGCTGAATACCGGTATTTTACATGGAGCGACTGCCTATCTGACCTCCACAACCACAACCCAGTAACTAGGTAATACGATACCCCTTGGTAAGACTGGTTGTCAGACTTTCGGGTTTCTGACGACCCGTAACGACGGTTAAAGATCCACAAATGACAGCCGAGACCAACGGCTTAACGTGCTTTCCGAGGCACGGAGGAGTCTCGGTATGTAAACATGGTCAGCATCCACGGACCAACCCTTAACCTGATGGATCGACCCGTGCGGCTGTTATTACGTAGCCCCGAGCTCCTCCCTCGAATCACGACTGCTAAGCATACGATAGATATCGTCGGGCAGTGTTATTCAGTTTTCCCATCATCAATTCTTCAGTAGCAGTCCGTCATCTGGGTTCGTCCACCGTTGATGGAAATAGCTCGCCCGCTATTACAAGGGAGTTCAACATAACGGGCGGACTAAGGGTGAATGAAGCCTCCTGCCGGCCTCTCCCAGGAATACTGTGTTGCTGTTAGAAACTCGGCAGGTCATAGCTCACAGCATGACATTCCTCTCGTGTAGCAGTCGTCGTGGCGACCTCCGCGACTTTCTACAAGAAAGTAAAACTTGTTTGGCCACAGACTACATTATGTCGCAGACGCGATGCGACGCAAACACTGCCTATAGACGTGCGTGCGTAATGGACTTGTTGTTGAACAAACCACTGTGTTGTGTGCAAGAGGGTAGAAAGAACTCAAAGGATGCTTGCGAATCGCTGTGTCTTATACTACTTCGCGCGCTCTCTCTCGCACACCGGCCGACGTCTCGCTGAGCAACAGAGACCGCGCGAAGTAAAGTTCGCGAAAATGCGACAATGTAGCCCCGGCATTAGAAAAAACAGATGGTACAGTAAGGGCGGACGTCGTTAACCTTGTACTGGCCTAGCGTAGTAGAGTTTCAACTGAAGAAGACGCAGCTTATACCAGTATAGATGAGTGGCCGAGTATAGGTACCTCAATATGGTCGGCCGGAATGACATGAGGTAAGTTTTGAGTATGAATGTGGACGGCTGTAAGAGTATTGGAAGACGGGAAGACCAAACAAACGATGGGTGACTGTGAGAAAGATGATATGGCTAGTAGGAGGGTGACTACTGAGATGAGGCTGATAGAGATGTATGGAAGAAGACATGCTGCGCCGACGCCGACCACGAATACATTGGGATTGGGATTGGAGGGCACGAGGATGGAGGATGACGTGAGTGACGTCCACGTGAGGCGTGGCTTGCAGGTCTATAGTATTATCGCACCCGTCAGTTGAGGGCCAAGTTCAAACTGTCCAGAGCAATGCCACCGACACTCCCGTAGTGGTACTTCTTTGAAAGAATTAATTCACAAAGATTTCAAGAGCTTTCATTTATTAATACTAAACAAGTAAAAAAAATGATTTTAATTGGAAATTATATTACATTGATGTAAAATGATATTTCTGTCCGTGTAAGTAGGTTCACTTTAGTGCGCCATTGTTTTCGTACGTTTTCAAAGTAAATACCCAAGTAGCGGTCGACGATCTCTGAGAACTGAGAAGAAATGCAGAAACAAACTCAGAGGTCAAGTCTCTCTACAATAGAATACTTGTTATGTGTGGGGCAATGGTTGGAATGCCCTTTTGAAGTAAGAACAAATATTTATAAGTGCACCCTCAATAATTGCTTCTAAGTAGGTACCATGTGATAGGAACGACCCTATTGCGATGACTCGGGCACGAATTTTCTAATAAAAAAAAAAAATAACATTACCACAACTGGGAATCGAACTTCGAACCCAGGAACCCATACTAGAGAGTCGCGAACTCGTGATTGACCACTCGAGAAGAGCCAAACTATGTAACCGTGTAAATAATAACCATTATACATATCATTATTTGAAGCCTATATCCCGGAGTAACAGACGGGCATTATGTACGGTGGCTGTTCGCTAATTGTTATGTTTATGAACTTATACCTATTACAGTTACATAATGTTTGCGCATTAATGGCGGATATGATTTATTAAACGAGTATGTCGAGTCTTTCAACTTCAACTGACTTATTATTTTGACTTTCATTCAGGTTCTCGCCTCATCATCGTGTATCTTTCTCCGCGTGTATCTCATCACGGTGGTCTCATCTGTTCATAAGATAATATTAAAAACACGTATTTCACAATCGTATGACATTGCTACGGCACGCACGGCTAGTTGACGAACGTAGTTTGTCTGCTGAACAATTAATTTCCCTCACTGTACATCCGTGTTACCACTTTATTGAAATATCAGACATTGTCAAGGTGTTGTTGTTGTCTCAACTTTCTCTACGAGTCTTCAGTTGTACCCACTAACGGCCATCTCGACAAGAGCCTGCCTCCTAGACTGTACTACGGTATACCTCTGTCTACCACATCGAGGATTAACGCATGCCGCATGATATTAAATGTCATATCAGTCGGACTTGGGCGCGGCCCTGATGGCCCCCAGCGGCCGCTCGTGAGAGTAGCCTTACGTAACTTAAATATGCGAACGAAATCGCAAGTAAAAGTTGTCCAGGCCATTCGATATCATGTTCTTAATAATTGTTTAGCTCTGTTACGTAAATTGGCGAACTGTACTTAACTGATTTAGATACACATAACATAAAGTTGATGCGGCGCGAAATATCTGAAGATTTGTTGTAAAAATTGTGATTATGAACGGTAATCATACTTTCTAAGTGTTCTTACATCACTTTAATGTGTGACGATGTTTTAGCGGAGAATTTGAATAATTAAGTAATTGATATTTACGTGAATGGAGGCGTTTGTGAGTTTTTTTTACTAAATATAGATTTAAATATTTATTCGCGTGGGAATCGTAGCGTTTTATTTTCATTGATGATTGTTGTGATGACATCAATTATCAGTCTTCTCGGTACATTAAGTTCATCCGTTAACCTTTTACAGATACACAAGTTTTTAAGTAGATAAATGCTAGTGCAAGCTTTGCAAGCTTTGTGTTCGTCCTGCCAAGACAGCTTTGATGTATAAAAGTGTAGTATGTAGAGCCTCCATAGTTTATAATAAAGTTCCTAAACATATCAAACTGCTGAGTTCAAACCAATTTAAGAGAGCACCAATAAAACTACTGGCTGAAAAAGCCTAAGTATTATAATGTTAATGATTTTCTGACCGACTTATCTTTGTGAATGTTTGATTATTATTTTGTTTGATTATTATTATTTTTATTTTATTATTTGTTTTGAATTTAGATTTTATTTTATAATTTTTAATAATTTTTTCATCACATTTTTATATTATTAATTATTTCATTTTATTTCACTGATTTGTACACCAATTATGGTAAAACATGTTGAAACTAATTAAACTTTATCACCTTTAGTAAATATCTCTGCAAGGTAATTACTAATGTACGCATGTTTATGCAAATAAATTATCTTTATCTTTATCTTTATCTTTTATTAATTATGACATTTGTGTATGAAAAGTCAAGGAATGAAAATGTTAGGCATCTTACGGATAATTTTTATTAGCACCTTGATATTTTCTCCAATACTTTGTCTGTGTCAACATTTTGAATGAAAATGACAGTTGTAAAAGATGACATTTTATTTTTATTTTATTTTATTTAATAAGTACAGTTGACAGACTACAGACTAAGACAATCAACACAGTTAGTACAAAAATACAGTACATAAATCTGAAATCCAATTATTACTGTACATAGCATTCAATGCTTAATATGCTTCATTAGTGATGGTGAAAGTGATGTAATATGGATAAGTAATAAATGAAACTAATGTAATTACAATTTATACAAACAATTTCTAAATTCGTTAAGACATGCGCCATTGACCGTAGGTACTTTGTACTACCAACTTAAATACACCTTTACATTCCGCCGGTGAATACAGTAGTTACCTATCATACCTACTTATATATACCTATTATTATTATACCTATTATTTTAAATAACTTGGTAAAATGAAAATATCCATGGCATTCAGATCATGTTGGGTCCCACCGCCTCTCGTACAGTATCGTGAAGTGAGTTACGTAACATAAGTTTGAGTGTTCAACGAGTTATGTTCACGAAAGCAAGTGAAAGCAGATGACCCGCCGCAGAGTAGCGCAGTGGCGACTGCGCAGGCGAGAGGCGCGACATTGTGCCTACACAAGCTTACACTCCGCGAGGTATGATTGCACAAGCTGTGCGCCCGATGGAATCAAATGAAATGAAATTGTTTATTCTGTAAATAGGATATCGGAATCACCTTTACACGTCATATTAAAAATATAAAATAAGCTAGATGAGGTCGGCGTTTCCTATCTGACTACTCTGAGAAGAAAGGCCGAAACAAACTCAGAGGTCGCAGTCTCTGTTAAGGTCCAGACATAATCTTGGTCAGGCGTGGGACGTCGTCCCATCAGCAATACAAATCAAAAAATCTTCCGGTTTCATTCCTTCCTTCGTTATACAGGGTCAAATCAAATTAGCTAGCGAAACTCCGTAGACGTAATGGGTAAGTATCGATATAAACATGGTAAAACAAAAAGAAATTAATTTGATGATGTTTTTGTTTTGGGGTCAACGGCCGGTAGTGTAGTCACTTATAATAGGTGTTAATCTTTTCGTGTAAACTTCAAAGACGTGGCGGGTGTCGATATCTCAACACGATAAAACAGGATGTTATCTACTCACACTTCAAGTAACAATCACGCTCGTTTGCTCGATATTGAAAACGACAACAGGTAGACGCTTGAAATATTCACAGAATATTGCAGAATTATACCACAAACGTGATTGTTTTGCCGTTTTTATAGATAATGGTATGTATTAGTGCGCGAGTCTGACTCGCACTTGGCCGATTTTTAGTATTTGTTGTTATAGCGGCAACAGAAATACATCTGTGAAAATTTCAACTGTCAACTATCACGGTTCATGAGATACAGCCTGGTGACAGACGGACAGACAAGCCTTAGTAATAGGGTCCCGTTTTACCCTTTGGGTACGGAACCCTAAAAATGACTGAGTGGCACTCAGTGGCTCGAGTGTAGCTTGAACGGATAGCTGTCTGCAAGAGTCGCGCTCGCGGGTAGCATCCGGTACAGCTCGTACACCCGAACAACTTTGTTTAGTATAGAAATACCTATTTGTTCAGGGGGCTACCACCACCGCTTACAGTAATATTATTTTAATCTTGCTTCAGTGGGGGAAAGAGATGGAGCTATACGTCCTGTAGAGCTTCATCTCTTTCCTACACTGAAGTAATATTAAAGTAATACTGCTGTAAGCAGTAGTGGTAGGCCCCCAGGCCATGTCTACTAATGTACAAACGTGTCAGTGGTCTCACAATGATCAGTTTTTGACAGATATGCCATAGAAAATCTGTCAAAAACTAATCATTGCGAGACCACTGACACGTTTGTAAATTAGTAGACTTGGCCCCCTGGTCTGAGTTGTTTTAGATGTAAGTCAGAGAAATGTTTACCAGTGCCAGTACTACGTAAATTGCCCTCTCACGCGGCTAATATTATGACAGTGGCGTGTTTGACTCGCCGGCAATTATAGTTGATAGACAATTTGCTAAACAATCCTTGACTGTGAGCAACTGAGATTTGTGTACGCTAATGAATGAGTTCAATGTGAGCCAGTAGTGTAACGGATTTGAACGCGGGATCTCTCACACACTCTTTGAAATGAGAAAGCATGTCCTAAAGAAGTTTAGTTATATTTAAGGCTCACGCAGACTAGCGCGACTTGTCGCTCGACGCGACACCGGTAATTGTTCTACCGTGATGTTTTGTTAAAGTAGCGTCGCACCTGTTTGCCAGGAGCCTTAAAAAAGTGATAAATTGTGCAAAAATTTTAAATGGCAGCCGGTGCCAGTCTGGTTGATGTTTTAATGATAAAACTGAAGGTTAAAGTGCAGTGCAGTGTTGCAGTTTAAGTATAACCCGTACGTTACGTTGCACAACACTTAACTACAGTAGGTGTGGTTTGGTACCGTGTGGTACCGCAGCACCCGCCCGTGAGCATGACACGCCGAGACAGAGACCGACACAGGTAGATATGAGTGACAGACACGGACACGACGCGACATTAGATGTGCCATTCTGTAGGTATCAATTCAATATTGATACTTATACAGGCTGTAAGGGTAAACAGTCTTGTCATTCCAACCATGGGTAGTTGACTTAAATATAAAAATAAATGACCCAGTAACAACAAAAAAAAAAACGTCATTTTCATTAAAAGATTTTAAAAAGTTTCTATCCGACACCGTGCTCTCTAGCGAAACAGGTGACTGACTGAGGGAGGGGTCGCGCTCGCGGCCGGTCAGGTCACATCCCGCACCCCCCGCCCGTGTTGAGACGCAAGTTCGTTGCCCTAGCGCATAGGACAACGAACTTGCGTCTCTTGTGGTAAAATATAGACTAAAAAAAAAGAAAAAAAATGTTGTAATTTACCATTAATTTTACGTTCTATAAATGAAACCAAACCACTGGTTGCAAGGATAACGGTGTTTACCCTAACACCCTGTATAATACATATTATAATAGTTACCTTGTTAATTGGTTTAGTGGTCGCAAAGCGCTAGTGCTCAGCAAGTTCGATTCCCGCGTCATCGAGCGTTATTAGAATTTTCCGTCAGGATTTTGTCAGTAGCAGCCCGGAGTCTGGACTGTGCCCGGTCAACTGCAATAGGCTCGCCCCTATGACATGGGACTTACGTTAAACGTAACCAGCGAGAAGTACACGTCCGTTTTTTCACCGGATAATTGACTGTTTTTTCACCGGACTAGCGGTAGTGTATGATGTAATGTAGGTCGGTACATGTTACACACGGCCACACATCAAGCTATACATTTCCAGTTTATGCTGATCTCGCATTGTTTAGGATTTCCGTACAATGCGTGGTCAGCTTATACTGGAAATGTATAGCTTGATGTGTAGCCGAGTGTACACGCGCTGGACCGAACCGGTGTCCAACGCCCACAAATATGAAAAACGGTCCGTGTACCGAGGGGGGCAATAAATGCGTAATATTACATCAATAAAATGTTTAGGTATTTCATTTTAAACAGACCTGTAAAGGCGCGCCAACCTCTCGCCCATCGCGATGAGTGAGCAACTTTCTTGTTTACTCCTCATGTGTGAGGCGGGCGTCGAACCCGCACCTGATCAGTGAAAGTTGATCTGATCATCTCACTACTCGCTGAAGGCGGAACATTCAATATATTACATTACGCAGGTACTTCCTTCTTCCTAAATAACATCACGACCCAAATGGGTACCAGGCAGAAGTAATCAAATTGACTATTGTCCATATATTCAAAACACAATCGCTATATTATTAAGCCGGAGTCATATCACTGTGTTGTGTGGTGTCGTGACGTGACGCGTTCTGACGCAGTGTTAGTCATCAATCAAAACTCGTGATTTGACGTAGTCCTGCACCCTAATTGCGTAACACACGTTCAAACAGAATCTGTTTCATTTTAACAGTTCAACAACATTCATTGAATTTTTCGTACATAATTATGAAGCAATGGATTAGATATGGATCCTGCAAAATGATTCAGATTGTGTGTTGTGTTACGCAATTAGGGTGCTGAATAGATTCGTTTGATTGGTGTATCCCATACCACGACACAGTACTTTGTCGGTGGTGATAAACAATTAATTTCCGTGACTGTACATAAGGAACCTATTGTTGAACCGAGCATAAATCCGGACTTGGGGCTACTACTAACTGAAAACCTTCTGATGCTTTTCCCGACCTGAGAATCGAACCCAGGACCTCTGTCAGCAGTCGCGCTTGCGACCAGTAGCCCAACGACCCAACGAGAATGTTAGCCGCAGTCCAGATAATGATCGGTTACGTTTGTAGTTTGTGGTTTACACATTCATTGAATGTTTATCTTACAACAAACAGTTGCGGTCAACTGTGGCGATAGTCCGGCTTACAATTACTAGGAATAGCAACGCATCTAGCCGAAATCACGTCGAGTTCTGACCTGGGAGCGTAAAATTACGTCGTGTTCTGACGTGCTGAGTGTAAAATGACGTCGTGTTCTGACGTGGGAGCGTAAAATTACGTCGTGTTCTGACGTGCTGAGTGTAAAATCGGTCGGAGCCTTTGCATTTTTATATTACGTAACATTATGTTGTACGAATGTTTTATATCTGCACTTACCTAGTCCTTCAGATGTGGACCATTGCACGTGGGCCATGGCGGCTATCTGTGTTTATTCCAACCAGCCAGCATATAATTTGGCATAATTTTGGCAAACTAATTTCGTTCTATGCATTGTTTGTTCGAATATGTATTACAAAAGAACGCTTTCTATTTTTTCAACAAATATTAACATGACAAGACAGCTGGTTACCGTACAGTCGTTGCGACATGGCGGACAAGGTTTCCATAACTCTATGTCCATACATGACTAATTCCTCTTATAAACTAACTGTACCCGCGACTCCGCCCGCACTTTGCTGTGTTCATAAGCGGGATAAGTACAGGCATAATTGGGAATCAAACGAGCGTACCTCTTAAGCCAAGTCTTGATTTTAATTTCCGGCGATCTGAAATATAATTAAGTTTAACACAGTAGTATTTCTTACACACACACGTGTAACATCGCGTTTTTTAGATGTGAGATGATGAGATGTGTTCAGCTTTGTCTCTGGAAAGTGACAAACACAGTCTTTATCAGTTGTATGAAATGAAAAGGCTTAGTGTGACAATACACACACACACACACATATAAACTCACGCCTTCTTCCCACGGGGGTAGGCAGAAGCTACAGACCGCCAGCTGCTACGATCCGTACATACTCCTTTTACCTCGTTTCCGTTCATACATCTGCGGGGTAACACACTTATGTACAGTAGCAATGGCTTTAATGTTGACAGTTCATCAACAGGAGGAGCTCGTGGCTAAGTAATAACAGCCGCTCGGGTCGATCCATCAGGTTAAGCTACGCTTGCCGGGGTTGGTCCGTGGATGGGTGACCATTTTCACATATCGAGACTCCTCCGTGCCTCGGAAAGCACGTTAAGCCGTTGGTCCCGGCTGTCATTTGTAGATCTTTGACAGTCGTTACGAGTCGTCAGAAGCACGAAAGTCTGACAACCAGTCTAACCAAGGGGTATCGTATTACCCAGTTACTGGGTTGTGGAGGTCAGATAGGCAGTCGTTCCATGTAAAATACTGGTATTCAGTTGCATCCGGTTAGACTGGAAGCCGACCCCAACATAGTTGGGAAAAGGCAAGCAGATGATGAGTTCATCAACATTCATTGCGTTATTTACGTTGTTGAGCAGACAATTTTTTCGAACATTATGAGTATTTATGAGGCAATGGGTTAGCAATACTTATCCTTGTTTATTTTCTGAGGGTTGGAAACCATCAAATAACTTCTCCCGCTCCGGGCGGAGCGGGAGGATGTGTCAGACTTTTTCGTTCAGTTGCCTGTTGCCAAGGGCCCCGGTATCTCTTTCGGACTTTCCCGCAACGATTAGCAATATTCTTCAAAATCATTGAGATTGTGATTGAAAGTGTGTTACGCAAATATGGTCTAGTCATACACGCACGCCGCCGGTTGCGGTTGACGGTTTGTGGTGTCAATCTGCTCGACTATCAAGTTCCCTGACTGTACATAGGCGGTGACCACCATACTTACCATCAGGGGGCCAAGCCTACTAATTTACAAACGTGTCAGTGGTCTCACAATGATCAGTTTTTGACAGATATGCCATACACAATCTATCAAAAACTCATCATTGTGAGACCACTGACACGTTTGTAAATTAGTAGACTTGGCCCCCAGGTCGCCTGCTGTCACCAAGTAAAATAAAATAAACTAAAACAAAACCATACCATAACGTACTGGTACCTTTAACTTAAGTTTTAAAACGTTTTTCCTTTGAAAATTCTTTGTTGCTCTCCTTTACTTAATTGTATTTTTATTTGTTGCAGATCTCCCGACGGAGAGCGGTAAGGACAACCACGAATACATTAGCTTTGAGAGTTTAGACATGAGCGAGTAGCAGTACCCAAAGCTGTATCGTATACAACGCTACAAGGTGCTACAAGGCTCTTTTGGCGCGTGGCCAAAATTGTAACTAACGCCGCCATCTTGTTTTTTCAGTACATTTCACAAAATCCTATCAGCGGCTCCCTATCAATGTCATTCGAGAGCCAAAAGACACTTCACGTGCGCTATGCCAACAGCGAGCTTGTCCAAATCATTTCAATTCGTTGCAATGCTGAGCATTTTAAGCTCCTGTGTTCAACCCAGGTCGGGTAGAGTGCTCTGAGTAAGAGTTTGAGCTCAGTCAATGGCAAACGGCTCGCCACTATTTCATGGGCCTCCCTCTCTCAGAGGACTGCGCGGTAATCTCTTATCATATCACACATAACGTGCTAATTGATCGCAATGCCTTTTATTTTGACAGTTCAGCCACGTTCATTGCGATAGATACGTTGTTGAGTTGACGATTTGTTTAAACATAATTTAAGAAGCAACGGATTATGAATTTCCTTCGAAAGCCTCGACTTGTGATTGAAAAACCTACCTACGCAAGTACGGTATCGAGTGCCACTGGCCAGCATCATCATCATCTCCCTGCCCTTTGCCCCACTTTACTTGCGGTCGGCGATACACATTTTCTTTTCTTACTTGTTTTGGAATGAAATTCTTTATCGCACGTTAGCGTTACACTCTGCACACTTGGCGAATGAGAGCTAGACCGAAAGTGTACATTTTGACCGTCACGACACTTTTGCTGTAGTCATCATTCTCCTGCCTTATCCCAATTTATTTGTTGTCGGCGCAACATGTCCCTTTCTTCCATACTTCTCTATTAGCCGTCATCTCGGTAGTCACCCCCTTTCTATCCATATCATCTTTCACACAGTCTATCCATCGTTTCTTTAATCTCCCCTACTCTTATAGCCATCGACATTCATACCCAAAACTTTCCTAACAACATTTTCCTCATTCCTTCGCATCACGTGCCCATACCATGACAACCGATTTCCGCACAATTTTTCAGTCACCGGTGCCACTTTCAGACTTCCTCTTATGTACTCATTTCTTATTCTATCCATTCGTGTAACACCACACATCCTTCTTAACATTCTCATCTCAGCTGCATGCAATTAGGTACCTTTCATTCATCCCTTTTGTGGCCCAACATTCTGATCCATACAAGACAGTAGGTCTAACTATTGTTTTATATATCTTCCCCTTAAGTTTAAGAGGAATGCGGGAGTCGCAAATTGTTCCCGTGATCTGCCGCCATTTCATCCATCCAGTGTTCATTCTGTGCTTAACCGCCCGATCTACTTCGCCGTCGCTTTGCACGAGTGAACCGAGATAATTACAGAAAGTCGGAGCAGACTGGGAGAAGTGCGCCATCAAGCGTTATGGCTCCAGCACTGGAGAGACCGCCGAAATCGCAGAACATGTGCTCAGTTTTGGTTCTGCTGATTTTTAAGCCAACATTCTCCAGCTTCTGTTGACATTTCTCCAATCTGCTCTGGATTGCTGGATTGCTGTAGTGTCGTACCTTTATAAGTGAAAAGAAAAGTTTAAAAATTCTAAAAGAGAGTTGTATCGACGAGTCAATTTTCTGTATATTAAACTAAAATACACATAATTATGTTACGGTTACGAATCGTACTTTGATCATTTTGTTTCTTCCCCGTTCTTCTTCATAGGAACCAACTAACTTCATGTTTCTGACCAATTCATTGACAATTCTCAAGTGGCATGCTTTGAGTTTGAAATAAGGGAAGGGCGGAGGATTGTGTACTCACAATCCTCTCCTATCAGCTGGATGTAACACGTGTTCATTGTAACTGTGCTCGTATGAATGAGTGGGACGCGGAAACTCGGAAGTGTATGTTGACATGTTGACACGCGCTGCTCCCGATGTAAACGAAAGCGGTGAACTGGTTATAAACAGCTAGTGATGGGAAACTATCGATAGATATCTATCGTGTTGCGAAGTTCTTTTGTTTTGAGGAGCAACTCCCGTATTTTTAAGGACATTCGCATTATAATGTCAGTCTCAATCTGTCAAAAATGCCTCAATTTTCCTTTTTAACTTTGATTGTCGCTAAGATGAGATTGCGACTAGATTTGAACGTATAAAAATCCGAGAATTTGCCTTCACAGCAATATTCAAGCTTATTACCTACAACTCAATGTAGAATATCATTGATTACTCATATGATTGGTACTTACACATTATTCTCATCATTATGAAACAGCTAACTTTAGATTGATTTGTCATATTATTTACCGAGCTGACACGATGAGGCTTTCAAAAAAAAATTAAATATTTAAATTAGAATGTCAATGAATAAATAATGAATTCATCAATAAAAGTGATATCTTGATTGATCCTTTTAAATTATAATAATTAAGTACAGTTTCTCTTTTTTATCGCTATGTTCTGTACTGGTTGAGGGATAAATTCATCTCAGGCTATTGGATATTTGCCGATACAAAGACGTAACCAGATATTTCTAATTAGGTACTATGAAACAAAATCGATTGTCCATATACATGGACAATCGATCGGTGAAAACGGCCTCAAAATCCAGTTTATGTGCATTAAGAGAATACTCTCTTAATGCACATAAACTGGATTTTGAGGCCGTTTTCACCATCGTCAGATAATTTCTGGCTGGCTTGAGAAAGATTTTAGTACGGAATGCGTTCATATTTATCACATGTGCGAAGCTGGAACGGGTCACTAGTTCACTATATTCAAACGATTTGCAGATCCTAATCCTATCCTATCCTTCCTAATTATAATTATTGTATACGCGAAAGTGAGTTTGTAGGAGGTAGACCATGATCTGGAGCCATTTTATCCGGGATCGCATACGAAATCGCGAGCAACAACTAGTTTCGTAAAAGTCCAACACAGAAATCCGAGAACGCTGTTGTCCATTTTTACATGAATGTTAACTTTATAAATAATATAATGTTATCGACATATTTACCGACAGCCCCCGTCCCTAACACTCCATAAAACAGATAACTTCCCATCTCTACTCGGATGCAGTTCCAGATTTTTTCTCCAATCGCCATTGTCTATGATTACGAAACAATAGAATGTTCAATAGAGTCAAATTATAGAGCAGACACGGTTTTATAGTCTATGGGAACTGGTTAATGAGGAAAGTAAGTATCGAGCGTAGAGTGCGAGCGGAAGGAATGGTTTTGTTGGCGAATTTTTAGATAACGATGTTCAGAATGAGCTCGGAACTAGTTAATCCGGGTTCCTAAAAGTTACCGACTGTTATTGGTACCTACCTTATGACGTCACGCCTGTATTTCTTTCTTAGTATTATGTAAATGGGTGCCGGCACCCACCGCATGGCCAGCGCCGCCTATTGATGTCTCAATACCAGAGATAAAGGTAAGATGTCATGGGTACATACATAAATTAACTCACGCCTTCGGCAAACTCAAACTCAAACTCAAAGCATTTATTTCAATTAAACCATTTGCACTTTTGAATTGTCAAGGAGTCGGTCAGTCAGAAATATAGTTGCCCATTCCAAAGCGTAATAGGTTCCTATGGAGAAGAACGGGCCAGAAACTAAACCACGGACCACGGAATCCAAAAAACCACGGACACTCTTCACTCTCATTCATGTTGAAATTATACATGTGAGAACAATGTAGAAAGCACGTTAAAAGCGTCCGCAATTATAACATAAAAACAATTCAAAAATTAAAATAAAAACGTCCCATGGGCTACGCCCATAGGCAGCTACAAGACGCCAGCTGCTACGATCCTTACAAACTCCTTTTGCTTCGGGTCTTAGGTGTGACACCGACACTTCGTCACACCCTTCCTTGACAGCTCATCGTTTATGGTATGAGTAGGTATGATCTATGAGAGGCCTCGTTGGTTTACTGATGCTGGCGGTGGGTTCGTGGGTTCGATTCCCAGGTGGGGCAAATTTCAAACCAAGAATTTCGCAGCAGCAAAGTCTGAATCTGAGTCCGGTTGGTCGCAATAGGCTCGGCCCCTAGTTGATACATGGGATCTCTGTCTAAGCCTTCGCAGACTATAGAGGCTCGATCTCATGTATTACGCAAGCTCGGGTTGGGTCGGATTATTTCTCGTCGCTGACCACAGCACACTTTAGGTACGCACGACTACATATCAAGCTATACATTTCCAGTTTATGCTGATCTCGCATTGTATAGAATTTCCGTACAATACGAGTTCAGCTTATACTGGAAATGTATAGCTTGATGTGTAGCCGTGTGTACCTAATATTATTATTTTGTGCATAATTTCTCTTTACTCTGAAGCAAGCGTGCGTGAAATCACTTTCTAATACCTTCTACTTATGTAAATTACATAAACTACAAAATACAATAATGTTATTAATGATTACGTTTAGACAGATAGATACATAGCTACTTGAATAAATAAGATCTACAAATGATCTACAGCGCGTGATCTACAGCGCATGATCCGATCGTGATCTACGCGGAAAGTAAAAGTTGTGATGGGAATGAAAGCTTCGCATTTATCAGTTGTTGCACGCAGGTTTGTTTGTGGTTGCAGCCTTATGTTATTATATTGGACTGCCTGGCGAATTGTGGATATACCTACACCACTGCCTAGCCCATCGGGGACCACAGGCGTGATGCGCCGCTCCACTCCACAGCAACACACGGAGGCTACGCACGTGTATGCTGATTTCGCATTGTATAGGATTTCCGTACAATGAGAGGTCAGCATAAACTGGAAATGTAGGTATAGCTTGATTTGTAGCCGTGTGTACAATCAAATCTTCTCAGTTTTCAAATTCTTTCCTTTATCAAGTCAGGAACTTGGGACGGCACTGAGCATATTGCATAGAAAACTATATTTTACTAGCTGCGCCCCGCGGTTTCACTCGCATAAGTCTCGATTCCGTGGGAATATCGGGATAAAAGGTATCCTATGTCCTTCTCCAGTTCATGGTCTACCTATGTGCCAAATTTCATCCAAATCCGTTCAGCCGTTCACGCGTGATGGCGTGACCAAGGGAAATAGGGATTCATTTTTATAATATTTATAATATTGATTAGTAAGTAATCAATATTATAAATTCCTCACTTTATCTCCTCTAGAGGGCGCCATTTTTAATTTAATGTGACTTCACATAGCCTATAACCAGCGGATAATCACGACGCTTCTAATGATACATATTTTGTCAAATTGTGATAAGTGGTTTGGAAGATAGGAGGGAACAGATGAACATACATATACATACAACATACATACATACATACATACATACATACATACCGGTCAAAATCATAACCCTCCTTTTTTCTTCGCCGTAATCGGGTAAATAGCATTAACCTTTGACCAATATCGAGTTGACATCAAACTATAACCTTTATAACTTGACCATATTATGAAATACAAATAAAATTAATAATAAATTGTCAAAGTCCGTCAGTGGCACAAAATTTGAATTCGGTTGTCAATGTCATTCAAGCGCTAAAAGTTTCATTGCAAGCATACCTACTCTGTCTACGTTGCAAGCTGTGATTGCAAGGAACATAATAATTTTAAGGATACTTGTCGCAGTGTACAGTGAAGCAAAGAGTAAAATAAGTACCTACCCATATAGGGGTCAGTGGACGGTCGCGTGTTATCATGTTCCTACAGTACGTTCCCGATTGCTTGCAGGTGTACCTGCTCCTGCTGGCGCTGTGCTCAGCAGCGGCCGAGGAGACGCCGCCCGGTCTCGTCAGCAAGGACAGCGACCACGACTTACAAGCGGAGGCCACGCAGTCAGGTACACTAACTATATCTACTCTTTTACGTTACTCGACAGCACACCTGATGGCTAGTAGTTGTTACACATTCTGCAATCACAGGCATCATCACAGAGACAAATATAATTTAAGTATAGTTATGTTAAGATATACTTACATTATAATAAATTGAAATAAAAATCGACATTGAATAATTCACATTCAATTTGGTTGATTCTTCCAAATTCAGATGCGAACCAAAGGTGATCCATGAATTATTGTCAACAGTTACAGTCAACCACACGTCCATGGTAATAATTTAACTTTGATAACGCCTTTATTCCGCAGCAGTAAGGGCGGTTCATATAGTTCAAGTGTTGCTATTGGCATGCAGTTGACCGTATCTTAAGCCATTTGGCATTGCCGTTGACTCGAGTCTCGTGGCATTCAAAACAAAACTAAACCCGTATGTATTGTGTTGTGGTTACAGGGAGCGCTGCACAGAAACGAGAGGCGTCACTTTCGAACTCGTACGGAGAGCCGCTGCCACCAGACGCCTACGGACCGCCCAAAGATCTACCTAACATAAGTAAGTTACTCTAATGCTATTACACATATTTGTTGTACTGTCTCCCTCGGATTCGAAGCCCCTGTTGGGCAGTGTTAGTGAATTTTTAGTAGGACATTCTCAGAAGCATCCCGGAAAGTTTCTTCATGTTCAAATGAAAATAATGAAACTATCTTTCAACTCGTCCCTTCGGCGTGTACGCCTACTCAAATAAAGACTCAACGTACATTTATTATTATTATTTAAGGCTCTTACATACTGGCGCGATTCGCCGCGCGACGCGAATTTTAACAAAACAATTTCTGAGAAAACTTCACGGCGAACAATACGGCGGCGTCGCGTCGCGCGAGGATTCGCCCCAGTATGTAAGAGCCTTTACTTACAATATAAGTATTCATTGCATTTATTTTGTGTACCTAAAGAAAGAAAGAAAAAAAAATGCGTTTATTGGCATTGTCACACAAAAATACACCTTAAAACTAAAAAAACAGAAAACAGGTCATTACAATGCCAAAAGGGCCTCAGCTCAGCATATTGTCAGATGGCAACACACAGTTTACCTATTGTTTTTTTACAAAAATCTTCCGTAATTAGTGTTATAACAAAACTTTAAACATCTCTAGGCCCGGTACCTAGGCTATACCAGCAGAAGTTGTTTGTTGCAGCTAACCCCAGCAATTATTTTTGCTCTTGTCTCCATGTATTTTTTAAAACAATGTGTCTTTCGTTTCCAGTTCAAGATCTCCCGCACCCCGTCCCAGCGCCAGTGTACGGCGTGCCCGACCAGCTGGTGTTCAACGACGCCCCCCCTTCCGGCGCGTACGGTCCCCCCCCTCCCGGCGCGTACGGCCCCCCCGCGCCCGTTTCCTTCCCCAGCCAGCTCTACCACGGCCCGCCGCCACCGCCGCAACATAGGCCTAAACCCATCTACGGACCACCAAAACCAATCTATGGACCCCCGAAACCCGTGTACGGGCCCCCGAAATACAACCCCCCGAAACAGTCTTACGGTCCCCCCAAGAAGACGTATGGACCGCCGAAACAGAATTTACCGAAGCCGACTTATGGAGTGCCGTTCAAGCCTCCAAAGATAACGCTGAACAAACCGTTGTTCAGTTCTCCTAAACCCGTTCATGGGCCTCCGAAGCCCGTGTACGGACCTCCGAAAATAAACTACGGTCCTCCAATAAGAGAGGTCCAATCATTGCCTCTGCCAGAACTGGTGAGTCTTCCACCTTTGAACAATAACAACTTGGACTTCGGCCTGAACTTGCCGGCGCCTATCTACGGCACACCCCTCGTGACACTACCAGTGGACTTAAAACCAAACTTCCCGATCCCGAGCGACTCATACGGTCCACCGGGACACGTGCTAGGACCGATCGGACCGAACGACCAACTTGTGCTCCAGAATATTGGTAACTTTGGCGGCGGGGGTCAGTACGGCCCCCCGCAGCCGGACCCCAACCCGCAGCCGCCGCACCCCGGCATCCCCGCCCCGCCCACGCCGCCGCACGTGCTGTACGACGGCTGGAAGCCCATACCCGGCCTGTCGCACCCTGTCGGGTCTGTCAGTCACGTCAGCGACCAATACGGACCGCCCGCACAGACACAAGAGATACACATTAACTTGGACCAACCTCTACCCGACGTTGACCAACATCACCAGTTCACATCCGGCAGCAACACCTTCCTATCCGGTAACAACCAGTTCTCATCTGGCAGTAACCAGTTTTCTTCTGGCAACCACCAATTCTCATCTGGCGGTAACCAATTTTCGTCTGGCGGTAACCAATTTTCGTCTGGCGATCACCAATTCTCGTCGAACAACCACCAGTTCTCGTCGGGCGCTCAGATATCGTCGGGCTACGCCAACGTGCACCAGGACGCGCTCGCCAATATCGACTTAAACGCGATCGTCGGCGGAGACTCCAACCACATCGACCAGTCCAAGACTGTGTTCGAGGCGCACTACACAGAGAACAAACAGCCGGATGTGTCCGTGGTGCAGTTCCCGGGGAAGCCGTTCGACACGTACGGGGCACCGCCGGTAGATTCTTTTTCTTCGAACGGTCCTTATCCAGCGTCTTTGAGGCAACAAGGAGCGAAAGGTCTAGTAGCGCCATCGGGACAGTACGGCGTGCCGCCCGGCAGCCAGTACGGCGCGCCGCCGCGGCACGCCGCCGGCCTGCCGCTGGCCTACGGGCAGCACTCGGGCGGCGGCCACTCGGGCGGCAGCTCGCCGCGCGAGCCGCTGCAGTTCCGCGAGTCGGTGCCGGCGGGACTGTTCTCCCACATCGCGCAGAGCACGCAGCACAAAGACGCGGGACAGTTCTCTCACGCGCACGGGCCCGCTTACCTACCGCCGCCCATCAAGGACGTGACCCTCTCCATAGAGCCGACCAGTCTGTACAGCCTGCCGCACGCCGGCAGCCCCGTCTCCTTCCAACACGACTCGTACTCGGCCCCTCTCCTCACGGTGGGCGTGGGCGACCACGTGACGTCCGGCTCGCACACGGACGCGGTCACGTCTACTGTGGACGGCACGCTCGTCGCGAACCTATCGAACTTGGACGCCGCCGCGATACTAAAGCACTGTCCCTATCACGAAGCGATCCTCAGAGCGGCGCAGGCAGGAGAGAAGATCCCCACGGACCTAGCGACCAGCTACGTCAACAGTCTCAGCAGTCTCGGGACAACTCTAAACAAATCCTCGAACACTGTCACCATCCCCGACTCCTTTGTGCAATCCACTCATAAGAGAGAGAGTTACAATGTACAGAAATCAAAGTCTTTGAAAGAGAAGCATGCGCTCAAAGACGAGAGGCTGCAGTACGTGAGCGATCAGATACAGAAGACTTCTGACCGGATCAGAGACTTGAACGAGGAAGCGAAGCAGCTGCAGCAGAAGATTGTGTCGACGAGTCAGAACATTCACTCGAACGCTGCTAGTTCTCCGAGTTCTCTCAGTTCTTCTACTAATCAGGTCGGCTCCTACTCCGTGCAGATACAGTCGTCCAGCGGCGGCAAGTCTTCTATTCCTCACGATCAGTTGCTCTCGGAAGGATTGCTGCAGAGCATCTTGCAAGCTATCGACGACCCGTCCAAACCCGGTCAGCAACAGTCGTTGCAGCAACAACAACAACAACACCAACAACAAGTTCAGCAGCAAAATCAACAACAACAGTTCACTCATCAGCAACAACAGCAACAAGTTCAGCAGCAAAATCAACAACAACAATATTCGCAACAACAGCAGAAAATTCAGCAACAACAGATCACACAACAACAAGAGCAACAGTTGCCACAGCAGCAACAGCAACAGTTGTCTCAGCACCAGTTCACGCAGCACCAACAACAGCAGTTCGCGCAACAACAGCACTCGTTCTCTCAGCAGTCTCAACAACAACTGTCGCAACAACAACTGCCCAACGACAAGTATCAGAACAAGTTCAACTCGAACGTGAACCTGGAATCTTTCACCGACGGTCTCGTCCTCCCGGCGGGATACGAACCTGTCGACCACAGCCACACTAAGACTGATCTAGAGACGCAGGGCAGTCAGCAGCACAAACACATCCACCGCCACGTGACACACAACTGTGATCTGAAGTCGGAAGGGTCTTCTAAGAGCGAGGTGGTGGTGCCTGCTCCCAACGACATCAAGTCCACTGATAAGGACAACGGCGAGGTGGCGATCTACTTCGGTGATAAGAGCGAGGGCGTCACGGAGATCTCCGTGGCCACTAGCATCAGTGAAGGCGACGCGTAGTGTAGCACTCTAGTCTCAACGCGGCCATTTGAACACGCACACAGTTGTAAGGTATAAAATTCACGGTCCAATTTGAATTACGTAAAACCATTAGTAAGTAACAATGTAACGCTTATCACATTGTAATAAAGTATAGATTATAATGATTGCCGTGAGAAAATCTTTGCAATCATTCTAATGTATATCTTACCTTACCGGGATAAGAGACACATTGCAATGACTTACTAATGGTTTTACGTAGATCGTGAATGTCCTACATAATAATAGTCTCAACAGCCGATGTACATCAAACTACCCGCATTTATATTTTAAAATAATAATCTTATTGGGTTAGTTATTAATACTATTTGTATGTTTAATCTGCTCGCAATAAAACACGGTTTATCCAAATCGATTCACTTTGGTTGAAAGCTAATAATGTGTGCGTTATTTGATGTTTCACTTTTATTTTTTGCACGAATAAAATTGGTTGAATCAACCAAATTGAAAGGTGAACCGTGAATTACAGCCACTGTCGGGAACCTTTAATGGGCCAAACAAAGCTAGACGTTTTTTAAAGTAGATTTTCTCACTAAAAAATTGCGAATGAACCGTTGAAATGAACCGTCCATTCGTAGAAGATTATAACAATATAAATGCTGGGTTCATTAAAGCTTATTTCAGTCTCCGGATAGCAATATTGCTTGAAATCAAACTGAAACGATAAATAAATTTAAACTAACTCTAAATTTTGACGATATAAATACTTAGCTGTTATTACAAAACATTATATTGGGCCAGTATCATAGAGTCGAAGGGTCAATCCAAGATAAATCCAAATAATAATGTATTTAAAATAGCCCTAGTCGGTATTTTTCTACATTTGTTTAGTGTGACGTCATCAAATGCTCCATCCGCCATTTTGGTACGATTTGACCATAGATGAGTACCTTTTACTTTATCTATGGATTTGCCATTATGTAAAAACGATTTTATTTAGGTTTAGTTAGAAAGCATGGCAACACCGAGTCAGTCCGTGTTTCATGTGTTTACGATTATTATTTATGTTAATTTATATTTAACTTACTCTAAGATATTATTGCAGTATTTTTGGGAATTTGTAATTATGGTATGTTTAGTAGAGAAGCTATTGTATCGCATTTTGTATCAATACACAACACAAAGTGGGAACTCTTTGATTGATACAAAATCGCGTTTGAGTCAAAAACAATAGTTTTGTGCACAAATAGTTACATTTATGGAAATTAAAATAAATGTTGTATTTGTGCTAACAAGACACTAACTGCTGCATTTAGAGACGTCACTTAAAATAATCAAACCAAGTAAACTTTAATATAATGATTGATTAATCTTAAGTAACGACTCTGGAGTACCAAGATAAGCAAAGCGTTGAATAAAGTCCGTTGTGTGGATACAGTATACAAACAATATTGTATCAAAACATACACCGAATTAAAACAGTTACAAACTAGTAGAAACCTTTGTATTTAGTAACACTGTTTGTAGGTATCGAGTACAATTATTTAAATGTTATTTATTAGTTGTGATTGTTGCATGTTAAAGTTGTGCATGACTTAATTAAAATGTACATAATTTACTTGTATTTTCATTATTCCTTCAATTCCCACCTGAAGCAGTAGGTACACAGCAGCGGGAACGCTTCGACTGCCTCACCACTGAGACACGGAGAAATATTAACCAATAAGAATTTGTGCCTATTGGTTAATATTACTCAGTTTCCCCGCTGCGCAGCCTCACTCCGCTCCGGTGGACAGGCAGCCTTCGGGAGACGTAACTAAGACACTAAACGTCCGTGTCGGCGCCTGCAATCCTAGTGTCTGCATCACGCACTGTGTGCGACAGATTGCCTAGCGTACTTCTGAGGCGCTTAATAACTGATGGTACCTCACGCCATAGAATAACTTATAACACACATTTTTATAGATGTCATACATACTCTTGCTAAAAGGACGAACATCGATCCGCATATTATTTTTCCGTTCTAAAAATCATCTTTTTAGAGTACAATTAGATTCATTGTGCAACACATTCTTTGAGCACCAAGCTCCAGTGTCACGAGTAGACACTACGTATATCTATCTAGTGACGCGGACGTTTGCAGTCGACAAACAAAAATCCAATGAAATACATAGAATCTGTCTATAACCAGTCGACTGGTTAACAAAACCAAAGGCGGCTCATCACTACGAAGTAGATTGTTTGAGAAAAAAAACATTTCCATAAGTAATTTCGATGTTTGGATTTAGGTATTTGAAGGTTTCAAAATACTCCTATGCACTAATATTGCCGGTATAGTCGTCGCCACTAACAGAACCATACGAAAACATGCAAAAGGTATCCAGAACTCACACTTATCAGCAGAGCATAGTTGAAAACGTAGGTTAGCATTATTTTAAATTATGACTAAATATAATAATCCTGCATCAAGATAGATGGGCAGGATTTTCACAGAGTCTGTCCCTGAAGACTGTGAAGACAGGCTTCGTCACCGAGCCAGGCGATTTGGTTCACTTGGCAGCGGAACAAGTTTTCAACAAAAAAAAGATGAAGCTACAAAATAAAACAACGCATTTGTGTACTTTCCAAAAAAATTGTCATTTATTCCGAAAATAAATTAACATTTAATGTTATTGTGACATTCAGACGTTACAGTTATTACACTTACCATACCTACATTTATTACACCAATAAAAATACATTTAAAATGCTAAAAATCCATCAGTTCTGTGGTCTAAACTAACTATAGTGTGTTTGTCATTAGTGTCTTAATTCGTAAACAAACGCGGAACAAAACTCACGATATTTTCGATCAACCGCAGGTTAATAAGAATCTTTTTATCTATCCAAGAAACACAATGTAATTCATGCTGTATGATATACATACTTCGACCGCGCATTAAAAACGGCCGGAAAAGTAGACTACAAAAATATTTTATTTTGTTCTGCAACATAGTTTTTTCAACCTTATTGCTTAGAAATTTTGATTTATTATTACATAAATACATTTGTTCTTATTTTAAAAATACGTTTAATTTTCAATCGAAGTAGTGAATATATTGCAAACGATAATAAACTTTATGATTGAGTGTTAAGGTTTACAATCAAGTTATATGCAATTGCGGTCACTTGAGCGATGAGTTTAATTTTGTTCCTAATTCTTAGTTGATCGAAGTTCGAAATAATCAATGTATCAAATAAATCAAACCACACTATAGGTAGAGGGACCTCCTTACAATACGCGCCGTGTGCACGAGAACCGCTTTATGAGCCCTTGACCCGCTACCAACGAGAGGCTCCTCAGCACCCAGATTGCGTAACACACCCTCAATCACAGTTATTTTCACTTTTTTAATTTTTTCACTTTTTAATTTTTATTTTTACCATGATTGTTTATCTTTTAATATTTTATATGTAAATTTTAACCTTGTGAGCTTAGTCGTACTTTTTCTTTGCATGCTGTGGTCTCCTGTAAGTGAGGGAGTACACTTACGCAATACCTATGGTACATAATATTTGTCATGTCCTGTGTACATCTTTTGTTGGAGATCCTAATAAGTAAATAAATAAATAAATCACAATGGGCCTAACCACAAAAACTTAGACACTTGTTAAACGCGTATCTACTGTCAGTTTTATGTCAAACTCCGTACAGAAATGTCGTGTTTAAAAGGTGTTTAGGCTAAACAGCTGATAAACACGGTTTTGTGGTAATAAGGTTAGTGTTTCATTTTGACAGTTCAACAACATTCAATGCGTTATTTACGTTGTTAAGCAAACGAATTTTTCGAACTTATGAAGCAATGAATTAGCAGTATCCTTCTAAATTATTCAGATTATGATTGATCGTGTGTTACGCAAGTAAGATGTTGGTCGAGGCTCGCGGCTATAAGCCAGTGGCTGTCGGCACAATGATCGCTGAGTCTACATTCCAAAAATCATATTTTTGAATTCTTTATTTTCCAGGGTTCAATTCCCGGGTTGGAACAAGTTTAAATTCTTTTTTCAGCCAGGAATCTGAATCTTATGAAATGAAATGAAATTGAAATGAAATGAAATGAAATGAAATTGTTTATTCTGTAAATAGGATATTGGAATCACTTTTAGACGTCATATTAAAAAGTTGTAAAAATAAGCTAGATGAGGTCGGCGTTTCCTATCTGACTACTTTGAGAAGAAAGGCCGAAACAAACTCAGAGGTCACCGTCTCCTTTAAAGTCCAGACATAATCTTGGTCAGGCCATATGAGGACCATGTAGATAAGAGTCTGAAATGGTCTTTTGAGGAAAGAACCACACAGATTCGAGTGGACCTGTCCAGTCAGTGCAAGCATTTGTCAGTAATAGTGGAGCTCAACTCAGAACTTAAGGAGCTCAACGACTCGACGAACAATACCAAAGAAAGGACATTTGGGTAGGTCGCATAAAGTTTTCAAATTGCCAGACCTGGTATGGTGATAGCAATAGACTCGCCCCTATTACATGGGACTTACACGTAACTGGCGAAATGTGGGTGCCACATACACCTCTGTCTAACCCTTCGGGGGATGCAGGCGTGATGTTAGGGTCAGTTCACACCGAGACGTGACGCGACGCGCACTTTTTAATGATCCGATACAATATCGAATTTATATACTACACAATAAGGTGCACGCGCTGCGCATCTCAGCGTACTTTGACACGTGTCAACACTCGCACTGAAATTATTCCTTTTCGAGAAGAAAATAAGTTCGATAATTGTTAAAAAGTGTGATCCATACGCTCCAATATTTCAATACTCTCATCACGTGGGACAGTAGTATCAACAACCATTGCGCGGCGGTCTCATCGGTTGCCCCTACAGGTCTAGTACTAACATTCATTATAATAATACACTTATACCTACATCTACTTCTACATCTTATTCTCTTAAGATAGTATCGGTATAATAGGTACGTTATAAAAATACTCGGTGCGCGTTTTTCAAAGTAAATGCGTATCAGATCTCACCATGAGATAGTATGTTGGTATACAATATACATCATCGTCATTCTCTGGCCCTTATCCTAATTTATACATAATAATTAATGAGACAAGTACGATACTCGGGACAAACACTCTTTGCACAAAATATAGCGTAAGAAAGAGATAGAATGTGTCGTGTGACTTTTAAGTCTGCCTCGAAAACAGAACTAACCAATAGCGCTACAAAGTTATTTTGGCGCGTGACCAAAATCAGAACTAATGCCGCCATCCTGATTTTTTGACACATTCCAAGTGACATTTCACAAAACAATCGCACAAATATTTGCCGACAGCGCCCCCCTGTCGAAGTCATTCGAGCCCCAAAAAATACATGTAGCTCTTTAGAAAGAGTCATAAAAATATAGGTCCCTATTACTAAGCCTCCGCTGTCGGTCCGTCCGTCTGTCAGCGGGGCGTACCTCATGAACCGTATTAGGTAAACAGTTCAGATTCCTATTGTTCATTCCTTCCAGTCAAACCGGGTGCAGCTGAATACCAGTATTTTACATGGAGCTAATGCCTATCTGACCTCCACAACCCAGTAACTGGGTAATATTATGATACCCGAAAGTCTTCGGGCTTCTGACGACCCGTAACGCCAGGAAGAGTGTACGTGAGTTAGAAAGAGTATACTATAGTTTATAAAGTCATTTGTAAGGCTATTTATCAGATCATCACTTTAATGAACGTGCAACAAGTGTTTGTCCGAATATAATTAAGTAATATAGACACCAACAACATTCAGAAATTACCAATTTAATGTCTGTACAGACTGACTTTGAATTAATTTGCAATGTTTTAGTAGTATTCAACAATATAAACATCTAGAAGATGTTTATATGGACCCAACCGCCAACACTCACCTGCTCCACTATGTATTACTGGCCCACACGTCTGTCGGCCTCACCTCAGTGGTCACCTGTCACACAGCCCATCCATCGTCTCTATGGTCTTCCTATCGATATTCATACTCAAAACTTTCTTCACGACGATTTGCGTCATTCCGTCGCATCACATGCCCATACCGTGACAGTTTTCAACCTTATTGCTAAGGGCATAAGTGTGAAAAATGGTAAACCACCAACTTTGTCGAATGTACATAATGTACTTATTCTGAAATATTGAAAAATATATACCCCTCTAAAGTTTGTCAACTAAATCAAAGTCAGCCTGTATTTTATGTAATTTATACATATAGTAAGCTCTACTCATTGTTATACATACAAAAAATAGTGTTTGTGAATATTAAAATATTTATAAAATTGAGAAATAATGCCAGCATTCGACAAACTGCTTTCATTTGAGATCTATAGGTCATGGCACCTGGCGCGCCGCCGACGAGGAAGCGACTAGCTATCGACTATTTTCTCGCTCAACAAACGTTCAATATAATATTTAAGTCCCAACTGGCCAGAACTCTCACGTCACTAGGTTGTCGCAGCGACAAGGAGCTATCAAAGCAAGGCTCGGAACCGGTTTAATAAATTACCGGTTTATTTCGGTTTTCCTCCGAACTTTTCTAAATTAACCGGTTTATTCCACGAGCGGCATGTCGGTAAAAGCGTTGCAACTTGTGACTACTTGTGAGGATGCCGCGCTGAATAAAAACTGAAGTATTAACCGGTTTTTATAGCTCTAAACCAGTCAATCCGAAAAATTCTTTACATAATTCTCTTCCAATGAACTCTAATACTCTTCGTGTTTTAATAATATTTCTATTTCTATTTCCACATACCGGTACATGCGAACGAAACCGAATGTAAAGGTTTTTGCGTCAGGTACATCATACCGGTTTGAAAATTTAACCGGTATCCGAGCCTTGTATCAAGGAAAATACTCGCTCAGCAACACTCGCTTGGCGAGCAGGACGCTCGCTAGGTACATACACATTCCAGCCAGTGATTGGGCAGTCATTCTACTCGTCGCACTCACTCGTAGCCAAGCGATAAAACTATCCGAGCTACACACTCGCTGCTCGTCAACTATAGTTTCTAGTTGCTCGCTCTACTTGTTCGTTAATCGTCGGCGGTGGGACAGCTGCCTATTGATTGATATTTCGTAACAGCCCGATTAGTTTCGACCTAGAGGCTTCGTTCGAGTCCCGAAACCTTTCGAGCCTGAAACATGCACGTGTTTAAATATACACTTACAAATACAAAATGGTTTTGAGAGCGATATTTCTTATTTGACAACTATTTCCGACGTCACCAACTTTCAGAATGCACCCTTTTAACGCCGGGTACTGAACTAAAGAGTACAGAGTATAGTAGTGGCTCTCATACATGTTCTACGTCGCGGGCGCCACTTGTGAAGTAGGCGGCGCGTGCGACGCGGGCGGCGCGTGCGGCGCGACCGACGCATGCGACGCGTGCTGCGGGCGCGCGGGCGGCGCGGCGCGGGCTCGGGCCGGCTGTAAGTGGGAAGGTGCAAATAGATTCTTATGTTTGTCATGTCGCGGCATGTCATAATGTCAGCTCGTCCCATCCAACCATCTTATGTCGCGCCAAATTACCATGTCATTCCATGTCATAGCATAGATGTCGTGTCATGTCGTGCCGTACGTCATTACCTTAGCGTTGAGATGCACCAGCTTGTTGTGGTTGTAGAGCGCGGCCTCGTACCCGAAGGTGGCGGCGCAGCGCGCGCACTTGAAGGGGCGCTCGCCCGTGTGCGAGCGCAGGTGACCTTCCAGCGTCTTCTTGGTCTGTGGCAGAGGAACGAGATGTGATTTAAATGTACTATTACGATAATACAGTCTAGGACAAAAATGTAGGGACGAAAAGAATTTGATCAGAATAACTGAAAAACAACTGCATTTTATTATTTAAGAGAGTATTACAGTATGATTGAGAGTATTACACGAATTGTATATCTTTGAATTTGAATTTAATTTTTGTATTGTATGTTATTTGAATGCTTATTTTATTTTAATCTTTATAATTCTATGTTAATTAATGTAATTGGACTTGTGCCGTTTTAATTAACTATAAATAATAAATAAATGATTTCAGCTAACGACAACTGTCATTTTGACAACATTTTTATCCCATTGAGATAACTTTGGTAATAGATTAGATAATTTTCATACAACTAAAATAAAAACATTTCCGACCAAAATATTCATTCTTGGACCAACCAAAGGGCCAGGCCATCCAAAAGGACCAAAATTGAAATCCCGAAAAAAAAAATCTCCTCCACATTTGTGTTCACTTAAATCGTTAAAATGTATGGAACAGCTGATTTTTTTTCGCGATTTCAAGTTTCTCCCATAGAAAAAAATGTTCAAAATGATGAGTACAATGACCCTTTTTCGGGTTTAGCATAAACAAAAACTAATGTTGTGTATTTCGGAGTTAGTTTCATTGTTAAAGATTTTCATATTCATGAGTTACCTAGACTTATGATTAGTGTTACTCTGAAATCATCAATCCCTCTTGGGCAAGCGTGGTGACTAACGGTCATGCCTTCTGTGAATAAAGCAACCCTTCACCGAGACAGTAACAGGCTGGGTACTCGTAGCGCGAGTGACTCACCATGTAGGCCTTCCCGCACGAGTGGCACACGTGGTTGCGCACGGCGCGCCCGCCGCGGTGGCGCATGCGCGCGTGCGTGCGCAGCACGGGCCGGGACGCGCACGCCTAAGGACGGCATAATATCATATTTAAACAGAAAGAGAAACAAATCAAATCTACCAATAACTGACGCGGCTCTCGTTAAGCTGCTGGATCGACGGCCGAATATAACAGGCAGTGCGGGAGCAGTTTACGTACGAATCAATATTTTAGTGCACTTCAGAGCAATATGTCGCAATAGGGAATATGCATGTATTTTTTTAATATTTTTATTCGATAGTTTACATCGTCAAATAATAGTTTAAAAAAATTCGACGGCAAAAAAGCAATTTAAAGTATTTTTTTTTTATATCCAGCCGATCCGGGCTGTTTAAACGCCCTCCATTTGGCGCGCTTGGTGTGGTGACGTCACAGACCTTGAAAACAAACAAGCAACTGTCAAGTCAACGTCAAACACTCCTTTTTGTAGGAGCGTTTGACATTGACTTGACACTTGTTGATTGACTTGACATTGACATTTTGATTGTTATCCCGGATTGTTACGTCACATCCGCTCTTAGCTTTTCAGGTATTTGAATTACCCACAGTTTCTTGGGACTTTAAAAAAAATAATTTCTCGCTCAAAAATAAATTTTATAAAAAAAAATTGATGGAGGCATAATTCTGAAGTAATATAGTTTATAAAAAAAAATATTTGACCCATATTTGAATCACATGCATATTCCCTTTTTCATTCAGTAATATTGATCAATCAATCTGCCGAGCTTTTTCCCAACTACATTGGGGTCGGCTTCCAGTCTAAACGGATGCAGTTAAATACCAGTATTTTACATGGAGCGACTGCCTATCTGACCTCCAAAACCCAGTAGCTGGACAATACCCTTGGTAAGACTGGTTGTCAGACTTTCAGGCTTCTGACGACCCGTAACGACTGTCAATATCGACGAATGACAGCCGGGACCAACGGCTTAACGTGCTTTCCGAGGCACGGAGAAGTCTCGATATGTAAAGATGGTCACCCATCCACGGACCAACCCCGGCAAGCGTAGCTTAACCTGACGGATCGACCCGTGCGACTGTTATTACTTAGCCACGAGCCTCTCATTCAGTAATATTGATAAAAATAGAAATAAAAAGCACCCGCTCACACATGTCTGGCGAAATGTGTGTGATAACTCAGACACTCACAAAGTTACAGCCGGGCACAGTGCAGGAGATGGGCGTCGCCTTCAGATGCACGGCCAGGTTGTGCTCTTCAAGACGAGACGCCTTCATGAACTTCTTGTCGCACAGCGAGCACGCGTACCTGCGCGCGAGATACTCTTAACATTATAATATAACGTATAATAACTCACCTCCACTAAATCTACCCTTCCACCTTACAATTTTACTTTAATCCTTTCGTTATTTTGTTTAGCCCTAATTGTTCCACTCCTATGCAAAAAGGCCTTCCACGTATCCTATTTCTGAGCCACGTCAAACCAACCCTTGTGTTGTTCAATCATATGCTTGCTTTACGTAACGTTAAACTAATAAAATTTTACCCGATCAACATTAGTAAGAGCGTGGGAAAAGGCCTTAGCCCAAAATACGTTATGAATATTTTGTGATAAAATATATTAAGTTTTCCGCCAACGCATTTGATTGAGTAAATCACGAAACGCAAGTTAATTTCGTTAATTAGTAATACAGAAACTAACGCATTACGGACTAGGACAACTTTAGTAAAGTCATATTTGAATGATAGACAGGAGTAAGTTCAAATAAAAGTGGTTAATTCACTGGGTTTACAAGTAAAGATGGGGTTCCCCAAGGTTCATTATTGGGTTCGGTCTTATTCGTATCAATGATCTACCTCATTTATTGCTAAACCAGTGTGCACAGTATATAATGTTTACTCACTTGAGCTTGGCCGGGTCGATGTGTTTCAGACTGTACTTCATGTGCTGCTTGAAGGACATGCGGTTCTTGAAGTTCAGGTCGCACTGCAGCAGAACATACATACTAGCAGGCAATACATCAATGTTGGTGCAACTGTTTACTTGCAATACTTAACCAGCCTGGCGGCACACTGACTGATAGCCTATTACAGCCACACGTGATAGTGGCATAATGGCTTATTTATAAGCGCCAAATTAATTGTGTGGCGCTAACACAAATTTAATAAACATTAAAATACCTTGCCAGCCTTCTAAATTGAGCAACCCAGCATGTTTTTGTATGAGGCCTGTTTCTTTTTAAATGGTTGTGAATTCAAATTAGGAACAATGATGGCCAGTGTCTTGTTTGCCCTTCCCTCTCCCCACCACCCGGTGTCGGCTCTCCTCATTTTTCTGCGCCAAGACAATCTATCTGTCTTGTGTTGTCGGTTCAGGCACTTGGACTTGCAAAAGGTCTCACTTTATAGTGTCGGCTTCAAAACTGCATTAAAACTTTTCTTTGACTTATCATTATTTTGATGCTTTACACGGAAAGACGATCATTTATTGACACACATGTGTACAGCATGTTACCTCATAGCAGTAGAGATGCGCAGGCGCATCGTGTGTGACGAGGTGAACTTCCATCGCCTTCTTGAACAGGAAGCGCTTGTCGCAGCTCGGACACGCGTACTCCTTCGAGCCCGCGTGGATACTGCAAAGTCAACGTCAAATCATTTATTTTAGATGAGAATTGATCCATTTGCGATTTCGACCATTATTGAATCCGACCAAACCTCTTACGTAATTGTACTTATAATAAATGAACAACTTTTACTACTCTACTCTACAAAAATCGCGAAAAAAAAAGCAGTTCCATACATTTTGTTCAGGTATGTAGGCATAAGTGTATTTGTCTCGATTTCAGGAGATGTCCTATAGTAAGTTATGGAGGGTTAACGTAGCTAAGCTTGTTTAAAAATGAGAACTTTATAGATTGACTGTCTGAAACAATGATTTGGCAGTTTTATATTCCCGGTAGCGCTGATTTCATCGATTTTCGAACTACTAAAATGATCTTTTCATATTACGAGTACTCACAAGAGATGCGTGCGGAGCGAGCTCCTGTCTCTGAAGCTCTTCGCACACAGCTCGCACTTCTGGCGCTCGCCGTGGTTCTTCATGTGGTTGCGCAGTTTCGCCAGAGATCTAGACAATAACATAACATCATGTCTGGTATGTTTTGAAGAAATATGAAGTAAAAAGGCCAAAATTAGGACACACGTGCATGAGCGCCACGTCGCGAGCTAGTCGCTAGAAACACGCAGCAGTATGTAGTTGTATACTCACGGCGCAGTGTGTCCGCACACGCGACACACGTGTGTCGGCGCAGGCGCACCATGTTCCCGCGCCACGTGGTCGGCCGCCACGTCGCGAGCTAGTCGCTAGGAACACGCAGCAGTATGTAGTTGTATACTCACGGCGCAGTGTGTCCGCACACGCGACACACGTGTGTCGGCGCAGGCGCACCATGTTCCCGCGCCACGTGGTCGGCCGCCACGTCGCGAGCTAGTCGCTAGGAACACGCAGCAGTATGTAGTTGTATACTCACGGCGCAGTGTGTCCGCACACGCGACACACGTGTGTCGGCGCAGGCGCACCATGTTCCCGCGCCACGTGGTCGGCCGCCACGTCGCGAGCTAGTCGCTAGGAACACGCAGCAGTATGTAGTTGTATACTCACGGCGCAGTGTGTCCGCACACGCGACACACGTGTGTCGGCGCAGGCGCACCATGTTCCCGCGCCACGTGGTCGGCCGCCACGTCGCGAGCTAGTCGCTAGGAACACGCAGCAGTATGTAGTTGTATACTCACGGCGCAGTGTGTCCGCACACGCGACACACGTGTGTCGGCGCAGGCGCACCATGTTCCCGCGCCACGTGGTCGGCCGCCACGTCGCGAGCTAGTCGCTAGGAACACGCAGCAGTATGTAGTTGTATACTCACGGCGCAGTGTGTCCGCACACGCGACACACGTGTGTCGGCGCAGGCGCACCATGTTCCCGCGCCACGTGGTCGGCCGCCACGTCGCGAGCTAGTCGCTAGGAACACGCAGCAGTATGTAGTTGTATACTCACGGCGCAGTGTGTCCGCACACGCGACACACGTGTGTCGGCGCAGGCGCACCATGTTCCCGCGCCACGTGGTCGGCCGCCACGTCGCGAGCTAGTCGCTAGGAACACGCAGCAGTATGTAGTTGTATACTCACGGCGCAGTGTGTCCGCACACGCGACACACGTGTGTCGGCGCAGGCGCACCATGTTCCCGCGCCACGTGGTCGGCCGCCACGTCGCGAGCTAGTCGCTAGGAACACGCAGCAGTATGTAGTTGTATACTCACGGCGCAGTGTGTCCGCACACGCGACACACGTGTGTCGGCGCAGGCGCACCATGTTCCCGCGCCACGTGGTCGGCCGCCACGTCGCGAGCTAGTCGCTAGGAACACGCAGCAGTATGTAGTTGTATACTCACGGCGCAGTGTGTCCGCACACGCGACACACGTGTGTCGGCGCAGGCGCACCATGTTCCCGCGCCACGTGGTCGGCCGCCACGTCGCGAGCTAGTCGCTAGGAACACGCAGCAGTATGTAGTTGTATACTCACGGCGCAGTGTGTCCGCACACGCGACACACGTGTGTCGGCGCAGGCGCACCATGTTCCCGCGCCACGTGGTCGGCCGCCACGTCGCGAGCTAGTCGCTAGGAACACGCAGCAGTATGTAGTTGTATACTCACGGCGCAGTGTGTCCGCACACGCGACACACGTGTGTCGGCGCAGGCGCACCATGTTCCCGCGCCACGTGGTCGGCCGCCACGTCGCGAGCTAGTCGCTAGGAACACGCAGCAGTATGTAGTTGTATACTCACGGCGCAGTGTGTCCGCACACGCGACACACGTGTGTCGGCGCAGGCGCACCATGTTCCCGCGCCACGTGGTCGGCCGCCACGTCGCGAGCTAGTCGCTAGGAACACGCAGCAGTATGTAGTTGTATACTCACGGCGCAGTGTGTCCGCACACGCGACACACGTGTGTCGGCGCAGGCGCACCATGTTCCCGCGCCACGTGGTCGGCCGCCACGTCGCGAGCTAGTCGCTAGGAACACGCAGCAGTATGTAGTTGTATACTCACGGCGCAGTGTGTCCGCACACGCGACACACGTGTGTCGGCGCAGGCGCACCATGTTCCCGCGCCACGTGGTCGGCCGCCACGTCGCGAGCTAGTCGCTAGGAACACGCAGCAGTATGTAGTTGTATACTCACGGCGCAGTGTGTCCGCACACGCGACACACGTGTGTCGGCGCAGGCGCACCATGTTCCCGCGCCACGTGGTCGGCCGCCACGTCGCGAGCTAGTCGCTAGGAACACGCAGCAGTATGTAGTTGTATACTCACGGCGCAGTGTGTCCGCACACGCGACACACGTGTGTCGGCGCAGGCGCACCATGTTCCCGCGCCACGTGGTCGGCCGCCACGTCGCGAGCTAGTCGCTAGGAACACGCAGCAGTATGTAGTTGTATACTCACGGCGCAGTGTGTCCGCACACGCGACACACGTGTGTCGGCGCAGGCGCACCATGTTCCCGCGCCACGTGGTCGGCCGCCACGTCGCGAGCTAGTCGCTAGGAACACGCAGCAGTATGTAGTTGTATACTCACGGCGCAGTGTGTCCGCACACGCGACACACGTGTGTCGGCGCAGGCGCACCATGTTCCCGCGCCACGTGGTCGGCCGCCACGTCGCGAGCTAGTCGCTAGGAACACGCAGCAGTATGTAGTTGTATACTCACGGCGCAGTGTGTCCGCACACGCGACACACGTGTGTCGGCGCAGGCGCACCATGTTCCCGCGCCACGTGGTCGGCCGCCACGTCGCGAGCTAGTCGCTAGGAACACGCAGCAGTATGTAGTTGTATACTCACGGCGCAGTGTGTCCGCACACGCGACACACGTGTGTCGGCGCAGGCGCACCATGTTCCCGCGCCACGTGGTCGGCCGCCACGTCGCGAGCTAGTCGCTAGGAACACGCAGCAGTATGTAGTTGTATACTCACGGCGCAGTGTGTCCGCACACGCGACACACGTGTGTCGGCGCAGGCGCACCATGTTCCCGCGCCACGTGGTCGGCCGCCACGTCGCGAGCTAGTCGCTAGGAACACGCAGCAGTATGTAGTTGTATACTCACGGCGCAGTGTGTCCGCACACGCGACACACGTGTGTCGGCGCAGGCGCACCATGTTCCCGCGCCACGTCGCGAGCTAGTCGCTAGGAACACGCAGCAGTATGTAGTTGTATACTCACGGCGCAGTGTGTCCGCACACGCGACACACGTGTGTCGGCGCAGGCGCACCATGTTCCCGCGCCACGTGGTCGGCCGCCACGTCGCGAGCTAGTCGCTAGGAACACGCAGCAGTATGTAGTTGTATACTCACGGCGCAGTGTGTCCGCACACGCGACACACGTGTGTCGGCGCAGGCGCACCATGTTCCCGCGCCACGTGGTCGGCCGCCACGTCGCGAGCTAGTCGCTAGGAACACGCAGCAGTATGTAGTTGTATACTCACGGCGCAGTGTGTCCGCACACGCGACACACGTGTGTCGGCGCAGGCGCACCATGTTCCCGCGCCACGTGGTCGGCCGCCACGTCGCGAGCTAGTCGCTAGGAACACGCAGCAGTATGTAGTTGTATACTCACGGCGCAGTGTGTCCGCACACGCGACACACGTGTGTCGGCGCAGGCGCACCATGTTCCCGCGCCACGTGGTCGGCCGCCACGTCGCGAGCTAGTCGCTAGGAACACGCAGCAGTATGTAGTTGTATACTCACGGCGCAGTGTGTCCGCACACGCGACACACGTGTGTCGGCGCAGGCGCACCATGTTCCCGCGCCACGTGGTCGGCCGCCACGTCGCGAGCTAGTCGCTAGGAACACGCAGCAGTATGTAGTTGTATACTCACGGCGCAGTGTGTCCGCACACGCGACACACGTGTGTCGGCGCAGGCGCACCATGTTCCCGCGCCACGTGGTCGGCCGCCACGTCGCGAGCTAGTCGCTAGGAACACGCAGCAGTATGTAGTTGTATACTCACGGCGCAGTGTGTCCGCACACGCGACACACGTGTGTCGGCGCAGGCGCACCATGTTCCCGCGCCACGTGGTCGGCCGCCACGTCGCGAGCTAGTCGCTAGGAACACGCAGCAGTATGTAGTTGTATACTCACGGCGCAGTGTGTCCGCACACGCGACACACGTGTGTCGGCGCAGGCGCACCATGTTCCCGCGCCACGTGGTCGGCCGCCACGTCGCGAGCTAGTCGCTAGGAACACGCAGCAGTATGTAGTTGTATACTCACGGCGCAGTGTGTCCGCACACGCGACACACGTGTGTCGGCGCAGGCGCACCATGTTCCCGCGCCACGTGGTCGGCCGCCACGTCGCGAGCTAGTCGCTAGGAACACGCAGCAGTATGTAGTTGTATACTCACGGCGCAGTGTGTCCGCACACGCGACACACGTGTGTCGGCGCAGGCGCACCATGTTCCCGCGCCACGTGGTCGGCCGCCACGTCCGCGCGCGAGCTGGTCGCGCCGCACGCGCAACAACGCCACCTGACACATCAAATCGTGTACGGTACGTCGGCGTAACACTTCTAGTACGAACATCACCTTGCAGCTACGACTTATTCTTATACCAAGTCTAGGAATTGAGACTTTTATATTAAGTGATGTTAACGTAGATTTTGACAAGTTCTCAACTACAAATTGTCAAATAAGAAACCGACTGTAAAAGACGCTGTCAATATCGATACAAAATTGTACAATTGTGTACCGTTGCCGCATAAAATCTAAATGAAAGTTTTTATGAAAAATCCTAACTTATCCAACTAATATTATAAATGCGAAAATAACTCTGACTGTCTGTCTGTCTGTATGTTACCTTCTTACGCCTAAACCACTGATCGGAATTCGACAAAATTTGGCATGTAGATAGATGACACCCTAGGGAAGGCCTACTTTTTATCGATATACCGCGCGGACGAAGCCGCGGGCGGAAGCTAGTAACATTATAAACGCGAAAGTGTTTGTTTGTTACACTTTCACGCTAAAAAGGCTGAACGGGTTTAGATGAAATGTACATGACACATGGGTAGGCCATGACCTGGAATAGGACATAGGATACTTTTTATCCCGATACTCCTACGGGATCGAGACTTACGCGGGTGAAACTGCGGGGCGCGACTAGAATGCAAAACTTCAAACTCAAAGCGTTTATTTCAATCTTCTTCACTTGTCGACGGTCAACACGAGAATCCATAAGTGGGCCTCGAACTTAGCGACGAGTTGGGCGCCATCAGTACGACATGATAGCAGTTTATTAAAACACTTTTGAATAATCAAGGAATAGATCAATAATAGTCAGAGAGGTGAAGTCAGTTGCTCATTACAAAGTGTAGTTTTTTACGGAAAAAATAACCGGCCAAGTGCATATCGGACCACGCACAATCAAGGGTTCCGTAGTTGGAATGAATTTCTCCCAAGAACGAACTTAACATTGTAGTTGAAAAACATGTTCTCCCATACATTCCAACTGTAAATGTAACACGCACAATATTGAGAGATTTACCCAGTTATTTTAAGACTGCATATAGGTTTTCCTGTTTATCTATGAGCAAAGAACCATTTTCTGTATCATTTTCCAAATTTTTGCCTCAGCAGTTTCGCAGATATGGCGGGGGAACGGTCAGTTTTCGTCTATTTTCTTAAATATCTTTAAAAGTATTTATTCTAAAATTATTTTAAAAATATACATATTCAAGATCCTCGCAACAACCCCTTTCATTTGATATGTAACACGGTACAGTTTGCGAAACTTTTCTTTTTTAATTTTCTTATTTGCCCCTCAAAAGTGACCCCCATATCCACAGTCACTAGGTCACAGAAATACATAATGTGTACAAAATTTCGACCTAATCGGTCCAATAGATTCGGAGCAAATTGGCTGTGACAGACGGACAGACAGACACACGAGTGATCCTATAAGGATTCTGTTTTTACCGTTTCAGGTACGGAACCCTAAAAACGAAGGACGAACACGTCACGTGCAAAATCTAGTTTTGGTATAAAACGTGTAATATTTACCTGACTCGATGCCTCCTCCTGTGCGCGCACAGCGAGTGCGTGTCCTTACAGCGCACCTGGCACACCGCGCACACGAACTCGCCCGCGCTCTGTAACAAACGTAACAGAACGCAGCCGATAACGTCAAATTACAGTTATCAGTTATCCTTGAAACCAGTGGTTTGGTGTCATTTATACAATGTAAAATCAATGTAAAATTACGACTTTTTTTATTTTTTTAAATTACATTTTACCACTAGAGTATTTCACCCTTTCACCTATACACTAGGGCAACGAACTTGCGTCTCAACACGGGTGGAGGGCGTGAGACGTGACCTAACCGGCCGTGAGCGCGACCCCTCTCTCAGACAGTCAGCTGTTTCGCTAGCGAGCACGGTGTCGGATAGAAACTTTAAAAAATGTTCTAATTAAAATAAAGTTTTTGTTTGTTGTTACTCGGTCATTTATTTTTATATTTAAATCAACTACCCATGGTTTGAGTGCCAACGGTGTTTACCCTTACACCCTGTATATGTAACGCAAACCTCACCTGAAGTAAGTCATTATATACCGGCCTTAGGTCTTGCCCAAGCAACATATACTCACCTACTGGTCTAGCCGGGCGATAATATCAGGAACTTATTACAAACACAATCCGTTCGTCCAATCAGGGCAAAGCTTCTAGATTATTCTAGAAGCTTCATAGAAAATACACAGCGCGCATGACATATTTTGGGCTGATGTCTGTCAAGTGCAGCAGCTGTGAGAATTTTCAAAAACTATATCTTCGACCCAAAACCCTGTGTTTAACATATTATATCTGATGTGTATGTTATAGTACTGAATTTTGATTTATTTATTTATTTAACAACAATTGCTTGCTGCACTAACAGTAAATACCAAAGCGTGCAGCAAGCCAACAACATAACATTTAACTAAAAAACTTCATGCAAACATTTAACATACACTTATGGCTACACATAAATATATAACCTGCTCGTCAATAATTTGATTTGAATTTAAAACTTCAACTAAAAATAGGCATGAAAACTTTTACAAAAAATAAATAAGTAAAAATGAACACCACCTAGTGTCAAAGCACTTGTTAAAACATAGCTAATGAGTCCAAACACGATAGTGCTATCTTGTTTGATTGACGAGTTCCTATGGTCAACTTCCGGCTCCATCATCAGACCAGTTCCATGATATAATTTTTTCAAAATGTCTCGGTAGTTATATAAGTATGCCAAGTTTCAGTTCAATCGGATGCCAGGAAGTGCTTGAAAAATGGATGACAATTGGAGTAACCGGAAACACATACGAACAGAGCAAGCTAATATAAAGCTTGTAAAAAAATATATATTCGTAAATCATATTACTTTTTATTACCTCGCAAAAGGTTCGATAAGTAGAGTATTTGTCCTCGTGGATAAAGGTTTAATCTACTATTATTTATTTGCTCTCACACATTTTACAATAGATAACTGTCATAAACCTGTGTCATATAAATGTTGTATCGTATTCACATGTAATGATATATTGATGTATACAAAACATTGTAAAACATTTTTTTTAAAGAGTAACGGTGAAGTGTCTTGCCCATTCTTCTCCATACGAAAACTAACTTTTGGAAGGGGCAACTAGAATCAGTTCTATTTCTATTTATTTGACGTTCGAAAGTGCCTTTAATGTGCCTATTTGAAATAAATTATTTGACTTTGACTTTCAGCTAGTGAAATTTAACATAAATTGAGTCAAAGCCTATCAAAACACAGCATGGAGTAGGTACTAAGAAGTTTTCTAAAGTTTTCAGTAAAATGATAGCACATTGAGTTATACATAGAGGGATGGGGAACAGAGGCCCTAGTGTGAGTTTCTTTTAACCATCTCGACTTTACGCATCGACTGCGTTCGGCGCTCCGATTGGCCTTTTACCAGTGAAGGCCAGTGAAGAGGCAATCGGAGCGCCGGACGCGGTCGATGCGTAAGGTCGAGATGGTTAAAAGAAACTGACACTAGGGCGTCAGGCAGTCAGTACATACCGGGTCGTGTTTCTTGAGATGGTTGGTCAGCTTGAACTTGTGGTTGAACCCGAGCGCGCAGTCGGCGCAGCGGTACGCGTGGCGCGTGTACGTGACGCTACAGAGCGCGCTCTGACGCTCCGCCTCCACCTGCACATGGAGCGGGCTCAGGGGCGCGGCCAGAACTAACGTGTTACACAACTTGTGCTATACAGGGTCACATTCAATTAGCTAGCGAAACTCCGCAGGATATCAATATCTAATAATTTTAAAAAAACAGATTTTCTTAACTTCCCTTACTTAAGTCAACTACAAAGATGTAAACAAGACATTACAGACAGACAAATTAAAAATCCGGAGTCACAGTCTTAGGATAAATCGAACAGATAACGACATACTTACATACATACCGGTCAAAATCATAACCCTCCTTTTTGCTTCGCCGTAATCGGGTAAAAACTACACTACCGGCGGTCATTGACCCCAAAAAAATAGATCACCAAACCTTTTCTTTTGTTTGTTTTATCGTGATTATTTACCGATCACGTGTCCGGAGTTTCGCTAGCATATTTAATTTGACCCCGTATAGGTAAACACGTCGTGATGTAACGATGATGTAGTGGTGGTGTAGTGGCGATGTAGTGGTGGTGTAGTGGCGTTGTAGTGGTGATGTAGTGGTGGTGTAGTGGCGATGTAGTGGCGTTGTAGTGGTGGTGTAGTGGCGATGTAGTGGTGGTGTAGTGGTGATGTAGTGGTGGTGTAGTGGCGATATAGTGGTGATGTAGTGGCGTTGTAGTGGTGATGTAGTGGCGATGAAGTGGTGGTGTAGTGGCGATGTAGTGGTGATGTGGTGGCGTTGTTGTAGTGGTGTAGTGGCGATGTATTGGTGATGTAGTGATGATGTAGTGATGGTGCAGTGGCGATGTAGTGGTGATGTAGTGGCGATGTAGTGGCGATGTAGTGGCGTTGTAGTGGTTGTGTAGTGGCGTTGTAGTGGTGGTGTAGTGTATTGTTACCTCTTCCCAGCTCAACACTCGCATCTCGAGCTGGCCGGGCGCAACGTTGAGTCGCTGCAGCTTGTCCCGGACGCGCTGGTTGTCCACGACGCCCGGCGGCTTCTCTTTCTTAGGCGCGGGGTGCTTGCGGCGGTCGATCTTAGGTGACGCTGGAACGAGAGGAAAAATGTCCGTCAACACGTGTCGGCACGAGCTCGACGAGAATCAGCTGTTCATCCTTATCAGCTGTTGCCCACGACTTCGTCTGCGATCCACGATTAAAAGCCAGCGTCCTTCTCCAGGTGTTTTAGCGTGAAAGCATAACAAACAAACTTACTTTCACATTTATAATACAGGGTGTAAGGGTAAACACCGTTGCCACTTAAACCATGGTTAGTTGACTTAAATATAAAAATAAATGAGTCTTTTAATAAGTTTAATTTCCTAAACTTTCAGTACCAGCTATTACAAATGATTTATTTACTTACCATGACAGAGTCACAACAAAAAAAAAACGTTATTTTCATTAAAAGATTTTATTTATTTATTTACAACAACACAAACTATCTTTACAGGTTAACCTAAAGTGATAGAGTGGTACAGAACACAATTAAACTAATATATAATCTTAAAACTTGTTTATTTTCGTATATTTGTCCTTTCTTGGCGTCATGTTTGCCGCAAATAAACATATTTTCTTTCTTTCTTTCTTTCTTTTCTTTCTTTCTAAAACTAGGTACTAAGGTTTAATAAGTTTCTATCAGACACCGTCCGCAAATTCATGGATATGCGCCCGAGGTCGCCGCCCCTCCTACTTACCTACACAACACGTGAATAAATACACATTAGGGGTCGCGCTCGCGGCCAGGCCTCGTCCCGCGCCCCCCGCACGTGTTGCAACGTAAGTTCGTTGCCCTAGCGCCAGTGATATACTCTTGTGACAAAATGTAGATTTTTTCAAAAAAACAAAAGTAATTTTCCATTGATTTTACGTTAATGAAACCAAACCACTGGTTGCAAGGATAACGGTGTTTACCCTAACACCCCGTATTACACTTGGGAGCAAATAAATCGAGCCACTTCCTTTTTTCACGCATTATGGTTATTATTTTTAGTATTATGGAACGCATCGATTCGAGAGATATATCGCCTAAAAGGTTGTTTAATAGCCTTTACAATGAGGGTAGTTAGTTGTCAAATTTACATTTTTAATTAAAGTTTAAAGGGTAGAATAAAATTATCGCATTTAATTTGCTTATGCCTTTTTGATTGTACTCCATTAAAAAAAGGTTATATTGAGGTTTTTGTAAATTATACCCATATTGACGTGTTATTGTTGACTGTATCTGTGTCTGTGAAATCAAATAGCCTGATAAAATGGATACTACACCGACGGAAGCTGCCCAAGTTGTAGCTTTATCTGAGACTCGACACGGACAACGTGAAGTGGCACGTAGACTTCATTTGAGTCGTTCAAAGGTACAGCGGGTATACCGCAGGTATCTGGAGACTGGTGCTTTTGTTCGGCGACCTGGAACCGGCAGACCACGGGCAACTACAGAACGCGACGACCGCTTTATTGCAACCAGTTCGTTGTGCGACCGGGGTCTTAATGCTGTTCAGCTACAGCTAGCGTTACGTGACGTACGAGGTGTCGAAATCAGTAGGTGGACAGTGTGAAGTAGACTAAAGGAACAAAATTTATTATCACACAAACCGGAAACTGGCCCAAAATTAACTGTAGCTTACCGCCGATCTCGCCTGGAGTTTGGACGGAGTTCTGGACATTAATTGAACTTTAGAAGACTGGAGGTCAGTTTTGTTTTCTGACGAGTCGAGAATCTGTCTTTTTAGCAATGACAGGAGAAACTGAGTGTATAGACGATCTGGTGAAAGATTTGCCCAGTGTTGCATTCGAGAAACTGTTAATTTTGGCGATGGTTCTTTAAGGTGTGGGGAGGAATTTCTCTAGACGGAAAAACGGAACTTGTCTTCGTCAACCCCGTCAACGATGGAAGTGATAGACGTGGATTAACAGCTGACCGATACGTAACTGACATTCTCAAAGACCACGTAATGCCGTATGCTGGTTTTATCGGAGATTTTTTTTTGTTTATGCTCGACAATGCGGGACCTCATACCGCGCGGATCGTTACGGAATACTTATCGGCGATCAGGATTCAACAAATGGTGTGGCCAGCCCGAAGCCCGGATTTGAACCAGATCGAACACTTATGGGACGAGCTAAAACGGAGAGGCCGAGGCAGGGTTCCCGCTGTTTCATCCATTCCCGAGCTTAAAGTCGCTGTGCTTGAAGAGTGGGAGAACATACCACAATATGTAATCGTAACGCTGATCAGATCGATTGACTTTGACTTTGACTTAAAGACTACAAGAATGCATCAGGGCACGGGGGGTAATACCAGCATTTAAGAATATTTTTTTTTGCAATAATTTCGTTTTTAATTGTTTTTCTAGACTATTCTAAGCCTACTAAATTTTCTATCAAAATTACCATTTTTCTTTCAGAGCCAATAATTTATCATTCAATAAGGTTATTATTCAATAATTTACCCTCATTGTAAAGGCTATTAAATAACCTTTTAGGCCATATATCTTTCGAATCGATGCGTTTCATAATACTAAAAATAATAACCACAATGCGGGAAAAAAGGAAGTGGCTCGATTTATTTGCTCCCAAGTGTAGTTAGGATGCCGCGGTATAACATAAACCTGACGGCAAGGCCTGACATCCTGGAGACTACACTTTTACCCGTTTCATTATACTCGCCCCCTCCACACCTCCGCCTGCCTGTGTGACGTCACTTACCATCATTCTCTTTCTGTCTCTTCTTCTTCTTCTTCTTCCTCTTCCCCTTCCCCGCGTCTGCTTCCCTGTTCTTCTTGTTCTTCAGCGGCTCCTCATCAGACGCGTCGAAGTCTTCCTCTTGGCTCTTCTTATTTCTACTTTTATTTCTAACTCTTAACTTTAACTTGTTTGGTGCTATGAGATCTGGTTTTAATACTGCCTGTAATATAAACAAACAAATACTCTGCAACATGATTTTAATAGCTGTGGTCTAGGTATAAATAGATGCGCCAACACACTTTACAGTCAAATAGGGATGTTGACTGGGTAAAAAAAGAAAAAACTATTTAGTCCGTCAGTCAAACAAGTTTTTTTTTTTAAATAATAATTTATATAGACCGCAATAAAGTTGGGGTGTGGGGCGAGTGACGTCAAGATGCCACATTTTAACTCAATGTATTGACGTGATTTTTTTATTACATAAAAAAAGGAAAAAATACCCGGTCAATATTTTTTAATAATCAATCTGACAGACAATACAAACATTTTGTCAAGATCCCTATTCTTTAGTTTATCAGTCGCTGTCAGTGACAGTCATCAGCAACAGTGAGCGTTGCCATGGTTACCATAGTGACTGTCGGTAACTGAAACGCAGTGGAGGGGCGCCGAATTTAAATTACATGGTCTATGGCCGACCGTCAACATGGCACATCGACTTTTGGAAAACATCGGCTATTTATGTAAACATAGTTAGTTGCCTCAGTCACACATACACTCATGTGCCATAGTAACGCCTGCTTGGATATTGTTACATTACGTACCGTGAACTCCTTATCATCCTCTCCCTCCCGACTGCAGCCGTCATCTACAAAGTAGTCCCCCGCGTCCCGCGCGTCGCCCGCGTCGTCCAGCGCATCCTCCACCTTGATGAACGCCAGCGGCACGTGCCACACGCACTCACCGTCTGCGTCTGTCTTAATGAGCGGGAGCTGGTGCGAGCCGGGCGAGTCCGGTTGTGTGAGGAAACTCGTTGAAAACTTCGGAGACGTGCTTTGTGATGATTTGAGCTGAAAGTTGTAAGTAGGTAACTAATTTCTTTGCCGCAACATTTATAGTTGCACAAGGATCTTTTAGCACGTGTGCAAAATCGGAACTAACGCCGCCATCTTGTTCTTATAATACAACTAGCTGCTGCCTGCGGCTTTTCCGGCGAGGACCCTAATTTTTTCGTCTTAGTTCCACATTCCGTCACCTACCAAGTTACACCGGGTGCACTGTATGACGTGACATTGATAAGTCATTTTTTGTTTCTCCATCTGCTTCTTAACGGACATAGGCTTGTCTATAACGGACATAGGCTTGTCGTTTTAACGGACTTAAACTTGCCTTATGGACTAGAATTTTCTATCACCATTAGAGCGAGCGCGCACTACGATATTTTATAATGTTCACAGATTATGTATTTCTGTTGCCGCTATAACAACAAATACTAAAAAACAGAATAAAATTAATATTTATGTGGGCTCCGATACAACAATCGTGATTTTTTTGCCGTTTTTATAGATAATGGTATGGAAGCCTTCGTGCGCGAGTCTGACTCGCACTTGGCCGGTTTTTATTTCATTCCTTCGTTCTATTTAGTAGTATTTAAACGTCCACAACATTTACACAGTGGTGCAGCGTGTCTCGGTACATGACAGAATAACGAACTAACAATGTACTGCATTACAATAGGCTGTTTGACAGTGGTTCTTTATGTAAATATTACACAAAAAAGAAACGCATTAGTGAAAAAAGCGTTCGGGCCCTGGAACGAAGTTCCTTTTCATGTACCTTTTGACACTTGAATCTTAACACCTCGAAATTGACTTTTTAATCGAAGTTTTGAATACAGAGCCATCTAGTATAAGTTCTTAAAAGCTTCAGGTTCTCATACTTCAAGTAACAACATAACTAGCAGTCGTTGACCTCAAAAAAAAACTTCAAATCCTTTTTATTTCATCGTGTTTAGATATCAATACGACGATACCCATCTCGTCTGCAGGGTTTCTCTAGCTAATTTATATTGACCCTGTATAATGAAGGTACTCGTATGAACCACCGCACTAAACAACGGGCCGCAACGGGCTGATTTGTTTTGCAATTGCGCTGTAACATGTTAAATTATTGTTCATTATTATTAGTAGTCAAACAGCCAATTATTTCTTGTACGTAGTGAGCACAAAGTACCGAGACACACCATCCAATGCAGTACCTACCAGGTTCCCGCGCTGCGTTCGGAGCTCTCCCGCGTAAGGCAGGCGCTCTCCTCTCATTCGCTGACCGCCTAGCTCGCGAGCAGCGCGCGCAACCGCAAGCTATTGGTATTCGGGCGCGGGTGCTGCAGACAGGCCAAAAGTCAGTACAGTGCGCCCAGCCGGTGATGGCATTGGAGACTTAACTACGGTCGCTATTTAATTTCCGAAACATGTAAACAAATACCTCCATCTAGTTTTATAATATCATTATTTCTTTTGACGTGTAAAAGTGTTTTTTACAGCCAATTTACAGATATAAAATATCATATCAATAAGTGTTTTTCGAAAAACAACTTTAATACCCACAGATAAAGTTCAGTTTTCGCTACAACCACACACATTTTAAAGACTTTTCTGTAATACTAAAAAAAAACCAACATCATCATCATTTTAAAATCAACTGTAAGTACACTAACATAAAGTTGATATTATAAGTTGATAAGTTTTTGAATAGACTTTAGACAGTGCGCCCGGTGTATGTGCCAGAATTAGGAACAATTAAATTAAAATTAGTAAAAATGTAAGTTTACGAAATTAAATGCTAAACCTGTCAAAACATTATCCCTCAGTTAGTAAAATTATGTTTGTTATCACAAAAACATAATAACTGACCAAACACTAAATAAAGCTGGGAAAATTAATTGCATATCAAACTGACTACCAACTAAAATTGTCCGCATATTCATAACACAACTAGCATTCTCTGACAGTTGTATGAAACAGATATAACACGGCAAATTAGTAGTATATCATAGTTAGTCAATTTGATCAACATGGGATACGGGCAGTAGAAGGTTGACATTACAGTACGTTGAGCTCCTTAAGCTCTGAGTTGAGCTTGACTATTACTGACAAATGCTTGCACTGACTGGACAGGTCCACTCAAATTAGTGTAGCTCTTTCCTCAAAAGACCATTTCAGACGCTAATCTGCATGGTTCTCATATTATGGCCTGACCAAGATTATGTGTGGACCTTAAAAGAGACTGCGACCTCTGAGTTTGTTACGGCCTTTCTTCTCAGAGTAGTCAGATAGGAAACGCCGACCTCATCTAGCTTATTTTATATTTTTAATATGACGTGAAAGTGATTCCGATATCCTATTTACAGAATAAACAATTTCATTTCATTTCATTTCACACAAGAAATCATTGATATTTCTTACCAAATACTTGTTGAGAATATCGTGAGCTTCTATCACTTGTTTCTTGAAAGCAAAATACTTCAGGATATTGGCTTTGCACTCCAGACATAGTCGCAACGTCAGACTATCTACATTCTGAAAATAAATCACACATTCTTAAATTATATTCTGAAATAAATTAAGAAGGAAAACGCGCTCAAGGCAGAGCACCGGCAGGTTGGTCAGACGCGATCAAAAAGGTTGCTGGAGGCAGCATCTATCAAGCGGTCCATACTGCAGAAGACCGCATGGCTTGTACACGCGTCATATGTGATCGCGATCCTCAGCATTGAGGGATTGACGAAGAAGACAAAGAAACGTGAAGAAGAATTGAGACGTGACAGGATTTGAACCTTGAGAATTTGGTTCAAATCCTAAATCATGAATGGAAATATTGTAAATAACCAATTATTTTAACTTGCCGACTCTTCTCTATAAGAAACAACCAATTGGAACCGCGCAACGAAAGTGCTTATACATGTAGGTTTATGTGAAATAAAATATATATGATTTGCTGCCGACAATAGGCTCTCCCTTTAAAATATAGGACATAAAACTAGAAAATGTAGGTGTATGGTCTGCAACAAAAGTTCAATAACACAAAATTATTTAATAAAGTGCTTTTTAGCTTTCATTTAATTGAATAGGTAAGAGTTCTTTAATTAAATTATTATAATCCCGACCCGAACAATCCGCATAGTAAACAATGTCCACGAGATAATAGATATATTTTCGTGCAGTTTCAGTGAATTCGCAAAAGTTCTATTAAATGTAGTAAGTTATGATAAGTAAATAAGTAAAGACTTTTTAATGTATTAAAAAAGAGAGCTCTTTATGTTTAATTGTTATGTTTAGTTGTTATGTATTCTTTAGGTTGTTATGTCATTATGTTTTATTAGTCTAGGCGGTGAAGCTACGCTTGCCGGGGTTGGTCCGTGGATGGGTGACCATTTTCACATATCGAGACTCCTCCGTGCCTCGGAAAGCACGTTAAGCCGTTGGTCCCAGCTATCATTTGTGGTCAGAAGCACGAAAGTCTGACAACCAATCTAACCAAGGGGTATCGTATTACCCAGTTACTGGGTTGTGGAGGTCAGATAGGCAGTCGCTCCATGTAAAATACTGGTATTCAGCTGCATCCGGTTAGACTGGAAGCCGACCCCAACATAGTTGGGAAAAGGCTAGGCAGATGAGTCTAGGCGGTGAATGATGCACATAAATGTTTAGTAGTTAGGTATTTTTAAATAATAGTTAGTAGCTACACTATTGAATTAGGTTGAAGACCTGTAAAGATAGTTATTGTAAGAGGAAATAAATAAATAAATAATATTACTTCTGTTGCACTGATTTTAATCCAACATTTGGCTCGATAATTAAGATTGCTGAAGCTGAAGTGTTTTGTTGCTGACTGTACCATATACACCCTAACTACCCCTTGATTAAGCATCATGTAATTAGAAGTCATGCATTCAGCATTCATTGATTTCTTTCATAGTTAATGAAGTAGGTCACTTGAAATGAGGTCACAGTGTCACTTGCAGGTGTGTGAAGAAAACAATCAATAAGTTCTCAATGCCGTTGGCTTTCTCTATAAATAAATTAGTAGGTACCTACGATTAGAAGAGGCGTTCTAAAAATCTTAGAACCTAAGGAAGAAGCATTTAGGATAGATAATCAAAAAAATACTTTAGACTCACGACCAATGTCTGAGCCTTAAAAAATGTTTTTGTTGTTTTTATTTACAGGAATTCATAGGGGTAGTACTTACTTCTGCAATATTGAGAAGTTCGTAATACAGTTTCTTGATGTGGAGATCGGTTACTTCGGCCGTGAGATGCCGGTCCGTGCTCAAGCAGCCTTCACAGACCGTGTCCAAGTTCTCTGGGCTCACATTCATATCTGCTGATTTTGTTAACACTAACACGCCTAATTTATTAGAAAAATAACATTTTAATACAAATAAAAATTCTTGTTTCGTTTACCTTTTAATTGCCAAAGTTTGACTTTGACAGCTGGTGTGGTTTTGTAAGTTTGGAACAATGGCTTTTAGGAGTTTTAGGTAATCATGTATTTTTTACTGGTTATATCGGAATCACCGCGCGCCCCCTAGACATGTGGCTAGTTTGCCTTAGGGTTAATACGCCACTGACTGCAGTATGCAATAAAACGATTTTTTGTGGTAGGGCTTTGTCATAAATAAGTGGAAATAAAAAGTGTATTTTTTATATAAGTAATTCACTTGCTCCGTTTATTTACAAAATAGCAAAAAGTGGTTAAAGAATTTTTCTAACATTTCTATAAGGCTTTATGTACATGACGCCGGACAGATTTTACACTCGTTCTGACATATTATGTTTTTTTTTTTCATTTTGTTGTCCGGTCCAGTCCGGTCTGGCGCGGCGCCGCGCTGGTGCGGCGCGGCATTGCGGCGCAAGGGGATATTCATTCGTATAGGTACACAAACATGCAGACCGGGGCCGCCGCCGGTGCGGCTCCGGCGTCATGTAAGCACAGGAAGCCTAACTCTTGGTGTTATGTAGTTAGGTATTATAAACTATTGCTTAATCATGAATTACCGAACATTATTATATACGAAAATATGAGCATTCCAGTCGTTGCTGCCTGTTGGTCGTTGCTGAAACATGGTTGCTAAATGCTTTTTTACAAGAAACTATTGATCCAGCTCGCATACGATGACACTCGGGTATAGCCTGACGGATATCCACGTGTGCAGCCTTTGGCGGCTCCGAAGGACACCAGGCCAATCTGCAAAAGAAATAACAAAAACAATAAACAGTGTTACTAGGATCTTTTGGCGCTTGAATGACATTGGCGCTGTTGGTTGGTAATTTTTAATTTGTGAAGATGTTTTGCGATTTTTTTTAAAAAACAATGTGGCCTTGTCCAACCTCCAAGCGAGCGAAGCCGCGGGCAAAAGCTAGTTTCTGTATAATGCTAAAGAAAATTTGACCTCTCTGAGACTGGATGCTATAGTTTTCGAGCTCGCTACTCGCTCTTGTATTCTCCTAATTTTTAAAATTTTCTGTATAACCTAACTTAATATCTCCTATTTCTGTAAGAATGGTTAATTTTAACCATCCGAGGCGGCGTGCTAACATTTTCTAGCACACTAAGTCCTACCTACGACTCAAAATTTTCTGTACCTGTACGAAGTAGCGGATTATCTATCGCGTATTAGCTATTTAAGACATAATCTTGAACAAATTCAGTGACGCAAAAAGCCGAAAAGTTCGTTTATTAATATAACCAACAATGCTATAATATTAAGGCATTCTGGTGACAGTTGAGTGAATTTGGGTTTAGAGAGCAGTCTTACCAGCAACTCGTTACCCCCAGGATAATAATGTATTATCAGTGGCCCCCCGGTGTCGCCCCCACAGGGTCCCCGGCGGTTCTCCCCGCTGGTACACATCACGTTCTGCGTCACGATGCCGCCGTAAGCCACCGCGCACTGTTCGTTGCTGATCACCAGCAAGTACGCATCGCGCTGGATCTGGTTGTTGTTTATTATGGCCGCTGGAATAAACAGGTATGGTCAGCAAAACTACAAGGTGTATTTTTCAAAGTTAGTCTGTTTTGACAGTTAGATAGTTTCAACGGGGATTGTTGTCAAAAGTGGTAAAGCAATTACGTAGTCAACTACACATAGATAGATCTACAACTCGATAACATCTCGCAATGTAGGGAGCAGCTGTTTTTTTTTCGTGATGTCAGTGTTGTTCCAAGGTTGTTCCCAAAGTTGTTCATGATGATGAGTACAATGACCCTTTAAGAGATTTCATGTATGAAAAGATACACCTTATTTATTATTTATTTATTTAAACTTTTCGCACTAAAAAAGGTACAAAGGCGGACTTAATGCCTGAGGCATTCTCTACCAGTCAACCAAGGGTGGTGAAGAGATTAGATGGCAGGTGCTCTAATTGAGAGGAACAAAGAGAAAATAATAATAATAATATATCATATTGCATTATAGATAAAGCAGAACAGTACATAAATAAGCTATAAACTTATGATACATATACTTACACATATATTTACTATAATAAATACTATAATATATATATAACATACAAATTCAAGGGTGAGCGGTGATGACATGACTCTACTCTATTTATTTTGAGAAAAACCTCCGCAATTTCCGCTTAAATGCATAACTACTGGTGGCCGTCCTGATATCAAGAGGAAGCGCATTCCAAAGAAGAATGGACTGAATATGAAAAGAAGAATGAACAAAGTCAGAAGTATGAGAAGGACAGAGTAGGAGAAGATTGTTAGAAGAACGCAGGGTCTTAGTGTGTGAAGAACACAGATATTGGAAGTGAGAAACAAGATAAGAAGGAGGAGTAGGAGAGTTGAGAACGGAGTAAAGCGTGGTCAAAGCACGCAAACTTCTTCTTTGGCGAATGGACATCCATTTGAGCTCAGACCTATAGCTCGACACGTGGTCATATTTCCTAAGGTTGAATATGAACCTGATACAGTTGTTGAGTAGTCGGTCAAGCTTATCCAGCAAAACTGCATTCAAGTCAAAGTAGCACACGTCACCATAGTCGATGACGGGGAAAATTAAAGTCTGCACAAGCATAGTTTTCGTCTTAGCGGGCAAAAAGTTCCTCAGACGATACAGGGATCGCAGAGTACCGCTGACCCTTTGACTAACACTAGAGACCTGGCGTTGCCAGCTAAGCGTTGAGTCCAGATGCAAACCGAGATCCTTCACAGTAGAGGTAATGGGGATGACAGTGCCATTGAAGATTAGAGGAGGAAGAGAGCTGAGCGTCACCCTACTCATCATGCGTGAGCTCCCAATTACAATGGCCTGACACTTTGAGGGGTTTACTGACACCCCAAAACTATCAGACCACTTTTTGATGGCATCTAAATCTCGGTTTACATCTGCTATAGCGCCTGACAAACCTTCAACCCGCTCAGCTGTATATAATTGAAGATCATCGGCATAAAGATGATACGAACACCGAAGACAGTGAGTTATGAAATTAATGAAGATGGAAAACAACAATGGAGAAATATTTAAACTACACCCACATTTCGCCAGTTATGTTTAAGTCCCATACAACAAGCATTGCTATAAACTGTCCACAATTATCAACCTGGCATAAATCAACCTGTCACAAATCAACCTGGCACAAATCAACCTGGCACAAATCAACCTGGCACAAATCAACCTGGCACAAATCAACCTGGGAAAAATCAACCTGGCACAAATCAATCAGGCACAAAACAACCTGGCACAAAACAACCTGGTACAAATCAACCTGGCCAAAATCAGCCTAGGAATAATCAACCTGGCCCAAATCAATCTGGCACAAAACAACCTGGCACAAATCAACCTGGCACAAATCAACCTGGCACAAATCAACCTGGCACAAATCAGCCTGGGAAAAATCAACCTGGCCCAAATCCAGATTCCGAGAAACTTCTGAGAAATTCCTGATGGAAAGACAAACTAACCTCCAAGTCTATTATTCAATTCAAACACAGTAAATTCGTTGCACCACCGGTACCATAGACAACTGACAGATCTTACCATCACTCGTCTTCCCGAACCCGATGACTTCAGCCCACGAGCCCACGAAGGTGGAATTTATCCCCTTAGGGACAGCAATCGGTTTGATGTAGTCTGAAAATAATAAAGTACTCGAAATTAACGATGAATAAATTGGTCTTAACAAGACGTGTGCGAAAGTGCCCTTAAGGCGCTGACAACAGGCAAACGGTAAAAACAAAAAAAAATCTCATATCTCTCTTTAGAGATATGATTTTTTTGATAATTTACAAAAAAAATACATACTGGTATAGTAAACGTATGAGATCTTAAGCATGGCGATGTCATTCTGCAACTTGTCAGCATCATAGAGCCCGTGTAAGGTGCAGCTTCTCGCGACCGTCCGCACCCCGCCGGAGAACAGCCTTGTAGAGCCGAGGACCACCTGTGGAAGGTCAGCAAAATAAATGGAAGATTAATGAGACTAATCTGTAGCTTAAGCAAATAATCATAAACTTATGTATGCCAAGTTTTTTGAGGAGTCTCCAATAGGGAAAACACTACGCACCCATAGAATGGCTCTCCCCCGATTTCCAAATTTCACGTCCACACACAGATTTTGTCACCTGGTTATTGTCGCTACCGAATACTACCGATGGCAAAATCTTTGTGTGGTCATGAGATTTGGAAATCGATTTTCACTCTTAAGAGCGTGCATTTTACGCTTCGATCGACACGTAGCTCGCCGACCATCTGCGCAGCTGTACGTATTTTTCCTACAGTGAAGCTAGTTACTAATTTATCCTCATTTCTCTTTCCTACTCCATCATCAGACCCTGTGAGACCTCTGCTGTAAGTTGGTGAGGGACTGAGGGAGTTGAGTATCCTGCAAATTCCAGGCGATGCTGCAGCATCAGTTCAAGATTTTTAAATATCATTGAAGTAACAGAATACTGTGCAAGATACTCACATCCATTCATCAACTAGAAAAAAGCTGATATAATCTTCAATCGGTTGAACTCATTTTTATGAACCTTATAGAACACTTTCGATCAATTCGCCTTTCAAACAAAACACAATCGGTTCAGCTGTTTGATAGCTATGCTACGAAGCCACATACAGACTCGTAGGGGTTTAAAAATGACCGCCATTGACGTTCTCCGAAGAATAGAAGGTATTGAAAGCTTTTAAGAGCTGTGCCCGTTTGTATGCATTACGAGGATTTCGACTCAAAAAATAAAAAAATAACATTGTTTTTTCTTTATGTGGTTTTCAATGCATGGCAGGTGGTTGACGGCGATAGATGTTGCCTAATTATTACTAATTTCTGAAAGCTTACCAGCAGACTCCTGGCCTGTGAGTACCCGTCCCACCAGCACTGTCCTGTCGTCACCACTTGCGTGTGGCTCAGCATAGCCCCGCCGCAGATAGAGGTTTCGCCAGTCGTCAGAGTGATCACGAGGCCTGCCTGTACCAAGCAAATTAAATTATTAGGCTTTATGAAAACTGGTACACAACCATAAGGCCCCGTTTACGGCCTCAAGCGATGCAACTTGCGTCAAGCGAGACGCGCCTGCGTCACTGTTTCTACTAGTCGCGCCCAGTATTTTAAAGTGCTCTGTGAGTTGCCCGTCACTCCGCAAGCCGAGGAACGGCGTGCATTTTTTTTAATTTTTTTTTTATTTAAATCCCTTAAAAACTACTATTACAGGTCTTAGCCTAATGCGATAGCCAAGGAATGTATTCTATACACAATTAAAATTAAATGTATTAAATTAAATCATAGTTTATAACATAACATAAATAATAGTACTTTTGCGAATTCACCCCTGTGACATGTAAATAAAACATAGTAGTATTAAACACCTCTACCTACGTGACTTTATGTTAATTGTGTAACTCACGAAATACGGATGCTCCCCAAGGTACGAGCTCACGCCGCCTGCGACTCGCATAGACTCCTGCTGTCTGATGGCTGTTGCGGCTGGTATCCCCACGCGCTGGTGGTACCTGCGCGCCACCTCCTCACCGGCCACCAGTCCCAGCACACACACCAGCAGTACTACTAACTTCATGTTGAGCAATGAGGGTCTGGATTTCAGAGAGCTCTTATATTGACGAACGACGAGGAAAAGTTTCAGTGGAATAATTTTTGAGTATCGCTACAAGTATGAGGGACTTCACTATGAAGTACTTGAAGTAGGTACTTCACTATGAGTTCGAACAAGTATTTTTAACTCCTGACGGAAAAAGAGAGGTGTCTGAGTGCGGCATTGTAGCATCGTTGTATCTGTGGTTGATTGAAAGTCGACTTGACCGAGAGCAGAGTGATCTTAGCTATGAATCAACAAAATCAGTTCAGCCGTTTGCAGATTATCAGCGTTTTTCTAATTGATGAATGGATGTTCGATGATCCTTTTTTTTATTCTGTTAAGTACTTCATTGGTTTAGATGTTATGTCACCAAGAATATCATACGGAATAGAGCATTAACTTTTCAAAAAACAAATTTCTTTACCTACGCGTTTTAAAGTGTTTTTATGACGTCATAAAAACACTTTAAAACGATGTTATTGTGATTTGCAATGTTATATTTAGTTGAATACGTTCACGACATAAATTGAAGTTTAGTCTAACTGCGTATGTGAACTAAAAAGTGTTTCATTGGATGCTTGCACGTGTTTGGTGATGTGATCCAGAACACAAGCCCAGCTAGGGGTGAGGCGCATTTATTGTAACAGATATTAAAAAAATTGATCCTAACAATATAACATACCTGTTACTTAAAATAACAGACCCTCAAGACTGTTACCACGGCTGCTACTGTTAATACATTATAACAATCCCCACACAGACTGTTACCACGGCTGTTACTTACATACACGCTCACAAAAAGGAAGGATTATTAACAAGGTTATCTATAATTCTGCTGTCTGTCTATAATTTATCTCTTCCTCAAAGAATGACCCTTGCTGAAAAGAAAATTTACCTTCGAAATAATTATGTTTACTTCCCACTTTTACTTAAGCTGTTAAAACTACGCTAAAAAGAAAAGCACTTAGTATTTATTATCCCTAAAAATACTTTCGTTGGTCTTGCAAGATTTGTAAGTCTGCAATTTTGAAATTCAGCATTTGCGAAAAAGTGACTCCTAAATTAGGCCGTGTTACCTATTGCCATTCCTAGTCAAAACTTCGGATACGATTGTCGACTTTAAACGTAAATAAATACAGAAGATATTCAATTGAGATTTAAATACGTATTTATCGTCCGTACAAAAATAACGGGCTGTTATTTAATAACAGATATTATTTGGATCTGTTATTTTTTGTAACAGTAACAGTGATAACACTGATAACAGATGTCGTGTTTAACCTATTACAACCCATCTCTAGCCCCAGCGAAGAATGTTGGAAATAATGTGACCTACTTTATTATTACAAGCACAGGGTGTTAAACCGGCCAAGTGCGTGTCGGACCACGCACAATGAAGGGTTCCGTAGTTGGGATGAATTTTTGCCAAGAATAAACTTAACATTGTAGTTGAAAAACATGTTCTCCCATACGAAGTGTATGTTTTTGCAAGTGCACATTCAAGTTGGTCGATTATTACTCGTTAACTTGTAAAGCCTACTTAAAAAAAAAAAAAAAAAATCTTTTATTTTCAGACCTTATAGTCCATTTGGTTAGTATACACACGACTTAGAAACTAGTGTTAGTACTTACATCTACCAGAAAATCAATAAACACTATTAATTATTACGCCACCGTGGCATGTAGGCGTATCCAATGTCCCAGTATGGGGCTGTCCCACCTATCAGCTATCGTTTTCAGGATGCTGTTGGGGCTGGTGCGTACCCTGCGCATAATGGAAGCGCAACGCTTGCGCATGATAGCGTGGAAACCATCTATCCTCGCCTCTGCGAACATGCCAGAAGCACTGCAATAGCGCGGCAACCCCATCAACACCCTGAAAGCATTATTGTATTGAACGCGCAGGACGCTGTATGCCCTCTGCGTGTAGTTGACCCACAGACTGCATGTGTAGAACGACTGACAGTACGCTGTAAATAGCGTAGCTTTTACTTCAGTCGTGCATTTTGCAAATCTGCGAGCCAACATATTGCAGCGGACAGCCAACGCCCTGCGCTCACGCTCAATATCCAGACTGTCTTTGAGGTCGTCAGAAACCCAGTGGCCCAGATACTTGAAAGAAGTGACTTGTTTCAAGGAACTTCCGCAAAGTTTTAACTGCGGTTCAATCGGGTAGCTTTTAGAGCCTGCCCTGAAGACTAGTACCTCACTTTTCTTAACATTGTATCTGAGCCCATGAGCCTCCGCGTACCTCTCACATATCGTAAGCAGGCTTATCATTGCGTTTATCGAAGGGCTCAGCAACACCATATCATCAGCATAACTAATATTGTTGACGCATACTCCGTCCACATAACAACCCTGATAGGTGTTGCTGAGCTCGACGATCAACCGGTTTATGTACAGACTGAAGAGGCGAGGGGAGGTCAGGCCGCCCTGCCTCACCCCGCACCCCAGCCTATACACATCCGATAACGAGCCTGCCCACCTCACACAATTTGTCTGATTGCTATACCAAAATCGTAGAATTGATATAACTTCTCTATCCACTGAAGTATCATTCAATAGTTTCTGCCACAGCAATTCGTAAGACACCAGATCGAACGCTTTGGAAAGGTCCAGGAAGCACGCATTAACAGGCGTTTTCCTAGACGTATAATACTGGACAGCATGCTTGAGAGACAGTATGGCACTTTCAGTGGAGAGACCAGGTCTGAAGCCAAACTGTGCATCATGGAGTTCGATGCGAGTCGCCATATGCTTATCAAGCAAACTGTCCAGCACCTTGGCAATGACAGTAGCAAGGGATATGGGCCTATAGTTCGAGAGATCTGATGTGTCTCCAGTCTTATCTTTTACAATAGGTACAACCACAGTTTTCATTAGGTCACTGGGCAGATGAGTGTGACTTAGACAGAGCGAGAAGAACATTGCCAGAACCCTAGGCAGGTGAACTCCTGCATTCTGTAGGTGCTCGATGCTGAGGTAGTCATGCCCTGGTGACTTGCCCCTAACCATATTTTTAATGACTTTAGCAACATCTCTTGCTGAGATCCTGACATTTAACGCCTTCAGACCATCCTCAGCATCGACCACCTGCGATGCGGAGCCAAGAGGAGATTCAACTTTAAAATGTTTCACAAACAAGTTAGCTATTGCAGTAGGCTCATGTTGTCCCGCCACGCTCACGGGGGCGCCCAGCCTCGGATTCAATCTATTCGTATTTTTCCAAAACCTTGAAAAATCTTTAGATTTATGATTGTCAGCAAGCATGTCCATTTTAATTTTATGTTGATTGTTCTGACACCATTTTACTTAGCTCTGATAGTTTTCCTTTTAATTTTGTATATAATACTGGTAATATGATAAATGGTTGGTTTTGGATATGTGAAAAAATTCCTGTGAACTTTTCACATATCCAAAACCCATTACCAAACCCAAAACCATTTAGCTAACAAGTGCTATTTTTGTTAGAATCAAGTGTCCCCCATACTTGATTCTAACAAAAATAGCACTTCAAAGCTTAATATTTCGCAAACAGATCCCTGAATTACCCTCATGAAGTCATGACGTGTAGGAAAGGTAGGCAAAAAAAATTTTTTTGGGTTTGTACCCGAAAAATTCTTTTTTCCGGATTTATTTTTACCACTTTTTCGGCGTGATTTATATTTGTATACCCATACCAAATTACTACTTCCTATTACTAAGAGTCTCTGAGCTAAGCCGCGGACAGACAGACAGACGGACATGGCGCTCCTGTAAGGGTTGACCTTGTTGACTACGGAACCCTAAAAAGACCCATCACATAGCCGTCAACTACACATTCTGTGCATCAAATTAAAACATTGCACAAAAATAATTGCTGGGAAATGAATTTTAATTTTTTAACCGAATTCTTATGAATTCTTATGAACTCCTCCTTTATAGGAGGAGTTTCTCAATTCGTCGCTATGTTTTTTTGTTTTTGATGATTCTTTTGTTGCTCGGTAGTCGGTAGGTCATGCTTTAGAGGTGGTCCCATATAAAAAATAAATAGGTGCATGCAACGGTTCAGGCTTTTTAAAACTTGCTTTCTTTAAAAAAAAAGTCTGTAAAAATTGGAACTTTGACCTTCAATATCTCCGTAACCAGAAGGTTCTCAGGTATGGACCAAAACAAAAAAAATAAAAGATATAAAACTAAAAACCTAACTACGACAAAAAAGTCAACTAATAAAAACTTTCATTTACTTTTAGGACATTTTGATACGGAGGGAAAAAAACAACCGACTTCCAAAAAAACACTAAAAAGCGCTTGTTCGTAGTTCGTATGTGTGTTTCTTAAGCACTTCCTGATTTAGATTCCTCAAAAGAAAGCCCTCTTGTGTGTTCGTTTGTTTTGTCTTGACAAAAACTATAGCCAAACAAAGGTGCAGCCTAAGATCTAATGATTGAGCCAGAAGGTGGCCATAGGAACTCTCTTCTTAGCTTTAAGATGCTTCTTTCCATCGCATGCTGACAGGATGGGATTCTCTTCCTGTATCCTCCCAAGCTTAACATTTGCATGCCAAACATGGACCTATGCTAAACAGATAAAGAACAAAATCCTATCCTGTCGAAATTATTTAACGTAAGCCAATCTTGCGTCTGAAGAATAGAGTTATTCACGTCACCAAGATTGTGTGACGGTCGGTCTATATTAAAGATTAATGATTATTTCATCTGCAAATAACCCCAGCTTTGGTTGATTTTGAAGTACCTAATTAGGATAAATCATTAATGTAAACTAAAAAGAGGAATGGGCCCAATATCGAAACTTGAGGAACGCCCATTGCCATATTAGACCCTAATGAGTTTATGTCGTTTACTTTAACTTTCTTTCAGGTATGATTCTAGTAAATCAAGAGCTGTGTTCCTATTCCTAATCCCATAGTGCTCTAGTTTCAGCAGAAGTGTCTCATGAATCATGATTTACGCAATCGAACGCCGTATGAGGTTGCAAAAGATTCCAATGGCATCTTGTGTTTCTTCCCAGGCGTTAAAAATGATTTTTACACTACACTATTTATGGTACATGTTGTGTATGTGTTCATGAATGGCCTACTTTATCGCATTCGCCATAAATAAGTGGAAATAAAATATATCATTCATTCATGCTGTTTATTTACAAAATTACAAAAAGTGTGTTACAATTTTATCTAACATTACTTGAATATTTGTACCATACTATAATATTATTGCTACATAATGAATTACCTAACTTTACAGGAAAATAACAGCATTCCGGTCGTTGCTGAAACAGTTGCGTAATTACGTATTACAGGAAACTATAGATCCAGCTAGCATATGATGACACTCGGGTATAGCCTGAAGGATATCCATCTGTGCAGCCATCGGCGGCTCCGAAGGAGACCAGGCCAATCTGCGAAAGAAATAATTGTGGTAATAACACAAATAAAAGTAGGTAGGGCTTTTGGTGCTTGAATGACATTGTCAGGGGGGCGCTGTTGGTAAACATTTGTGAAGATGTTTGGTGAAACGTATTGAAAAAGAAATCAAAGTGGCGTTCATTCCTATACTTAGGTATCTGCTATGTGTCCGGACTCCGGATCGTCTTAGCTACCGTACACGGTACACATTATTACTAAATCTTAGGCACAAGACTGGGAAAAATGGCGTACAGTGGATGAAGATTAATACTAATGCCCGTTTTTACTAACACGACAACAACTAAATTTAATGCCAAAAAATTTTTTGTGTTGCATTTTCAAAGCTTGGCTCAGCGCTCAGAGTTGAAAATCCAACAATGCATTATTAATATAGTCATTCCGATGTCGCCGAATGTTAGTGAAAACAGACATTTAGCGTTGAGTGGATTTGGATTTAAGAAGCAGTCTTACAAGCAAGTGGTTACTCCCAGAATAATAACGCATTATCAGTGGCCCCCCGGAGTCGCCCCCACAGGGTCCCTTGCGGTTCTCCCCGCTGGTACACATCACGTTGCGCGTCACGATGGCGCCGTAAGTCTCGGCGCACTTCTCGTTGCTGATCACCGTCAAGAATACATCGCGGAGGGCCTGGTTGTTGGTCATTATGCCCGCTGGAATTAACAGGTATGATCAGAAAAACTACAAGGTGTATTCTTCTAAGTGTCAGTTAGATAGTTTCACCCTTAGTAAAGTTTCAATTTACTGGGAATTTTTGTCAAAAGTGGTAAAGTATTTCGAGTACGACTACACACAGACAGATCTACAACTCGATAACATATCGCATATTATTATATTCCACGAATGTTCCAGATAAGTATAAGTCCCATGTAATAAGTGGCGAGCCTATTGAAATCAACCTGGCACAAATGAACCTGGCACAAATGAACCTGGCACAAATGAACCTGGCACAAATCAGCCTGGCACAAATCAGCCTGGTACAAATCAACCTGGCACAAATCAGCCTGGTACAAATCAACCAGGCACAAATCCAGACTCCAAGTCTATATTATTCAATTCAAACACAGGAAATTCCTTGCACCACCGGCACCGTAGACAACTGACAGATCTTACCATCACTCGTCTTCCCGAACCCGATGACTTCAGCCCTCGAGCCCACGAAGGTGGAATTTATCCCCTTAGGGACAGCAATCGGTTTGATGTAGCCTGAAATTAATAACATAATATCACATCACGCTTGTATTATGAAGGGTAGGGCAGAGTTGTGCATAAAGTACCCACATTTATTTTATTTTATTTTTATTTTTATTTCACCAGTTATGTTTGAGTCCAATGTAATTGGTAGGTGGCGAGAGTATTGCCATTAACCGGGCACAAATCCAGGCTGCTACTGAGAAATTGCAGACGGAAAAACCCAATAACATTTTGTCCGTCCCGGGAATCAAACTCAGGATCTCATGCTCAGCAGTAGCGCTTGCGAAATTAATAATGTAGGTACCTACTCGATAATAACAGTCAAAATTAATAAATTACGTGTAACATAACACCGCCAAACATGCGGCCAAACATTGTTAGGCTATTATCTATGCTAATAATTGTCATAGGGACCATAAATACTAAAAAAAAATCTTTGAGTAGGTCATTTGAAAAGATGATTTTAGAAGATGTCTACATAGACTAAGTGGGAAAAATACGTAATTATTGAAGCTAACTCAAAAACTACGCAAGCAAAGTTAATACAATTTATATGGGATCAGCTCTGAAGCATGACCTACCAAACAAAAAAAGAATCATCAAAATGGATTCAAATTGGCGGAGCAATCGCGTAAAATACATACAAAAAAAAACATACAGACGAATTGACAACCTCCCCCTTTTTGTAGAAGTCGGTTAAAAAAGAAAATACCTACAAGAAAGACAGTCATTTAGGTATTTCTTTCTCGTTTGCTTTCTTTCCCCAGGCGTAGTATCTACAGAGAACCTTACTGGTATAATAAATGTATGAGATCCTAAGCATGGCGATATCATTCTGCAACGTGTCAGCATCATAGAGCCCGTGTACGGTGCAGGTGCTCGCCACCGTCCGCACCCCGCCGGAGAACAGCCTTGTAGAGCCGAGGACCACCTGTGGTCAGCAAAATAAATGGAAGATTGAGGAAATGCTAATAAACATTTGTAACTCCTCGAAAACCGGGCACAATTATGCCCGGTTTTCGAGGAGTTACCAATCGGAAATAATAGTTCATTTAATTGTGTGTTAACGTTGTGTAAACGTTGTGAACTGGTATGCAAATATTTAACTCTTGATTTAGAGTTAAACATTTGCATTGCACGAAAAATATGTTTTTTAATGTATGTGTGTGTTGACCAGTTTCACCGTAATCTTACCAGTACACTTCTAGCCTGCGAGTACCCGTCCCACCAGCACTGTCCTGTCGTCACCACCTGCGTGTGGCTCAGCATAGCCCCGCCGCAGATGGAGGTCTCGCCAGTCGTCAGGGTGATCACGAGGCCTGCCTAAACCAAGCAAATTAAATTGGTAGGCTTCATGGAAACTGGTGCGATCCTACACAACCATAAGGCCCCGTTTACGGCCTCAAGCGATGCGACTTGCGTCAAGCGACACAGCGTGCGTCACTGTTCCCGCCCGTCACTCTGCAAGACGTGGGAGCTCGAGGCATATGGCGTGGATTGCTTACGTGATGTTTTATTAAACACCTGCCTACATGACTTTATGTTATTGTCTTTACTCACGAAAAACGGATGTTCCCCAAGGTATGAGCTCAGGCCCCCTGCGACTCGCATAGACTCCTGCCGTCTGATGGCTGTTGCTGCTGGTATCCCCATGCGCTGGTGGTACCTGCGCGCCACCTCCTCACCGGCCACCAGTCCCAGCACACACACCAGCAGTACTACTCCCTTCATGTTTCGGAATGAGGGTCTGGAGTTCAGATGGCTGGACTTATATTGACGAACGATGAGGAAAACTTTCAATGCGATAAGTGTCGAGTGTTAGGATGCTACAAGCACAAGTGTGAGAGGCTACACTAGTACCAAGTACTTGAGTGTTCGCAGAAGTGTTTTGTTATTTGTGAATAGAATTAGAACAAGAAAAACTATTCTGTCTCGTTGGTCTAATGGTCGTTGGTTTTTAAGTGCCGAGTATCCCTCTTTCAGGCGAAATTATAATTAATTGGCGTTTCCAGCACCCAGTCCGGATTTATTCTCTATTGATGGAAACACCTGGGGGCGAAGGTGTTGCATAGTCCATGACAATTATGTTTACTTTTTTTTTTTTTTTTTTGTTTTCTCCTTTTATCTGCAATCGACTTTCCAGTCATAATCAGATGGGGTCTTCGTGTGAGATTGTTTTTGTGATGCTCCATTGAACATTCACATTATGTGGTTCAGTACAAAATAAACTTTAAATTTTCACTGTCTCTGGTCCAAGTTCAGGATTTGCCATCTCTTTAGGCGGATTATATCCCCCTGTCTGTTTAGAAGGTTCTTGGCTAAAACATTGCTGTGCTTGCTCAGTCTCTGTTTATATGTTTTGCATTTTTCGCATAGTTCTTCTTTCACTGTTGGTATCTTTAGGTGCTCATGTATTTCTATGTTTCTGACAAACCAGGGTGCACATGAGATTGTTCTTAAGGCTAAATTTTGGAATCTTTGTAAAATTTCGATATTGGAGTTGCTTGCCGATCCCCAGAGTTCTATTCCGTAAGTCCATATTGGTTTTACTATAACTTTGTAAACAAGTATTTTGTTACTAAGAGATAATTTTGATTGCCTTCCTAAGAGCCAGGATAGACTTTTCATCTCAATGGTGGCTGCCTTTTTCTTGGCCTTAATGTGGTTGGCCCAGGTCAGCCTCTTGTCTAGATGTAGGCCAAGGTATTTTACTGTGTTACTGTGTGGCAGTGGTTTATTTTCCATGTACACCGGGGCACAATCGCCCCTCCGAAGAGTGAACGTCACCTGAACTGACTTAGTTATACTAGGTTGAATTCTCCATTTGTTCAGCCAAAGATCAATTTTATTTAACTGGACTTGTAATTTTTGGGATGCCTGCATTGGATCTTTGTCACTCGCAAGGCAGGCAGTGTCGTCTGCGTAGGTCGCCGTTAACACGTCATCAGTATTAGGCAAGTCTGCAGTAAAGATCGAGTAGAGAACGGGTCCGAGCACAGAGCCCTGTGGGACTGAGGCCTTCATTTCATAGAGATTAGACATTTCTTCCTCATACTTAACTTGAAATTTTCTTTGGTCTAAGTAAGATTTTAATATCATATAAAAACAGTTAGGTAGAAGACATTTGATTTTATACAGTAGTCCTTTGTGCCAGACCCTATCAAATGCCTGTTGGATGTCCAGGAACACAGCAGAACAGTATTCTTTATTCTCCAACGACTGTCTGATTTTGTGGACCACTCTATGTACTTGTTCTACAGTTGCGTGCTTTTCACGGAATCCAAATTGATGGTCTGGTATAATCCCATTCTCTTCAAGGACTGGTTTTAATCTATGTAGAAATATTTTCTCAAAGACCTTCGATATGATAGGAAGGAGGCTTATGGGTCTGAATGAGCTTGGTTCGGTTGGTGGTTTTCCAGGCTTCGCTATCATACATATCTGTGATATCTTCCACATTTTTGGGTAGTATTGTAGTCGAAAGACAGCATTGAACAGCATTGTTAGAAAGACAATAATTTTTCTAGGTAGGTGCTTGAGTATTTCACCTGTGATGAGATCGTAACCAGGACTTTTATTGTTCTCCAGATTTCTTATTGTCCTTGTCAGTTCTTTCGGCGTAACCAGTTTGAGTAAAGGTGATAGTTGTTGATCGCTATTAAGATAATTATCGACTTCCTCTTCAAAATCAGTCATCGACGACTCATTCGGAGTGAAAACCACAGAAAGGTGTTGAGCAAAAAGCTCCGCCTTTTCACTTGCTTTTCTGGCCCAAGATCCATTAGGTTGCCTAAGAGGGGGTACAAAATTTTGTGGTCGTTTGAAGTTTTTGGTTATCTTCCACAATGAATAGTTATCCTGTTTTCGAGCTGACAATGTTGAGAGTTTTTCTTGAAACATGGTATTTTGGTTATCATTAATGAGGTCCTTCAGTTCTCTTGCAGCTTTATTAAAATCCCTTCTGTCCTCTTCCGATCTACTCAAATGAAGCTGCCTTCGCAATCTTCTTTTGGCTTCCAGTTTATGTCTTATTTCTAGGGGTATATTATTTTGATAGGCTGAAGTGTCCAGTGTTGGGGTACTGCACCATGCTGCCATTTGTATAAGGTTAGTTATGTAGAATGTGGCAGAATCTATGTCTTCTTCAGTTTTCAGTTTTACTTTTAGATTAACCTCTTCCTGTAGGTAGTCCGCAAATGAGTCCCAGTCAGTTTTTCGATTACATAAGGTTTGTTTTGGCTCTCTTTGGACTGCTGTAACACTAAATGTAGCGATAACTGGGGAGTGGTCAGAAAGTGTATCGAATGATGACTCCACACTAGAGTTAATGTCAGACAGTCCCTTGACAATAAAGAAGTCCAGAAGGTCAGGTGTTCTGTTGGTATCAGTAGGCCAGTAAGTTGGTTCGCCAGTCGACAGCAAGCTTTGCCTGTGGGTTTCAACACTCTTTTTCAGCTCTCGTCCTCTGGTTGTGATGAGTCTAGACCCCCAGCAGGTATGTTTGCAATTCCAGTCTCCGCCACTTATATACCTGTGGCCCAACGTGTTGAAATATGTGTCAAACATAGCTTTCTTGACCTTCTGGTTTGGTGGGCAGTATACCGCACTTATGTTGAGGGGACCTAGTCTCTCATCTATGGTGATTGTAGTCGCTTGCAGCCAGTTTTCTTTAAACTCGCTATGTAGGTGGTGTTTTATGTTATTTTTTATAATAACAGCAGCTCCACCATGAGAGGTTTTATCAGGGTGGTTGGTGCAGTATACACAATAGTTATTCATTTCAAATAGTTTACGATCATTGAGATGCGTTTCAGATATTAAGGCAATGTCCACTTTATTTATTTTTAAGAGCACCTCTAGTTCTGTCTTGTTCGGCGCTAAGCCGTTTATGTTCCAGATGGCTATACGTATTGAGGTCATGGTTGTTGTTTACTTATGAGTGTCATAATTAGGTTCATCATTGTACTCATCTGAGATATCAGTTGGTCTATCCTTTCAGTCTGTTTAATTATGAGGTCCATCAAGCTATAGTTTTGTTCTATTGGACTGTTTTCTTTTTCCCTTTTACTGGAAATTGTTCTCTGTGACTCATTGTGATCACTGTTATATATACTCTTTTGAGTTTTATCTCCTGGTGTTTGAGTTCTTTTGACAGCTTCGCTGTATAAGTTTAGGTTCCCATCGTTATTTTGATGTACCTTAGGTGGTACATTATCTGGATTCAATGTTGGGTTCTGTTTTTCAGGGCGAGTGTGCCATGTTTTCATGTTTGATGTGACTTTTGTTTGTTTTTGTTTGTTTCCCCATTTTCTTGCAGCAATCTCTTTGTAGACTTGACAACCTTTATAGCTAGCCGGGTGGCTTCCTGAACACAGAGTACATACTGCAGGGGTGTTCCTGTCCATGGTACATGCAGTTGTTTTGTGTTCACCAGCACACTTTACACATCTGTAGGGTCGCATACAATTGTTCTTTGTATGCCCATACTGCTGACATCGCGTGCATTGTACCACTGTATTTTTTCTTTTTGGATCTTCTATTGTGATTTTTTGATGATATATATATTTGATCTCTTTAACCTTTTGGTTGTTTTCGTGAGGGAATAGGTTAACAAAGAATGTGTTTAATAGCTCCTTTGTCCCATTGGCACGTGCTATCACTATTTCACCTTTGACTTTATTGCCAGTCTCTTCTATCGCTTGTATTATGGCATCTTTGGGAGTGCTGAAGTGAAGGTGTTTAATGACAATTCTCATGCATTTTTCATCCTTTTGGGTGAATGTGTGCCCTATGAGTCCTTTTGCTCTAATATGCTCTATTAGTTGTTTATATGTTTCAACAGAGGTCGTGGAAATAATTAACTGGTTTTTAGTAACCACTTTGTATGTGTAGTCGGTTTTTTTAGCCACTTCTTCGAGGAACTCAGTTAATTTCTCCAGGTCATCAATGCCGTAGAGCATTATAGGCGGAGGTTTGGAAGATTTTCTGGTTTCATTGGATACGATGGGGATCTGAGCCGGTTCATCTACATTTAACAATGAGAAACTGTTGCTTGTGTTTAATTCTGGCACTACAGCCTCTTGAGCGTTTTGAGTGTTAATTCCTCGGTGTTTATTAAGTTCTTGTTCTCTTGACTGTATTCTTTTAGCAGAGATTTTACTTGTTTCTGTCTCATCAGGTGATCGATTTCTCTTTTGTTTTAGTATGGGTACTCTTTGCCATGGCACCGATGGGTTACATGGCGTACTTGTTATTTCTTTAATATTATTGCTCGTGACTGTACTAGGTTGACAAGCAGTTGCGTTGGTGGGAATTTGGTTTACATTAGCTGTTTTGGGTTTGTTGACGAGATTGCAACTGTTAGTCTTTTGTTTGTCATTGCTAATTTCAGACAAAGATGACGACCTTGTTCTATTGAATAAGCCAGGGTGGAATATTTGTTGCGTGAGATTTTTATTTAAACTCATTGTGGTGGAGATTTAAATTATTATTGTGGCAACACTTTTCCAAACGTCAGATGACATTTTGACGTTTAAATAACATAATGATTATAACGAAGATTTTTGAGGGTGGATCAAAAAAAAACTTTGAAAAGTAAAATGACACTTTCGTATTTAGTTCACTGATTATTTGTTTGAATCACTAATTATTTTAGTCCACAAACAGTTTTTACACAGTTTTCACACTATAAAGTACACTTTTACAATATTTCTGAGCATTATACATACAGTTTAACGCACAAAATCACTAAATATCCAACAGCGTATCTACGCGTGTTGACAGCTGAAGGCTTACTTATATTCTTAAATTATGTTTACTAAAAAAAAAAAAAATGTGGTAGGTTGTATACAAATGTAGATAAGTAGTAAACCCTAATCTGCAGGAACTGTCGAAACTTTACACCGTTGTGGGGGACACCGGACACGTGGCCCTATGCGACCGCCCCCCTCTCCTGCATCCGCTCTTGTAATATGGTGGTAACCTATACCTCTGCTTCCCTCTTCTGGGAATTCAAGTATGATATTATTGTCATCAGGAATAGCATGCAGAGAATAATTTATGTCGATTAGATCATAAACGTTAAAGAACAAAAGTGTTTTTTTTTTATATCCGTTACTGTACCACTGTTGGACAAAGGCCACCCTATTCCCCTTCCGATTCAGGGTTTATGCAACTACATTTATTTCAGAACACGTCACATTAAAATATTGTGATTTACAGTGTTGTATTTACTTGAACATGTTCTTATGACTACTCTGATAAGTGCGGTACTTTACCTGAAGTACTAAGTATGTCTGTACAGAACCACAGGCCATTGTTAAGCCACGTGGGAAAATGTTTCATTGGACGCTTGCACGTGTTTGATGATGTCATTATACGTCCAGCAAAGAGCGAGGTATGTTGGAAATACTATGTAACATACTTTATTTACTGTACTTACATTCAACCTGCTAGCTTACGAGCTGAAGAAAGATCATTATTATTATTAATAGATCCTTATGACCGTATTCTTGCTTTGCTGCTGCTGACGCTACAAAATCCTAAAAATAATTTGTGACTAAAAAGACTTTTATTTAAATAGGTAAAAAATGAAAGTGCGTCAAATGTCAGTTGGTGTGTCAATGTCAATGTCAACTCGTTGGTGGTTCTGGGTCAATGACTAATCTGGGTCCAGTCCACTCCACAGTGACAGAAAGTGTCATAACATGAACATAACCTGAAAAAAAAACCACAAAAATGCGACTAATAAACTTATTTAAATCGTTAAAGCTAACTTCACAAGTGCAAATAATACGTTTCAGTTCCGAATACGTGCCAAAGCCGCTTCGTAGCTTGAAAGCAAAGTCAACTCGCAACACTGTTCAATATTATGTCGACTCGTACCGAGTTAGGGCCGTCGGTGGTTCCGGGGGAGATGGGTGCATATCTTTCCTCAGTGCGTGGTGTAAAGACCACGCTGGACCCGATGGAGGCGACGGCGGAAACGGTGGTCATGTTATTTTCCAGGTTTGTTTATATTGCCAACTTGGTTTAGTTTGTGCTTCTGATCGCGAAAACAAGGCTAGACAAGGCCATATTTAGTCCTGTAATAGCAGACTAGCATGTGAGTCGGACCCCTAAGATGACCCACTGACCGGATCTGCTCAAAGACGATAACATCTTACGTGCTAGAGAATCACTTTCGAGGTATATTTTGTAAATAATAATCATCAGCATCATCTGCCTGCCTTTTCCTAATTATGTTGGAGTCGACTTCCACTCTAACCAGATGGAGCTGAATACCTGTATGTTACATGGAGCGACTGCCTATCTGAAGTATCTGATCTGGGTAGGAACTGGTGACAGACGGGCATTTTGGGGGATTGTCTTATTATTTATTTATTTTATAGTTAATTAAAACGACACAACACCAATTACATTAATTAACATAGAAAAATAATATTTGCAATTTTCTCAATTGTATAATTTTATTAAGATTAAAGGCCAACGCAGACCGGGACGGGATGGCAAAGAATTTTGCCATCAGTCAGCGCACACTAGCCGCTTAGATACCACGTCATTACTGCGCCTTGCCACGGCGCGGGTGCCCCGCGGTATATCACAACCAGCGCCGGCGTCTTCGGCATGCCGTTGCCTACCGGAGTACGCCGCGGCATCCCGCCGCGGGAGCCCATGGCGCGTCTTTCAATGCCGTGCACTGAAATTAAGTAAATAATTTAAATCCCTTGCCATGCCGTCCTGGTCAGCGTAGGCCTTTACATGACAAAAGACATAAAAAAAATTGAATTTGGGGCTACCTTGATGCTATCGCCTTTTTTTTGAGGGTGGGAATTCATCAAATGACTTCTCCCGCTCTGGGCGAAGCGGGAGGGCGTGTCTAACTTTTACTGACTCAAACCCACCCATGTTCCTTCAGTTGCCTATTGCCAAGGTTCCGGTATCCCTTTCGGACTTTCCCGCAACCCTGCCAGGTTGATGCTATCCCCTGAAGATGTTTGGATACCTACACAAATAAATAAACCCTTTTTAACTAGTACATCATTACTTTCAGGCCACATACTCGTCTAAAAGCCTAAACCACTGCAAGTCTGTGGTGCAGGCGAAGCATGGTGAGAGGGGCTTCAACAAGGAGTGCAACGGGAAGAACGCACAACACATTGTAGTGCCCGTTCCTATTGGTGAGTTTGTTTCTATTGGTGAGTTTGTTCCTATTGGTGAGTTTGTTCCTATTGGTGAGTTTGTTCCTATTGGTGAGTTTGTTCGTAGTGGTGAGTTTGTTCGTAGTGGTGAGTTTGTTCGTAGTGGTGAGTTTGTTTCTATTGGTGAGTTTGTTTCTATTGGTGAGTTTGTTTCTATTGGTGAGTTTGTTTCTATTGGTGAGTTTGTTTCTATTGGTGAGTTTGTTTCTATTGGTGAGTTTGTTTCTATTGGTGAGTTTGTTCCTATTGGTGAGTTTGTTCCTATTGGTGAGTTTGTTTCTATTGGTGAATTTGTTTCTATTGTTCAGATCATGTGTGACCACTCAGTCACCTGATGGCATTGGATTATTATTCTATTTGACAAGACACACTAACAGCCAGTCAGCTGATGTATTTGTATTAAAATATGTGATTGACAATGCACACTTGGCTCGATAGAAGTTAACTATTCATTTGAGACTTCGCTGGAACTCCCAAGTTTACAGCAAAGTGTATTAGATGAAGTTTGGTATAAAAATCGTTGCCCCAAACTAGGAATTTATCATGAATTTTGGATTTTAATCTAGTTTGCAAGCACAAAGCACCCCACATGAACAAAGCAGAACTATTTTTATAAGGAGCTAGTTTTTTAGGCCTTCAGAGGGTAAACAAAAAAAACGATTTTTTTAATACTAGCGACCCGCTTCTACTTCGCACGGTTTTCATGACTTGACAATATACCGATATTTCTTAGTTTTATGTAACTTTAATATAAAAGTATTATACACATTAATCTTCCGGAATAAATTCTCCAAACAATGGTGAAAACCTCATTAAAATCTGTTGCGTTGTTTCAAAGAACAACGCGGACATACAGTCAAACACGAAAAGCAACTTTAATTTATATAATATAATATCGACTATCGGTTTCATAATCTATACATATCGATACTATCGATATGTATAGATTATGAAACCCTTGATAGATTACCTTGTTAAACAGCCTAGAGCTATAGAATTCCATATCCGTCCAAGACTACCCTTACATTGTGCTATGTATGTAATTATACTTTTGTATAGTTATTGACTGTCAGATTACCCACTGGTCCGTGGATGGGTGACCATCTTTACATATCGAGACTCTTCCGTGCCCCGGAAAGCACGTTAAGCCGTTGGTCCCGGCTGTCATTTGTGGATCTTTGACAGTCGTTACAGGTCGTCAGAAGCCCGAAAGTCTGACAACCAGTCTTACCAAGGGGTATCGTATTACCCAGTTACTGGGTTGTGGAGGTCAGATAGGCAGTCGCTCCATGTACTGGTATTCAGCTGCATCCGGTTAGACTGGAAGCCGACCCAACATGGTTAGGAAAAGGCAGGCAGATGATGATGATAGTTATTGACTGTGTTATTTTTATTCACTTTCAGGTACTATAATCCGGGACGGCTCGGGGCAGGTGATAGGCGACCTGAGCGCAGACGGCGTGATGTTCGTGGCGGCGCGGGGCGGCGCGGGCGGCCGGGGGAACAAGTTCTTCCTCACTGACACGGAACAGGTGCATATTAGCATATAATCATCGTATAATGCTCCCACTGCTGGGACACAGGCCTCCCCTCTGTAAGAGGGAGTGAGCCGTCATCTACCACGCGGGCACAACGCGAGGTGGTGGATGTCACATATCTTCGATATTTTTGATTATATGTCGGTTCCTTCACGATGTTTTCCTTCACCGTTTTGAGAGCAGTGGTGATGAAATAATTTACACAAAGTAGAGCGTATGTCAGGGTTCGAACCTACGCCCTACAAAACGTGAGCCTCGGCCGTTACCACTGGGCCACCACTCCTCTACATAGGTACCTACATAAGTACATTATTATTATAAATTAAAATAACTTTTTGTGTTTGTCTGTGACCGCGTTGCTTTTCTAAACGCAACGGGTTTTGATTCAGTTTTCACCATAATTTGGAGAAAATATTCCGGATGGTCTATGTGCATTTGAAGAAATCTCGATGTTCTTACAAGTCGTAAAAACGGTCCGAAGCAGAGGGCGGGTCGCTAGTTAATATTATAATACAAGTAGTATTATTTTCAAGTTCCACCCGGTTTGCGCCGGCGCGAACCTGACAGAGCGCATTATAGCACGTTTTCCTGCCGAACAAACATCTACAGCTTCTCTTGAAATAAAGTCGATAAAAAATATCCTAAACAGCGTACGTCTGCCGCTTTGATGCGCTCTTGGACTAATAGAAATTTATTTATTTTCAATTTTATTTCGACAAGTGCAAGATCGATATTCGTTTACCAGTGAAAGCGCGCTGTGTTTACCCAGGGAGCAATCCCCTTAAATATACAAACCGGATCGCATAGTCTCAATCTGTCAAAAATTGTATAAGATTTTTGACATTAACTGCTGCTGAGTGTGACTGAATATTGAAAACTTTTTATTACGAAAAACTAGGTCAGGCCCAGGATTATTGGACCGGCCAAGGATATGAAATATTTCATAACCAGGTGAATTTTGGGACATATCCTGTATGTGGTATCAGCTCCAAACTTCAGGAGGGGATGGCTATATCTCGAGACGCAAGCGACGCGGGGAGGTTACATAGACCCAACATTCGACCTTCAAAAACGGCAAAATGTCACACTATTAGATGACATGTGGAAGTAGGACGGCATGTCGTAATTATTGGGTGCGAAAAAGAGACAAGACGAAGAAAACGTGGCTAATCAGCCAAGTTTCGACGTGCTGGTTATGGCTCTATTAAACCTAAAAGATCTGAGGGCCAATTAATTCTCTTACTTCAAAAACGTTCACATTCAAGTCGCAATCTGTCAAACTTGTCAAAAATGTCGGTAAATTGATGGTTTTTTCGAATGAGATGTGAATGTGAACGTTTTAAAAAATACGGGAATTGCCTCGGTGGTCAATATTTTGGGTCAACGCATGCAATTGTAGGTACAGTACACTAAACACTCTCCCTAAGTATTTGTTCTCTTTCTGACACTGTTTATGTAGTTGCAAGTCAGGTACTTGTATACTTATTTGTTTGTCTGACGTGTGTCTCCTGCAGGCTCCCAGCGTGGCTGAGCTGGGCGCTATCGGCGAGACCAACGTGTACACTCTGGAAGTGCGCTCCATGGCACACATCGGACTGATAGGGTTCCCTAACGCAGGTGAGGCAATATTGTACGCTGTGTTCATTATAAAATACTGGCATTACCGATTCAAAAAATAAAATAGACATAGATATATTTTGTAACCTATTCCGCTTAACTATTCCTCAAGAGTCATAAAAAACCCTGTAAGAAATCGACACGTTTTTCACCTCTCAACGAGGCCTCCTCAGGATGACGATTGACAAGTCGCGAACCAGAACACGACGTGTTGCCACGCCGAGCGCCGGACGCAGAGACTACTGGATTACTAAATATATCTACGTCTATTATATTTTATAATGGATTTCCGCTAAGTCACGCGATATCCAGTGCGAAAGCGACGCTCCTGAACAGACTCTGCCCCGTCTGCTAGTGTCCCAAATGTCCGTTCATCTTCACCATAGACAATCTGAACAACGCCTCAGATGTGGCTTTATTAGTGGCTTTTGTGGACATGATAATTAATCAGATTTGTTACAGTTGTAATGGCAATCATGTCATTTGGTAGGTTTTTATTTTTAGTATCTTATTTATCTTTTATAAAGATTGCTTTCTACCTTGTGAATGTGAGAACGTTGCAGGCTTAGCCTAACCTACCTAAAACTTTTTGAAAGGCCTACACTGTCCTCCCATAACTATTAACACTGTAATTCGAAAATATTGTAAAAGCCAATTATTTTTTTAAAAGAGTAACCATGGAGTTTCTTGCCGGCTCTTCTCCATAGGAAACGACCAATTGGAACCGTGCACCTAGCTTCTGACGTTTCATGTAGGCTTATGTAATTCGAAACGTAGATTTACACTTACATACAGTTGATATTTGTTCAAATGGATATAATGCTGCTGTAATATTCGCAGGCAAGAGCACGCTACTGCGGGCGCTGACCAGAGCTCGCCCGACCGTGGCGCCCTATCCCTTCACCACGCTCAGGCCACACATCGGTAACTATACTATTGTCACCAAATCAGTACCCAATGTTTTAACAGGCAACCTACACAATACATGGAGAGATACATCTGTATAGCACCTGCGCCGCGCTCTCCTACGTTTGCAATTGAATTTCCAAAAGATTATGGGAGAGTAATTAAATTTGTTTGTGCTACAACTTTACATTTTTTGATAACTTTTGCAACAGTCTTTTTTCTTCAGTGTTTAGTCATTACGAAATCAACCTAACTTGTACTCTCATAAAGTTGATATTTCTTTAAGTGTAGTTATTTGAACATGTATGGTAACTTGGTAGCCTTATACATAGTTACAATCCTCAGCGGACAAATTATTAATACAATTTGTCCGGGGATAAAAACTTCCACTTTTTCACTTCAGATGTCGCTACTATCACTAGTCCAAGAATTTGACAGCTAGCTACCTGTCACTATCCATACATTATTTGTAGACAAGCGCATAAATAGTTATTAAGCCCCGTTGCGCAGTTGTTGACTGCAAAAATACAGGGACCAATGTATTTGCTAAAGATGTTAAAAGACGAAAACTGTGGGAGAAAACTCTCCAATGAAAAAATTGGAACTACGATATTTCGTCGAGACAGACAGCTATCCTTTTTAAACCTGAACGACCTGAAGACTTTTATTAAAGAAATTCGTGTACAGGTGATCCTCCGAAGAGAACTGAGTCTGTTTCCATTACCTACAGGCACTTGTGGTGTAATATTATGTAAATGGGTGTGTGTATCTTTATAGCATCAGTGCTAGAATGTATATTATTGCACAGGGTATTACTATCCTGTCGAATTTATGACATTATATAACCGATTAATTGGATTTTATGAAATTGTCTAACTATAATTTTTAATTTTGCATGCCTGAATTGGTAAATGCAGTGGACTGCGCATTCACTTAACACCTGGAAATGCATATATGTACTGTGTTTTGCAATAAATATTTTGAATTTGAATTTGAATTTGAACATCTCTGAAGTTTTCTAGAGCAGGATGTCAGATCATCACAATGGCGGTTTCTGGACTAACAACAGTGCTGCCACCTATCACGAGCTTTCAGTTTTCAAACTCATTGCAATCATTTTGTTGTAGGTATGGTGCCTTACGACGATTACGAGCAAGTAGCCATAGCTGACCTACCGGGTTTGATTCCCGGCTCACACAAGAACTTTGGCTTGGGTAAGTGTATAAAATTTATATTGGAATGTATGATCTGTTCCAAAAGCAAGTACCTGTGGATACCTAGGTATCCACAGGTACGTGCATACGTGCGCCATAAACAGCTGTTTATGGCGCCACTTTATTGTGTAGTTTAATTTGATTAATCGAATACTTAAACGCGAAATTCTTAGTTTAATTCACCCTAAAGATATTTTTCATTTTAACCGCCTCTGTGGTCTAGTGGTTAGGCCACCTGCCTCAGACCCAGAGGTTCTAGGTTCGATTCCCAGCGGGGTTTATGATTTTGACCGGTATGTATGTATGTATGTTCATCTGTTCCCTCCTATCTTCTAAACCACTCATCACAATTTGACAAATGAGGTATCGTTGGAAGCGTCTTGATCTTCATAGGCTATGTGACGTCACATTAAATTAAAAATGGCGCCCTCTAGAGGAAATAAAGTCAGGAACTAAAAAAAAATATTGTTAATCGTACCATGTTGGGTATCAAATAAAAGGGCAAAAAAAAAAATAAAAATAAAAGTAATCAAAACTAAAACCTAAGTACGACTAAAAAGGTATAACCATCCGGAGTCACACGTGACAAATTACAGACAGATTACAGACAAATAAAAAATCCGGAGTCACACGTAATCTGTTCGATTTATGCCCTAACACGTACGTGTTAGGACATAAATCGAACAGATTACGTGACAAATTACAGACAGATTACAGACAAATAAAAAATCCGGAGTTTTTTTATTTGTCTGTCTGTTGTGTCTTGTTTATACCTTTTTAGTCGTAGTTGGGTTTTAGTTTTTATTACTTTAATTTTTTTTTTGTAACCTCAATTTTGGTCGATGATTTTTCAATTAAAATTTTGTTGTGTTGTTGTGAAATATAAAGTTGAAACCTTCTAGTTATGTACAGATGAATGTGTCACCAATTCCCTTTAGGAACAAGACCTACTAAGTAACTGATAAAATGACACATCATCACACAATGGGGCTACCGGCAAGACCAATCAATCACGGTCGGTTCACAATATGATGATGAATTCGGACAGATTATGAACCTCGATAAGTGCAGGTTTCTTCACAATTTGTCGGTATCCCGTGGTTTTCAAATGGTTTTTTGCAGTTCACAATTTTTTCGATAGTTTATAATCTTGCGAGATAGATTATAAACTAGCAATGTTCACAATCTGGCATATACAACTTTTTGGGCGTTACGGTACAGTCCTGCTTACCCCTTATTACAGTCGTGATGATATTTTATAATTTTATTTCCAGGCATTCAATTCCTGCAACACGCGGAACGCTGTAGAGGTCTTATCTACCTCCTAGACGCGACAAACGACCCCCTACAACAGTACGAGACACTCTCATACGAACTAAAACAGTATAACTCCAAGTTTAGTGAGAGGAGGACGTGTGTCGTCATCAATAAGATAGATTTAGATGAAGGGAGGAGAGTGTACGAGGAGATACGAAGGAGTATGGATGTGATCGGTATTTCAGCTAAAACTGGAACGAATTTGAATCTACTTTTGAAATCTGTGAGAGACATGTATGACGGCGAGGAGAGCTGATGTTGAGAGCTGCACAAGGAGCTTTGAGATCGTGGCCAAAGTCGGAACTAACGCCGCCATATTGTTTTTTCAATACACTAGCTGTGCTCGGCGGTTTCGGACGTTTTGCTCGGCTCGTAAGGGTCGCAGCTTCATGTGAAATAGCATATAATCTTCCTCAAGAATTGGGCTATCAAATGCAGATTTTTTTGTAATCCCTTCTATGGTACTGTAGCTTTACCGGCTATGGTAGTATTAATTTATGAATTAGTTATAAGTACTTAAGTTTCTTAGATAATAAATTAGCTAAAAAGTAATGTTGTTTTATTTTCAATCGAAACCAACGTTTCCAGTGTTCCAATATTTTTCCTCATTATAATCAAATGATAAATCTTATAAACACCTACTTATCTAAGTATTTTTTTATTCTGTAAATAGGATATTGGAACCACTATCCTGCATAATTATTATAAAACAAAGTCCTCGGACGCGTCTGTCTGTCTGTCTGTTCGCGATAAACTCAAAACTACTGCACCGATTTTCATGCTGTTCTTGTATGTTAGGGCTTAAAATCGAACATATTAATTACGAAAGTAGACATATTATTCCGCTGCGCCGCGCGTTGTCTCGTTTCGCAGCGAGGCGTCGCTAAAACGTGGTGCAACATTGATTATTATGCTCAAGGTAGCAAGTCTGCTGATGCGTTCAGGCACAAAATTGTACCTTCGTGTCGATGTCGTGCCCGCTTTTATCAATCTCCCAAACCGCACGAATCCGTAATCGCCCTGCCCTACCTACTGAAAGAAACAACATGTTTATTATGAATCTGGATGACTTCATTGGCAACATTTAGTTGTGAGGGTCATAGAAGGGTACAAAACATTATTACTGTAGAAGGGTGATAAAAACTCAATAGATAACACCTCTACACAACCTCTAGATAACCTACTAGACCGTATAGGCACTCAGTCTATTTACCCGACTACGGCGAAGAAAAAAGGAGGGTTATGATTTTGACCGGTATGTATGTATGTATGTATGTATGTTCATCTGTTCCCTCCTATCTTCCAAACCACTTATCACAATTTGACAAATGAGGTACTTATCGTTAGAAGCGTCGTGATTGTCCGCTGGTTATAGGATATGTGGCGTCACTAGAGAAGGTGCGTATTTACGCGACCAGGTTTTTACACCAGGTATTTACTAACAAGTACGCCGACCAAGTGCCGACCCGAAATACTTCAAAGTATTTTGCTCCGTTGACACTCGACGCGATTCTGCTCTTTATTTATATCATGTTACGGATCAATGTTCTGTGAAAGTATTTTTATTTTAAAGGTTTGGAAGTATTTTTCTTGAAGACGCAATTCTGCTCCTTATTTATATTACATTACGACTTAATGTTCTATGCAAGTATTTTTCTACCAACGAGGCTTGGATCCTATGGAAGTCCGACCAAGTGCCAACCCGAAATACTTCAAAGTATTTTGCTCCGTCAACACTCGACGCGATTTTGCTCCTTATTTATATTTGATTACGGATTAATGTTCTGTGAAAGTATTTTTACTTTAAAGGTTTGGAAGTATATTTTTTTGTAGACGCAATTCTGCTCCTTATCTATATTAAATTACGACTCAATGTTCTATGCAAGTATTTTTCTACCAACAAGGCTTGGATCCTATGCAAATATTTTTCCTTTAAGGTTTTGGAAGTATTTTTTTTTGTAAACGCGACTGTGCTCTTTATTTATATAATGTTACGGATCAATGTTCTATGCAAGTATTTACTTCCACCAAGGCTTGGTTGGAAGTTCGACGTATATTTTTTTGCATACGCGATTGTACTCCTTATTTGTATGAACTTACGGATCTATTTTCCATGCAGAAAGAAAATACTTGAAAGTATTTCAAGCCCTGGTTTTTGGCGCTGGTGTCTAAAGGTGGACGTACTTGGAAGCCCTGGTACTCGATTTTGCAAGTACGACCCATATCTAGGCGTCACATTAAATTAAAAATGGCGCCCTCTAGGATCTAAAATCCGGAGTCACACGTAATCTGTTTGATTTATGCCTTAACACGTGTGACTCCGGATCTTAAATTTGTCTGTCTGTGGTGTCTTGTTTATACCTTTTAAGTCGTAGTTGGGTTTTAGTTTTTATTACTTGATTTTTTTTATGTGAATGTTTCGCCAGCCAAACGCACAGTTTTTTTCGTATTCAAAACGGGCGGAGCTTATTATACGCCAGTTTCAGTCGGGCCAAAGGCTTTTTGGTCGAAACCGAAACTGCGAGCCGAAACCTGATTCTTTTACTGAGCGTTTGCACTGGCGACACAATCAACAATGTTCCAAACAGTTTTTGACAGGAACTAGAGATTTCAACATGTTTTGTTGTGAATGTTTCGCCAGTGCAAAGGTCGAAACTGAAACCGAAAGTTGGGTCTGGCATACTGTCCACTGAACATTTATGTACTATAAACCGTCTGTGCACTGAACCCAAATTGTTATCTTCAAAGTCCTTATTTATAATTAGATAAGAAAAGAAGAGTTTTTTAAATAGCGAATTAAACTTATTAGGTAAACAGACACTTATTAGGTAGCAGTACCTCCATGTATTATTAAAGAGAGGTATAAAGTACTTACTTTTTTGGTTTAATTTTTATCAATTTGTTTTGCTTCGCGGTAAATACCTTTTTCCCGCTTCATTTTGAATTTCGTTAAGTTTTCATTTACTTATTGTCTTTGGTTTACCTGATATTCTCGTTCATGTCGAAAATAGTTTAGAAGTGAAAGTGAACAAAAATGATTCTAAAATTATTTTACTGTATCATATCACTGAATGTCTGCGTTTATGGGGGTCCAAGAACAACAATTTCAGTAGACACCCCAGTGGGGCAAATACGTGGGCTCGCCAGGGAACAATATACGATGTTCCTGGGCATTCCTTACGGATTAGTTGATGAAACAAATCCATTCGGGGTAAGTCTTCACAATTATTGTATTAACGTGAAAACGTCTCTTTAGGCTGCCATCAGACGGACTGCATTTCAACTGCACTCCAACTGCAAATTTGCAGTTTGAATACAGTTACAGTACATTATGAGTATTGCAGTCGTACTAAACTGCATTCAAACAGCAAGAATGCAGTCCATCTGATGGCAGCCTTACTCGGTGTACTGCACAAAAGTATAACAGCTTTTGTTTTTGTTTTTGATGTTTTTTTTTTAACGAAGACGCAAAATGACCGCCTCCTACGAAGGGCTACCCCGAGAGAAGGGAAAGCAAAATTCAAAAATGATATCGTATCAAGCATCTTGAATGTCACAGTAGCAGCCCGGACCCTGAATTTGTGCCCGATTGATGATCCAATACCAGTGGCGTAGCGTGTACTAATATAGACGTGGGCAAAGTCGCATCAGCGAGGCCCCTTTTCTTTCGTTCCCAAGATCTACCCAATAGATATATCTTACTAAACATGCTTTGACACGACATACCTACTTATGATAGTGAAAAAATATAAATGCGCGGTGCGAGAATATTGAAAAGCTACTATTGTTTTATGATGTAGTCTCAATAGTACTTACAATGGAACGACGAAATTATGACGGATGTGAGCGAGACAGCGAGACTCAAACAAAGATCGGGGAATCCCCAGTTCATATACAAACTTTCTTATTTTCTTATAAGCGACTCACTCATTCGAGTCACACGCGTCAAGTTTAAATAAGCGAAAGGCTACTGTCTCTTTATAAAGCGTAAAACTAGGAGTTATGTTTTGTTGTTATTTATTTATTTATATTTATTTATATATAATTTATTGTACACCACAAAAATATATAACGAAAGGAAAAAACAAACACTACAAAATATACAATTAATTATTTATTTCAGGTTCAAGAAAGTGACGAGTGCCAGTAGCCAATATTTTTTAGGTTTTAAGTCTGGTGGCATCGCATTTAAAGAGGCCTCGCGAGGCCCCGGCCCACTTTGCCTACGCCTAGCTACGCCACTGTCCAATAGGTTCGCCCCCTATTACACGGGACTTAAACATAACTGGCGAAATGTGGGTGTTCTATAGGCACACCTGCGCCTACCTCTCCGGGAATACAGACGGGATGATACAAATGTTAATAGAGGTGCGGGACGTCAGCGAAAGCTTTCCCTACAATTTTGCTTTCTTTGAATCGGATAAAACTACGTAGGTAGCCTTGACTTCACGACAGACACAGCAAGCAGTTCATTGCTAACCTAATAATCATATTTTTTCAGAACGCTAAACCACACCCGTACTTCAATACTCCACGTGAGGCATTTGATGACTCAGCGATATGCCCGCAATACGACAAAGGCAAGATTAAAGGCACGATCCAATGCTTGCATCTCAACATCTACAAACCAAATGTTATAAGCCCAGAACATACATTGCCAGTAATGGTTTACATCCACGGCGGAGCGTTCGTAGAAGGCAACGGAGCATTCCGCACGTACTCACCAAGATTTTTAATGAGACACGATGTCATTATCGTCACATTCAACTACAGATTAGGCCCTTACGGTCACCTCTGCTTACCTAACACGGAGTACAGTAACCAAGCGCTGAAAGACCAGAACCTGGCTATAAGATGGGTTAAAAACCATATTGGTAGCTTCGGAGGTGATCCTGACAATATTCTGCTTTTTGGACATAGCTCGGGCTCCGTTTCAGTACACCTCCACCTATTATTCAACAAAGATATCTTATTTAATAAAGTAATTCTGCAAAGTGGAGTGGCTGTCACATCGTTTGTTAACGACGTCACAGATACTGCGACATTCGTCAAGGATGTCGGTCTGGATGCCGAGAATATCGACGTTGACCGTTTTATTCAAACTATATCGACCATAGACACAGATGCGATAATCAACATAACGAAACTTTATGATTTCCGGCCTTGTATTGATGGGGAATTCATAATAAAAACACCGATAATGAGGAACTTGCAAAATATAAAACTGATGATTGGTGGAACAGCGAAAGAAATGCTGTATTTCTATCCTAGAGAAGATAGATACGACAATTTCGACTTTCTCGCAGAATTAAACAAAGGTTTTTCGGTTTCCAAAATGGCGGATAGCACCGACGCCATTGATGTAATTAAACACTTTTATCTCGACAATATAAAAGTTAATATTGTTGATTTTGTATCCGATTTAGCTTTTAATTACCCTATGGAGAGGACTGTTAGGTATTATGTACAAAATCATTGTACCGTCTACAGATATTTGTTCTCATACGACGGAGGTCGAAATTTTATGAAAATTCGCGACAATATTACCACTGCAGGCTCCACACATGGCGACGAGTTGGGATACTTGTATGAAATTCCTCTAATAGAGAATACGACACAAGCAGACCAAGTCATCATCGATAGGATTAGCCTTTTGTGGACGAATTTTGCAAAATATGGGTACGTATACATACAGATAGATTATAGAACAGAGGAGCTCGTGGCTAACAGCCGCACGGGTCGATCCATCAGGTTAAGCTACGCTTGCCGGGGCTGGTCCGTGGATGGGTGACCATCTTTACATATCGAGACACCTCCGTGCCTCGAAAAGCACGTTAAGCCGTTGGTCCCGGCTGTCATTTATGGATCTTTGACAGTCGTTACGGGTCGTCAGAAGCCCGAAAGTCTGACAAACAGTCTTACCAAGGGGTATCGTATGACCCAGTTACTGAGTTGTGAAGGTCAGATAGGCAGTCGCTCCATGTAAAATAGTAGTAAATACTGGTATGCAGCTGCATGCGGTTAGACTGGAAGCCGACCCCAATTTGGTTGGGAAAAGGCTAGGCAGATGAAGTACCAGGACCGAATCCACACGCACGAAGTACCTAACTTTTTATCACTGCACAATAGTTCGTCAGAAAAACTTTTCAAAACAACCGATAGATGGCAGTAAACAACATTACGACTCATAAATTTTCAAAATGGAGTCTCATGCAGTTGAATCATGAATGTTGTAACAGGCTGGTAAGAAATAAAAGAATAGCTGGAGCTTATGCAGCAGTATTTTCCTTGCGAAATCTAATCTTCTATTTATTTTTTTCTTCTGGTGGTCGCAAGCGCGACTGTGTCACTGTGAGTGGTCCTGGGTTCGATCCGTAGACCGGGCAGTGTTTTTGGAATTTTCCGTCAGGAAATACACATACACATGGGACTTAAACATAACTGGCGATGCAATGTCGTGTAGCACGCGTGCACTTTGTGTCCATCCTGTCAGGGAATACAGCGGTAATGCGATAATGTTATGTTACCAATATGATAGAGCCTCGTTTGATAAGTTATCGTTTTTCAGTGATCCCACACCATCAACTTCAAATCTTCTACCAGTCAAGTGGTCACCAGTAACTGCAGAAGCGAAGCCCTATCTACAAATAGACACACACCTAGGCCTGTACAACGGTGCCTTCCAGAAACGCATGGATTTCTGGGACTCATACTATGCGAAATATGGGGTGTTTGCCAAAGGAATAAGCTTAGGAGAAAAATTTACTGAAAATAGAGCTTATAATTTAGGTTTATGTAAATAAGTCTTTTGTTATTTTGCCAGTAGGTAAGCCAACGTAGTTACGGGGTAAAATTACAGTCACTGTGTAGTAAAAATCATGTAAATACACATTATAGATAACTAATCTTGTTTATTTTTAATCATCGTAGTACACATAATTGAGATGAAAGCACATATAGGTAGTATAGAGTACACCGATCACTGAAACACCATACATTAGCAACGGCGTCATCGCTGTACTTCCAATACATTCCTCATTGTTCAGAGTACTTAGATCGATGCGATTGTTTTATTTTAAATTATTTTATACATGTTGTCCTAAAATCGGGACACCATGCAGCAGCGTTATGAAGTCAACTCGTTGCCGAGCAACCAACACAGAGTAGATATATGGCAACCAAGGAATATAATTATTATCTACAAACCTCGCGAGTTTAGCAACCAAGGAATATATCTACAAACCGCGCGAGTTTAATAGGTTCCTTGATATCTACTCTCATACGAGTTGATACGAGAGAGCTAGCAACCAAGGAACATAATATCTTACCTACGGCCATTGTGCTTAGGGCGAGCTAGCAACGTGTTTTTTTTGTTAATCCTAAAACTCTAGACCTTAACAAAGTGACCTAGAGTAGATTTTACCTAGAGTAAAGGGATTAAAAAATCACGTTGTATACTTATACTACTTATATACTTATACTTACTACTTGTACTTGTACTTATATACTTATACTACTCTTTGCTAGCAAACAAGAAGAAAAAACTTATTAAACCTCGTGTAATATTTTTTTGTTTGTTTTCTTTTTCTATTTCGAAGCATACATATTTACTTGGTTTGTATTGATATAAGTGAAGAACTATAAGGTATGAAAATTGGATAGATTTGGAATTAAGAAAAGTAAACTGCCGACGCCGCCGCCGCCGACGTTTTCGACATGCGATGCCATGCCAATGATGTGGGCCTGCCTTTGGGGTGCGTACCTTAAATTAAATCTATTTCGATTTTTGCAGTTGCAGCACTTGGGACTAGCTGTCAATTTGACAATGACAGTTAATACAAACATTGTCAAATGTCAAAGCCACGAAATAGACGCTGACACTTTCTTTCGTAAATAAAACAATCAATCGCTTTAAATATTTCCTTAATTTCTCATTAAAACCAAACCCTTTTTAAACGACTTTAAATACACACATAGATTCTCGTAAGAAAGAAATATGGGGGATTTATGCACGGCTTGCATGTGTACTGGTCGAAATCTATATTATATTGGAGAGACTGGATTCTATCATTTATATTCGCAAATTTTGAATGAAATACAAGTAAGTATTATTGTTTTTGTGTTCTATTATGATAATGGAGACAATCAGAATAGTTTATAACCTTACACTGCGTAAAATAAACTAGTATGGAGCTTTGAACACGCTTTGTTAGACGGTCAGTATATTGAGCTTTTAAAATTATTAAAACTTACAAGTTCTCACTAAATGCCGCCCCTAAGACGACTCACTGACCAAATCTTTTGTGGTAGTTCCTCAACGTAGTGTCCAAACGTCTTCATTATGGCTTTACTGATAAAATAGTCTGATAAACTCCAAAATGAAGGACTGATATGAAGCCATGTGTAGGAAAATCAGTCCTTACAGTATTGTTCACCTGGCAGGTATATGACTCGTCGCCGTTCTACATCCGAGTATGCTGGGAGTGTGTGGCACACCTACGTAGGTGGCTGAAGTTTAAGGAGCTAGCTAAACGATCATACACGCAGCTTCAATATGCACAGCAAGTAAGTGATTGATAATTTACTAGTTTATTTATTTTGTTTCTTATATATTTTAAACATCTAAGAACATTTTTGGTGAAGCCTTCTTACTATTGAATAATCGATGCCTATCATAGATTGTTGTTTGCATTGTTCAAAACAACCGATGATTGTAACTAAAGTAAAAATATATTTAGCTGATAGCAAATATTATGTTTTGGTAAGATTCCTTACACTAAAGTTTCGACAACTTTAATATGGTAGTTGTTCGCTCGTAGTAACTATGCTAGGAAACCCCAACTAAATAGGTTATGTTAGAACTGTGACAAACTGCTTGTGAGCCATCGAGCGAAGCAAGCGGTGCTGCGTCAGCAAGAGCTACCATAAAGTTGGTAGCAGCTGCTTGGCTATTTAGTATTTTTATATGAATTGAATTACTAGAGGTTCACAAAAAGAGGCGCATCTATTATATTAGAGTGGTCAATAATATTCCTAAAAAGAAAAAGTTCTTAATAAAAACAACATTCCCACAAACTTACTACTTACAAACAAGTTAGTCAATGAAGCACACGACGAGCAAGTTTATTAGTCTTACCAAAAAACCAGAACCAATTATGGCAAAAAAAGGCTTACATTTGAAGGAGCACAGCTATACAATAAAATACCCTCATGCAATGATATTATATTAACAGATATGTTATACACTCACAAAACATCCGAAAAAAGTGTTCCGTGCAGCAGCGGCACACATACCCACGTTTGATTCATTTTACATTTCACTACAAGTAAAAACGTTACAATTGGAATGTTTTCGAGTCTTCACGATTGCGCGCTTATAACATATCTGTTAAATATAACATCATTGCCCTCATGCATAAGAAATTTACAACCATTCAATGCATTAAAAACCCAGCGTAGCCTGTATCTAATCGCAAACCGGACATTACTTGAAAAATGAATGCATTGAATAGGTCAAGTTTCGAGTAGTTTTTAATTAGTTTGTCATGGATGTTGTCGAACCTAAATTACTATTTAAGTAATAGTATTGTTCTCACGTAAGCGACATGTTATGTTTTTATTGAGAACTAGCTGCCGCCAGCGGCTTCGCCCGCGTGTGATCTTTATAAATTATAGCCTACGTTACTCAGGGTGAATGTAGTTTTCTAGTGGTGAAAGAATTTTTGAAATCGGCGCAGTAGTTTTTGAGTTTATTCATTACAAACTTACACACAAAAATACAAATCTTTCCTCTTTATAATATTAGTGTAGTTAAAGTTTCTTTAAACCTAAAAATATTATCGAACACTCTGGAGCTGGAGAATTGGGAATTATTTGAGTTTCTATAATTACATAATTATTTAATCAATTACGTCTATTCATAATTTCAGAACAACTTCCAACAACCGCCAGAGCCTTCGCACCTCGCCGTCTCCCAGGCCTACAGCTACAGTTACCCCGAGCCCCACATTAAGACGGAGACAGACGAGCCACACTGCCCACTTGACAGTGACAGTGACAGGCTACACGCAGTCAAGATGGAGGAGACACACTGTGAGCCAGAGACTTTTGTTAACAACTTGAATTTGGAGCCGAAGAAGAGGAAGGGGAAGAAAGTTGAAAAGGTATGTTAGGACGTACATCATCATCGCTGGCACCTGCTGCACGCACTGCTGAGTATAAGCAAGCCTCCTCTCTTTTGTGCCATCCAAGATTTAAATCGTTAGATTCGCCCAACCGCGTCAAAAAAATAAAAAAAAGACTTAATAAGGACATGTTTCTGAGTTTTATTGGCAATGCAACATTTGAAGTACCAAATATGGTATGGTCTCGCTCAGTCAAAATGAAAATGTAGCCTAGTGGTGTGACCGTCGGACTGCCAAGTCATAGGTCTCGAGTTCGAACTCAAGCCACGCACCTCTGACTTTTCGGATTCATGCGCGTATTGTATAATTATCACTTCTTTTAAAAACGGTGAAGGAAAACATCGTGATTCGTGAGGAAACCGGCATGCCAGAGATATTTCACGAAGCATGTGAAGCCAAGTCAGAGGCCGTTGGGCGGCTTTAAAACTCTTAGCACCAGGTTACTTATAACCACACGAAAAGAAGATAATGTGTAATCACTTTTCTCATTATAATGAGAAAAGTTGGAGGTATACCTCCAACTGTCATTAACGAGACACAATAGAATTTTAATTGTTATCAGCCATTAGAAGGCCAATCGACAGTTGAGCGGATGGTCATTTTCTCGCGACCTTTGTACAGTGAGGATACATCTAACAATATAAATCTGTCTGCCCACAGTCCAGAATTGGTTTTAAGGGTTACATGCTACGTGAAGCTGTGCTGTGCTTAGCTAAGCTAACTATCTTATGCTATGTTTTGTCAATAAACAACTTTCAGCTGCGCGAGGTATGCTGTACACCTGATTTCTTCAAATAAAAATTATTTTTACTATTAATTCTCTTCAACAGCCCGTAAAAGAAAAATCGAAAAAGAAAATCAAGCCGAAAACTGAAAAGATACCCATAAAGAAAAAGGTAAAAGTGAAAAAGAAACGGTCTCCATCACCAGAGTCCCTGCACGACGACCACTTGGAAGCAGATGACTTGCAAGTAGAACATGACGATTTAAAAGATAAAATAATTGATGTGACGGAGAGAAAGGAAGAAAAAGATGTACCTTTTGTAAAGGAGGTAAGATGTCATTTTTCATCTGAATCTATACTAATTTAGTAAAGCTTAAGAGTGTTTAGTATGTTTGTTCACGCTAATCTCCGGAACTACCAGTTGAATTTGCATTTGATAGCTCAATTCTTGATCACACTAAAGATTTCGTAGACTAATTTGACACTTCAAGTGTGTGTTTGTTTTTTCAATAGGGAGTTTGACATTTTGCACCTGTCGAATTATTCTACGAGATCAAAAAAAAGACTAGAACCCTCAAGAGCCGGGCAAAAAAAAAGTCTGTAAGAACGCTAAGCGAAAACGAAAGTAATAGCGCGGGCGGGCGATGCGATGCGATGTGGTGGGTCGGGCGGGGGAACTAGCGATTTCACGCAGAAAAAGTCGCGGACAGAAGCTAGTAAATAATAACAAGCGTGTGCGAGATATAGATACGACGCCGAACTGCTGCGATGTGCCTGTGTGGTGGCATCTGAGGTCTATTTAAATCTTTGTATCCAATATAGATATCGTTTCCACTTAAACAAAAATAAACTTTATGTCTGTATGAATAAAGTTTATTTTAGACTGACTAGTACCGTTAAAAAAGTCATTAAAAAATATGAAGTTGTAGCGCGAACCGAACCTTATGAGTAGGCATGACAGTTGTTTTTCCTAAAACACGTGTTTGTTTACATGTTTGGCAAATAAATTGCGAACGCAGAATACATCGCCACAAGCGAACTGCGCAAGCGCAACACGCTTTGACTTTTTAAATGCTCTATTTTACAGTTACTACTAGCACTGAATGGCTGTTTTCTTTCAGAGCACAAGACTGAATGGCGAAATAAAGCCAACTAAACAGGTCCCTCTCAAAGAGGCCCTCCCGGAGAGACCTCACTGCGAGGAGTGCGGGAAGAACTTCAGCTCCCGGAAGACGTACAGGTATCACTTGAAGTAAGTGGAAACATAATCAATATTTTAGACATATTGCCAAATTAATCAAAACAGGTAAATATTTGACAGTTATTTGCGACGTTGCCAACTTTCAGAATAAACGCTCTTAATTACTTCATAATACTACCCCTGTACTGCTGCAGAACATCTGCCTAACGCCGCGTGTGTCCGCAGCGTCCTGCACAAGGGACAGAACCGCTACCCGTGCCCGCGCTGCGGGAAGGTGTACCAGTGGAAGTCCAACCTCGGCCGGCATCTGAGGAGCCACAAGGTACGTGTGCTTGTTACTCATGCTCAGCGAGGGCACTTGTTTCACCATACAACTTTGTTTATTGATTTAAATTAGGAATGGACACTGAGAATAAAACTGTTGTTACCGGATTACACTTTACATCATAATATTTTATATGAACAATGTATTGGTTCTTCACTCATCTGCCTGCCTTTTCCCAACTATGTTGGGGTCGGCTTCCAGTCTAACCGGATGCAGCTGAGTACCAGTATTTTACATGGAGCGACTGCCTATCTGACCTCCACAAACCAGTAACTGGGTAATACGATATCCCTTGGTTAGACTGGTTGTCAGACTTTCGTGCTTCTGACGGCTCGTAACGACTGTCAAAGATCCACAAATGACAGCCGGGACCAACGGCTTAACGTGCTTTCCGAAGCACGGAGGAGTCTCGATATGTGAAAATGGTCACCCATCCACGGACCAACCCCGGCAAGCGTAGCTTAACCTGATGTATTGGTTCTTCACTACATACTATAAAACAAAATCCCGCCGCGTCTGTCTGTCTGAATGCGATAAACTTAAAAACTACCGAACTGATTTTCATACGGTTACATTTTCTTTTTATATCACACTCTGTCCGAGTGTGATTCATGAGGAAGGTTTAAATGTATAATTAATTAAGGTTTTGTGTAAATTGGTTTTGTGTAAACACTTAATAGTTAAAAAAAAAAAAATAATACTCCTGTAAAAAGTCCCTGTAGAAGTGTAGACGCGGTAGTACCTTCCCGTGGGATATTTTCCGACATCCACGAGGGCGGAGTCGCGGGCAAAACCTATTTAAATATTTAAAAAAATCGAAATAAAAAGTTCAGTACCTTTGTGCTGTCCTATACATAATTATGTAATTTTCTCGTAAAAGTGTTTTATAATGAATGTCTTCGTGTCCAGGCGCGTGACTCGGGCGAGCTGTACTGCTCCACGTGCGACAAGCGCTTCGCGTCGGTCGCCACGTACCGCCAGCACCTGCGCGTGTCGCGGCGCCACGTGCCCGAGAGCGACTTCAGGTGAGGTGCACCGCACTGCTAGCTGTACTGCTCCACGTGCGACAAGCGCTTCGCGTCGGTCGCCACGTACCGCCAGCACCTGCGCGTGTCGCGGCGCCACGTGCCCGAGAGCGACTTCAGGTGAGGTGCACCGCACTGCTAGCTGTACTGCTCCACGTGCGACAAGCGCTTCGCGTCGGTCGCCACGTACCGCCAGCACCTGCGCGTGTCGCGGCGCCACGTGCCCGAGAGCGACTTCAGGTGAGGTGCACCGCACTGCTAGCTGTACTGCTCCACGTGCGACAAGCGCTTCGCGTCGGTCGCCACGTACCGCCAGCACCTGCGCGTGTCGCGGCGCCACGTGCCCGAGAGCGACTTCAGGTGAGGTGCACCGCACTGCTAGCTGTACTGCTCCACGTGCGACAAGCGCTTCGCGTCGGTCGCCACGTACCGCCAGCACCTGCGCGTGTCGCGGCGCCACGTGCCCGAGAGCGACTTCAGGTGAGGTGCACCGCACTGCTAGCTGTACTGCTCCACGTGCGACAAGCGCTTCGCGTCGGTCGCCACGTACCGCCAGCACCTGCGCGTGTCGCGGCGCCACGTGCCCGAGAGCGACTTCAGGTGAGGTGCACCGCACTGCTAGCTGTACTGCTCCACGTGCGACAAGCGCTTCGCGTCGGTCGCCACGTACCGCCAGCACCTGCGCGTGTCGCGGCGCCACGTGCCCGAGAGCGACTTCAGGTGAGGTGCACCGCACTGCTAGCTGTACTGCTCCACGTGCGACAAGCGCTTCGCGTCGGTCGCCACGTACCGCCAGCACCTGCGCGTGTCGCGGCGCCACGTGCCCGAGAGCGACTTCAGGTGAGGTGCACCGCACTGCTAGCTGTACTGCTCCACGTGCGACAAGCGCTTCGCGTCGGTCGCCACGTACCGCCAGCACCTGCGCGTGTCGCGGCGCCACGTGCCCGAGAGCGACTTCAGGTGAGGTGCACCGCACTGCTAGCTGTACTGCTCCACGTGCGACAAGCGCTTCGCGTCGGTCGCCACGTACCGCCAGCACCTGCGCGTGTCGCGGCGCCACGTGCCCGAGAGCGACTTCAGGTGAGGTGCACCGCACTGCTAGCTGTACTGCTCCACGTGCGACAAGCGCTTCGCGTCGGTCGCCACGTACCGCCAGCACCTGCGCGTGTCGCGGCGCCACGTGCCCGAGAGCGACTTCAGGTGAGGTGCACCGCACTGCTAGCTGTACTGCTCCACGTGCGACAAGCGCTTCGCGTCGGTCGCCACGTACCGCCAGCACCTGCGCGTGTCGCGGCGCCACGTGCCCGAGAGCGACTTCAGGTGAGGTGCACCGCACTGCTAGCTGTACTGCTCCACGTGCGACAAGCGCTTCGCGTCGGTCGCCACGTACCGCCAGCACCTGCGCGTGTCGCGGCGCCACGTGCCCGAGAGCGACTTCAGGTGAGGTGCACCGCACTGCTAGCTGTACTGCTCCACGTGCGACAAGCGCTTCGCGTCGGTCGCCACGTACCGCCAGCACCTGCGCGTGTCGCGGCGCCACGTGCCCGAGAGCGACTTCAGGTGAGGTGCACCGCACTGCTAGCTGTACTGCTCCACGTGCGACAAGCGCTTCGCGTCGGTCGCCACGTACCGCCAGCACCTGCGCGTGTCGCGGCGCCACGTGCCCGAGAGCGACTTCAGGTGAGGTGCACCGCACTGCTAGCTGTACTGCTCCACGTGCGACAAGCGCTTCGCGTCGGTCGCCACGTACCGCCAGCACCTGCGCGTGTCGCGGCGCCACGTGCCCGAGAGCGACTTCAGGTGAGGTGCACCGCACTGCTAGCTGTACTGCTCCACGTGCGACAAGCGCTTCGCGTCGGTCGCCACGTACCGCCAGCACCTGCGCGTGTCGCGGCGCCACGTGCCCGAGAGCGACTTCAGGTGAGGTGCACCGCACTGCTAGCTGTACTGCTCCACGTGCGACAAGCGCTTCGCGTCGGTCGCCACGTACCGCCAGCACCTGCGCGTGTCGCGGCGCCACGTGCCCGAGAGCGACTTCAGGTGAGGTGCACCGCACTGCTAGCTGTACTGCTCCACGTGCGACAAGCGCTTCGCGTCGGTCGCCACGTACCGCCAGCACCTGCGCGTGTCGCGGCGCCACGTGCCCGAGAGCGACTTCAGGTGAGGTGCACCGCACTGCTAGCTGTACTGCTCCACGTGCGACAAGCGCTTCGCGTCGGTCGCCACGTACCGCCAGCACCTGCGCGTGTCGCGGCGCCACGTGCCCGAGAGCGACTTCAGGTGAGGTGCACCGCACTGCTAGCTGTACTGCTCCACGTGCGACAAGCGCTTCGCGTCGGTCGCCACGTACCGCCAGCACCTGCGCGTGTCGCGGCGCCACGTGCCCGAGAGCGACTTCAGGTGAGGTGCACCGCACTGCTAGCTGTACTGCTCCACGTGCGACAAGCGCTTCGCGTCGGTCGCCACGTACCGCCAGCACCTGCGCGTGTCGCGGCGCCACGTGCCCGAGAGCGACTTCAGGTGAGGTGCACCGCACTGCTAGCTGTACTGCTCCACGTGCGACAAGCGCTTCGCGTCGGTCGCCACGTACCGCCAGCACCTGCGCGTGTCGCGGCGCCACGTGCCCGAGAGCGACTTCAGGTGAGGTGCACCGCACTGCTAGCTGTACTGCTCCACGTGCGACAAGCGCTTCGCGTCGGTCGCCACGTACCGCCAGCACCTGCGCGTGTCGCGGCGCCACGTGCCCGAGAGCGACTTCAGGTGAGGTGCACCGCACTGCTAGCTGTACTGCTCCACGTGCGACAAGCGCTTCGCGTCGGTCGCCACGTACCGCCAGCACCTGCGCGTGTCGCGGCGCCACGTGCCCGAGAGCGACTTCAGGTGAGGTGCACCGCACTGCTAGCTGTACTGCTCCACGTGCGACAAGCGCTTCGCGTCGGTCGCCACGTACCGCCAGCACCTGCGCGTGTCGCGGCGCCACGTGCCCGAGAGCGACTTCAGGTGAGGTGCACCGCACTGCTAGCTGTACTGCTCCACGTGCGACAAGCGCTTCGCGTCGGTCGCCACGTACCGCCAGCACCTGCGCGTGTCGCGGCGCCACGTGCCCGAGAGCGACTTCAGGTGAGGTGCACCGCACTGCTAGCTGTACTGCTCCACGTGCGACAAGCGCTTCGCGTCGGTCGCCACGTACCGCCAGCACCTGCGCGTGTCGCGGCGCCACGTGCCCGAGAGCGACTTCAGGTGAGGTGCACCGCACTGCTAGCTGTACTGCTCCACGTGCGACAAGCGCTTCGCGTCGGTCGCCACGTACCGCCAGCACCTGCGCGTGTCGCGGCGCCACGTGCCCGAGAGCGACTTCAGGTGAGGTGCACCGCACTGCTAGCTGTACTGCTCCACGTGCGACAAGCGCTTCGCGTCGGTCGCCACGTACCGCCAGCACCTGCGCGTGTCGCGGCGCCACGTGCCCGAGAGCGACTTCAGGTGAGGTGCACCGCACTGCTAGCTGTACTGCTCCACGTGCGACAAGCGCTTCGCGTCGGTCGCCACGTACCGCCAGCACCTGCGCGTGTCGCGGCGCCACGTGCCCGAGAGCGACTTCAGGTGAGGTGCACCGCACTGCTAGCTGTACTGCTCCACGTGCGACAAGCGCTTCGCGTCGGTCGCCACGTACCGCCAGCACCTGCGCGTGTCGCGGCGCCACGTGCCCGAGAGCGACTTCAGGTGAGGTGCACCGCACTGCTAGCTGTACTGCTCCACGTGCGACAAGCGCTTCGCGTCGGTCGCCACGTACCGCCAGCACCTGCGCGTGTCGCGGCGCCACGTGCCCGAGAGCGACTTCAGGTGAGGTGCACCGCACTGCTAGCTGTACTGCTCCACGTGCGACAAGCGCTTCGCGTCGGTCGCCACGTACCGCCAGCACCTGCGCGTGTCGCGGCGCCACGTGCCCGAGAGCGACTTCAGGTGAGGTGCACCGCACTGCTAGCTGTACTGCTCCACGTGCGACAAGCGCTTCGCGTCGGTCGCCACGTACCGCCAGCACCTGCGCGTGTCGCGGCGCCACGTGCCCGAGAGCGACTTCAGGTGAGGTGCACCGCACTGCTAGCTGTACTGCTCCACGTGCGACAAGCGCTTCGCGTCGGTCGCCACGTACCGCCAGCACCTGCGCGTGTCGCGGCGCCACGTGCCCGAGAGCGACTTCAGGTGAGGTGCACCGCACTGCTAGCTGTACTGCTCCACGTGCGACAAGCGCTTCGCGTCGGTCGCCACGTACCGCCAGCACCTGCGCGTGTCGCGGCGCCACGTGCCCGAGAGCGACTTCAGGTGAGGTGCACCGCACTGCTAGCTGTACTGCTCCACGTGCGACAAGCGCTTCGCGTCGGTCGCCACGTACCGCCAGCACCTGCGCGTGTCGCGGCGCCACGTGCCCGAGAGCGACTTCAGGTGAGGTGCACCGCACTGCTAGCTGTACTGCTCCACGTGCGACAAGCGCTTCGCGTCGGTCGCCACGTACCGCCAGCACCTGCGCGTGTCGCGGCGCCACGTGCCCGAGAGCGACTTCAGGTGAGGTGCACCGCACTGCTAGCTGTACTGCTCCACGTGCGACAAGCGCTTCGCGTCGGTCGCCACGTACCGCCAGCACCTGCGCGTGTCGCGGCGCCACGTGCCCGAGAGCGACTTCAGGTGAGGTGCACCGCACTGCTAGCTGTACTGCTCCACGTGCGACAAGCGCTTCGCGTCGGTCGCCACGTACCGCCAGCACCTGCGCGTGTCGCGGCGCCACGTGCCCGAGAGCGACTTCAGGTGAGGTGCACCGCACTGCTAGCTGTACTGCTCCACGTGCGACAAGCGCTTCGCGTCGGTCGCCACGTACCGCCAGCACCTGCGCGTGTCGCGGCGCCACGTGCCCGAGAGCGACTTCAGGTGAGGTGCACCGCACTGCTAGCTGTACTGCTCCACGTGCGACAAGCGCTTCGCGTCGGTCGCCACGTACCGCCAGCACCTGCGCGTGTCGCGGCGCCACGTGCCCGAGAGCGACTTCAGGTGAGGTGCACCGCACTGCTAGCTGTACTGCTCCACGTGCGACAAGCGCTTCGCGTCGGTCGCCACGTACCGCCAGCACCTGCGCGTGTCGCGGCGCCACGTGCCCGAGAGCGACTTCAGGTGAGGTGCACCGCACTGCTAGCCCACTCAACTGACATTTGTTACATGTATACACCATTATTACTTTTACTTTTTCATAATATGTATAAGAAAGAATGCAGCGTTCGTAGGAGAGTGAACCCTAGCGTGATAGTGTTGTGTGTTAGTTTCATGTGCAACGAGTGCGGCAAGAAGTTCGTGAACAAGACGCGCCTGCGCGACCACATCGACTGGGAACACCTCAAGAAGATCAAGTTCCGCTGCCAGCTGTGCAACAAGGTACGCTGTGTGCAACACCCAGCAAACAACACAAAAGTGAAATATAAAAAAACAACCGACTTGTGACTTGACTAGTTGCTGCTACGATGGCGAGATTTATTTAACACACGGGTAGAAAATATACTTAATAAAAAATTAAATAATTCGTAAATTGAAAAATTTTAATTTTCAAATATCTAAATAATAAAAACCTAACCAAAATTGAGATCACTCTGTGTAAAAGATTCATTCATGAAGCTACCTACCAGCTGGCTTACGTTATATCGGTCAGGGGGCCTAATCTGCTAATTTACAAACGTGTCAGTGGTCTCACAATGATGAGTTTTTGACAGATTTTCTATGGCATATCTGTCAAAAACTGATCATTGTGGGACCACTCACACGTTTGTAAATTAGTAGACTTGGCCCCTGATCCTTTGAAATGAAATGAAATGAAATGTATTTTTTGCAAGAGTTGTAGTACATTACAGATGGTCGTGTTTTTAACAGTTTCTAACACAATTCGCTAAAACTAGCATGCAAAAGTAAATGAATGAAGCTAATATAATTGACGGCATAATTTCCAAAAAATTGTGCTGAATTTCTTCAATTCGCCTACTTATGATCCGTGAATAATATGTAAATAATAGTGACAGGAAGTTATTATATAAATACGTATTATTGACGCTAACTTACGAGTTAACTTTCCTCAGCACCTGAGCAAAGTTAATTTTAATATGAGACTACCGCACGAGCTACCTCTACCGAATGAAAAACGAATTTTTAAAATCTTTCCACTAATAAGATGAAAATATCGAAGGACAAGTACATAGATGAACAAGGAACCTCCGCCTTTTTGGAAGTCGGTTAAAAATGTGACACATATACGATCAAGCTTAATTTTACAACGAAGTACAAAAATAATCAAGGTTTTCGTAAGATGACCGTACTTGTCAGCTCTGCCTATCTGTTCGGGAGTACAGGCGTGATGATATTCAATGTTTCAGCCGTTCAAGTGCCACACGTCGCTGTACGTGCACATGCAGAACGTGCACCGCAACAAGGAGAAGAAGGACAACCTGTGCCACGTGTGCGGCAAGTCTTACCAGGTGAGAATATCGTAAGGGCAACGTGTGCCACGTGTGCGGCAAGTCTTACCAGGTGAGAATATCGTAAGGGCAACGTGTGCCACGTGTGCGGCAAGTCTTACCAGGTGAGAATATCGTAAGAGCAACGTGTGCCACGTGTGCGGCAAGTCTTACCAGGTGAGAATATAAAAAGGACAACCTGCAACCATTTTGAAGGGAACTTAATGATCCAACACACGCGCCACCATCAGCGAGACATTAAAGTGAGCATGACATACTCTCAGCCGCCAGGGCACATTCAAGTCAATGAAAGACGTACCTAGTAAATGGTAGCTTTAAAGTACTTAGGTAAGTAGTGCTCACACACATGTGCTATGCAGTTATACAATACTTGGAGATTGAATTTATACAATGTAAAGATAGTTTTTACAATCTTCAGCAGCTCCAACAATATTTTCGTATGCTAATCAATTAGTTGTTGCTCCCTGTGGAGCTGGACCAGCGGCAGCGCTGAGCCAAGCATTTTTGTCAGTGATGTAATCCCCCAATTTATAATATGATTGGCGGCATATTCATGCGTTTTATACAAGATTTAAATTTTGTTTCATTCAGTTGGAGTATGTGGGGAGGTATTTTATTGTAACATTTTAAACAGTACCCCATGAAGGATGAGTCCACTTTAGCCAGTCTGAAGCCCGGTTGAACTAATTGGTCCCTATTCCTAGTCCTATAATTGTGTTTTTCACCTCTTATACTAAAAAGACTTTGATTTTTCCTTACGTACATGATGTTTTCGTAGATATATTGACAAGGTACCGTCATGATGTTAATATCTTTAAACAGTTCCCCTAGAGAATCGCGCATATGGAGGCCATATATTGCTCTGATAGCTCTTTTCTGCAGAATAAAAATAGACACGATATCTGCAGCCCGTCCCTATAGTAAAATACCGTAAGACATGATACTATGAAAGTAACTGAAATAGACTAGCCTCGCGGTATCTACATCAGTGAATTGACGGATTTTCCTCACAGCATATGCTGCTGAACTTAGCCGTCCTGCATGTTGATGATGGGATGGGATGAGATGATTGGATGGGATGTTAAATGAGGACCCCATTGCAGCCTTGAGTCGAGTGTGATCCCCAGGAAATCAGTCTTATCGACGAATTCTAGTTTCTCCCTATTAAATATTATGTCACAATCACTACTTTTAACATTCGGTAAAGCAAATCTCATGCATTTAGTTTTTTTCCTATTTAATACTAAATTATTAGCAGTGAACCAATCTTGGACCTGCAGTAGGGCGTTATTTACGTCATCAAGATTTGATGCACGTCTATTTATTTTAAAAATTAAGGAAGTATCGTCAGCAAATAACACCATTTGTGGTTGGTTTTTTAATAAATGGGGTAGATCATTAATATATACTAAAAAGAGGAAAGGACCCAATATCGAGCCTTGTGGAACACCCATTTTTACATTTAAACCGAGTGAATTGACACCATTTATTTGAACTTGCTGTTGTCTATAATTTAAATAAGATTTTACTAAACTGAGCGCAAGTTTACCTAGTCCGAAATGCTCTAGTTTTAAGAGTAAGGTTTTGTGATTTACGCAGTCAAATGCCTTGGAGAGGTCACAAAAGATTCCTATGGCATCTTGGGCCTCCTCCCACGCTGTAAAAATATGTTTTAATAAGGTGACACCGGCGTCAGTCGTACAACGTCCTTTGGTGAAACCATACTGCTGATCGTGTAAGATTTGGTTGGTGTTAAAATGATTAAGCATTTGATTGAGCATTACCTTTTCGAAGACCTTGCTGAACACCGGCAGAACAGATACTAGTCTATAATTGTTGGTTTCTTTACTGTCTCCAGATTCAAAAAGTGGTATAACCTTACTGTATTTCATTAAATCCGGAAAGACTCCTTGATCCACACATAAATTAAATTTTAAAGCCAAGTATGGTGCTATAGTCTCGATTATGGATGAACAAACTTTGATAGATAATCCCCATAGATCTTCGGTTAATTTTATTTTAATTTGTCGAAAATAACTATCTATATTTATATGCTTAAATTGAAATTCAACCGGGCAGCCTGGAACGTTCGCTCTTAATAAATCAATTGAGACATCGGGTGAAGAATTTAAAACTTCCGTCGTTTTAGCTGGTACGTTAGTAAAGAAGTGTACAAATTCTTGAGCTACTTCTAAATTAGAGCTTATGGCACCACGTGAAGTCTCCAATGTGTAATCAATGTTTCGTATTTTATTCTTATTAGTTTCACTATTTATAACTTTCCAAACTGATTTTATTTTATCTTCTGCTGATTTGATCTTGTTGCTTATAAACAGGGCTATCTTGCAGGTATTTCGAAATTTTTTGGAATATGTAGCAACATACTTATTGAAAGTTCCAGTGTTAATGTAAGGCTTAAGGCCATACAGCTCGAACAGTCTTTCCCTACTTATCCTAATACCACTAGTTGCCCAGTCACTAAAAATAAAATTAGGGCAATTATTTTTTGTTTTCTTTTCAAAAGTTTTATTGAATTCAGCGTGCACTACTGAAAGGAAATCCTCATACAATTTGTTTGCATCGTCCATATTCTGGCCCAGGGCATTTAACTTATTATTTAGGGTACTATTGAATCTATTTAATTTGCCTGTTGTAATCGGTCTAAATTGTATTTGTATTTTTTGCATTGGTGTTTTAAACTTAAAAGTTACCGTTTGTCCACTATGAACTCCATCATGTCTCATTACAGAACTCCATCATGTCTCATTACAGAACCTCCATCATGTCTCATTACAGAACTCCATCATGTCGCATTACAGAACTCATCATGTCTCATTACAGAACCCCATCATGTCTCATTACAGAACTCCATCATGTCTCATTACAGAACGCCGCCAAACTGAAGTACCACATAGTGGCGATGCACACGAGCGAGACGCCCTACCAGTGCCAACAGTGCGCCGCCGCCTTCGGCTGGTACTCCAGTCTGTACCGGCACGTGCGCGAGGTGCACTACAAGGTACGCTCACACACTCATATGTTCCTCATCTTAAGGGCTATTTTCGTCTGCTCATTGCACGATAGAGCCTGCTACAAAGAGATAGCAGTACACTTACAATTTTAACTGTATTTATGTCAATCTTTACAGATGAAGTTGCAGCCGAAAAAGTCTAAGAAATCGAAGAAGACAGACATCCTCCCCTCCCTGCTGCCCCTCCCAGTGGGCTTGCCGCCCGCGCACCAGCCCGGGCCGCCTTAGTACGTGCCTACCGAGGGTGAGCTACAGGGACCATTAACTAGCCAAACTCCGCAGGTGTGACGGGTATCGACACGATAAAAAAAATTTGGGGTCAACGACCGCTGGTAGTGTAGTTACTTGAAGTTTAAATTCAGAAAAACAGTTTTGTTTTATCGTGTGTAGATATCGATAACCATTACATCTGTGAAGCTTACACCAAAACACTGTTTTTTTTTAAATCAATATTACAAGTACCCTCCCCTCCCCTACCCCCCTCTACCTCTGGTTATTGACCCCGAAAAAAAATATAATTTTCTTTTTTTGTTTTTTCATGTTTATTTATACTCATCAGTCATCAGTTTCGCTAGCTAGCTTAATGTGACCCTGTACAGAGCGAACTTATGCCCGTTTTCACTAACACTAGGTGACACGTAAATGAATGTCTAAATAAATGAGCGCTGTTGGAGTTTGTGTTAGGAGTTAGGAGCTCATGCACAAATCTATATCTAATAAGTATTTGTAAAGCTGTTCGTTGGTAGCGCATCACTTGAGAGCGGCTGGACCGATTTGGTTGTTTTTTGTTTTAAAATGTTCGTAATAGTCCGAATTAGGTTATTATGAATAGAAAAATTGGAAAGTTTCCCGGAAAATTTTCAAAGTCAGGAAAATCTGAGTCTCTTTTTCCATTTTTGTTTGAACTCTTGAAACCTGGACAGGACAACGTCTGTCGGGTCCTCTAGTACATTATAACTACAGTACCTAAACTCGCGACAATCTAAGAAGTCCGTTTTGACAGCTATAAAAATGCTTTGTGTAGCGATGAAAAATAAAATTGATTTCTTTTTTATTGATTCTCGAGACATATCGATTGAACATACTTATAGAGTTTGTAATCGACGACTTATCTACATTGCTTAAAACTGATTCTCAAGGCTTAACGTTTTATTACATGTACGAGAACGAAACGTCAAAACGGACTTCTTAGATTGTCGCGAGTGTAGTAGTAAATATCGTACATCCAGTGTACAAAGAGACGTCTTTGTCTCTCATACTTGTGTGATAGTGTCTAACGCTCGATTTGTCATGTTAACGCTCCCGGCTCGTGCATAGTTATTGACACCGTTCGATACGCTTCCGTGCCGAATCGAACATCAATCACTGTTATTGAAGGAAACCTCTAAACGCTGTTCACAAATCCGAAACCTGAAAATTTTGACAGATTAAGGGGGATGCGCTAGGGTGGCCCGCGAAATTCAAATTTTCTTACCATTTTTGCAATTTGCAGGTCAGTATCAGGTTGTATGTTGATCTAAATATTATTAGCGCTCGTAACAAATATGGATTTACAGAATTATTAACATTAGAATCAGCAATACTATTCTCTAAGTTCATGTAAGTGCATTGAATGACGATTTCCTGAATTTTTCATTGCAATTTGAATTTCGCGGGCCACCCTCGCGTATCCCCCTTAAACCAAATAGACGACTCTATGAAATTCTTCCGACAGGACAAGGCCAGTGGGCCTAAAACGGTCACATTAGCAGTTCCTCTAAAGGCATTTCATTTCCTTAATTTCCAGCTGTCATTAGCAATTCCTCTAATTTGACACAAAAGCAATTCATATTATGTGAACGATTTTACGAATCTCCATAGAAAACTATCAAACAGATGAATTATTTCGTAATATGAATCGCACGCAGATCAAATTATGAATTGTCAGTTTGTGACATTTTACGATGATTCATAATATTTTCCTATTATGATTCAGCCAAATTGACCGTTTTAAGCCCCCAGGTGACCGATAATGTGTCATTTTCGAATGTTTGTGAATAGCTACGCACGTGTACTGTATTCAATAGAATTGTACGACAACTGAGTTATAGTAAACAATTCGAAGCTGAAGGCGGAACGTCAGTATTTTTCACGAAGCAATGTCTTCGTTAACATACTGTGATTAACAATGAGTATTGTTTTAATAATTAGTATTCAAAAATCAAATGAACTTTGTATTGAAAAATAATCATGAATCAAATATACACAGCCGAATATGCTCAGAATGATCATATCGCCACAAAACGGGAATGTGACTGAATTTTTATACTTTAATTTAATAAGTTAGTATTAATAAGTACGAATAATGAAATGATCTGTGTAAAATAAAATTAATTTTAATTATATAAATAAATCGTTTGATTTAAATGTCCCGTTGAGTCCCGGAGTGCCATCAACAGGAAGTAAAGAGAAGTCAGGTCTGGGTAGCCGACATATACGCCTTCTATACATCTAAACGAATTCTCATTTGTATCTCTTTTAAGTTTTATAGCATTTTTTCTTTGTTTACAAAATGATTAAGAAATCGAGGAAAGAATGCTGGCACTCTTGCCCTGGTACTAGTTCATTTGGCGCCGCCGTAAGAGGTATCCCAACGTCGCGAGGCACAAAATAAAGTTATATTTGTAAAAAATAGCATTTTAAAGTGTGCACTTAATATTACGCAAGCACCCGCCGAAACAAGAAAAAACGTTTGGGCACCTCTGACCTAGAGACACCTGGTATCAATTAAAATAAAAAGATCCTTGAAATGTTGATTATTTATTTAATTCATTTTGATGCTGTTATGAGTGTGGCTAAAAAATTATGAGTTTAAAAGAAATGAAACAACTGAATAGACTTGTAGTTCTTGATTTCACCACGTTCGTTACGATCCGTGTCGCGCTGTATTTGAAGTGTTTGTTTACAGTTTGCTTTGGATCCAGCTCAAGTACGAGGTGACCCTCACGTACCCGGTCGGGAAGGCGGTCTGACAGCCGAAGGGCGACTGAATTGAAGTCACTCCGATCTGAAATAGAAATATAGATATGTATCCCAAGTAGCACACTTGGCTGCTTATCAGCCGAGTAACGGATTCCCATCATGCTAAAAGCTGAATAACAAAGCTGCATAAGGGCTGTATAGGGCCTTATACAGCTCTTATAACTCTTAAATGGGCACAAATTATTCAGCCTTAAGTTCACGTAGCTGCTTAGGAGCTGTGTAGCAGCAATTTAACAGTGTTATAAGGGGTAACGACAGTACTATGAGCTGAATATCGACTGACTAAGAGATCACAAGTTACTCTTTATTCAGTAAATATGTCACATCTACGCTCTTAATAGATGTTTTAAACCGGGAAAGGCTGCTTGCGGCCAGTGTAAAAGTGAACATATTTGATGTAGCAAACATAATTATAGAAGCAAATATATAGGACGAATTTTAATGTGAGGGAGAGTAGAGTAGAGTAGAGTTAGCGACATTTTTTGCTGCGGTATTTATCATTGTTATGTAGGTAGAGATCGTCTAAAAGATATTTATATTAGATATTTATTAGATAGATATTTATTTGTTTAACATGCATTAACATACAATCGAGTGCAAGTGTTAGTTGTCATGCTCCTCCGAAACGGCTTGACCGATTTTTATGAAATGTTATATGTATAAGTATTCGGTAGGTCTGAGAATCGTTCGTAATATATTTTTGATAAGTAGGTAGGTAGGTAGGTCCGCTAGGACCAATGCCTGCTGGGGTTGCGGGAAAGTCCGAAAGGGATACCGGGACCTTGGCAACAGGCAACTGAAGGAACACGGGTGGGTTTTAGTCAGTAAAAGTCTGACACGCCCTCCCGCTCCGCCCAGAGCGGGAGAAGTAATTTGAAGAATTCCCACCCTCAAAAAAAAGGCCTGTTAACAAGTACCAGTTTATTATAGTAAAGTTCAACTTACCAGCAAGGCTGGGCCGTTGTAGGCTGTAGTTCGGTTGTAGTAGTTTTCCATCACCAGCGGCCCGCCGAGGTCGCCCCCGCACGTGCCGCGCACCCACGCGGTGGAGCCGCTCGCGCAGATCAACTTGCTGTAGTCGTCGGGGCTCTGAGCCAATCGTCTGTAGCAGTCGTAATAACTACTGACCGACACGCTCACGGCATGTTGTGACGTATCGGGACCAACAGTAGAAACTGAAAGCAGTGCAAATACAGGGTGTAATTTTAGTTGTTTAAATCCTCTTAAGGGATCATTGTACTCATCATTATGAATAGCTTTCACAATGGAAACAAACCTGAAATCGCGAAACAAAAATCTACTGCACAGATATTATAATACTACGTATCTGTTGTTCATTTTGACGAGCTATGCGAACACAAATTTTTTTTCGCGGTCATCTGTCGTTTTATGTTTGTTACGTAATAACAGCCGCTCGGGTCGATCCATCAGGTTAAGCTACGCTTGCCAGGGGTGATCCGTGGATGGGTAACCATCTTTACATATCGAGACTCCTCCGTGCCTCGGAAAGCACGTTAAGCCGTTGGTCCCGGCTGTCATTTGTGGTTCTTTGGCAGTCGTTACGGGTCGTCAGAAGCCCGAAAGTCTGACAACCAGTCTTACCAAGGTGTAGTATTATAATATCTGTGCCAAGGGGTATCGTATTACCCAGTTACTGGGTTGTGGAGGTCACATAGGCAGTCGTTCCATGTAAAATACTGGTATTCAGCTGCATCCGGTTAGACTGGAAGCCGTCCCCAACATAGTTGGGAAAAGGCTCGGCAGATGATGATATTTGTTACGCAATTAACTCGCTGGTTTTTTTTTACGACGAGAGCTCGTCCATCACAGCACACTGCTGTATTGGACGAGCTCGCTTCGCTGGCCCTTTTTTGCATAAGTCGACATAGTAGCTCTCAATTCTGTATAATGCTCTAATAGTAGATTGCGAGGGCACTAAATTAACACAAGTGCATTAATTAGCAAGGTGCGTAATCTACTTTTCTTTCAACTACCAATGTACTTACCGTGATAAAATATACCTACTCAAGTTAATGAAAACAAAGTTATCCCGCGACTTTTGCGGCAAAAGGTTATTAACAATTTCTCAACTCAACTCAGCTCAACTCAACTCAGTTCAACTCAGCTCAACTCAGCGTAACTCAGCACAACTCAGCTCAAATCAACTCAACTCAGACAGGCAGACAGAGCCGGAGAGACGAGCCTTAGTAATAGGGTCCCGTTTTACCCTTTGGGTATGGAACCCTAAAAACAGTGCATTAAGAATAACAAACAGTGCAACAATGAAATTTCATACAATTTACTGCACTGTTTTGGTTCTAAACAAACAATACGTCCTTTGTGATCGGTTTTGTAGTGATTAATGATAACATTATTATGTAGTTGAAAGAAAAGGAAATTACGCCGCTGAATACTTCCAACAATGGATGATCACTCACAGTCACTCGTCTTCCCGAAGCCGGAGACACGCGCGGTGAGTCCTGCAAAGTTATCGTTGACTTGTGACGGAGTCGGCAGACGCACTGGCTTCTGGTCACCTGAAACATAAAAAAAACGTATTGAACCGACCGTTTTGCACTATGAGTTAACATTATTTGGACGTAACATAATTTTGGTTCAATTGTTGTTCAATGTCTGAAAGTTTAAATTTGGTGCTGCCTCAGAACGTATTGGCGAAGTGTAGGACTAGGACTGCCTGCGCTAACAGTACGTGTTGGCGAGGTGTAGGACTAGGAATGCCTGAGCTAACAGTACGTATTGGCGAAGTGTTGGACTAGGACTGCCTGCGCTAACAGTACGTATTGGCGAGGTGTAGCACTAGGACTGCCTGCGCTAACAGTACGTATTGGCGAGGTGTAGCACTAGGAATGCCTGCGCTAACAGTACGTATTGGCGAGGTGTAGCACTAGGAATGCCTGCGCTAACAGTACGTATTGGCGAGGTGTAGCACTAGGAATGCCTGCGCTAACAGTACGTATTGGCGAGGTGTAGCACTAGGAATGCCTGCGCTAACAGTACGTATTGGCGAGGTGTAGCACTAGGAATGCCTGCGCTAACAGTACGTGTTGGCGAGGTGTAGGACTAGGACTGCCTGAGCTAACAGTACGTATTGGCGAAGTGTAGGACTAGGACTGCCTGCGCTAACAGTACGTGTTGGCGAGGTGTAGGACTAGGAATGCCTGAGCTAACAGTACGTATTGGCGAAGTGTTGGACTAGGACTGCCTGCGCTAACAGTACGTATTGGCGAGGTGTAGCACTAGGACTGCCTGCGCTAACAGTACGTATTGGCGAGGTGTAGCACTAGGAATGCCTGCGCTAACAGTACGTATTGGCGAGGTGTAGCACTAGGAATGCCTGCGCTAACAGTACGTATTGGCGAGGTGTAGCACTAGGAATGCCTGCGCTAACAGTACGTATTGGCGAGGTGTAGCACTAGGAATGCCTGCGCTAACAGTACGTATTGGCGAGGTGTAGCACTAGGAATGCCTGCGCTAACAGTACGTGTTGGCGAGGTGTAGGACTAGGACTGCCTGAGCTAACAGTACGTATTGGCGAAGTGTAGGACTAGGACTGCCTGCGCTAACAGTACGTGTTGGCGAGGTGTAGGACTAGGACTGCCTGAGCTAACAGTACGTATTGGCGAAGTGTTGGACTAGGACTGCCTGCGCTAACAGTACGTATTGGCGAGGTGTAGCACTAGGAATGCCTGCGCTAACAGTACGTATTGGCAAAGTGTAGCACTAGGAATGCCTGCGCTAACAGTACGTATTGGCGAGGTGTAGCACTAGGAATGCCTGCGCTAACAGTACGTATTGGCGAGGTGTAGCACTAGGAATGCCTGCGCTAACAGTACGTATTGGCGAGGTGTAGCACTAGGAATGCCTGCGCTAACAGTACGTATTGGCGAGGTGTAGCACTAGGAATGCCTGCGCTAACAGTACGTATTGGCGAGGTGTAGCACTAGGAATGCCTGCGCTAACAGTACGTATTGGCGAGGTGTAGCACTAGGAATGCCTGCGCTAACAGTACGTATTGGCGAGGTGTAGCACTAGGACTGCCTGCGCTAACAGCCGCGATACTACCTCGTTTGGCAGCATAATTGTGCTTTTACGAAGCGTCTGTGCTGTGACTAAAAGAAAGTGCGAGTTGAACTCGTGTGGAGAGGGTTCCGTACGATGAATGTGATATAATAATATACTAGTACCTAATATGTTTTATACGATTGTACTTAGTTGAAAAACATGTTCTCCCTTACATTCTGTTGAGTACGCTGCGGCGCAGGCACGTGCGACGCAGACATCTATATGCGTTCTGTGCAGACAAGTGTCTGTCCTGCTCTGCGTCCTGTTTGTACTAGCTAGGACGCCGGGACGCGCATGCGCTCGCGGCCTATGTCTGCCCCTACCCTGCAAAATCTGTACTGTGCTGTGCTGCCTCACCTGCGTTTCAGCATACGCTTAGTCTAATGCAGGCCTTGTATAGTTAGGGGCTCTACAAAGATCTGACAACTTTTTTACAGCGAAGGCGTTATGTGTGTCTGCCAACCACTTTGGTGCGTAAGTTAAATTTGGTCTATGCAACTTACTGTTGCTGCCTTGGTACCACTTCAAGGAAAGCACTGCAAGGTCATCTTTCAGTAAAGTGGGATCGAACCCTGGATGTATGGCCACGTCCTTCACTTCATTCCGCCAAGCATAAAACAGTTTTTTGGCACCCAATACCGCCTGAAACAAATAGTTTTTTTTTTAAATACAGGTTCATTTTAAATTAGCTAGCGAAACTCCACAGACGAGATAGTTATCGATGTTTAAAAATTACAAAACAAAAGAATAGAATAAGTGATGATCTTCTTTTGAGGTCAACGACCGCAGACAGTGTAGTTACAAAAAATATGAGTTTAGAAAATACGCACCCTAATTGCGTAATACACGATTAATAAGAATTGGAATTGGTTTGAAACAAATGGTATTTCTTCATAAGTTAAAAAAAAATTTGCTCAGCAACATAAATAATGCAATGAATATTGGAACTGTCAAAAAGAAACATTTACTAAAATAGTTTAGTACGCAATTAGATAGTCGCAATAGGGAATATGGATGTGATTCAAATAAGGGTCAATTATATATTTTTTATAAACTATGTTACTTCAGAATTATGCCTCCATCAATATTTTTGAATAAAATTTCTTTTTGAGCAAGGATTTTTTTTTTTTAAGTCCCAAATAACTGTGGGTAGTTCAAATACTTGAAAAGCTAAGAGCGGATGTGACGTAAGAATCCGGGATAACAATTAAAATGTGAATGTCAAGTCAATCAACAAGTGTCAAGTCAATGTCAAACGCTCCTACAAAAAGGAGTGTTTGACGTTGACTTGACAGTTGCTTGTTTGTTTTCACGGACTGTGACGTCACCACACCAAGCGCGCCAAATGGAGGGCGTTTAAATAGCCCGGATCGGTTGGATATTTAAAAAAATATTTAAAGTACTTTAAATTGCTTTTTTGCCGTCGAATTTTTTTAAACTATTATTTGACGATGTAAACTATCGAATCAAAATATTAAAAAAATACATGCATATTCCCTAATCCGGGTTATAGGGGCTGTAAAATAATACCCAAAAGTACTAGTAATACAAAAATGTAATTCACAAATTATAAAACCTCACAGACTCATCATGGTGATAATGTTTTTAACCGACTTCTTCAAAAAGAAGGAGGTTCTCAACTCGTCTGTATGTTTTTTTTTTTGTGTATGTGTTACGTGATTACTCCGCCAAATATGAATCGATTTTGATGATTCTTTTTTTGTTTGTTAGGTCATGCTTCAGAGGTGGTCCCATTCCCATATAAATTTTGTTCACTTTGCTTGCGTAGTTTTTAATTAAGTTAGCTTCAATATTACGTATTTTTCCCACTTAGTTTGTGTAGACGATATTCTATGTGACTCCGTCACTGTTATTTACATAGCAGGTAGTGGTATTCGAATTAGTGTGGGGTAAGTACCAAAACTAAGAAGAGAAAAATAAAAAAAATACAAAAAAAAACGACCGACTTTTTTGTTTTTTTTTTAAGGTCGGTTGTTTTTTTTTTGTAAAATGTTTCTAAATCTGTTAAAAGTTCACACACTACAAAAAAATATCTACTTATCGTGTTTGGTATCTACTGAAAGGTTATTTATAAGCAAGGAGTACTTTCTAAAAACGTATTAGTTATCTATAATTATTCATACATAACCCTATCATCTGCCTAGCCTTTACCCAAGTACGTATTGGTGACGGCTTCCAGTCTAGCCGGATGTCACCGTGTCCCACGTATCACACTGACCTCCATCTTCTCCGCCTGAGTGTACCCGTCGAACCAGCACTGTGCGGCCGTGAGCACCTTGTTGCCGCCCAGCCACGTGCCGCTACACACGGACATCTGCTTCGTCCTCATCGTTACGATCAGCCCGACCTGGAATGAGCGTTAAAATTACCTACTTAATATTCACACACACACTTTGAGTTCAAGTTATATGGCACCCATACTTCAGGTCAGGACCCAACAGACGTCGTCCTGTCGAAGCGATAGGTCATACAATTTTTTTTGGAGTTTAATGTTTATCAATCGGTTTTCACATTTAACACGCTACGTTTTTATGTCTTACATCGTACTTTTACACTCTTTATTTGTTTTTTTTTTTTTTATCCGATGTGTAATTGTGTGCCTCTTAATCTGTGCTGAATAAATGTATTTTCTTTCTTTCTTTTTTTCTTACCCTTACTTTATAAACGTCGTTTTTAACAGACTTCTAAAAGGATGAGGTTATCAATTTCGATGTTTATACTTTTTTTTTACCCGACTACGGCGAAGAAAAAAGGAGTGTTATGATTTTAACCGGTATGTATGTATGTATGTATGTATGTATGTATGTATGTTCATCTGTTCCCTCCTATCTTCCAAACCACTTATCACAATTTGACAAATGAGGTATCGTTAGAAGCGTCGTGATTGTCCGCTGGTTATAGGCTATGTGAAGTCACATTAAATTAAAAATGGCGCCCTCTAGAGGACATAAAGTGAGGAACTTAAAAAAAAATATGGTTCAATCGTACCATGTTGGGTATCAAATGAAAGGGTTTAATGAGCACATTTCAAAAATATATATATTATAACCCCAAAAGAATTTAAAAAAAAAATCAAGTAATAAAAACTAAAACTACGACTTAAAATGTTTAAACAAGATACCACAGACAGACAAATTAAAAATCCGGAGTCACACGTAATCTGTTCGATTTATGCCCTAACACGTGTGACTCCGGATTTTTAATTTGTCTGTCTGTGGTATCTTGTTTATACATTTTAAGTCGTAGTTGGGTTTTAGTTTTTATTACTTGATTTTTTTGTTTTTTCGGACATAGGTAACTCCGTCATATATCGACGGGTTTGCAAAATTCTTTCTTTTTTGTTACAATTGGACCATCTCGGAGTACCCTTTGGTACTCCGAGATGGTCCAATTGTCATCAAGTCAGGACTCGGGATCTGATGATGGGATCCTGGAGAAATCGAGGGAAAAGTTCCGAAATTACAGTTATTTTTAATTTTTTTGGAAGTCGTTTTTTTGTTGAAAAAGTTTATACTTACTTACTTAGTGTACTTTAAAATTATGTTTTATTCGTAAATAAAATGTTTTTTTTTAACTTTGGCCCGTCCGTAACTCTGTACCCTTCCCCTTGTTAGGACTTGTTGCCAGACTTTCGGGCTTCTGACCCGTAAGTAGGTACCTATTATGTACTGTCAAAAATCTACGAATGACAGCCGAGACTTTCGAGGCATGGGCACGCCACATAAGTGAGGAGTGGCTAGAGAGGCACCACGGTGTCCTCAGCTTGCGCCTGACGCAGGTTCTCACCGGACTTGACCGGACACGCCTGCTACGGGAGGTTCCTGTTTAGGATTAGGCGGGCTGAAACGCCCGGGTGTCATCACTGTGTGGATCGCCCGGAGGACACGGTGGAGCATACGGTGGAATTCTGCCCGGCTCGGGCGGAGCACCGCCATGTCCTCGTGGAGGCGATCGGCGGCCTTCTCAGACCTTGCGCTTCCGGCTCTGGTTCAGGCCATGGTACGGAGCGAGAGGGAATGGAAACTCATCACCTCCTTCAGCGAAGCAGTAATGCTCGCGATCCTTCGCGACCCGTCTCCTCCTGGAGACGGAACGCGTGAGGGAGAGGCAAAATTCGCGCTCTCAGTCTCCTAGCCGCCGCAGGAGATGCTCTGGGCGTCGGGAATCCCAGGCGGATTCCCGGCCACCGTAGGTGCGGGCTTGCGGACGGTGAGCAATGGGTAGCTCGCCAGCCGATAAGGACCAGGCGGGGTCGACGACGCGTTGTGTTTCACGCGCGCCTCAAAGAGATGTCATCACAATTGACGGGGCTAGGGCTTATCAGCCTGCCAGGGTTGCGCGAAAGTCCGAAACGGATACCATGGCCCTTGGCAACAGGCACCTGAAGGAACACAGGTGGGTTTTAATCAGTTAAATTCTGACACGCCCTCCTGCTCCGCCCAGAGCGTGAGAAGTTATTTGATGATTTGCCACCATCAAAAAACTTTCGAGGCACGGAGGAGTCACCCATCAGTGGACAGCAGCCAACGTAGCTTAACCATCGATCCACCTGTAGGTACGATGTTACTTAGGCAGCCAACATGAGGAGGGGCCTGCGGGCGGCGAAATTGGGGGCTAAGTCGTCGCCCGAACAGTCAGGTCCAAAGAGGTGGCATGCAGCACATCATGCGTACCTTTATAGGAGGACGTGCGGTGGGATCGGCCGCACTTTGTGATGAGGCCCGCTAGGCATGGCGGGCTGATACCAGTCGGGGGTGCGGCGCATGTACAAGTATCTCCCGGGCCCCCGATTCATGGTAGAAGTAGGAACAGTGGGGTTTTAGTCGGTAGGAGTCCGACATAACATCCATAAAAAGGCAGGTTATTTGAGACAACTAGCACTTACAACAAACATTAAATTCAAGAAAAATTATACTCAAAATGGCTCACCAAATGTGGGTTGTCGCTAGGCTGCGATGGACTCCCTCCAATGATTCTAGAGCTCATCTGCCTGGTTTCTATCTCCCTGATTCTAGCAGCCTCTGGGATGCCCACATCTTGATGGTAACCCAGACCCAACGCTTCAGAGACAACGAACACGAAGAGGCAACAGTACACCAGCAGCTTCATGGTTGACGAAGAAATACTCTTTAGTTACAAACTTTTTGTAGAACAATATACAATGCCGTTCTGATTCAAAGTGTGGGGACAGAGATTTGTACACGTTATATAGGTACTAACGCATGACAAGTGCTGCACAGTTGAAGTACTTTCCTATCAATAGGTTTGTAGTTGTCTGCCACTTTGCTTGCATTCAAATTCTCAGTACCTATCAGATTCTCAAGACAATAGGGAATATGCATGTGATTGAAATATGGGTCAAATATTTTTTTTTATAAACTATATTACTTCAGAATTATGCCTCCATCAATATTTTTGAATAAAATTTCTTTTTGAGCGAGATTTTTCAAATACTTGAAAAGCTAAGAGCGGATGTGACGTAACAATCCGGGATAACAATCAAAATGTCAATGTCAAGTCAATCAACAAGTGTCAAGTCAATGTCAAACGGTCCTACAAAAAGGAGTGTTTGACGTTGACTTGACAGTTGCTTGTTTGTTTTCACGGACTGTGACGTCACCACACTAAGCGCGCCAAATGGAGGGCGTTTAAATAGCCCGGATCGGTTGGATATTTTTAAACATTTTTTTAAGTACTTTAAATTGCTTTTTTGCCGTCGATTTTTTTTTACTATTATTTGACGATGTAAACTATCGAACAAAAATATTTGAAAAATACATGCATATTCCCTATTAGTCTGTGTTTTTTCCGACCGACTTCCAAAAAAAAAACACAAAAAAAGTGAAAAATAACTTTAATTTCGGAAATCTTAGTTTTTCAATTTTTGTTTTTTGCTACCGACTTCCGAAATTAAAGTAATTTTTCACTTTTTATGTGTTTTTTTTTGGAAGTCGGTTGTTTTATTTTTGTTGTTTAATCATTATAGTTAAGATAGCAATACACCCTTTTTTTTTTTTTTTTTTTGGTTGCGAAAAATAAAAAATCTTTTTTTTTTTTTTTTTTTTTTTTTCTTTTTTACACCCACATTTCGCCAGTTATATTTAAGGGGCGAGCCTATTGTCAATAGCATAATCAGCCTATAAAGTTCCCACTGCTGGGACACAGGCCTCCTCTCTGTGAGAGGGAGCGGGCCGTAATCCACCACGCGGACCCAGTTGGCGGATGTTACATTATATGCTTCCTCTCGATGTTTTCCTTCACCGTTTTGAAAGCAGTGGTGATGAAATAATTTACACTAGGTGAAGCGACTGTCAGGGTTCGAACCTACGACATACAACTCGTAAGTCGCGGCCATCACCACTACCTTTATGAACGTGGCAAGAAAAATACACAATCTGTAAAAATTTCAACTGTCTACCTATAACGGTTCAAGAGATAGCTCGCTGACAGACAGATAGACGGGCAGATGGACAGCGGAGTACGACTTCGAGTACGGAACCCTAAAAATGTTAGTTAAATAATTAAATGCGTCATCGATGCAATAACAAAACACTTCTATTTTATTTTATTAAGTAAGATTATACTTACAGGGTGTAAAAACACCGTTGTCACTCAAACCATGGGTAGTTGACTTAAATATAAAAACAAATGACCGAAAACTAAACTACAAAAAAAAAAAACGGTATAAACTGACTTCAAAAAGGAGAAGTTTCTCAATTCGTCTGAATGTTTTTTTTTTTATGTTACGCGATTACTCCGCCAATGAATCGATTTTGATGACTCTTTTTTGTTTCGACTTCGTCCGCGTGGATTTCGTACTTTCCTCTAAACACTTCCATCCCCATTGAAAGACACAACAAGACATTTATTTATGTAGATAAATAAGTTTCGGGCCAATTTTTATGTTTACTAATAACCAAATGAATAAGATTTTTCTTATGAACTGTATCCACTCCTTGGGGACGGATTTCTCTCTTTCGGAAATGTAATTTACAATGTTTTTGTGAGCTTCGGCGATAGGTACCTACCTTTATGATATATTATATCAATCTGCCAATCTGCCTGCCTTTTCCCAACTATGTTGGGGTCGGCTTCCAGTCTAACCGGATGCAGCTGAATACCAGTATTTTACATGGAGCGACTGCCTATCTGACCTCCACAACCCAGTAACTGGGTAATGCGATACCCCTTGGTTAGACTAGTTGTCAGACTTTCGTGCTTCTGACGACTCGTAACGACTGTCAAAGATCCACAAATGACAGCCGGGACCAACGACTTAACGTGCTTTCCGAGGCACGGAGGAGTCTCGATATGTGAAAATGGTCACCCATCCACGGACCAACCCCGGCAAGCGTAGCTTAACCTGATGGATCGACCCGAGCGGCTGTTATTACTTAGCCACGAGCTCCTCATGATATATATCATCCTAGTTAAATGATAGTGTAATAACCCCCTTATCCCCCGTAGGTAAAGGACAACTGTCAAAGATCTACAAATGTTAGCCGGGTTCTAGAGTGCTTTCGTAATGGATGGATAATATTCAGCCACCACGCGCTTATCAATGTTATTTGTTGAAAAACAAAAAAAAAAAGCCCAAATGCGTGTCAAACCATACACTGTATGATTTTACCAGCCGCAAAAACATTACCCTCCTTCTGGGGCAGTCGGGTAAAAATAAGTTTCTATTTCACATAGTAGTATTTCAGCAAAAAAAAAAGTGATAATTATACTTAACTATCCACAAATTAACGATTTTATCTAAATATTATCTAAAAATTTATCTAAAAAAAAAACATTTTTTTTTTTTTTTCAACTAATCTTCAGGATGTTTGTCAGCAGTTCAGCACGACTAAGGACATCATGCTGAATCGTACGTCAATGTATGTATAACTAGCTTCCGCCCGCGTGGTATGTCAATAAAAAGTAGCCTATGTCCTTTCTCAGGCTCTAGACTATCTGTGTAGGTACCAAATTTCATTTATATCGGTTCAGTAGTTTTAGCGTGAAAGCGCGACAGACAGACAGACAAAGTTACTTTCGCATTTATAATATTAGTAAGGATAATCTGAAGCGCTCGAGTATTTCCAAATAGCGTATTTTTTTGCTGCATTTTCAGGAATCCGCCTCCATATTTCCTACCCCTTTATGCTTTCTGGAGCGATTCTGATAAAATAGTTAGCAAGGAAAAGACAGTTCGGTAAAGTCCCTGCTGTGTATGAACAATAAACTTGTCAGAAACTGAATTAACTCGAGAGCTCATTAGAATACTTAATATTATAATTATCTGGAGTAGCTTACTTGTGCTACAAGTAAGTAGGTACTTAGTAACGTAGATTAGCTATCTTGTCCACAGCCATGTGTCGGTAAATCTGAGACATAGTGATGATGATGAGTGAGAGTTTTTTTTTACTGAGAGAGTTGGGGAAATACAACATTATGTTTTGTTTATGCTAAACCCGCAAAGGGGTCATTGTCATTGGTCATTTTAAACAACTTTTTCTATGGGACCAAACTTGAAATCGCGAAAAAAAAATCAGCTGTTCCATACATTTTTTCGATTTCAGTGAACACAAATGTATGGAACAGCAGATTTTTTTTTCGCGATTTCAAGGTTGGTCCATAGAAAAAGTTGTTCAAAATGATGAGTAAAATGACCCCTTTTCGGGTTTAGCATAAACAAAAAATTATGTTGTATATTTTATTTTTATTTTATTTATTAGGGACAAAAAAACAGTTACATGTTAAGGTTAAAAATTATGAGTCGTAACACAAATAGGTAAACATATAACCCACACCATTGTCCACGAGTTACTAGATGAACAAATCAGGAACGGAAATGTATATACAATATTATCTTATTATGTTTAACTGAATTTAAAGATTATTGATATGTTAAGAGTGTGGTGAAAGAGTATTTATAGCTAGTGTTTTAAATTTTTTACTTGAAAGAGAGAAGACATCTATGTCCATGAAGTGCGTGTTATAGGTTTCAACAAGTTGACGAAGAGGCACTCGTGTCCCGGCGTTAGTCCTGCATGAATCTACGTGGAACAGCTGGGGCACGCGCGCTGCCCGTCTGATAACAGTTCTAGGCACTGTATAGCGCAACTTATTTGTGATTTCAATACAGTCAAATATAAGTAGTAGTATAATAAAATAACCTATAGGTAATCAGGTAATCAGTAATAATCACAGTGTCAATCACAATCCTAGAGTTTTGTAGGATAACGCTAATTCATTGCTGCCTGCTCAACGACGTAAGTCAATGAACGTGGGTGAACTGGCAAAACCATTGCGATCAAAATTGTCATAAATAAGTGTTTCGTAACTACCCCGCTGTAGCCCCCTTGTTGATACTATGTACTAGCGACAGTTTCCGGGAGCACGCTAATGAGCGAGTGTGCAAGAAACTCAAACTTTACTTACAAGCCAGCATTTTATTTTGAGCTCCGTAGGTATGAAACCTTACCTCAGCCCCCGAAACGGTTAGCCATCGTAACAATTTACGAAATCAAGCGCCGGCGACTGAGTTCACAACCGAAGGTCACCATTTACAGGCATTTTTGAATTGTCAAAGAGTCGTAAATCTCTATGGAGAAGAACAGGCCAAAAGCTCCAAGTACACCCCCTGCCATTTTGTCCGTCTACAATGTAAGTACGTCTACGGTGTAGGATGTAAGGGTAAACACTCTTGTCATTCAAACCATGGGTAGTTGACTTAAATATAAGAACAAATGACCGTGCACAACAAAAAAATAACGTTATTTTCATTAAAAAAAAAAAAAAAGTTTCTATCCGACACCGTGCTCGCTAGCGAAATAGCTGAGAGACTGAAGGAGGGGTCGCGTTCGCGGCCGATCAGGTCACGTCCCGCACCTCGCGCCCGTGTTGAGACGCAATTTCGTTGCCCTAGCGCATAGGGCAACAAACTTACGTCTCCTGCGGTAAAATGTAGATTAAAAAAAATAAAAAATAAAGTTGTAATTTTCCATTAATTTTACGTTCTATAAATGAAACCAAACCACTGGTTGCCAGGATAACGGTGTTTACACTAACACCCTGTATAATACTACCGTTTTCTACCCCGAAGGGAGGAAAACGATTATTTCAGGTCTTGCCGAGGCTTGACCTTTCGGAGATTAGCTTTTATTCCTACAACACACAAAATCCTCTTACCTACGTAGTCTCGTCTATGAGTGAGTGGAGCGGTGCGGGGGAGGTCCCCGCGCGGTCGAGGCGGCAGCGAGCGGGCGGCGACTCGCGCGCCTCCCGCGTCTTCCGTTAGTACCTGCCTCCGAAAGAGTCGGCAAGGCATTGCTCAGGTCAAGCCTCGGCAAGACCTGAAATAATCGTTTTCCTCCCTTCGGGGTAGAAAACGGTAGTATTTCAGTTCTGTGCCTCGGCTTGACCTTTCGGAGAAGTGTTTATTATCTGCCGGCTCCAAGAGACCAGCGTACTGTGACCCTAGTCTTCTTGGCTTATTGGAAATAAGTCATCTGAATTAGTGGATATTTGTCCTTTGGGAATTTTCAAATATACCAATAAAATATTCTAATACAGCAAAAATCAATTATGTATTAAGCTTTTACAATATTGCTCGTATTTTGTGTCAATTAACAATCATAAATTTCTAATAATAACGTTTATATTTATTTGGATGATTTATACAATCAATTATGAAAATGAACTAAATAGCTTCAAAAGTGCTACGTAGTGCATTTCCACTAGACCTCTTAGGCCTTTCAACTTCTTTACAGTAGTGTTTGAAGAAGTTCGTAGATCCTCTCCAGTTCCCCCGCCTCAAGATCTCATCCAAAGGCGTATCACTTGCGTAGTCGTATGAAGCAACCGCGGATCTTATTGAACCCGGTGTGCAATTGATGCCTATATCTTTAAAGGAGGTTTTTAACCAGCCCGCTATTACTGCTCTGGACGCAGCCTTCACCTTTCCTCTAGTAGTTATAAAGAGATTATGTAAGTTCTCTTGAGATTTACGCCTCTCCGATGTAACATCAATAAGGCACCTAACCCAGCTCACTAAATCAAAAGTTGAGTTATCTGATTTATTTAATAACCATCCTGATTGACGACCCCTTGTGCCGTCCGTCTTTGAACCGAAGATAGGCCAAAACGTTACCGACATCTCTGTAGTAATGTAATTATCTTTACCAATACTTAGAAGAGTCAGATCATGGATTCTTCGTCCCGATGCCAATAATAATAATAAGGACACATAACGTGATACTTGGAAAATACTCTTTTTATCAGGTGGATGAGTCTCTACCCAAAATAAGAGGTCCTGAATGTTCCATATTTGGGATTTAGGAATGAAGGAGGCCTGTTTTTGTAGATTAATTGCCTTTAACATTGATGTGATAAGCGGGTGTGAGGATAAGTTTTTGACTTGTTCAGGATCTGAAAAAGTCGCTATCACCGATTTATGTACCAAAATGGTTGCGTATGCCAACTTTTTAACCCTAAATAAAAAGCTTAGGTATGACGCAACCTCCTGTGGACGAGGCCTGTCAGGTTTTGCCCCATACTGTTTACACCACGAAGTCCACTGTTTCCATGAAGAACTGTAGGTCTTCCACGTAGACTTTCGCCAAGCGGACTGGAGAAGTGCGACATCTTCCAACTGAAGCCCCGCAGTTAGTTGGCTCCACCCCGTACCTTCCAGACCTCCAAACATAGACCTTTCATTCCCGGAGGGGGCTGTTCGGTCGATAGGTCTATCAGATGCCGGTCCAGGTCCCAGATTAGAAACGGTGCTTCCACTGACCTCTTTTTGAGGTCTCCTCTCCAAAAAACATTTTCCCATCGTGGTACAACCAGTAGAAAGAATCCCGAAGCCTTGTTCAGGTGCTGCAGGACCTTGGGGATGAGAGGTGGAGGGGGGAAAATCCACGCCAACTGGAAGTGCCACTCCTTGCTGAACGCGTTTACAAATCGCGCATGGGGATCTTTGGCATCTAAAGTCACATAATGGGGGACTACTTTGGACAGATTTGTCGCAAACAGATCTATTAGGGGCGTGCCCATCCTTTGAAATATTTTCGTCGTTATATCCTTGCAGAGATGCCAATCTGGGAGATTCTTGGCTCGAGAGAGAGAGTCCGCTATGGTGTTGTATCGACCAGGGATGTAAAAAGGGAGAAGGTCCACTTTTAGACGATGGGCCAGCAGAAGTAATTCCCTTGTGGACTCCAGAAGTGTCAATGATCTCGTTCCACCTTGATTTCTCACATAAGCCACAACAGTTCTGTTGTCTGACTGAACCATTACTGCCTGTCCCCTTATTACTTCTGGGAATTTGACCAGCGCCATTGAAACTGCATACAGCTCTTTTCGATTTATATGCCAATCTAGCTGTGCCTTGGTCCATTGCTGTGAGAAGTGAAAGTTTCCTACTTGTACTCCCCAGCCTATGTTGGAGGCATCCGCTGTAATAAATATCTTTGGTTCTGGAACGAACATTCTTCCCGGTCGGGATAAGTTCTTTATCCACCAGTTTAAGTCGTCCATGGCTGCCTTTGGCAGCAAGCACATACTCTTGGGCTTGCTTTCTGGTAGAGCACGAGACGCCCTCTGCAGATTTCTTGTAAATAGACGCCCCAAGGGAGTCACCAACGCTGCGAATCCCAGTTTGCCTATCAATGACGTCCCTTGATTCCAGTTCCAACAACGGCCATTTACTAGTCTTTTCAGATCTTTTGACAACTGATCGCATTTCTGTTTTGGTAGACTTTTTCTGTTTGCAAACGTGTTCCAAATTATGCCTAAGTACTCTATCTCTTGTGTAGCTTTCACAACCAACTTTTCCAAGTTTAGGACCCAACCGAGACTTTGGAGGAGAGAGATAGTTTGCTTCATTTGTGATTCCAGTATTTGGGGGTCCTGGTGGGCAAATAAAAAATCGTCCAGATAAACTAGTACGCGAATGCCTCGCGCTCTTAACATGCTTGCTATCCATTTGCTCACTCGGGAGAAGGCTAATGGAGCACTTGAGAGACCGAAAGGTAGGGAGGTCATTTGGTAAAGTTGGTTTTCGTAAGAGAAAGCGAGGTAACGGCGATGACTCTCTCTTATTGGTATGTGGAAGTATGCTTGAGAGAGGTCTAATTTTCCCATATAGTCGTCCTTCTGGAGGAATTTGGGAACGTAGTTCTGATTTACTAGACGAAACTTTCTTGAACACATGTAACGGTTTAGTCGCCGAAGGTCGAAAATTTGCCGTACCTTGCCATTCTGTTTGGGTATCAAGAACATTCTTGATAAAAACCCGGTTTTGGCCGTTGATCTCTCGATTACGCCTAGATTCAATAGAGTCGATATTTCCTTGATCATAAGATTTGAGGGTCTTGTGGCAAATTGTGCTATCAATTTTGAGCTTAGTGGGATAGAAGGGGGTTTCCTTGCGAATGGCAACGCGTAGTTGGTTATTATCTTTAAGACAGAAACTGGGGCTCCCAACTTTCGCCATTGATGCTCGTAATTCTTTAACTGCCCCCCTCTGAAATCCTTGTCAATATTTACGACGCTGTTGACGCTGCTCCTTCTTATCGGGTCTCTTTGGTTTGCCATTTGATTGCTTCCGCTTCTGAGTAAATGCTTGGGATGGTCGAGTGTGCCAAGCTGGGTTCTTGGACCTTTGTTTTCGGGACGCAACTGGTTGGCTGCTTTTACTCGACTGCTGAAAAGTCTCCCTCCCTTTATCCGGGGTCTTCCCGAAGCGAGAAGGAAAAATACGGGATGCGCCACCATTGTCCTTTATAAAGCTAGAAAGCTTATCTTCCTGAAACAGGTGTGTTTCTGATGGTGGTATCTTTTGCAGCATAGACGTAAGGGCGTCACTTTTTGTCTTAAAGTTTTTGCGTCTCATCTCAATCGTCTCAGCCCGATGCGCACAAACATACTGCAACAGATCGTCTGACGTTGCCCTAAAATCAGAGCCCTCTGATAATAACCTTTTTAAGTCTGTAGAGGCCGCTGGAAACTCTGCCGCAAGCTTCTTGAGCTCTTCGGCCAATGCTTTTCTTTGACAGAGGAGGCCATGGACAATTGTACCCAAAACTCCATCTTGTTTGCTGAGAAGTCCTGACGTTTGCATTCCAAGGTCACTCAACTCAGCGTTAATCTTTAAAGTGTCAAAGACCGGTGATGCCTGCAATCTCTTTACTACTTCCTTATATCTTATACGGTTCCACGCCTCCGACCCGAACCTCTGACAAGCAATGCCTTCAGCTCTGATCTGTTCTGACGGTGTTGGAATCGCGGGTTCCGCCTCCTTTACCGCAGGAAGAAACTCCAATTCAAGACAACTAGGTTGAACAGAATTTAGTTCTAAAACAGAGCCCAGCGGAGGTGCGTGCCAATCATTAGGTGACTCCAACCTCGATGGGACGGAAGGATCATCTTCTTCATCCGATGAAGTCCTTTCTTCGATAGAGCTGTCCCGCGTAAGGTCATTTCTAACTGGAGCCAACGAATCAATTCTCTCCATCAGATTTGAAAACATGTCATTCATCCGTTGTTCTAGAATGTCAATTCTAGAACGTTTTGCTCTAGAGGTCCAAGCCTCGCATGATTCGGGGTCCGAAGAAATACGTCTTCTTTTCCCACTCGTGGGCTCACCGTCCGCTTCAAGAGATAAGGCTCGATCGGCTTCCTTCCTTGACATGGGCCTTTCAGGTCTAACTGCCTCATTGAATAGCTCAGTTGCGGCAGCTGACCCTCTAATCTTATTACAGACTGCAGGTGGACTAGTTATTAAGGCTCTAGCGAATGCCCAGTCTAGCATCTTCATCTTGATGTCGCGGAACCCTTTCTCGGATAGACGAGTAGCTTCCGGAACGAACGCCTTAGCTAGCTGGTCTGTTGGTAAGGCAAATCTCAGTTTGTTCAATACCTGGGGGTCGACGCTATCACCAAATATGTCTTCTCTTGATAAACGAGTCACCTTCCAAGCAGTCCAACCATCGGGCAAAAGCTCCTGTGCTAGAAGTTTAAGACGTTCTAAGATGTTGTTATCATTTTCAGTCTCATCAGTCTCCTCCAGCAGCTCCCCCAGTGAAACGAGAGACGCTTCTTGAACCATCTGAAGCAAAACGACAAAATTGCCATAAGATTCAGATAATAATTCCTTGCTAAGGGACGCAGTATAATTATGCCTGAATTGGTTGTGATCAACCAGCCATACCGGAAGGCTGTGGCTGAGACTCACGAACCCTGCGGCTGTGGCTTACGAGCCGTACAGTTGCGGCTCACAAGCCGTATGGCTGCGGTTCACGGGCCGTACGGCTGCGGCTCACGAGCCGTACGGCTGCGGCTCACGAGCCGATAGGCTGCGGCTCACGAGCCGTTTGGCTGCGGCTCGCGAGCCGACCGGCTGCGGCTCGCGAGCCGACCGGCTGCAGCTCGCGAGCCGACCGGCTGCGGCTCGCAAGCCGTATGGTTGCGGTTCACGAGCCATACGGCTACAACCCCTGAGTCGTAAGACCACAGATGGCGAGCTAAATAGCTGCGGCCAAAATAAATGGGTCGTGTGAGCTAACTTATGTCTGTAACTAGTGAGCTGGAAGGCTGCGCCTAGTAAAGACAACCCTTTCAGTATAAAACTACCACGTACGATACAGGTAACGACGTCTCCGTCGCTATAAAAAGCTGTTAAGAACACACATTCACAACCAATATAAGAAATATGTGGCCGAATTAACCAATTCTTAAGACGGAGTATTTGTAACAAACAAACGAATACCCGTTCACAGTTTAAGTTTACGTAAATGAATACGTCCTAGCCACTCGTAATTCTCATAGACAAAACTAAAGATACATAAACTTACCCTTTCCAGCAATATGATGCACTTATCACTTGAGGTAAAATATCACTTTAATAAACGTTACAACAACGTTAGGTAGGTTTCTAAGAAAATCATGCGCACTGTAAGGTGAATAACAGCGTACTAACGGAAGACGCGGGAGGCGCGCGAGTCGCCGCCCGCTCGCTGCCGCCTCGACCGCGCGGGGACCTCCCCCGCACCGCTCCACTCACTCATAGACGAGACTACGTAGGTAAGAGGATTTTGTGTGTTGTAGGAATAAAAGCTAATCTCCGAAAGGTCAAGCCGAGGCACAGAACTGAAATATAGAACTGGAAGAGCTACCAGTTAGTTCACTAGGTAGGTACACTAGGTAGTTCTTCCAGTTCTAGGTAACCAATCCACTATAGCCACCCAGGTCAGAGCACTAGTTTTCCCGATTTTCCTCTTTGGAGTTGAGACGTGGACAATCCGAGCAAGAGAAAGACAGAGGATAGACGCATTCGAAATGTGGTGCTGGAGGCGGATGCTCCGAATTCCATGGACAGCCAAACGCACAAATGTGTCTATTCTTTCCCAGCTCGATATCAAGACCCGATTGTCCACAGTTTGCCTACAGCGTATTTTGACCTACTTCGGCCACATAATGCGAAGGGGAGATAGCAGCCTAGAAAAACTGGTCATTGTCGGCAATACCGAAGGAAAGAGAGCGCGAGGCCGGTCGCAACACGATGGTCCGACCAAGTAAAAGAAGCTACATCCTCGCGCACATTTCAGCAGGTGGTGATGGCAACTTTGGACCGGAGTCGATGGAGGCAGATTGTCCGTTTAAAGGGGTCCAGTGACCACGATCCTCAGTAATGAGGGACCGATTGAAGAAGAAGAAGATAGCCACCCAAACCCATAGCCCATTATGTTTTGTTTCCATGTTCTGCAATAGTACTGCACTAACCGGGCATTGTCCTATGAGCAGTGTAGGCAGTCAACGCCGGGTGGTGACATGAATGAGCAGTGCTGCCAGTCGACGCCGCATGGTGACATGAATGCGCAGTGCAGCCAGTCAACGTTCGGGTGGTGACGTGAATGAGCAGATAAATAGAGCAGTCGAAGGTTTTTTGTAAGAGCAAATTTCGTTAAGGTGGCATCACGGATAATGGGTGGCATATTAGCGTAGTATCTACATTTTTTTAAATACCTCACTTCATATGTTGGTCTAATTTTATAATTAATATTTTCTCATAAGTACTCCACTCGTGGAATTTTGCCGTTTTGATGCTTGAAGACCCGAAGCGGCGCATCCTGTGGACGGACGAGTCAGCCTGCGTCTTCATCCGCACCGGTGGGCATCAGAAAATCCACGTGTTTTTAGGCCGGATCGTTTCCAGACCGTTCAAGTGTTAATGTGTGACCGTTAAGTGGGTGACAGACGTGCGTACTTAAAGTACGCGGTCTTTAAGTTCGCGACCTTACTCGACTCGCCGTCGGTGACACACGTGAAGCTTGCTCAAAATTTCATTGTCAAATTGGCTCGCGGCTCGCGGCGGTGACAGACGGGCGAGTAAGCTCGCCGAGCCATAAGTACGCGTACTTGCTCCGCGTCTATCACCCCTTTACGTATCAACTAAGAATAAAGAGCTCCGTCTGAGTCCGAGAATTCGAGGTGTTCTAGAATGTGTTTGAAACCTTAAAGCACTTTTATTATTATTTATCCGCCCACGGCTTCGCCCGCGCGGTATGCCGATAAAAAGTAACCTATGTCCTTCCCCGGGGTTCCATCTATCTCCTTGCCAAATTTTGCCGAAATCCGTTCAGTGGTTTAGGCGTGAAAAGGTAACATACAGACAGACAGACATACAGAGTTACTTTCGAATTTATAATATTAGTATGGATAAAAAGACATAACATAACATGCTATCGGCTTCACCGCTTTAGGGCTGATTTTACCAAAGTCAGATATCTTCTATCCGTGGAATAAAAATGGCGTCTGAGTTTTTCTATGGAAAAACTGTCAAAAATTCAAAATTTATTCGCAGGATAAGACATAAACTCGGTGTAAAAGTTTGGTGAAATTCGCCCTTAGAGTAAAAGAAAACCATGGAGTTAGTAAAAACAATTTATTATGTTACTGTACTAAGTAGTTCCCAGTCGTCATCTCCTCGACATCTGTCAAGTATCTTAAACTCTTTTTCCAATCCGGCTTTTCCTTTTTTTCTCTCGTAAGTAATAAAACGATCACAGTAACGCCAACGCTTAGGATGATCGCCAGCCCTACTGCGTGCACCCAGCGTATGTTTCTCCAGAGGAATGAGTCCTCTCCGTTTTTGGCATTAAAGATGGGGCGGGGTTTTGGGCTTGCCATCTGAGTCGTCGCCACCAATAACAAGAACAGTCCGATCTGTGGAGTAAAGCGGTGCATGGTTGGTGGAAAGAAATATTACTCACACCAACCCCGAGACAGAATATGTTCGTTTTACTAACACTAGTCGGCACCTAAATGAACAACCCTAGGGCCAGTGGTGAAGGTTGAAAATCCAACGGCGCACAAGTACTTCTTGACTTATATGCAGTTGAAACGGCGATGAGCTCGCTCCCTCTAAAGCGTGTCTTGTTCGGGTCGGCATTATTTGGCAACTTGGCGGAAAATTAATATTCGGTTGTGCCGAATCATGCCGACCCGAAGTGTGTAGCACCCCTTACATAAACTATATTTATCGCTATTCGCATATAATGTGTACAATAGTGCAGCTCTGTCTGTTATTAAACTCAAACCACGGCGCGCAGCATGCAATAGCTGAGAGATTCTTCGACAATCAGACAACAGATATTATTCATATTCATTTCGTGTTGACTAAACTTAAGGGATAACCTGCACTTTTTAACCTTTTCTAAAGTATAACAAAAATAAGAAAAAATACACACGAAACGACAGCAAAAAAAAACATCTTTATAAACACAGACTAGGTACTTAGAAATATCTTCATCACCACTAATCATCATCATTTTCATAAGACTTCCAAATCAATACAACCAAGTAAATGATAAACAAACAAAATAGTAAAACGAAGCATAGGTTCCAGACCCATCCAAACTTGTCACTTAACATCTCTTGACCGTGGAGGGGCCTTCGTACTATGAAGGCATTCTGATAAACGGCAATAGACGGGCTTGACTTCTGTGCCTTCTTCATGCAGGCCACAGACGGGTTAGATCTCTGTGCCTTCTCCATGCGGGCCACAGACGAGTTAGATCTCTGTGCCTTCTCCATGCGGGCCACAGACGGGTTAGATATCTGTGCCTTCTCCATGCGGGCCACAGACGGGTTAGATATCTGTGCCTTCTCCATGCGGGCCACAGACAGGCTTGATATCTGTGCCTTCTCCATGCGGTCAACGAAACTGATACAAAACTCTGGTAACTATCTGTTGAAAAAATACTTTATTAACATTTTTCACCGTTACCTTTATAGTGGGTGATTCCAGGCGGAGATGATCACATCGAGGATAAGTTTCATAATTCCACCTACCACTGTTTGGCTCTGATCGCCATCGCTCAAGAGTTGACTGGTAGAAAATGCCTTTGGCATTAAGTCCGCCTCTGTACATTTGTGTGCTTGAAGTAATAAATAAATAAATAATGAGACTGGCAAAAGAAAAATAATGTCGTTCTTCGTTTCGACGGTACATCTATAGATATCGGCCCGGTACGTCGCCTCATTAATAGCGGCGTCAGGCCAGTGTTCAGATCATCAAGGGTGCAAGTGTCAAAGTCTGATCTGCATAGCTATTCACAACCGTTTGTCAGGCTGTCGTGTAGAAAATGACAAATATTTGATTAAATGTTTTGTTATGCAGGACTCCTTCCATAACATTGATTTATGTTCGATTAGCCACGGAAGCGTGTTGCATGGTCGTGAATAGCTATGCACATGCAGGAGCACCGCACTCGCGACAATATCGTCATGTACAATAACCTATCACATGAGACCTTCCACCTTCACTTCCGTGAAATAGGTATTAGAATTTTTCAGTTCTCCCAGCAAGTACCAACTGAGATAAGATATTTCAAAATTAGCACCTCTGTCTGAGTTCGAAACTATGTGAGTGTCCCGAATCGTGTTTGAAACTATAACTGTCCCATTATCACTGTTATTATATTAACGATAAATGGACAAAACATGCTATCAGCTTCAGCGTATTAAAGAAAACCACGGAGTCAGTAAAAATAAATAATTTTTTTATTGTTTTAGTTTCTGCCACGCATCTGGCAGCTTTCCTTTTTCTTTCAAGTATGTCTATTTTTTTTCCAGCGAGGCTTCTGCATTTGTTTTCTTATAGATAATCAGTAAAACTATCATATTTACGTAGAATGAGTGCCAGGCCTATTGTGTGATGCGGGTTAGTCCGAAAGGGATACCGGGACCTTGGCAACAGGCAACTGAAGGAACACGGGTCGGTTTTAGTCAGTAAAAGTCTGACACGCCCTTCCGCTCCGCCCAGAGTGGAAGAAGTAATTGGATGACGTCTCACGCAAAAAAAAAAGGCCTATTGTGTGAACTCATGTATTTCCAGATTAAAGTGTTCTCTGTTACTTGGCAAAATAATTATTCATATAATTATGTTGATTAACCTTAAAAAAGCGGGAAACTTGCACTTATTAACCTTTTTTAAATTATAAAAAGAATAAGAAAAACAAACACATTTAACGACACCAAAGAACATCTTTATAAACACGAACTAGGTACCTACTTAGAAATAACTTAATAATCATCATGAATTCGAACAATGCTTCCAAATCGATACCATGAAGTACGCGAAGAACAAACTAAATAGCATAATGAAGCATACACCCCAGACCCATCGAAACCTTCCGCAAAGCATCTGTTCGCCGTGGAGGGGCCCTCGTACTATGAAGGCATTCTGATAGGCGGGCCCCGACGGGGTGGATGTCTTTGGTTTCTCCATGCGGCCAAGGAAACTGATAGAAAACTCTGGTCACGATCTGTTGAAAAAATACTTTATTAACATTATCCTACCGATACCTTTACTACCTATACCGACCAGTGGGTGATTCCAGGCTTAGATGATGATGATTATGTCCTATATATCCTACCGTTGCATTAATCCACTTCTATAATGTGACTCATCCTCACCCTTTCAGCCTAACGTCCCTGCTTGACATAGGCCTCCCCGAAGCGTCGCCACATCGATGATAATTTTCATATTGCACCTATTGCTGTTTGTCTCTGCGTCACCAAAGGTTGAGCGGTACAAAACGTCTTTGGCATTAAATCCGCCTCTGTATATTTGTGTGCTTGAAATATTAAATAAATTGATAATAAGACTAGACTACGGTACTGTTTGGGCAGTAGTTGGCCTCCATGATTGCGGCGTCAGAGGCGTTGTTCAGATCATCAAGTGAACAGACATTTGGGACACTCCAGCAAATTGAACAGAGTCTAATAAGGAGCACCGCACTCGCAATAATGTCGAACTTGCTACCTAATACATGAGACCTTGTACATTCACTTAAGCGAAGAAACCCGACTTGTACCGGCTGAGAAGATATCCTAAATTAGGAGATCCATCTGTGTTCGAAACAATTCGAGGTGTCCCGAAACGTGTTTGAAAGCATAACTGTCCCATTAATACTGTTATCAACGATATACAGACGTACAAGAAAACCACGATCTCATTAAAATAATTTATTTTATCAATATAGTGTCATGTTATTTTTTTCCCACATAGGCACATATTCGTTTTCTTTCTTAAAGAAGAAAACTATCATTGTTGTGGCAACACTCAGGATGAGTGCCAGGCCTATTGCGTGCACCCATTTCATGTATTTCCAGAGGAACGTGTCCTGTGTTACTTGGCTAGGCACCGTGTGAAGGGACGGAGTTTGAGTTGCCATCTGTATCGTCTTAACGTCACCATACATTAACTAAAAAAACTGATCTGTGGAACAAAGCGGTGCATGGTTGGTAGAAATAAACGGTACCTACAGCTCTTTTACATTTACATATTTTACCACTGACAGCACCCATATTGTACCCCACAGACTAAGTAGTAGTTGTACCCAATAGCAAACATAAACGAATGAATATAAAAATCACTGTGATTTTGACAAACTTGTAAGTGGCAGCAACCTAACAGCAACCTTATTGCAATAACAATAAAAATCACCGTAATATTGACAGTGACGCAAAATCAGAGGTAAAATAACTGTGAAAGGACTGTAAGACAAAGCAAGTGCTAAGTGACGTTTATAGATCCCGGCCTAAGTTCCTAAGTATGCAATTTACCTTTGCAACATTCTGCCAGTACATACAAAACGTTACTTCTCGCACCCGCTTAGGCGTGCTACACACTTTTTGGGTCGGCAAGATTCGGCAGCCGGGGGGAAAAATATAATTATTATGTGCGCTTTTATAAGTCCACGCAATGATATTATATTAACAGATATGTTCTACACTCACAAAACAACCGAACAAAGTGTTCCGCGCAGCAGCGGCACACATACCCACGTTTCATTCATTTTACATTTCACTACAAGTAAAAACGTTACAATTGGAATGTTTTCGAGTCTTCACGATTGCGCGCTTATAACATATCTGTTAATATAATATCATTGAGTCCACGTCTGTGATTTTAAAACAACCGTTGATGTGAAAACGTCGGCGTGCATCGTACTGTCGACAGAAATTTAAAAGCGTCTTCATATATTTTCATACATTTTACTTCCCTGTGTATAAGTCCGTGGTCGTCTACGATAATATCATCAACATGAAGTTAGAAATTATAAAAACACCTATTCGGTTGTGCCGAATCATGCCGACCCGGACAAGTGTATAGCATCCCTTACTTAGAATTTATTTACCGCTATTTTCAAACTATGTGTACAATAGAGCAACTCTGTCTGTTTATTAACTGAACATTTAAAAATAAAAAAACGTGTGCGGTCGAGTCCCCTACAGGAACGAAGTCCTTTAATAATAAATAATAATAATCGTTTATTGGGAACAAAAAAAAAACACATATACATACAAAGACAAACCATGTTAAACGATGATAGCTGCAAAAGTTAAAAACTTTCTTATGTAAGTGGGTAGGAATGAAAACAAACACAAAATTTTCGCAGCCGCATTTCGGATTTACATTTTGACCTCACTGTCGGCTTTAACAACCTCGAAAACCACGAAAAAGCTGTAGGGGATGTAAAAAAAAAAACGCAGCCGCCATCTTGGATTTTCATATTGATGAAAAAGAAAATCGCACGCATTTTCGTTACGAGACGATTTCTACCAGTTTACTCTTACCCGCAAGCCGCGTAAAAGAAATTTGTTCCATAAAAACAGCCAAATCGGTCCAGCCATTCTAAAGTGATGCGCTACCATTTCATTTTTATTTATAGATTATTTACAATACAATAAATTTCAAAAACCCAAACTTAAGTTTAACGATATATTCAAAATCACTTAGAACCATTAATTTTATAATATTTTTTCTACAAAATAATCACGTTACATTTTTTTATTTTTCACTTTAACAATTTTTTTTGTCCAAATTATGTCACTTAGGACCGGAATTCTTTATAAACTTCACCATGAGGACAAGTATAATTATGCAAGAGGTAGATGAAATTAAAAATCCGAGCCAAAATAAAGTCCGTTTTTTTTCACCAGGTGTGAAGCCGGTATAGTATTGAGGCTTCGCCATTACTGGCAATACTGAAAACAATAAAATTGGTTATTTTTAACACTTTTAACCCATAACGTTTCGATAAAAATAACAGACTTGTAACACATGACGCGAGTCGCGACTTCAGACAATATCCCTGAAGCTCAAAAGTCTTAAGTCCTTAACACAAAAACGTAGACCTGTTCATCGCGTGTTTAATGTCAGTTTCATGTCAAACTCCAGAAATGTCATGTTTTAAAAGGTGGATACGTTAAACAACTGATAAACACGGTCTATGCTTGAAACGTAAAGCAAGTCATTGTTTGCTATTATTTTGTTTTTGTTCCAAATACAAAACTTTTTTTTTAATATAAATTGACATTGACAGCTTCATTATTTTGTACTGGCAGTAGCGCCAACTCCACGGGCGGAAGAATCGCGACGATAGTCATGCCATGCACTGAAATTATCGCCGTGACGTTATCACCGTGTGGAGATTGATTCATAGTTTTTAATCAATTTGATGGCACGGCGAGACTAACACCGCGATTTTCCCGCCCGTGGAGATGGCACCAGATACACACGCGCTGGCGATTTCAAATCTCGCAACCACACACAGATTTTGACATCCCTGGCAACAAATCGGTTGTTCTGTGTGTGGACGTGAGTTTTAGCAAGTTTTCATAGTTCAACTGCCACTACTGACATTTTAGCGGTTGACAGTAGGTTACTAGCTAGTTTGAAGTGGGTGATAGACGTGCGTACTTAAAGTACGCGGTCTTTAAGTTCGCGACCTTACTCAGCTCGCCGTCGGTGACACACGTGACGTTTGCTCAAAATTTCATTGTCAAATTGGCTCGCAGCTCGCGGCTCGCGGCGGTAACAGACGGGCGAGTAAGTTCGCCGAGCCATAAGTACGCGTACTTGCTCGCACGTCTATCACCCCTTTTAAAGTCACGGAAAGTGAAGTCATATACTTACTTGTGCCAACACAAATCACGTGGTGACAGAAATACCAGTTGGCTATTTGAAAATTCTCAACAAGCGTTATTAAACTAAGTAATTATTTTCATCAATTTTATAAGTCTTTCATCATTATGCCCGATACAACAACATGTCTTTTTCAAACAAAAACTCAAAATTAAATTCATCGTTATTATATTCCCAAACCACAAGACCATTTTTAACATATTCTTTTACAAAATAATCACGTTACATTTTTATAATTTAATATATTTTCGTCCAAATCAAGTATTTTAGAATCAAAATTCTTTACATAAAGCACTCCTAAAACGAGACTAATTAATACCGAGGTAAATATAAAGAAAAAACAAAGCGAAAGGAAGGCTCGTCTAGTTTCAGCGGCTGAATCGCACGCACGATAGTGAGTCTTCGACATTACTGGAAAGAAAATAAAATCGGTTTTAAAATATCGTTTTTTTTTTTTTTTTAAGTTTTGGTATAAAGAAACAGACTTGCAACGCATGACGGGTATCGCAAACTCAGACGGTGTTTTATTACCCGAAGCTTGAAAAAGAAATTGTCTAATTTTGTCTCGAAACGTACTAAATACTAGAAAAGTGATTTGCTTTTATACTTTTTACCTTTTAGTGAGTAATATTTTTGTAATCCTCACAAGTCACGGTGGAGTACTTTCATAATAATATTATACCTACTTATCAGTGCCGAATATTGTTTTACAAAATGTTTTGACAAAATGGCATCTAACGGCCGCCGCATTGCTGTCTTTGAAACGTCTCCTGTCCTATGTTACCTGATTCTGGATCTGAAAATGTAAGATTATGGATTAAATTGAGAACGTTCGTCTACATACCTACGTTTTCTAGGCTCTGGTGTACAGTGTGAAGATCAGAATGAATGCGAATGAAATAAAATAACCTGCGAAATTTAAATCTAATAACTTAACGTTTTTGTAATTTGCACGTTTGCAAAAAACGAAGATAATTTCGAATTTCGCGGTATGCCTTCGAGTATCAGAAATCCTATCTTAAACGGTCACAGGTATAAATGGGGTGATAGACGTGCGAGCAAGTCCGCGTACTTATGGCTCTGCGAGCTTACTCGCCCGTCTGTCATCGCCGCGAGGCACGTGCCGCGAGCCACGTGCCGCGTGCCGCGAGCCTATTTGACAATGAAATGTTGAACAAGCTTCACGTGTGTCACCGGCGGCGAGCCGAGTAAGGACGCAAACTTAAAGACCGCGTACTTTAAGTACGCACGTCTATCACCCACTTTAGGATACTATCTAAAATACACCGCATCCAGTCGTTTGGATACTGAGAAGGAACAATGAATCCTACATAATTAACAAGCACAAACGTACACGCATAAAACATAATTCTTATTTATTTATTTTATTATTCTTCTTAGCAGTTGCGTTAAAATAAATAAATGCAGCAACGGTATACATTCTACATGGTTACCCAACTTCGATACTTACGTGTGAAGTATGTGTGTTACATAGCGAAGAGGCCACATTAGTTTCTAAACTCGTAACTTTATTTCGAGTCTTGAAAATCACAAATAAATTAAATTAGACCTTGTATTTGAATAACCGCGCGTTAGCTTTAATTAACACTTTGAGGGACACAAGGGGGTTTATATAAAAAACTTACGTCTATGTAATGATTAGCGACTGTTTAACCATAATTTTTTGACGTTTGAACGTCACTTATCAACGTAAATAAACCGCTCGAACGTGATAGCATAGCAATCAAACTTTTATTGTCTCGTTCTGTGTTCAGCCGCATCACGTGTTACAAGTCTGTTCGACGATTTAATGAAAAGAAAGTTTAGTCACCAAAATTGAATAAATAAATCGGTAGCGAAATAATTGCAGGTACTTACCACACTCCCGACAGACTCGCGGCATTTTCCAATTTTTTTATCTAGAAAATAAAATCTCTGTCTCATAATCAGTTAGTAACAATAATTAAATAGTAATGTATGTGACACCTCTATTTAGCGCCATATTTAAAAAACAAACTGTAGAAACGCCATTATTTTTTATTTATTTATGATTATAGCTGTACCTACTATTTTCTGTAATTTTCTACACAATACAATAGACGGTCGGTTTTAGGTCTCATGTGATAGTCGCGTTGTACCTTACTAGGTAGGTACCTACAACAAGAGCTATTTTGCGCTTTTATAACTTCTAACGTGACGATTTATGGTGGACGTTCACGTGACGGTATCGCTGTACCGAACACAGGGAAGTAAATTTTTAGAAAGCTATGAAGACGTTTTTAAATTTCCGTCAACGAAAACGTTGAAACGTGCACGTATTTCCATACATTTAGACTCGCGACAATCTAAAAAGTCCCTTTTGACAGCTATAAAAATGCTTTGTGTAGCGATGAAAAATACTTAAAGAGTTTGTAATCGAAGACTTATCTACATTGGTTATAACTGATTCTCAAGGCTTAACGTTTTAAAAGTACGAGAACGAAACGTCAAAACGGACTTCTTAGATTGTCGCGAGTCTAAATACCTACGTGTTCATAATAAAAAATATCGTTTGATTAATCGACGTTACAGTTTATGTAGTTCACAAGAATTATGTATGTAAGTAGGTAATAATACTAATATGTACCTATAGTAATATAATAATAATATTATTTTAATGTAAGTAAACAGAGATGTACTATTGCAACCATAATGCAAGATTGCACCAATATTCGCTACCTAAGAACTATTGTATGCATTTTTTTCAAAATTTTTGGCTAATTATTTAACAGATGACTGTTACGGGGCTAAGGGGGGGCTGGTCAATTTTTGTCTATTTTCAGTACATAATTAATAACTTTACACCAATTAATTAGGAAAACATTTTAAAAAAAAATTGAGACTCAGTGAGCCCTTTCTTTTGTTAGATCAACGGTAGGTACCTAGGTACAGTTTTTTTTTTTCTTAGTTGCCTCACAAAAGTGACCCCCAAATTCAAAATTCATGTTTGGGTCACAGAAATTCATGTTTACCAAATTACACCATAATCGGTCCATTCGATTCGGAGTAAACTTGATCTGACAGACGGACTAACAGGCAAGCAGACACACAAGTGATCGTATATGGGTTAAGTTTTATCATTTGGAAGTACGGAACCCTAAAAAATGGGCTTTTCGCGGCACAACATAGGCACCTACGCCCCTAAGCTGTGAGCTAGTGTCAGCACAGACTGAACAGCGAATGCTCGAACATGTTCTTTGAAGTAAAATTTTGACACAGACATGTCTGAAGGTCTGTAGAATATTTGTGATTTACTCACCTACTTAAATAACAAATCATCAATGAATAAATGCTCCGTCTGCAGCAAATTACTCTCGTCTGAGCTGACCCTAAAGTTCTGACCAAATTGAATCGAATCCTGGGGCCGTATTATGACGTGTTAATGCCACCATTTTTCCAGTGTGAGTGAGAGACGGAGCTATACATATACAATACCGATGGCACCATCCTTTTTTCGCAGTGGAATAATGATGGCATCACTTCATAATACGGCCCCTGTGCGGGATGTGGGACGAAATTCGCTCGCTGAAAGATTTCTATCACAGATTGGAATCTTTGTATGGAATGGAGGTGATCAAACCAGCGCTACTAGTCGCGTGAAGCGCTCATTCGTGTCCCGCATCCCGCGCGGGACTCGCTTCCTGTCCTCGAGCTTAAGTTTAAGTACTTACATAAAGGATTCTTTTTACTGTATTTTCATTCTTGTATTTCAAAAAGCAGGACAACTGTGTTCGTGTTGGCAGAATTTAATACTTACACTAAGTGTTTTGGACGTAAATTTTGAGAATTTTATACAAAATTTTGCGTTTCCTGTTTACGCTCAATTTGACATGATACTGTCACTTGCCGTCACCTACGTCAAAAAGATTTTTAAATTTTTTGACTGGAGTGAAAGAAAGAGTTTTTATAAGAAAGAACGCTGAAAGAGGATATATTTGATGGACCATTTAGACGGGGCCAATCTCCGAGACAATCTACTAACCTGCACCGAGCGATAATTATATGTTTTGTTCATATAGATAATTATCGCTCGGTGCAGGCGGTAGCTACCGATAGCATACAAAGCTATCTAAAATCGGTTGCGTGCCGTGCGTGTTGCGGCCGCTTCGGACCAGTGGACGATCACCTTTAACGTGCTTTCCGAGGCAAGGATCTCTCGAAACTCTCGATATGAAACGGTGACTCAAAAGCAATATTTGGGTGCGGATTCGTAGTCACACCAGACACTAATCGTAATACAAAATCAAAATATTTTATTTCACGTAAACCTACATGGGCACTAATGAAACGTCACAAGCTAGGTGCACGGTTCCAAATAGTCGTTTCCTATGGAGAAGAGCCGGCAAAAAACTCCATGGTTAATCTTTTAAAAGATAATTGGCTTTTACAATATTTTCGAATAGGAGGACAGTGTAAGTGTAGGCCTTTCAAAAAGTTTCAGTCAATTACAGATGGTAACAAAAGTGAGGCTAACAGGAAGAAGATCCTGTCAGTCGCGTGTGACGATCTGATGTGACTACGAGTATGCACCCCAATATTTGTATAAATAATAAGTATGTATTTGTAATCACGTTCTTGAAAACGCTCTAGCGATTTCGATGAAAGTTGCATTCACGCCGGTAGCACACCTCCGTCGCGAAACTGCAGTACCTAGTTCAATTGTACTGACTCGCTTCATGTTCCGCTACTCAAATCGGATTCGCGGAACATGACACGAGTCAGTACAATTAAACTACTGCGGTTTCGCTGCTATGATTTCGCAGCGGAGGTGTCCTAGCGGCGTTACGGGGGTGAAAATCGATCTAACTAGATCTCATATCTGGGTACATTGGTATACCAGGGGCCCTACCACCACCGCTTATAGCAGTATTATTTTAATATTACTTCAGTGTAGGAAAGAGATGAAGCTCTACAGGACGTATAGCGCCATCTCTTTCCCCCACGAAGTAAGATTATAATAATACTGCTGTAAGCGATGGTGGTAGGCCCCCAGACCGATATGTTTATCTATTTTTACCAGAGCAGACCTCCGTGTCTCGGTCGAACTTTTTTGAGGGTGGGATATCATCCAATGACTTCTCCCGCTCTGGGCGGAGCGGAAGGGCGTGTCAGACTTTTACTGACTAAAACCCACCCGTGTTCCTTCGGTTGCCTTTTGCCAAGGTCCCGGTATCCCTTTCGGACTTTCCCGCAACCCTGGACCTCGGTCGACCTGATAATAGAACTGTAGAAGGCTGGAAAAATCAGAGCCTTAGCAGTGGGAGTGGGGCAGTGGGAGTGGGGCAGTGGGAGTGGGGCAGTGGGAGTGGGACTGTGGGATGAAAATAAAAATAAATAATATTTTGAACAATTAAGTTTATAATCATTTTATATTACAGACTTGATTAAAAAATAACAAATCATTACATCACGCCTGTATTTCCAGAAGGGTTGCGCAGAGGTGTACATACACAGGGTGTCAGGGTAAACAGCGTTGTCACTCAAACCGTGGGTAGTTGACTTAAATATATAAACAAATGACCCAGTAACAACAAAAAAAAAAGTTATTTTCATTAAAAGATTTTAAAAAGTTTATATCCGACACCGTTCTCGCTAGCGAAACAGCTGACTGACTGTGGGAGGGGTCGCGCTCGCGGCCGGTCAGGTCACGTCCCGCGCCTCCAACCTGTGATGAGACTCTTGAGACGTAAGTTCGTTGAGACGCAAATACTTTTGTGGTAAAATGTACAGAATTAAAAAAAAAACGCTGTCATTTTCCATTGATTATCGTTCTATAAGTGACACCAAACCACTGATTTCAAGGATAACGGTGTTTACACAACACCCTGTAGTACAGCCACATGATTAAAAAATATATTCTTAAAATTAGCAATAAATTATAAATACATAAAAATACTTAGATTAATAAAATAAAAAACAGCGAATTGGAAATTAATTAAAATAAAAACGAGATCGATAAAATTGTCCCGTCCCATTTTGTCGACTTTTATCTGTTTTAGATATTTGAAATAGAATCAATTTATATTTACTTAACATCATCATCATTTCGGCCGAAAGATGCCCACTGCTGGACACAGGCCGCCACATCGACGGTCATTCATCCGTCCACCTTGTGGAAGGCCTAAATTCTATACATTCAGCTAGTCAATATATAAAAAAAACTCTTCCTCTATGGTTAAAATACATAGACCTTTTTTTTACGGGGGATGCGCTAATAAGTCCTGCTTTTAATGATTACAATAATTCTGCTAACAAACGAAGCAAAAGGAGTATGTAAGGATCGTAGCAGGTGGCGTTCTCTAGTTTCTGCCTACCCCCAGGGGAAGATGGCGTGAGATTATGTATGTATGTAATTCTGATAATACATATTTGTTACGATCGCGAATCATATTTTGACATACAACCGAATACTGAAAAATACAATAGACGTAGATATATTTAGTAACCTACTATTCCTCAAGAGTCATAAAAAACCCTGTAAGAAATTGACACGTGTTTCACCTCTCAACGAGGCATCCTCAGGATGACGATTGACCAGTCGCAAACCAGAACACGTGTTGCCACGCCGAGCGCGTCTGGCGCTCGGTGTCATGTAATAGGGTACTAAATATATCTACGTCTCTTGTATTTTATAATGGATTTCCGCAAAGTCACGCCTAAATACAGTATGCAAGGGTAAACACCGTTGTCACTCAAACCATGGGTAGTTGACTTAAATATAAAAATAAATGACCCAGTAACAACAAAAAAAAAACCTTATTTTCATTAAAAGATTTTAAAAAGTAAATATCCGTCACTGTCCCGATACTCATGGATACGCGTTCGAGAGAGCTGCGAAACAGCTGACGACCGGTCATGTAACGTCCCGCGCGCCCCGCCCGCCCCCACCAACCGCCGGCTGCGGCCGGTCGTTGCCCTTGCGTGTAGGGTGAAATATTCTTGTGGAAAAATGTAGAATTTCTTTAAAAAAAAGTTTTATTTTTCCATTGATTTCTTGTTCTATAAATGAAACCAAACCACTGGTTTCAAGCATAACGGTGTTTACACTAACACCCTGTATAATAAATAAATCAATTAACTAACCGAATACTGACTTGCAAATTAAAAATAAACGGAAGAAAATATGTATGCGGTCTACGCTGGCGCTTTCGCCCTAAAATGTTAGACATAGGAGTCCATGAACATCACTTCCTCTTCCAGCCGTGCGACACCTTCAGGTGCTGCGTGAGGTTGATCCTCGACTTGAACATCTTGTTAGGGCAGTGCGGACACTCCACCATGGCCGACTCGGGCGGGTGCACGTACTTGCTGTGCTGGTGCAGGCACAGGCGTGACTTGAACTCCTTGCCGCACACCTGGCACTTGTGGATCTTGTTGCCTGCGGACAGACACATCGTTATCTATTAAATTATGAATAATTACAGATACATACATAAAAAAAAACATTATTTTTATTAAAAGATTTTAAAAAGTGTCTATCTATCCGACACCGTCCGCAAATTCATGGATATGCGCCCGAGGTTGCCGCCCCTCTACGTACCTACACAACACATGATTAATTACACAATATTGATCGCGCTCGCGACCGGCCAGGTCACGTCGCGCGCCCTCCGCTCGTGTTGAGACGTAAGTTCGTTGCCCTAGCGCGTATGGTGAAATACTCTTGTGGTTAAAGATTTTCTTTTTTTTTTAAGTTGTAATTTTCCATTGAATTTACGTTCTATAAAATCGGTGTTTACACTAACACCCTGTACTAGAAATCTCACCTGAAGGATGCACATTCCTCTTATGATTGGACAAATACTTCAACGATCTAAACTTCTGACCGCACAGCTCACATTCCTCTGAGTCCTCAATAGCCTCGTGCACCAGCTTGACATGCTCCCTCAACGTCAACTTTGACTTGAAGTTCCTGTTACAGCGCCCGCACGTCAGTATAACATCCGGCTTACGATGCTCATTCAACAAATGCTCTTTTAAACAGTACTTCGGTAGCTCTAACAAGCAGATTGGACAGGCTACTGGCTCCAGCAAGTCCTCCTGTTCTTCCATAAAATATTTAGCCTCAACCTCGCGCATGATTTGCTGAAACGTCTTCCGTTTCCGCACTTTCTGTTCTGGCTGGCATTCCTGCCGGTGTATCATTAAGAGTTTACGTTCTTGAAACGTGTTCTGACAGATGTGGCATTTGAAGAGGACCCTGCGGTAGTTGTGGGCGTTAATCATGTGGTCAGACAGTAAGCTGGAGTCAAAGTCTTCGAGGCAGTGGAGACAGATCATGAGGCCGGTCTTCGGATCCATCATGGCGTCGGTAGAGTTGAATTCAATCGGTTCTTGATTTGTCTGAACGCACTGTGCGAGCTCCAGCAATGCCCTGGAAGTTAAAATCCTTTCCTTTTAATGTATCTATCTATTAATGTTTTTATTGTTTGACAAAGAAGAAAAGCAGACAAGTGCGAGTCGCACTCGCATACGAAGGGTTCCGTACCACCGTACAATATTTAACACTACATATTTATTAAGAGTAGGTATACTTTTTAGGATTCCGTACCCAAAGAGTAAAACGGGAAGGTATTACTAAGCTCCGCTGTCTGTATCTTTATAGTTACTTAGACTTAGTTACGTAGACACCTGAAATATTCACAGAATATTTAGTTATATATGTTCACTTTAAAAACAAAATAATTAAATTAAAATAAAACAAATATTTAAACAAATATTATTTTATTTACAAATATTTTCCCATACAACAAACTTTTTTTTGCCGAATTTATAGATCCTATATCCTCAGATCCTATTTATAGAGTCCGCCTCGTACTTGGCCGGTTTTTATCCCGATATTCCCACAGGATCGGGATTTACGCGGGTGAAACCGCGGTGCGCAGCTAGTAATTAATATATGCAAAATATTGAAAACCATTTTAAAAGAGGGAATATGTAGTTTCTTGTCCATTCTCTTTATGTACAAAACTACCTTTTGGAAGGGGTGATTAGAACGTAGGCCGACATTCCCGTGGTAGCGCCCTGCGCGGTGAGGGAGGGGTGACAGTTGTCACAACTTGACACTTGATCACTCGCATCACGACACCACCCCCCGCACCGCGCAGTCACCGCAGGAACGGCCTCAGATTAGCGGTCGGCCTATAATTAATTTTTTATAAATTATTCAACTTAGAGTATTTTCTAGTGTAAATGAGGCATAATGGCCAAAGTTCAAGTAAGGTAAGTACCTACCTAAAAGTTAGTACACGTAGGTTGTTAATTCTAAAAAGCACTAAATATATATCGAGGGCTTCATCAAATGGGCGTACACGCACAAATGTCATATTTCGTTTTTTGCTGTAATAGATAGTACAAAACGAGGTCCGTATCATAGTTAAAGTTTTTTTTTAAATATTTATAGGCCATTTATTAAAATAATTGGCGTAATTTTATCGCACTTCGAAACTTGCACAACAAACAGGCGTAACATATACCTACGCCAAGGTCTTTACAAAAATTGCGTAGAAATATAGAGGTTCCTTGTTGACTACGGAACCCTAACAAAAAGGCGTAGGTACGGCCCCTGTACGCCTTTTTGTTAGGGTACCACCAGCTCTTCTGTTTTGCATAGGGTCGCAGCATAATGCTGAGCGATAGCCGTTTTGCGTGGATGTGACGCATGTTTCCCCCAACCTTTTTTATTTTTACTTTGTGGTTATTTTCTTTTTTTGTTTTTTGCGTCATATTTACCGCAAATAAACGTATTTTCTTTTCTTTCTTTCTTCTTCTAGCAGTATTATTATAATCTTACTTTGACTTATCGTACCATGACGTCCTAAAAATAAGCATGGTAATATTGAAACAATGTCAAAAGACATGGGGCTTATTTCTTAGCGGTTTTGGTGACGTCACCTATAGTTCATTCAGTTCATTCTATTCGTACCATGACGTGACTTTTGACAACTAGCAATATTGTTTTTACGTCAAACTCAGCAGTGAATTTTGACAACTAGCAATATTGTTTTTACGTCAAACTCAGCAGTGAATTTTGACAACTAGCAATATTGATTTTACGTCATTCATTGATTCACTCTTCGTACCATGACGTGACTTTTGACAATTAGCAGTATTGTTTTTACGTCAAATTTAGCAATCATATAAAAGTTCCTGGGACTCGACGGTTTTATTGTTTTGCAAAAATTATATTATAAAAAACACTTTCGTGTCCTATAAAATAAGTAAAATGTATTTATTTACGTAAACTTGCGAAAGGAATTATGTATCTAGAGATTTTAGTACATGGGTAATTAATTTCTCGTTTGATTGTAGATGACGAATATATACGAAATATTTGAGTTTTTGGAAGCTGATAACGCAGAAGCCAACAATACAAGAAAGCGGCGTCGTATGCAACAACGTAAGGAATGCAACCCCTTCAATTTAGACGAAGCGGAGTTTGTTAGGCGGTACAGACTCACTAAGAATCTAGCTTATAACCTGTGCGATGAGTTGCGGCCGCTGTTGAAGAACCCTACAAAATCTACAGACTTGTCTGTAGAGACGAAGGTATTGCTAAAGCAGTTTATATGTGCTATTTTTCAATTTTATGTAGGTAGCTATCCATACTAAGTTATATTACTTTTTTTCTAGGTGTTAATTGCATTATCATTTTATGCAACTGGTTCAAACCAACGTCCAGTAGGCGATAATGAGGGTCATTTTGTGGCTCAGCAGACTGTTTCATCTGTCATTGCACAGGTTACTGCATGTCTCAATTCACCGCAGATGAGACGGAAATACATACAATTTCCAGGAAATGATCAAGAACGTAACAGTATTAAAACAAAGTAATATACCTTTTTTATTTGAATCAATTATTTATTATTCGCTTATTTGCATGAATGTAGGTATACTTTTCTACCATTAGGTACTTATGGTGTGCAAATATTAAATTTTACCCAATATTAATTAAATGTATAATAAGTCAGCATCAACAAATAATATCTCATGCATTAGGATTTAAAAAGAACAAATTAATTAATTGATGTCAGAGTTATACCTATGTATATAGGCAGTCGTTCCATGTAAAATACCCCAACATAGTCCGGAAAAGGCTAGGAAGATTGATTATATTTGGTCCTTGTTTAGCTGCAGTATGGCCTACTTAGCTAAATAATACCAATAATATAATTATCATGCAAACAAAAACAAAGAGTATTATGAAATATGCAAAATTATATAATACAAATTGTAAGGAATATTTAAACTTATTGTGGCATAATTTTAGAGTGACTAATATCCAGCAGTGGACTATGATAGGCCGATGTATTAAATAGTTAAATATTATCATCAATGGTGATTTTAATTTCTTTATTGCGTTCATTCATTATATTCTAAAGATTAAAAAAAAAAATTATAACATATTTTGCAGATTTTAAATTCACTTCTCTATTGCAGATTTTACAATAAATTTCGGATTCCCGGGGTTCTAGGTTGTATAGATTGTACCCAAGTAGCTATAGTACGCCCAGTACTACATGAGGAGCGCTACTTCTGTCCCAAGAATTATCATTCCTTGAATGTTCAACTGGTAAGACGTATTCATTATGTATCCAGTAGAAGTTAAGCCAATTAAAGTACAGGTGCCGGTGCAGGAAACCTCAAACGGCGCAAATATAACAACCTAATTGGTAGCTATATTTTTGAGCCGTTTGGGGTTGAAAGATTAGGGCCGTGCGGTCCGAGTGCTCATCGAGTATTTCGGGACATCGCCCAGCGGTTGGTCGACTCTTCACGTGACCTGAGGGCATGCCAATTCCTAGGTCAAAGAATCCACATTGGATGGCAATGCTGCCAGCCTAGTGGGCAGTTTTCCCACTGACAGCGATGCAGAATTTTTTTTTGATGCCCTATGAGCTCTTCTTTTATATTTAATTTTTTCCCTTTTGTACATTTATTTTAAATTGTAAATACTTCCAAGTCCAACAGTTGTTTTAAATAAAACTCCATTAGAGTACTTACTTATTAAAAATAAGAAAAGTAAAAAAACGAACTAATTTACCTAAACAATGTCAAACAAACTTCTATATTCAAAATAAAAATATTTTATTTCACATAAACCTACATGGGCACTTATGAAACGTCAGAAGCTAGGTGTACGGTTCCAATTGGTTGTTTCCTATGGAGAAGAGCAGGCAAGAAACTCCACGGTTACTCTTTTAAAAATAATTGGCTTTACTTTCAAATTACAGTGTTGGTAGGCATGGGAGGACAATGTAGGCCTTTTTTCCTTTTTTCACTTACTAAAAGAAGAGAGCTTATACAATTCTTAAGTACCTAATAACTACTATAAATATGGCAGTTTACAGTCTTTCAGTTATTAATTTAAACATTTTCAGATTTGTGATGCGGACATGCACATAATAAGTGTAGATGCAAGTCATGGTGGTGCAACTGATGATTCTTGTATATGGACTGTTCATCCACTAAGAGTTCACTTGGAGGATCTTAGCAACACAGGAGATACATGGTTCCTTGGTACAGTTCGATTCAAACTTAATGGCGGCTCGGAACATGAGGCGAGTCGCTGCGCAGTAACAATTTCATGTGACAGCGGGGGTGAGGGGTGGGGTACTGCGCAGCTAAAAGCTAACTTCCGAGCCGCCATTAAGTTTGAATCGATCTGTATGTACCTATTACATCATTTAGATCAGTGATTTTCAACCTTTTTCGACGAATATATACGAAATATTTGAGTTTTTGGAAGCTGATAACGCAGAAGCCAACAATACAAGAAAGCGGCGTCGTATGCAACAACGTAAGGAATGCAACCCCTTCAATTTAGACGAAGCGGAGTTTGTTAGGCGGTACAGACTCACTAAGAATCTAGCTTATAACCTGTGCGATGAGTTGCGGCCGCTGTTGAAGAACCCTACAAAATCTACAGACTTGTCTGTAGAGACGAAGGTATTGCTAAAGCAGTTTATATGTGCTATTTTTCAATTTTATGTAGGTAGCTATCCATACTAAGTTATATTACTTTTTTTCTAGGTGTTAATTGCATTATCATTTTATGCAACTGGTTCAAACCAACGTCCAGTAGGCGATAATGAGGGTCATTTTGTGGCTCAGCAGACTGTTTCATCTGTCATTGCACAGGTTACTGCATGTCTCAATTCACCGCAGATGAGACGGAAATACATACAATTTCCAGGAAATGATCAAGAACGTAACAGTATTAAAACAAAGTAATATACCTTTTTTATTTGAATCAATTATTTATTATTCGCTTATTTGCATGAATGTAGGTATACTTTTCTACCATTAGGTACTTATGGTGTGCAAATATTAAATTTTACCCAATATTAATTAAATGTATAATAAGTCAGCATCAACAAATAATATCTCATGCATTAGGATTTAAAAAGAACAAATTAATTAATTGATGTCAGAGTTATACCTATGTATATAGGCAGTCGTTCCATGTAAAATACCCCAACATAGTCCGGAAAAGGCTAGGAAGATTGATTATATTTGGTCCTTGTTTAGCTGCAGTATGGCCTACTTAGCTAAATAATACCAATAATATAATTATCATGCAAACAAAAACAAAGAGTATTATGAAATATGCAAAATTATATAATACAAATTGTAAGGAATATTTAAACTTATTGTGGCATAATTTTAGAGTGACTAATATCCAGCAGTGGACTATGATAGGCCGATGTATTAAATAGTTAAATATTATCATCAATGGTGATTTTAATTTCTTTATTGCGTTCATTCATTATATTCTAAAGATTAAAAAAAAAAATTATAACATATTTTGCAGATTTTAAATTCACTTCTCTATTGCAGATTTTACAATAAATTTCGGATTCCCGGGGTTCTAGGTTGTATAGATTGTACCCAAGTAGCTATAGTACGCCCAGTACTACATGAGGAGCGCTACTTCTGTCCCAAGAATTATCATTCCTTGAATGTTCAACTGGTAAGACGTATTCATTATGTATCCAGTAGAAGTTAAGCCAATTAAAGTACAGGTGCCGGTGCAGGAAACCTCAAACGGCGCAAATATAACAACCTAATTGGTAGCTATATTTTTGAGCCGTTTGGGGTTGAAAGATTAGGGCCGTGCGGTCCGAGTGCTCATCGAGTATTTCGGGACATCGCCCAGCGGTTGGTCGACTCTTCACGTGACCTGAGGGCATGCCAATTCCTAGGTCAAAGAATCCACATTGGATGGCAATGCTGCCAGCCTAGTGGGCAGTTTTCCCACTGACAGCGATGCAGAATTTTTTTTTGATGCCCTATGAGCTCTTCTTTTATATTTAATTTTTTCCCTTTTGTACATTTATTTTAAATTGTAAATACTTCCAAGTCCAACAGTTGTTTTAAATAAAACTCCATTAGAGTACTTACTTATTAAAAATAAGAAAAGTAAAAAAACGAACTAATTTACCTAAACAATGTCAAACAAACTTCTATATTCAAAATAAAAATATTTTATTTCACATAAACCTACATGGGCACTTATGAAACGTCAGAAGCTAGGTGTACGGTTCCAATTGGTTGTTTCCTATGGAGAAGAGCAGGCAAGAAACTCCACGGTTACTCTTTTAAAAATAATTGGCTTTACTTTCAAATTACAGTGTTGGTAGGCATGGGAGGACAATGTAGGCCTTTTTTCCTTTTTTCACTTACTAAAAGAAGAGAGCTTATACAATTCTTAAGTACCTAATAACTACTATAAATATGGCAGTTTACAGTCTTTCAGTTATTAATTTAAACATTTTCAGATTTGTGATGCGGACATGCACATAATAAGTGTAGATGCAAGTCATGGTGGTGCAACTGATGATTCTTGTATATGGACTGTTCATCCACTAAGAGTTCACTTGGAGGATCTTAGCAACACAGGAGATACATGGTTCCTTGGTACAGTTCGATTCAAACTTAATGGCGGCTCGGAACATGAGGCGAGTCGCTGCGCAGTAACAATTTCATGTGACAGCGGGGGTGAGGGGTGGGGTACTGCGCAGCTAAAAGCTAACTTCCGAGCCGCCATTAAGTTTGAATCGATCTGTATGTACCTATTACATCATTTAGATCAGTGATTTTCAACCTTTTTCATGACACGGCCCCAACAAAGGAAACGGGTCGCGAAATATTTCTTCATACTAAAATGAAGAAATATTTCGCGACCCGTTTCCTTTTTTTCATGAATTTTATTTTGTGACAAATATTCATTCCCAACATATTTATTCACTTTCATAATTAGGGTTCGGATAAATACTACACATTTTTTACATCGAATGCGTCGCCAATAGATTACGCAATTTACGCGCCCGCGCGACCACTGCCTATGCTACGATTTTTTGTTTATTTGATACAAATGATTATGTCCTTAACCGTGCGTTTGTACTGGCGAAACATTACAACAAAACATGTTGAAATCTCTAGTTCCTGTCAAAAATTGTATGGAACATTGACAGAAGATAGAGATTTCAACATGTTTTGTCGCAAATGTTTCGCGAGTGCAAACGCACGGTTACTTAAACATTTTTCTTAATAAATCTTTATAAACTTGTATTTTTACTGCAGTAGCTTTCCCAATCTTTTGCAACTCCCCTATAGAAGCTTCGCGATCCAGCTAAAGAGGCTTCGCGACACCCCCGGGGGGCGCCTCTCAATCAATCTGCCTAGCCTTTTCCCAACTATGTTGGGGTCGGCTTCCAGTCTAACCGGATGCAGCTGAATACCAGAATTTTACATGGAGCGACTGCCTATCTGACCTCCACAACCCAGTAACTGGGTAATACGATATCCCTTGGTTAGACTGGTTGTCAGACTTTCGTGCTTCTGACGACTCGTAACGACTGTCAAAGATCCACAAATGACAGCCGGGACCAACGGCTTAACGTGCTTTCCGAGGCACGGAGGAGTCTCGATATGTGAAAATGGTCACCCATGCACAGACCAACCCCGGCAAGCGTAGCTTAACCTGAGGGATCGACCCGAGCGGCTGTTATTACTTAGCCACGAGCTCCTCCCGGGGGGCGCGACCCACACGTTGAAATAACACTGCATTAGATCTTTGTTAAAAAAATATTTTGTATTTAAATTCAAACTTACATTTTTTTTTTTTATAGGAGATTCTGGATACCCTTTGACAAAGAACATGATGACACCAATACTGGATGCAGCCCCTGACTCACCGGAAGCACACTACACCGATTTACATGTCCATGCAAGGAACATTATAGAGCGCACTATTGAGCTTCTCAAAGCACGTTTTCGTTGCTTACTAGCTCACAGAGTCTTGCACTACTCACCGGAAGTAGCTGGCTCTATTATAAATGCTTGTGTTATATTACACAACATTTGCAATAGAGCTAACGTATTTGTGGAACAATTAAACAATGAAGATTTAATTCTAGAAGCCCAGTTACAGCCAGAATACAACGCGAGTGAAACACGTAGTAATAATATCGGTCTGCAGCAGGGTTTGACTACTCGCGATTCACTCGTTCAGCGGCTGTGGGAAAGGCGGCATTTAAAATCCTGAAACATAAAATAACAGAATGTTATTTTTTTTTAGTTGAGTTCTTTTTACTGCATTTTTTTATAATATTGTTTAATTAAAACTTAAAAATAATTTCAGTATTTTTTTAATATCTTAAATTGACCTATTAAAACAAAAATTGATGCCGATTCTGTTGTTCACAAACTAAATTTAAGTTCAGTGCATCTTTTTCTCTCTATTTCATTAAGAAAACGACAGAAGATACATTTTAGTTTAGAGCGCCTGACGTAAATTGACGAAATTTTTAATCACGTCTAAACTTGTATGGAGTAGTGACAGGCGTTGATTAATTTGACAGGACTAAACTAAAATTTATCTTCTGTCCTTTTCTTAATGAAATAGAAAGAAAAAGATGCACTGAACTTAAATTTAGTTTAGTTTGTGAACAACAGAATCGGCACCTATGTCTACTTATTAATTTAAAAATCAAATCTCACACGGTTGGCCTTTTGGATAATACAGTCAGGCTAAGTGAATCATGTCCCACTTTGACGATAAATCGTTTGAAACCGTCAAAATAACAAAGATGGCAGAGGAAAAATTCGTTACCAAGGCCTAATTGTATTTATTTATTTATTTATTGACACACCAACGACTTATTCACTAAATCACTACATTAAAAATATATTGTATTTCGACAGTTTTGCGGTGAATTCGTCACTTATAGGCGTGCACAGCACTTGTATAATCAATAATAAAAAACTAAAATGGAATTATAATTATGATAATAACAAAATTAAAATTTGCAAAATATTCACATTGAATTCAGAATGTCACGTAGTTAAACCAAAATACAAAAAACATCAATTGAATTGGAATAGAAAAACAATTATAAATTAAAACTATAACTGTATTTGAATATCTGTAAGAAAATAGGCATACGGTGGGTCAGAATTCATTTTTTTCGACTGTACATTATCGGGGGTTTAAAGAAAGCGAAAATATAATAGTTTTGCACCTTTCAATCCTCGATGCGGTATTTCCAATTCCTTCTGTTGTTTGCACCATTCTCTCCATCGCTTTGGCAATCCTCAAAGCAGCCTCAGCGTGCATTTGGGTGGAATGTACGAGCGCACGTCTTGCAGCCTCCTGAGACATTGGCGGCTCGCGCCTTCGACGCCGATGTCGCGGGGAGCGGGCTGCAGATGTAGCACGACGCGGGGTAGGATTTCTAGGGGGGGAGGGCACCGACTGGTCTTGGATCATAGGTGTCAGAGGAGATAGAGAGATCATAGGGTGAGGCAGTGGTTCTAAGATGGGTTCCAGAGGTGATAGAGACATCATAGGTTGAGGCAGTGGTTCTATGATGGGTTCAAGAGGTATGTCTTGTGTAGGATAAAGGATTTTTGGATATAGGACGGACACATTTTGTATAATGGATTCTGGAGCATGGGACTCCTGCACATCCACGTCTGCTGTGCCAGCGCCAATCTCTGGAGGCTAGAAAGACATAACATAAGAGATATGTGGTTAATATTATAAACTAGCTGCAACCCGCGGTTTCACCCGCGTAAGTCTCGATCCCATGGGAATATCGGGATAAAAAGTATCCTATGTCCTATTCCAGGTCATGGTCTACCCCGGTGCCCAATTTCATCCAAATCCATTCAGCAGTTTTAGCGTGAAAGCGTAACAAACAAACTCACTTTCGCATTTATAATATTAAAAGTTAGGATAACCATAACATTATGCTGAACTACTTATGTTTCCTTACCAGTTCTTCTCCCAGTATTAGTAGAAAATTTTCTTCAATTGCTGTGAAGGGCTTCTCAGTGGGAGGCCCTCCCCCTGTCTGCACACGAGAAGCCCGAAACACAGCCACCCGCTTTTTAAGTTTGGCTTTATAATCTATCCAATACTGAAAAAAATATTGTTTAATTTAATATTGATATTGTTCATTTATTTTTTCTTCTAACCTATTTACACTTTTATATATTTCTTAAGATAAAAAATAAAAAAAAAACAATTAAAAACATATAAAAAAAACATTTAAAAAAGTAGAGGTCCGCCAGTGTCGGGAGCAGGATCCAAGCTAAAGGTGATTAGGGCTGCAGAGACAGGAACCTCCTCACAATGCGAGTCATATCAAGGAGTACTGCCTTCTGAATCAAGCAGTCGAGGCTTTCGGCCATCAGGCCATTGGCCGTTACGACAATCGGCACAATGATAGCCGAGCTCACATTCCACATGTCGACAACCTCGTGTGCTAAGTCCAGATATTTCATTTGTTTGTCTTTCTCAGCTTTCACGAGGTTCTCGTCATGTGGGATGGTAACATCGACTAACATTGCGCGGCGGCGGCGTTCTAATCGGTCTACTATATCAGGCTTATTGGCAACAATAGTCCTGTCAGTAATGATAGACCGATCCCAGTACAACGTGACATGGTCATTTTCGAGAACTGGGTCGGGCACATACTTGTAATACGGTACCTCAGAGTCCACAAGTTTATATTTCAAGGCAAGTTGCTGGTGAATAATCCTGGCCACTTGGTTATGCCTGTTCAAGTACTCGGGAGCAGTGGTGGCCCAGTAGTAACGGTCGCGACTTACGAGTTGTAGGTCGTAGGTTCGAACCCCGACAGGCGCTTTACTTTGTGTAAATAATTTCATCACCACTGCTCTCAAAACGGTGAAGGAAAACATCGTGAGGAAACCGGCATGTCTTAGAACCAAAAATTCGAAGACATGTGACATCTACCAACCCGCATTGGGCCCGCGTGGTGGATTACGGCCCACTCCCTCTCATAGAGAGGAGGCCTGTGTCCCAGCAGTGGGAACATTATAGGCTGATTATGTATGTATGTTATGTAAGTACTCGCCGTTAGCTAGACGATAAAAACCAGAGATAATTATGTCTGATGGACTCACCCGGACGGTGGCATGCCCGACACACGTCAACCGTTCCGTCCTTCATAATATGTCTCCAGGAGTTATTCGTCCTTCAGTTTCCCCGAAAAGGTCACTGAAACGTAGCCAGGATACGGACGGATAGAAGCGCCCGTGAAGCTCCTTGCTTTGCCATACCTCCTTGCGGTCCTCTGTAGCAAGTACTACAGGTTTGCGCCAGTTCTCTTTAGCCATGGAGAGCGGGGTCCCTTGTCCACTGCCACCACATCGCGGCGCATAACCACTTCGGCTTTAAAAAAATATTCTCTGAGATTGCACACCTCGCGATTGTGGAGTGTCTTCGCATTTATATACAGGGTGTTAGTGTAAACACCGTTATCCTTGAAACCAGTGGCTTGGTTTCATTAATAGAACGTAAAATCAATGGAAAAAAACAACTTAAAAAAAAAAGAAAATTACATTTTACCACAAGAATATTTCACCCTATACGCAAGGGCAACGAACTTGCGTCTCAACACGGCGGGGGGCGGGCGGGGCGTTACATGAACGGCCGCGAGCGCGCGGCCCCTCTTCAGTCAGCTGTTTCGTAGCTCTCTCTAGCGCGTATCCATGAGTATCGGGACAGTGACGGATATTTACTTTTTTAAATCTTTTAACGAAAATAAGGTTTTTTTTTGTTGTTACTGGGTCATTTAGTTTTATATTTAAGTCAACTACCCATGGTTTGAGTGACAACGGTGTTTGCCCTTGCAGACTGTATTGATATCTCTTTATTTCATTTTTCATACTTATAAATTATATTTTTAAATATTAGAATAAAAAATTATATAAAACATTTAAAAATATAAAAAATAGTAGCCCACCGGTATCGGGAACAGGGTCCAAGCTACCGGCGGTCAGGGCTCCAGAGAGAGGAACCTCCTAACGATGCGAGCCGTGTCCAGGAGTACAGCTTTCTGAATCAAGCCCTTAATCCAGCTGCCCAACGAGAGCCTCCTTAGGTGTTGGTCGAGGCTCTTGGCAATTAAGCCATTGGCTGATTGATATAATTATTATACATACTTAATTTGACAAAATAAAAAGTTATAGGTACCTACTTACCTTATTCCAGCCTGCCCAGTCCCTACGCGCACCATATCCTTGCGAGTTCAATGTTTCCGCAATCTCCTTCCACTTTCCTCGTGAGAACTCCTTGTCTTGTAGAGAGCGGTTGTGGGCATTAACCATACTTCTGTTCGAAATTAAAAATTCGCAGAGTATCTCCAGCTGCTTCCCGGAAACCCGACTAACTCTTCGGCTGCAAAATTAATAACAAAACACTAATCAAATATTTCTTTGTTTTAAAACTTATTAAATGATTAACCGTGTTTAACCTTACCTTGATTTTATGTAGACTTTGTAGCAGTTAGATCATAAGCATATAAGTTAGATGAGAGACCACTTGAAAACAAAAATATCGCTAGGGTACATAGACATAAAATACAAATTTCGCGCTGCTACCTCCAACTGTCACTGTCGAGCGGAAACAAGTTTTGTTCCGATTCTTAAATCATGTAAAATAATCAACCTCCGTATATTATTTTTAATTTTTTCAATTGTTTTTCTGTTTTTTCAAAGCAAAATCTTTTAATATTTGTGTTAATTTCATGGAAATTATTAACGATTCGGACCAACGTGCGAAAGGGACAACGCTATACAGTTCATATAGTTGTTTCTTTTCTACTATAACAGGCAATAGACAATCATTCGTTCTTTCCCAGCGCTAAGCGGGAATAAAACAATATTGAAAGATGAAGCTCATGGTACGAATATGAGTAATGATATTTTAGCTTGAAACAAAACCCTCTTGGAATAAGATTGTTTCGGAAAAGATTGTGGTACCTAGGCCCCCCGGTCCGTTTTAAGTATTTCCCATGCATACGCCCATGTTGGTAGATAATTCTTGAAGGCGTATGCGCGTATGCCTATATGTTACAACATTCCCGCTTCGTTCTCGTTCAAAACAAGTCAGTAAACATGGCCGAGTGAGGTTGATTTTTTACAAGTCTTCAGTTCACTAACATGCATAATAATAATTGCAAAAACACCTACGAATACCCTGCCTGTCACCAGTCACTTCGGAGCAAGCTGCTATTGCTAATGATTTGCAACTATTAATTGGCTCTGATGCTGAATCTGAAATTTCTCATAACGATTCAGCCGTAGAAGTCAAAAAAAAAATTTTCTCGAGCTACCTCGTAAGCACCGCCATTGACAGCAATTGCTCCCGGAGTCATTCCGGGACCCGGAGTCACTCCGGGACCAATCACCGTTCATCCGGAGACCAATGCGTACAGAAGAATCGACTAGGCCGTCCAGCATCTGCTGCAAGTCATGCAGTGATCTGATCTCAAGTGTGAGATGTACTCGCCGTTGATGTTAAAGCCGCGTCCTTCCCACACATCCGATAATAATGCGATACAGAACAATTTCGGGGAAATTACGTCACCTTGTCTCACACCTCAACGCAGGGGGATATGTTTAGTTAGCTAGTCCTGACTGGACGGTCATTTTCATAAAGACATCTCAGCACTTGGATGCAGTGACTTGGCATCACTGCAGAGACTCCAAAACAGACCAGCACCCTAATTCCCTAAAAAAACAAAGATTTTTTTGCGAACTTATGAAGCAATGGATTAGACATTTGTTTCTAACCGATTCCAATTCTGACCAATGGTGCATTCCGCAGTTAGGGTGGGGTTGGGCGCAATAGACTTAAAAGCCTTCCCATACTTCTCATAGTCCACAAACACAAGACCTATGGGCCAATTATATTGTTATTTTTTTTTATTGTTTTTTTTTCAAATAGGCACATTTATGGCACTTTTGAACGTCAAAAAAAACAAAGAAATAGAACTGATTCTAGTCGCCCCTTCCAAAATGTAGTTTTCGTATGGAGAAGAATGGGCAAGAAACTCCAACGTTCCTATAATGTGGTACCTATTTTTTAATGATGAAGAATCCGTTAGAAGTACGTACTTCTACTATAGCTTCCTCCTAGGAGCTGACAAGTACACCAAATACAATAGAGATAATTGAAAAGTAAGTAGACAATCATTGTGTCATGTTTTAATGTAGTGAAGTTATTATTACCTACTAATTATTTCTACAGTTATGATCTAAACAAATAGACGTACAGACCATAATTATATCAAAAACGATGTATGCGAAACCTTGAAATGTCCTACCAGCATACATATTTTGTCTAGAAAGATACATGTCCCAAATATCAGCCTGATATATAAACTAGTTCTTATTTTATTTAGATTTTTGTTCCTCCTGTAAAACTGCATTTTTGTCTTTATACACCCATTTGTTATGAAGCCCTCGATATTATGCCACACCCGTACGCAAAATACGCGCTTGGCGTGAAGTTGCGGACACCAGCCAGCCGTATTACCTAGGTATTAACTAAATCACTAAATAGTTTGCCGAACGATATTAAAATTAAATTTGTTATTTTAGACCTACTAGAAACTTTTTTTTTGTCACTTGTTATACTCATTCCTCATATGCAACTTGTAGGAGGCAGGATGGAAATTATGTGAGCAATATTGTGCGTTAATTCACCGTCAAATAACTAACAACAGTCCAAAAGGAATAATCAAAAAGGTTCTATTACTTTACTTACATAGTATTGTAATGGTCATCTTCGTCCTCCTCCTTTATTTCCGCTTTCACAGTCACTCCTAGATCGTAGCTGCTGCCTTCCAGAGGGTCGGTATCCATTTCCATGTTGATTTTGGCCAATTTATTCCTATAAATACGAAAACTAAATATTTCTACGATTTCTTCAATGTTTGGTTTGATTCTTCTTCTGATTCTGACTGAACGCGGCGCCAAAACGTCAAAAAAAAATAATTTTGACAAGCAGTGATGGGATCGGTTTGTGTTGAAGCGTGACTGCGTGATTTTATCGATGATTTTGTAGCTACTAAGTGCTGTCCGACATAGATCTGAGTTAACGTGACGAAATACAGAACTATTATGAAATGTACTGAATGGGGATGCGCTAGGGTGGCCCGCGAAATTCAAATTTTCTTACGTTTTTTGCAATTTGCAGGTTTTTGCAGTATCAGGTTGTATGTTGATCTAAATTTTATTAGCGGTCGTAACAAATATGGATTTACAGAAATATAAACATTAGAATCAGCAATACAACTCTCTAAGTTCATGTAAGTGCATGGAATGAAAATTTCAGGAAATCGTCATTCAATGCACTTACATGAACTTAGAGAGTTGTATTGCTGATTCGAATGGGAAATAATATGTAAATTGTCAAAATATATCTTCAACAAAAACAATGCTTGTGGGTGACAAGTATTATCTACGACTTAAATCAAAACTTCCGTATTTATAGTGTACTAGCTGCGCCCCGCAGTTCACCTGCATATGTCTCGATCCCGTGGGAATATCGGGATAAAAAGTATCCAATGTCCATGTGCCACATTTCATCCAAATCTGTTCAGCCGTTTTCGCGTGAAAGCATAACAATCAAAGAAACTAACAAACAAACTCACTTTCACATTTATAATATTACTTAGGATTATTTATCATCAAAACCTACTAGCACTTGTCAGCAAAGTTGTAACGCCCATCATCATAGGTCTGCGTAAAATATTTAGTTCCAAATGTCACCACGTCTGACTCTTCTAAGTCGACCTGTATGTGCCGAAAGATAATAATAGTATATTAATAAATAATTTATTATTAATAGTATTTGAGAAAGAAAAAGCAAAATCACGTTTAGGAATTTATTTTCAATTTTTATAAATATGAAATTTTATACAAATTACCAAATAAATACATAGAACGGTTACATCTTAAACATTTTGTACTGAACACCTATAACATAAGATTTGTTCAAAATTACGCACACTGCTTTGAAATCTTCTTTACTTCGAAATTTGTAGTAAACCTTATCGGATTTCCATTTTGAGCTGAACCCTATGTCTGTGAAGAACGGTTCATTCGTCTGGACGTCCAACGGCTCTTCTGATACTGGCAAAGTAAGTCTGGAAAAAGAAGAGAGATTAAAAGTTTACCTAATTCAATTCAAAATGGTGTGATAAGGTTCATTCGAGTTTTACAAAAAGTTTCGCTTTGTAGACCGTCGTTGGCTTTGCCATGTCAGTGAAAGTGTCTCTCAAAATGTCGATGAAAGCCTCCTCTCTATGAGAGACAGAGTGTCCACCTCGCGGGACCAGTGCCAAAAAAGTAGACTTGTCCACCAACCCGGTGGATGTCACATATCTTCGATTTTTTGGTTCTAGGACATACCGGTTTCCTTCACCGTTTTGATGGCAGTTACATAATTAAAGCAAAAAAAAAAAATTGCAACGCAGTTTTAACACAGCTCGCGGTTTGACTTGTAGAAATCGTCACACAAAAAAGCGTTCATACTTCGAATTACACGCTCTCTCTCTCGATAGCCTGAATTTGGTCAAAATAAAAATCCAAGATGTCGGTTGCGACAATTTTCTAATTTTTCGTCATCGGTGTCGTTTTCATAGTTTTCGACGGAGCAAAATGTAAATCAAAGATGGCGGCTGCAAAAACCTTGTTTTTGTTTTAAATCATACGTGAGAAGGAACTTCATTCCTGACGGGGGTCCCCCGTACACGACACACTCATCATGTCAGCGGAGTTTCTCTATCTAATTTAATTTGACCTTGTAACAGAGGCGGTAAATACCTGGTAGCATGTAAGAACATTCTGTGAGGTGTACTGTCTCTTGTGCCGCTATACGTGTAGTCGCCTAGGATTGTGTGACCCACCGCGGAGCAATGCACGCGCAGCTGGTGGCGTCTACCTGTTAGTGAAAACGGGACTATTACAATCCGTAAAACATTTTTGTGAACAATAATGGTGCCGCTGCTTGTAAAGAGAAGATGTCTAAAGGCACTAAATTTAAATTAACTAAATGTAAATTCACAAATGTTATTTCTCTAAGACGAACTATGTAATTCGAGTGTCCAGTTTTGAACGGAATTACTAATCAAAGATGAAAATTAAAGTACAAAGGTCAGACTTTTGTCAGGGCGGGCGATATCAAAAAGTAGCCAACCTATATCAAGCATCATAGAACTCACAGAAGAGAAGGTACCATAATAAATTACCTGTAATTGGTTTCAACAGCAAAACAGTGACGGGGCTGTTCTCATAATAGCCTGTCTCTAGCCGCAGGGCACGTGTGTGTGCGTGTCGCGACTGAACGCATCTCAGCGACGTCTCCATAGAGGTCAGTGCTAGCATTTGATGGCTCGAGTCCGCTGTAGATGGATCTACGCCTTTAAATGAAAAACGTGTGTTTTAAGGGGGATGCGCTAAATAGCCCGCGAAATTCAAATTTTCTTACGTCTTTTGTAATTTGAAGATATTGAGTGATGAGTTGATTAAAATATGATTCACGACTTCAGCTTCGATTCCAGTTATGGGGACATTATAGGGTGATTTTGCTAAACCACTTACCAACATCAAACTCGATATCAGCGACTTCAAACGTGACATGTCCTCTTACAACAGCCAAATAGAACTTCGTTGTCAAACGCTGCTCAAACAGCTTCCCTGCGCGCGCAGCAAACGATTTATTTTTAGCGATACAAAGCACGCCACTCGTCGCGTAGTCGAGTCGATGCACAAAGTGAAGCGGGAACGTCGACGACGATAAGTGCGAATCATGCGACGCTACGTGGTACGTCACTGTGTTCTGGAAAAGGAGCTAAAACTTAGAAATGACGCTTATATTTCCCGGACGCTTGTATTTAGTACAGTAAAGTCAACCAAACATCAATGATAACACTTGCACCATGAATACCATCCTTACTGCTACGACGTACAGGCGCTGTCAATGACATATTATTACCACTGATATGCGGTTGAATGTGCGCCCAAATTTCACCAGTTATGTGGCCGATTGATGCAGTATTTTTAATTCAACGTTGAAAAACAACAATAGTATTTTAAGCTGGATGCTGTGCAGTCCTTACACAGTCATTTTACCTCTGAGTTTGCATTACAGTGATCTACAACTCGTTGCAAAGGACTAGTATTGTTTTTGATATCGATGTTTTAACGATACTGTGTTACAACACTAAAGCTAAGCTCCACCCACCCAGCAAACCTCCGTGAATTTAGCCGAACGATTTCATTATTATGAACTTTTGTTAATGCTAATCGTTAGAGAATCGTTAGAGAGGGTAAGAGAGAAAAGAAAAATCGTTAGAGAGTAATTAGTTTTTATGTAAAAACAATTTTAATTTTTCGTGTGAAGTTGGCCCCCCTTCCCGCAAAAATGGACATAGACGTAATTTTATTTTTTTAATCATTTGCGAATCGTTAGAGAGAGATTGAGAGTTACACAAAATCGTTAGAGAGTTAATATTTTATTTGATATTAAATAATTTCTAAGAGCGTGACGTTAGCCCACCTCTGTGAATTTTGCCCCCGATATAATTATTCTCAACTTTTGTTAATGCTAATCATTAGAGAATCGTTAGAGAGAGTTAGAGAGAAAATAAAAATCGTTAGAGAGTAATTAGTTTTATTTATCAACAATTTTAATTACTTTTGTGAAATTGGCCCCCATTCCCGCAAAAATAGACGTAGATGTAATTTTTTTATTTTTATAATTTGGGAATCGTTAGAGAGAGATAGAGAGTTAAAAAAAATCATTAGAGAGTTAATATTTTCATTGATATTAAATTATTTCTGAGAACGCGTTTTAGATTAAACAGGCTCGCTCTTATTATGGGCAACATATTCAGCCGAACGGTACTTTTACTGTACCTAGAAGTTAGTGAAGATACCAGTTTCAGTATATTAGAATGTACTCTGTGGATACCAGGCATTTCGTCATCACATGAGACAGCTTTGATCAGAGGACTCACACCACTAGGTCTAAAAGAATTATGCTACACATTTTTGACTGAAAATATCCCATTTGATCTTATTTCAGAATATGGTACATAATGTAAATAACTTGATTAGAATTTTTGTTTGCATTGTCCATCGAGATATAAGTACTAACGTACTAGAGAAGACACCGTAAACACCTACTTTGTCTCGTTCAACTGCGGCGATCGCGCCGCAGTTTGTCGAAGAAAACGCGTAAGTGCCGTGATTTACATGGCGCTTAAGACCTTTTTGCCGAGAATAAATACACTTCCGCAGCAAATCTAGCACTGTGGTAAATTAGGTACGGTTTAGACGAATTGTTATTATTTTAGCGCTGCAGCGAACTAAAGATTCAATACGAAGAATAGGACAAATCAGTTATTTGACGTAGCTTCTCTAGTACGTTAGTACTTATATCTCGATGGCATTGTCATATTCCTTACAACAAAATATCGATTGACTGTAATGACAGTACTATGTGTCAATTTTGAAAAGTTTGTTATTTTCTGGGGTGTGTTCACTTTATTAGCCTAGATAATTAGAAAAGTTTGTTCGTTTTAGGAGTAAACTAAAACTATTTTTTTTTTTTTTTTGTATGTTGATAATCGTTAGAGAGAGATATAGAGTTAAAGAAAATCATTAGAGAGTAAATATTTTAATTGATATTAAATTATTGCTGAGAACGCGTTTTACCCTAGGACCTGAGCAGGTTAAAATTTAGAAACGTGCCGCCTCGATAGGGGATAGGGGGGGAGGAAAGGGGGGAAGGGTTAGTAGATCCCCCCACTCCCCCCTGCCGGAGATACAAAGTTTTTTTTAAATATGACAAATCTCTTATATGCTGGGGCCACACCAACGGATTATCGCGATAGACGTTAACCGTTGGTGTACTACACTACGACTTACCTCGAGAATTTGTCAACGGCATTTACATTGGCGTTTGACGTTGGGTGATTGATAACTTTGGTGGCGGCATTTTAGGCAGATTAAAGAGATTTACCGCGAGAATTATTGCATTGAATGAAGCGGCCACACTTACGTTTCTTTTTGTGCACCGTGAGCGCGAGTAGTACCGTGAGTAGTAGGTACTACTGACACATGACATGATGCAGAGGGAAGTTATAGTTATGAGTGGTAAAGTTGTGTATTTGATTAACGATCATTTAACAGTGATACCTGATAAGAATACGAAATATTGTTGGTAGTTTCAATTTGATTCGGTACTTATAGTGCATCATTTATGCTCAAAACACACAAAAGGTGGGTGCTTGTCGGGAGCTGGTCGGGTCTTTTTTAACCCACTGACGGAAAAAGAGGAGTGTTATAAGTTTAACGCGTGTGTCTGTATGTTACATCGTAGCTGCCAAACGGCTAAACCGATTCTGATATTTTTTATTTTGTTTGAAAGGTGACTTGATAGAGTGTTCTTAGCTGTGATTCAAGAAAATCGGTTCAGCCGTTTGAAGATTATCAGCTCTTTTCAGGTTGATGAATGGATGTGAGCATCTTCCACAGGTCACATCGATTCGAAAGGACATGTCGAAAAATGGTTTTTATTATGCAATCATTTTAACCAGGATAAGTTAAATATATTTGGATAGACATCCCAAAAAGTAGTAGCTCTAACTGTATCATGCATTTTTAAGGATTACCAATTTTGAGAAAAATCGTTTTTTGATTTATTTATTTATTTTATTCTTATGTACACATGGCTACACATCAAGCTATACATTTCCAGTTTATGGTGATCTCGCATTGTATAGGATTTCCGTACAATGCGAGGTCAGCTTATACTGGAAATGTATAGCCTGATGTGTAGCCGTGTGTACACACAGTAAAATACAAAATAGATACGACATACATAGTTAAAATATGAGTACAAAGGTACTGCTTATTTCTTAGGAAATAATTAATTAAGTGTTAGTTTACTCCTAAAACGAACAAACTTTTCTAATTATCTAGGCTAATAAAGTGAACACACCCCAGAAAATAACAAACTTTTCAAAGTTGACACATGGTACTGTCATTACAGTCAATCGATATTTTGTTGTAAAGAATATGACAATGCAAACAAAAATTCTAATCAAGTAATTTACATTATGTACCATATTCTGAATTAAGATCAAATGGGATATTTTCAGTCAAAAATGTGTAGCATAATTCTTTTAGACCTCTCTTTAGATTATAGCTACTAGGAATCTATAAGTGCAAGAAGTGCATGTTTCAGCATAGTCCACAGGTTTAGCAGGAGTAAAATGATAATAGTACCTACCTACTGATCAAGAACATTTTTTTAATTACGATGGAGAATTCCTGTTTTATGACTTAGAATCGAGATCGGAAGTGTATGAAAAGCCTTTGGACAATTATGATATTTAAAACTGAATAATATGCTTTGGATGCAAGTGTTACAGATTTTTTATGAAATAAAACTTTTTTTTTAGTTTTAAATAATGATTTATTGATTTTCTTCATTTTCAATGTCTTCTCTTAATAAAATAATGTCGAGAAATTGAGCAGGTGGAGATATATAATTTTGATGCCGGCCCATCCAAGATACCAGACAATAATGTAATACACTCTATAACTATAGTGGTGTGAGTCCTCTGATCAAAGCTGTCTCATGTGATGACGAAATGCCTGGTATCTTCACTAACTTCTAGGTACAGTAAAAGTACCGTTCGGCTGAATATGTTGCCCATAATAAGAGCGAGCCTGTTTAATCTAAAACGCGTTCTCAGAAATAATTTAATATCAATGAAAATATTAACTCTCTAATGATTTTTTTTAACTCTCTATCTCTCTCTAACGATTCCCAAATTATAAAAATAAAAAAATTACATCTACGTCTATTTTTGCGGGAATGGGGGCCAATTTCACAAAAGTAATTAAAATTGTTGATAAATAAAACTAATTACTCTCTAACGATTTTTCTTTTCTCTCTAACTCTCTCTAACGATTCTCTAACCATTAGCATTAACAAAAGTTGAGAATAATTATATCGGGGGCAAAATTCACAGAGGTGGGCTAATGTCACGCTCTCAGAAATTATTTAATATCAAATAAAATATTAACTCTCTAACGATTTTGTATAACTCTCAATCTCTCTCTAACGATTCGCAAACGATTAAAAAAATAAAATTACGTCTAAGTCCATTTTTGCGGGAAGGGGGGCCAACTTCACACAAAAAATTAAAATTGTTTTTACATAAAAACTAATTACTCTCTAACGATTTTTATTTTCTCTCTAACCCTCTCTAACGATTCTCTAACGATTAGCACTAACAAAAGTTCATTATAATGAAATCGTGCGGCTAACTTCACCGAGGTACCCAGCAACCAGCAACCCGCTCTCCCAACCAAACCAATATAATAAAACCAAACCAATGTAAACATAACCTTGAACTGTCTAACTGAATTGTTTTGTATTAAGTTTCAATAGGCTTACCGTTTCATTTTTATCCTCCGAATTAATATACATATCGAAAGGCTTGTTTACGACCAAAAAATTTTCACTTTCGTAAAGCTTCTCGACCGCCATCTTTGTTGACATTATAACCCGCAATTTTTCAAATAAAATGCGTTCATTCGCTCAGATACAAAACTGGTCCAATAAAATATTGTTATTCATTATCCACGGGCATTTAAATTGTGAAGACTGATCGTTTAAAATTTTATTAGAAGGTATCTTGGGGCAAAATGACAGCAAGAGTGATACGATTACGGTTCGTATAGCTCTATCGATGTAAATATCAAATAGATGTTCCAGTTGCATTTTGCCCACTGGATACCGATTTTATTTTATTTCATAATTTCATGGATAGTGGTTCTGGTCTTCACAAACGTTTGAAAGAACTTGGTGACTTTGGTGACATCAGGTGACTGATCTTTGGGTATTGTATTATCTATGGTTAAGGCAAAACAAAAGCTGGGTTCTTTAATCCTGGCTGGAGCTAGATTGGACTGGAGTTATAGCTTACTATGCTCAAAATTGGTTTGTAAAGACATGTGGCGAAACATGTCGAGTGTTATTAATATGGAACGTCAAACATTTTTCGCGTTAACAAGTTGCCTGACAATGCGAACGCGAGTCGATAAATTGACAGAAAACAGAGATTTCAACATGTTTTTATGTGAATGTTTCGCCAGTGCAAACGCACGGTAGACCAACTTCCTAAATTTGAACGCATCCAATTAATGTCAAAATTGACATGACCTGATATTGACAACAATGACTTGAAGGTTAAGCGGCGAAATTACGGAGTACTACGGAGTACCATCATCGTTCACTATTGAACAATAGTCTAACCTGATTTATTTCTAACGTTTCCAAACAGTTTGCTTAACAATCATTAACAATGTCAACTTCGAATTTGTAGCAAAGTAATTGTTTGTGTGTGGTTATCAGAGAGAAATAAATAAAAATGAAGCGAATAAAAAGGCATAAAATAAAGTCTGAGGTGCCGGAAACTTCCACATCCCACAACCGAGAGCAAGAAATCCATGATTTGGCGTATTACATCCACGATAGGGTGGAACTCATGCATCAAGTGTTCTCTGTGATCAAATACAAGGAATTGAAAGCTATGGTCCCCGCAAGCATTAGAAATATATCTTTGGATGATCTGCAAGAGCTATGCACTGAAGAGGTTTGATATGAATGTATTTATTCTAGAAAATTGTTGCTCTAACCCGAGTACTGTTTCGGCTAACCTTTACCACTATTTAAATATTAACCCGCAGTTTTTCCGTTCATGGTGGGTCTCAGGCGCTAATTTTATCAGCACTTGATGGATATATCCTTCTTCTTCGTGTGTGTGTTAATACATATTGAGTCGGCCCAGAACGGGAGGACATTCATTTCATTTAATTAAATATCGTATTAGGCTCAGTATGAGCAGTTCTTGAACGCCAAGGGTTACGTAAAACAGCCTTCCCCTGAAGCACACTCCCCTGATAATGTCCTACATCTCACTTTTACACTTTTCTTATTTGTATCTACATTTTATTTTGTTATCTGCTGTATATTGTGTGCCTTTCAGTCTGTGCTGAATAAATGTATTTTCTTCTTTCTTTCCTTCCAAACCATTCGCAACTTCCTAGTGTATCAGCTAAGAAGGAATGGCCGCGGCACAGCAGCCATCACATCCGTATGTTAAAACAGCATCACATCCGTCTGTTAAAACACATGTCTTGTATTACCAGCTGCTAGGCATAAGTTCAAAGCGCCTCTGTGCAATCCTGGATGGTGACGAGCCGCCATCTGACACAGAGTCCTCCAGCCCGTCTCCACCTCCAGAACTGATGGAAACTATATCACTGGACAGCATATCTTCAGATGATGAGATCCTGAGTCAGACAAGCAATAAGAAAAAAAAGGTATGTTCACAGGGACGTAACAGAAAAAACAAACAAATTACTATGAACTGAATAATTTTAGTTTGTAGACAAAAATGAGGGAAGACGAAAAATCTGTTTAAAAGGAATCCCTTTTTAACCCCCGACGGAAAAAGAGGGGTGTTATAAGTTTAACGTGTATATCTGTGTGTCTGTCTGCGCCATCGTAGCTGCCAAACGGCTGAAACGATTTTGTTTATTTTGGTTTTGTTTGAGAGGTGACTTGACCGAGAGTGTTCACATCTATTAAAAAAAAAAAAACATTTATTATATGTTTTGTTATTGTCGGGAGTATTTTTAATTTTTAAATTAATTAGCTTGTAAATATGGTATCTTCATACTTTTGTGTACAACTGGGTTTGTGAACATTAATATTCTTTTATGATTTACTAGCCGCGCCCCGCGGTTTCACCCGCGTGAGTCTCGATCCCGTGGGAATATCGGGATAAAAACTATCCTATGTCATATTCCACGTCATGATCTACCCCTGTGCGAAATTTCATCCAAATCCGTTCAGCCGTTTAAGCATGAAAGTGTAAGCAACTCACTTTCGCATCCTACTAATATTATAAATCCTATCCTACTAATATTATAAATGTGTTTTCATCCCGATATTCTCACGGGATCGACACTTATGCGGGTGAAGCTGCGGGGCGCAGCTAGTTTATAATATTAGTTAGAGAGGATTCTTAGGTGATGTTACAGACTTATATCTACACTAGCTGCGCCCTACGGTTTTACCCGCGTAAGTGGAGATAATACGTAAACCGAACTCAAACTCAAAGCATTTATTTCAATTAAACCATTTACAGGCACTTTTGAATTGTCAAAGAATCGGTCAGTTAGTCAAAAAGTTGAAGCTAGTTGCCCATTCCAAATCGTAGATCTCTATGGAGAAGAACGGGCAAGAAACTCCAAGGACACTCTTTTAAAAATGGATATAGATATTACAAAATCCTGGGTACAGTATTCTTGGTGCTTCTATATGTGAGAACAATGTCAAATGAAAAATAATCAAAAACAATTCAAAATATAAGATTAAAAATAAGCCCTGGCAGATGAGAGATGACCAGTCTCAACTGACGGCGCCCGTTCACGAACATGACACGTGGATCAGCACCATCCAGCTCAACCATTTTGTAGGGAACCGAATAACCCAGGTCATGGTCTACCGATGTGCCAAATTTAATCCAAATCTGTTCAGTTATTTTAGCGTGAAAGTGTACCAAACAAACAAATTAACACACTTTCGCATTTATACTATCAGTTAGGATTTACGTTACCACATTGATTTTTACTTGTAACCTATTCAAATAAGGGTCAGTTCACACCGAGACGTGACGCGTCGCGCACTTTTTTATGATCCGATACAATATCGAATTTATTTACTACACAATAAGGTGCACGCGCTGCGCATCTCAGCGTACTTTGACACGTGTCAACCCTCGCACTGAAATTATACCTTTTCGTGAAGAAAATAAGTTCGATAATTGTTAAAAAGCGCGCGCAGCGTCGCGTCGCTAAACTGACCCTTAGTTTAATTTAATTTAACTCTTTTCCAGCACAAACACCGCCGCCACTCTAAATCTAAATCCAAGCGCAAGAAATCAAAAGACGGAGATGAAGGCGAAGCGGACAAGAACAAAGCGTCTCGAGCCGGCCTGACAGTGCTCGAGTTGTTAGAGCTGCAGGCTCGAGCTCGAGCCATCAGGGCGCAGTTACAGCAAGAACAGCCGAAGAGTAAGTAGCAAACATTGCACATCATACGGGAAGATTTTTTAGTCACCGTCCAAATTTTGATATATTAATCTTTGGCGAAAACCATTGAATACGTGTTTTTTCTTTTAGTATAAGATCGCACCATTTCGTAATACTCGCGGTGGGAATACATTTTATGCAAATTCACGATAGCGCGGGGCGCCGGCGGGATGCGCGGGAACACGGAAGTAAGCGCTTGCGCCGCGAAAGGGTGCGCGGGGCCGACTGGGGATAACGATAGATGTTTTGCGCAGGTGTAGCGGGGCGGGGGGCAAGCGGGGTGCGCGCTGCACCATCGAGAAAATGATTTAATATGAATATTTTACGTATCGATTTTTTTCCAAAAATGGAGTTAGTGAATGATACATAATGCCTAGAGAAAATTTGGACGGTGACTAAAAAATCTTCCTGTATACAGGAACAAGTCCCGAGCCGGCCTCTCGCGGGCCCAGTGCGGGTGACTTGGCTTCACATGCCGTCGAGAAATTATCTCTCTGACATGCCGGTTTCCTCACGATGTTTTCCTTCACCGTTTTTAAAGCAAGTCATAATTAAACAATAGGCACATGAATCCGAAAAACACAACTGGGTAATACGATACCCCTTGGTAAGACTGCAGGCATAGCATGGCGCTTTCTATCTCTACGAAGAATAGACATAGCTTTTTCTATACAAAGTGACAGTTCCTTTCTTCATTTTTGACATCCACCGTAGAAATCTTTCTACAATCTGTCATTTTGTCTTTCATTTCTAACGATCTTTGTCTACGTCTTTTTGTAGGTAGACTATTTTGGAAGAAAGTTTTCTATCCTTACTGTTAAAATCACACTGACAACCGATAAATCCTATGATAAAACAAAGAATTCTGAGTCGAATTATGTAAAAGAGTGAATTTCGTAAAAAAGTGCAGTTGACTCTTTCTACTTTGCTGCTGTCTCGTACTGTCTACTGTCTACAGGAAACGTCTTTTTTGTCTACTCTTCCGTAGACAAAACGGTGCTCATGCTACGCCTGCAGGTTGTCAGACTTTCTGGCTTCTGACGACCCGTAACGACTGTTAAAGATCCACAAATGACAGCCGGGACCAACGGTTTAACGTGCTTTCCGAGGCACGGAGGAGTCTCGGCTTGTAAAGATGGTCACCCATCCACGGACCAACCCCCGACCAGTAGCTTAACCTGATGGACCGACCCGTCCGGCTGTTATTACGAAGCCACGAGCTCCTCGATTGTTAATCGTGGTGTTTGTAGATAATAGATAATAATCATAGTTTGTTAATAAACCTATTTTTTTCTTTACTAGAACCTGTATCAGAGACCACATCAAAGGAGCCGCCGCACTCGTCAGACAACGAAGTGGAGATCAAAGAGGAGCCGCCGGAGGTGGTGGAGATCAGTAGCGACGAGGAGAAACCTAAAGTGGAGGAGTTGCTGAAGAGTGAGTAGTACATTCACAGCCATAATAAAAACTTTTTACAAAAAAAAAAAACAACAGACTTGTGAAAAATAACTTTAATTTCGGAAGTCGGTGTCTTTGCTTGTCAATTTTCGTTTTTTACTTTTTTTGTGTTTTCTTCTGGAAGTCGCTTGTTTTTTTTGTAAAAAAAGTTTTTATTTTACTTTTTTTAGTTGTGGTACCTACCCCACACAAATTCGAATACCACTTCCAATAACAGTGACGGAGTCACTTAAAACATCGTCCAGATATATTAAGTGGGAAAAACACGTAATATTGAAGCTAACTCAAAAACTACGCAAGCAAAGTTAATAAAATTTATATGGGACCACCTCTGAAGCATGACCTAGCAAACAAAAGAATCAACAAAATCGATTCATAATTGGCGGAATAAGTGCGTAACATACAAACAAAAAACAAAGCATACAAACGAATTGAGAACCTCTTCCTTTTTGAAGAAGTAGGTTAAAAATAAATGATAGGAGTGTGGAGTAAATTAGGACCTGCTCCTGGGGACCCTAAATCTCAACCCTCAGTCCAGCCCTTTCGGAGATTAGCCAGAACAGACAGACAATTGTTTTGTTATAAGTACCTATAGTAAATACTTTCTTAAGCGTTTAATAAAAAGCTGTTCTTTTGGCGTTACAAACAGACACTTCAATTTTATTTATTTGTAGTACAATACAGCATGTCTAACCATTGTTTTATAAATCTTCCCTTAAGTTTAAAGGCGATTCTTCATATAAAAGTTATCTGACGATCTGATTGGTAGTTCTTGTATAGTCGACCCCGCAATAGGGAATATGCAAGTACTTTTTTAATATTTTTATTCGATAGTTTACATCGTCAAATAATAGTAAAAAAAAAATCGACGGCAAAAAAGCAATTTAAAGTACTTAAAAAAAATTAAAAATATCCAACCGATCCGGGCTATTTAAGCGCCCTCCATTTGGCGCGCTTGGTGTGGTGACGTCGCCGTCCGTGAAAACAAACAAGCAACTGTCAAGTTAACGTCAAACACTCCTTTTTGTATGAGCGTTTGACATTGACTTGACATTAACATTTTGATTGTTTTCCCGGATTGTTACGTCACATCCGCTCTGAGCTTTTCAAGTATTTGAATTACCAACAGTTTTTTGGGACTTTTTAAAAATTAATTTCTCGCTCAAAAAGAAATTTTATTTAAAAATATTGACGGAGGCATAATTCTGAAGTAATATAATTTATAAAAAAAAATATTTGAATCACATGCATATTCCCTATTGATTTATCACTGACAAGTTCGTATCTGTTGTATGGTCGGCGCCGATTCGCGCTGATATGGCAAAAAGTATGTCAACTGCCTGCGACGACCAGCGTCGACAACCAGCGCTTGTCGGCGCCGAAAGGTGCTGGCATATCGGCACTATCGTGACGGAATGATATAGTGTGCACATCTAATGCAACCTCAAAACTTTTTACATTTTTAGGACCCTTTTTGTATAATAGATTAAATAGAATACTTAGTATCTATAAATTAAATTACTTTAGCTGTAAAAAAATTATACTTAATTATTTACTAACCCTAGATTATGCACAAACGGAAGATCTACTTGTTGTCTGCAAATAGAACCGCTAACGTGCCTCTTTGTTTTTATGTACCTAAGTTCTTGCTTTAGTTTTTAATTTTGTACTCATTGAATAAGTATCTATGCACTTTCTAGCCTGAAGCACAGGTTCAACCTAGTTCAGGCAAATATGCAACTGTGCTCTATTTTAAACTGTTATTGTATTTATTGTAAACGTGTCCCTTCTTATAAATAAACAAATTATTATATTATTATAACTGTTTACCACCGTACTACATGGAAGCGGTCTTAGGGTTGAATGTCACTTGCACGTAATAAAACGATAAGGTGTGACAGTTACATAGTTTCAATTTACTGGGATTTGTTGTCAAAATTGGTAAAGCAAATACTAGATCGACTATACTTATGGAATCCTGTCAAAACCCATTCTCAAGAAATTCAGTAAATGATTGCAAAAATCGACTAAAAGCGGGGCAAATTCAGTAAATGATTGCAAATATTCACATTTGCATCTCATTCGCAATCTGTCAAAAAAAACATCAATTTACCATCAAGTTTGACAGATTGCGACTTGAATGTGGAACGTATTATAAGTAAGAGAATTGGCACTCGGCTATAAGTCAAAGTCAAATAATTTATTTCAAATAGGCACATACAAGGCACTTTTGAACGTCAAAAAAACAAAGAAATAGAACTGATTCTAGTGGCCCCTTCCAAAAGGTAGTCAAGTAATTTCTGCCAGGGTTGCGGGTTAGTCCGAAAGGGGTACCGGGACCTTGGCAACAGGAAACTGAAGGAACACGGGTGGGTTTTAGTCAGTAAAAGTATGACACGCCCTTCCGCTCTGCCCAGAGCGGGAGAAGTCATTTGATGATTTCATGATTTCCTAACCAAAAAAAAAAAAAGGCTATAAGCAATTTATATTATTAACAGATTATTTTGTTTTTCAGAAATAATCGAAGAGAAGGAGGCCGCCGCTCCTCAACTGACGTCACCACAAACTACAGTAACAAAACGAATTAACGACTTGGTCATAACAGTCCCGCAAAAAACTAAACAGAAAATAAAACTTAAACGAAATAAATCTATACCTGCTACCACAGACAAACCCACCAGTATTGCCGACACACAAAAAACTACTGACACACCCAGTGTTGCCACCACTAAAATTGTCGAGCCCAATGGAAAAAAAAACGTCGATAGCAAAATCACGAAAAAAGATAAATCTAAAAAAAAGAAAAAAGGAAAAAATAATGTCAGAAAAGATGACATTGACAATGATGAGATTACCTTACAGCTGTCAGATACGGAGAAAATGGATCTCTTAGAAGATTTAGACAGGAAACATTATGATAGTGTTAGTTCTGAGTCCAGCTCAGAATCCAGCAGCAATTCTGATGTTTCTGAACAAGATAATAAAGATAGTGGTCTAAAAGAAGACGATGATGTTACGACTGGAAAAGATATAGAATGTGGAGGTAATGCTGTAAAAGAGGCTGAAAAAGAGTCTGAAGCAGATGATGACAAAGATAAAGAAGATCCTAAAGCTACTTCTGAACTTTTAACAGAAGATATTACTAAAAAGACTGAATCAAAATCTTCTGATATCGATATTACAGATGAAACTAAAGAAGTGAGAACGGAGTCTGACAAGACAGTTCAAAACAATACAAGTACTGCAATTATTGAAATGAATCTCGAAACTCAATCTAAAATTGTAGAAAAAACAGATGATAATTCTTCTGTAAAAGATAGTGTCGCAGAGAATTCAGATGCTATAATAAAAGATACTCCTAGTGTAGCTACAAAAGATAAAGATAATGAAGAAGAAAAAGAAACAGAAAATAATTTGTCTGAAGGAGAATTATCCGAAAGAGAGAGTTCAGAAATAGAAGCAGTAGACTTGAAACCGGAAGTGGTCTGCATTTCAGACGAAGAAGGAGGTAAGAAAGCTAAAAAGAAAAAGAAGAAAAAAGAAAAGAAATCTAAAAAAGATAAAAAATCTAAAAATAAGTCGGATTTTCGTGAAAGCGCTGATCAAAACTTTTATAAAGATAATTTAGAAATGGAGAATTCTTCTCAAGGCGAAACACAAGATTCTAAAGAAGTCATAGACAATACTACTCGGGATGATGCTTCTTCAAAAAATTCTCCCATTACAAAAACCATAGACGTAGCCCCAACTGAAATCATAGACAAAGTAGACTTAACCGCAGAAAAAACCATAGACAACGACATAAAACCCATTAAAGATGAACTGCGCTATGACAATGATGTCAAAACTCAAGAAGGAAGCCTTGCTGCCCTTTCAGACAGCGACATAGAAGCAGTTTACGAAATAATGGAGCTCTCAGACGATTCCTCATGCTGCGAAGTAGAATGTTCTACAACGCTATCTAAAGAACCAACTGCTTCAGAAATTGAAGCCTTATCAGCAAAAATAGACGAAATAGAGAGAGTAGACATCATCACTGATAAGGAGATAAGAGACTATGAGAGAGAACAAGAGAAAGTAGACATAGACAATATAGAAAATGTATCCTGGAAAGATCGATATTTAGACAGTAAGAAAGTAAAAAAGGTTTTAACCACAGCGAATATATTCAATGCTTTGAGGAAGAAGAATATAGAACTAAAAAAGAAATTAGCAGAATCTAAAATGGACACAGAAGAAGCTGTCCCAGAAGAGAAAGAAGTACAACAAGAAAATCTACTGGAAGAAGGGTCTATAGAGCATTACAATACTCTAGAAGCCCTAACTACTTACGTAGACCCTGTAAAGGAAGTCACGAAAGATTTGAAAAAAGATGCAAAATTACTTTTGAAAATGTATAAAAAGTTGCTAAAATACAATGATATAAACAAACCAGAAGATCCTAATAAGAAAAGAAAGAAAAAGAAGAAAAAGATTAAGAAAGATACAGAACAGGGGAAAGATGCAGAAGTAGTTGTAGAAAATGTAGTTTGTGTGGAGAATAAAGAAGTAAGCGTAGACTATGGAGAAGAATTAGGAAATAAAGAAAATTAATTAAATGTTAAAGAAGAATAAGTAAAGAAGAAGCGTTTTTCTTTGTATTTATTTATAAAAATATTAAAAAGATGTGCTTTACAACACACTGTGTTCGTTTTATTTATGTTGTTATGGCAGAAAAACTTAATACACAAAATTTACACCATACGACCATACCTACTCTTCATTTTTTTTGTCCTGCCCACAGGACTACAGACAGGAGTAGCTTCATTTTTATATAGGTCTCGCCTGCGATACCAAAATGTATAGGCTTGGTATTTTTTTTTTTAATAAAAAATCCGCCTTTTTTTTCTAACATCTGTTAATACTTGGGTTTTTAAGACGCGATGCAACATTTCTGGGACAGAGTCCTTCTCCTGTGTCAACTCAGACACAATGTTGCCAGCTTAACGGATTTCCCGTGATTTTTAAAGGATTTGGGTGAAGTGGAACCGGCGCAAAAACGGTTGTACTGCTGATTTTTCAATGTTCCTATTATTTTTATCAATAAATAATAGACAAATAGTCGCATTTATAAACGAATACAAATCTAACACTGGAAGATGTAAAAAATCTGTCAAATCAATAATGGATTTAGTATGTACTATCTAATCATTTGAACTAAGTTCTCTATGTATGAAAAGCAGTGTTAGCTTAGAGTCCGTTTCATCAAATACTTCTTTTGCAGTAAAGGTGGCACTACTGTTAAATTAAAAAAAAATGGACCTATTATTTATGTAGCGGCGTAGCGTATTCGTATTGGTCGAACAACAGATGAGCTAACATTACGGCATAGGTAGTATTTGATCAAGGTATTTGATGGAACTCGCTACTCGTTCTAGTGGTGTGACCGTCGGCGTCGGACTGCCAAGTCATAGTTCTTGAGTTCGAACCCAACCCACGCACCTCTGACTTTTCAGCAACGTTACTGGAATTGCCCAATTCTTTTTGGCAACACTGATTCTACTGACTACTACCAACCAAAGAAATGCAATGCAAATGCAAAATAAGGATGGAAGAAGTGCCTAAAAGTATCGATATAATAAAAAAATGATATATTATCTAAAAAAAAATTTCGACATATAGGTGTTTTCTAACAAATTATACTTTATGAAGTAGAATTGTGTTTGTTTTTATTATTATAAATACTTAACTAGGAACAAAAATGTCTACTTTTTACAGCTATGAATTACTGTGGTTTTAGTCAGTGGCGACAATATTGTAAATATATATATATAATATCTTTTTTGATACATTTTCGATACTTGATATTTTATCTAAATAATAAATATCGCCTAAAAATATCGATATATCGAACAAAAAATATTAAAATATCGATATTTTTTTGCAAGCCTAATGCAAAATGCTACCATCAATCAATGGCGGACAAAAGCGTGTTATGATTTCAACATCAAATTCGTAAAAATAAGTGAAAATTCATTTGAAAAACAGTAAAATAGTGTTTAATTATATAATTTAGGATATAGAGTTGCTATGAGAATACGTAATGTGTGTTTTAAGTGTGCATTAGGGTGTTAAAATAGGTGGACATTAGAGGCTTTGCAATATGACGCAGTTTCTGCCTCCCAACTTATTGGCATTATTTGCGGCAAGGGATCCTATCCCATACTTGCCACCTGCCGCAAAGCTTCCTCATGAGAAGAAACAAAAGGGCTACGATGGAGTTGGAGCCTTCCTCAACATTTTTGAGGTTAGTTTTCAATCATTTTTAACGTTTGCGGTACTTTTTTCATTTGACTTATTTAGCATGCGAAATATTTAGTCATCCGTAAAATTTCTGCTTTACTTTTAATATGGTCCATGGCAGATAAAAAAACCTTGGAAAAATGTTTTTTATTTGCCATTGTAAGCCTTTATGGTTACTGCCATCGAGATATAAGTACTAACGTACTAGAGAAGACACCGTAAATTCCTACTTTGTCTCGTTCAACTGCGGCGATCGCGCCGCAGTTTGTCGAAGAAAACGCGTAAGTGCCGTGATTTACATGGCGCTTAAGACCTTTTTGCCGAGAATAAATACACTTCCGCAGCAAATCTAGCACTGTGGTAAATTAGGTACGGTTTAGACGAATTGTTATTATTTTAGCGCTGCAGCGAACTAAAGATTCAATACGAAGAATAGGACAATTCAGTTATTTGACGTAGCTTCTCTAGTACGTTAGTACTTATATCTCGATGGTTACTGCCATTTAATTTTTGCCAATTTAACAAATTACTTTTTATGGTAGTCAGTAGTTAGCCAATGGCCATGTTAATTTTAGGGTACATTTCCATTTATTTTTAACAATTTCTGTTACTCAAATTGTGCTCATAATATCCAGTTATGAAGTTATTGCATGGTCCCAAGTCTCAACAATTGCATTACTGAATGACATGTTTTACATTAGTATTACTTGCAAGTTTGTAGAAATATTGTGTTATCGTACGTATACTTTAATGTTTGTAAATATGTGAGCACCATGTACCTATCACATACTTAATTTATTTATTTGTCATTGCTCCATTTTTAATTTTTAATTCTTTTTACCTATTGTAATTGTATTCTCGGTGCATCGTCTTCACATGTAATTATATAATTGATGTACCTATACCAAATATTGTATAACATTTTTTTTAAAAGAGTAACGGTGGAGTTTCTTGCCCATTCTTCTCCATACGAAAACTACCTTTTGGAAGGGGCAACTAGAATCAGTTCTATTTCTATGTATTTGACGTTCAAAAGTGCCTTTAATGTGCCTACTTGAAATAAATTATTTGACTTTGACTTTGACATGCCATAGTGAGCACACTTCAAGTACGTCTGGCACACCCAGGGCCCTGTTTATCAAAAGTTGCAAGTCTACATGTTCACAAGTAACCTAATAGAATGTAAATTTTCATTAAATTCATAGCTCATCTCCATATTCATAATCAGCCATAATGTTCCCACTGCTGGGACACGGGCATCAGGTAATCTCTCTCTTTTAACCACATTTAAAAAAAGAAAATCGGATTAGACATTTATTGCGGTACTAAGCACGACACTTGTAAACTTGTAAGAAGGAATAGAGAGTCGCCGGACACTCTCAGTATTTGTTATGATTTTCTACAAGTTGTAACTACTTTAAAAGTGTCAAAATATAAGTACTTGTGAACTACATTTGGTAATACAAGGCTTGTAAGGTTTGATAAACAGGGCACTGGTTGTGTGGTCACCTTACAGCTGATATGTGTTGTGTTTTTTCTCTAATTCATAATAATCATATCATCATAAATCTTTATTTATCTCAACATCATATTACAGGCACTGTTAAACAAATTTGAGATGTCAAATGAATGCCATTTCATGTTATTTAAGCAAATCGAATGTCCTAATAATCATACTAGGCTCAGAATCTGCACTTTTTGAACATCATAACTACATAAGACAGTCCCCCAAAACAGCTGCCCTTCATCACTTCCGAGTGCTTTAGCTGGGAAGAATTAGCTACACAAACTTCCCAGCAGCATAGATGTCTGTTCAGTTAGTAGACATCATAAAGGAAGTCTTGCTAAGAATTAACATACCAGTATGCATAGCATGACCACCGTTGAAACGGGTTTTGTTGATGGAAGAATAGAGAAAATAACAGATTAACAATCACAATCTGTTAATTTGTCTATTCTTCCATCGACAAAACCCGTTTCTGAACTCCAAACTCCAAAACTCCAAATGTTAGCAGTTAAATTGCTATTTTAGTAGTTTTTTTATGTTTTTCCTACTCATTTACCTACATGGACTACTAGAAAAAATAAAGCAGTGCTTGAAAACTTGATAAGCTAAACAGAGTTACAGAGAGTCTCAAAAAATTTATAATTGTCAACGTAATTATGGACTTCGTTAGTTTATTATCTATCAGTATTATTTCTGTTATATTATAGATTACTAGCTGCGCCCCGCGGTTTTACCCCCCTAAGTCTCCCGATCCCGTGGGAATATCGGGATAACAGCTATCCATATGTACTTTTCCAGGTTATGGTCTACCCATGTGCCAAATTTCATCCAAATCTGTTCAGCCGTTTTAGTGTGAAAGCGTTATCTATATTAATAACTGGCTACCGCCCGCGGCTTCGCCCGCGTGGATCTAATTGTTTTTCTAAAATTAAAATACTACTCCTAATAACATGCTATCTGCCAGTGAAAGTTCCGTCAAAATCGGTCCAGCCGTTTTGGAGATTAGCCGGAACAAACAGACACACAGAATATTAAAATTCTTTTTATAATTACCAGTATATACTTTCATAAGCATTCAATAAAAAGCTCTTATTTTGACATTACAGACAAACACTTCAATTTTATTTATTTGTATTATTATACGACAATCCAACATCTATTCCCCAGCATCCCTCGGAAACTCCACCACCGACTCGAGTGGAGACGAGAGAGGAACGCATGGAGAGGAGGCGCAGAGAGAGAGCGGAACAGACTGCGTACAAGTTGGAGCAGGAGATAGCGCTGTGGGACCCCACAACCAACGCGAGGGCTACCATGGACCCCTTCAAAACACTGTTTGTGGCTAGGATTGTAAGTATCTACAGGGTAGCAGGGACATTGACACACAACCTGTTACTGTGGATATATAACGCAGTTGGGTCCAGAATCATGTAATGACATGATTCTGGACCCAACTGTGTTATAAATTGGCATCAGATAAAGAAAATTGCTGTTCCATATTTTTACGGCGTAGGTATTGTACTTTTGTAGGAAATAGCATGGTTTATTTAGGGGTATGAGGAACAGGGTGTAAAGTTCACTCCTCCACCTTAGAAAAGGGAGGATCCTCCGACCAGACGGGTGTTGTGTCTGGCGGGCAACTGCCCAACGATTGATGTTGGGTTCTTGTATATATTGCCATTGCACGGTAAACTTTAATTGCGCGATGCAGGATTTATGTGACGTCAGGATTTTTGTGTGACGTCAGGTCTTTGATGCGTAGTTCGCATGTGGCGATGTAGATACCGCCACATTTATAACGAAACGGTGAATGAAAGCGTTATGTTAGTAACGAATTTACAAAACGACGAAGGAAAATATCGTGAGGAAGCCGGCATGTCCTAGAACCAAAAATCCACCAGCCCGCACTGCGCCCGCGTGATTACAGCCCACCACTCCCTCTCACAGGGAGAAGGACTGTGCCTGTGTCCCAGCAGTGGGAACATTTTAGACTAATTATGCATGTCAAACATCGTAACTGTCTATGTTAAGGAAGGCAGAATGCAGGCCACTGCTTTTTCTCAGCGACTGATGTTTGTAATATGTCTGTTTTATATGTGGTACTAGCTTTCGCCAGCGGTACTTGCTTGTCCTTCTCCAGGATGCCATCTATCTCCTTGCCAAATTTTGTCGAAATTACAGTGGTTTAGGCGTGAAAAGTTAACATACAGACAGAGTTATTTCAGAATTTATAATATTAGTATGGATTGAATCTTAAACATGTTCGTTTTACGGTAATTTGAGTTCTTCCTAAATCTTAATTTATCCCTTGTCTACAGAATTACGACACTTCTGAATCTAAGTTAAGGCGAGAGTTCGAAGGGTACGGGACGATTAAAAAAGTAAGTTGTTTTTACCCGACTACTGCGAAGAAAAAAGGAGGGTTATGATTTTGACCGGTATGTATGTATGTATGTTCATCTGTTCCCTCCTATCTTCCAAACCACTTATCACAATTTGACAAATGAGGTATCGTTAGAAGCGTCGTGATTGTCTGCTGGTTATAGGCTATATGAAGTAACATTAAATTAAAAATGGCGCCCTCTAGAGGACATAAAGTGAGGAACTTAAAAAAAAAATGGTTTAATCGTACCATGTTGGGTATCAAATGAAAGGGCTTAATGAGCACATTTCAAAAATATATATATTATAAACCCAAAAGAATTAAATTAAAAATCCGGAGTCACACGTAAAATCTGTTCGATTTATGCCCTAACACGTGTGACTCCGGATTTTTAATTTGTCTGTCTGTGGTGTCTTGTTTATACCTTTTAAGTCGTAGTTGGGTTTTAGTTTTTATTACTTGATTTTTTATTTGTAAGTACAATGCAGACCAGTCCATGGCACCTCATTGTAGACAATATACATAGGTTTGTCAGGGTTCAGCTGTATGTTTGATAGTAAAGAAGAGTGCTGTAACATGATATGTTGCAAGCAACGTTGCATGCAATTTGTGTGAATCATGTTGCTGTTACAGTATTGCACATCTGTTCAAAAGGTCACCGCTTTCCGAGGTAACCCAAGCTTACTCAGTAGTTTAAAAACTGTTCACTAATATCGCCCTCTCTGTCACTCCCACAGATATGCATGATATTTAACAAGGACAGCAACAAACCGCGCGGCTACGCTTTCATCGAGTATGAACATGAACGTGACATGCATTGTAAGTGTTGTTGAGATCGGTAACGCGCGCAGGCGACGATGTTGGTAGTGTGGGGTTGTAGTGTCGAATCTAGGGTAAGAGTAAAGAAGGGTAACGCCTAAAGTTTGCAAGGGTAAGGGTTAAAGTGGGCTAAGTAACTGAGGGTAAAGATTAAAGTAGGTAAGGGTTAAAGTGAATTAGGGTAAAGTAACGCAGGGTAAATGTTGTCGAAGTTAACACTGCTATGCAGATGCAGTATGTAGATTTGTAAACAATGTTGAATCACTACTACTAAAAATTGCGGAATTTGAATTATAAATTTATTAATATTGCTAAAGCATCTGTTGGATTTATTTAAGCACGTTTTTCCAAGAGACAAAGCCGAGAATTTACTGTATTATTTTAAAATGCATGTTGTAAAATAATTAATTTTGGGAGCTTGTAAAAAAAACAGTATGATAGCCACAAATGAAACCACGCTACCAACGCGTCAGTCTGCTCATAATTATATTTTTTTCTATCACCATTATAACAACATATTAGAAAAAAATATTTTTTATACTTTTGTAAAAAAAAATACTACTAAGTTTTAGTAGAAAATGTTTTTTCCTACCAAAAAGTTTTAAAGTTATAATGGTGATACTCTGCGCAATAATTCGATATTCGCGCAGAGATATGAGACATTCTCGGAGGAGATTGTCTCGAGCTTTTTTGTTAAATTTTGGATTTTATACATTTTATAAGCATATCGTAGAATAATGTCCCCTCTGCTGGGACACAGGCCTCCTCTCTGTGAGACGAAGCTCATAATATATTGTTGAATATTGTCTATGATGCAATTTTTTTTTTGTACGAAATACTTACTCTTTGTTTTCAGCGATTTTGAAGAATTAATCGACTCGTTTTTTTTTTTTTTTAGGATTTTTTGTAATTTAAATATTTAAAGGCAAATTCTTGTAACTGCCAGACCAAGCTTGACTTTAATCTTTAAAGTGATTATTGTAACTTAAAATATCCTCAATTTGTAGCCTACAAGCTTACTTTCATTATCAAGGTGCACAAAAAAAAAAAAACAAATATATGACATCTTTTTTTTTTCAAATGAGATCTGTAATTAAATAGACACTATAAAATGTCAGGCAAAGACACCTGTCAAACTCAAATTATATTTTTAAAGCTAAGGCAAAGGTCACTCACTTGTCTTCCTACCACGTCAGCTGTCTCCTCCGAGAATGTACGTTATAAAGACGCGTCCACACTTGCGGTATACATAAAACTTTTTGTACATGATTAACGAGTAATTTTTCTTTCCGGACCAGACATGCCGTAGACCTACAATTCGAGCTAACTGCCATAGGTTTGTATGTGGTAAGATGCCAACATACATACAAAAAAATAATAGGCAACAGTGGCCCATTGTGTACACGGATGGGTCATTGTGGTGACGGGCGAGAATTGGCCGAGTCGCTAACTTTTCCTATAAAAATCATTCGCCCAATTGTAGTTGTCGATGTTTTTAGTTCTGTTTTAATTTTTGAATGGCCGTGGAAAGAATGTAGTTTTTAATTGAGATATAAGTGTTTAGTTTTATAATGTTATTGCGCTCGGATAACGTAAGTAATGCGCACCAGGTAACGTGTACGTTCGCCGTAAAAGGGATAAAAACCGCGGTTTTGTAAGTAAAAAAAAAGTGGTAAATTTTGAAACGGTAGGTATAAACTGGTGGGTATGATTTTTTGGTATTATAGAGTTTTTCAATAATATTGGTCACTCGGCTTGGTCGGTAGGTATACAAACAGTAGGTATACATAACCTTTTTATTATTATTAATGTTTATTCACTTTGGCCGGCCATTTTGTGTGAATGTCGGTCAAAGTTGGTAACTCTTGGACGGTATCGGTCTACTGTGGACTGGTCAAATGCGGAAAAGTGAATATCTTTTACAGGTTGTATTATTTATAACACAAAACAACATTATTGTGTTCGTGTCTGAAAAAAGATCAAATATTCATTTAAAAAAACTAACGGGTGTAAAAAATACCTTTAACTTTTATTTTTTTTTGTACTGAATCCATACCTGGGAATCTTCTGGTTACGGAAATATTGAAAGCCAAAGTTTTGCGTGCGTTACATTGCGCAAAAAATTCGTTTCCCAGAAATAATTTGTGCGCCAAGTTACTTATTTTGCTGTACAGAATGCGTTGATGACGGCTACGTGCAGGGTCTTTTTACACCCTGTATAATAAAAGTTATAAAATTGTACTTTATTTGGACACTAACAATAAAATATGTAAATTACGATGGTCTTAACCTGGACAAACACCACCCCTCATGATATAGGTAATAAAACCATACTTTAACTGTCCATTAAATTAAAATTTAATCACTTTTGTGCACATCCTTAATGGTATAATTTTTATAATATGTCTGACACAGAATATTTTATTTATTTTTTGACGATTTTTAGTGGATTAAAATTGTTAATAAGCAACGTTTTGGGTGTGCATAGAAGAGAATACAGGTCCAAAGACAGATTCACGTGGTTTGTAACATAAGAAATGCAGTTGTCACCTTTTTGCGATGTTTCTGAATTAAATAGGTTTTTAAAATTGCTGTTACTGAAACAAACTCGAATTTGTTCATAACATTACTCAGTATTAGTTTAAAAGTGTAAAAAAATAAAGATATTTCTTATTTTTTTATTATAGGACACACTTAATAAAATTCAAATCATTAACAATTTCATACAACTTTTAATGAATGACGAAGAATTAAAAACAATTATTTTTGAGTTTTTGTCACAAAAGGTTTTAATTGTGTTAAATTACTCTATGATACAAGATTTGTGTCAAAATCCACAAGAGTTTTGAATCGCAAACTATACTTCGACCGCTCTCTGTTGCTCAGCGAGACATCGAGCAGTGTGCGAGAGTTTAGTTCGCGATAACGCGACAATGTAGCCCCAGCATTACATCTTCGGGTATTACAGTCGTGTTAATAAGAATTTGCGCTCAAAAAAATCAGAAAGTATAACAAAAAGGCGCAACCGTATCCGACCGCGTGGCTCTGTCGCTTACGGCCGCACCCACAACCGACGCTCACTTACAGCTGCGTACAAACACGCGGACGGCAAGAAGATCGACGGCAAGCGAGTACTCGTCGACGTTGAACGAGCTCGCACCGTCAAGGGCTGGCTGCCGAGGAGATTGGGTGAGCAACTAGCTTTATTTGTTCCATGCGGCGTGTTCCATGCGTCATGTTCGTGAACGGACGCCGTCAGTTGTGACTGGTCATCTCTTAGCTGCCATGGCTTATTTTAATTTTTGAATTGTTTTTTTTTAATTTATAATTGCGGACGCTTTTAACGTGCTTTCTACATTATTCTCACATGTTGTATAATTTCAACATATGATTATCATGATGTAACCAATTTATTTGTATCCATTTTTTGATTTAAATGAATGTCCGTGGAGTTTCTTGCCCGTTCTTCTCCATAGGTACCTACTACGCTTTGGAATGGGCAACTAGCTTCATAATTCTGACTGACCGACTCCTTGACAATTCAAAAGTGCCTGTAAATGATTTAATTGAAATAAATGCTTTGAGTTTGTTTTTATTTTTGCGTGTTAGGGTTCAGACCGTGACGTGAAGCGACGCGACGCTGCGCGCACTTTTTTAACAAATATCGAACTTATTTTCTTCACGAAAAGGTATAATTTCAGTGCGAGTGTTGACACGTGTCAAAGTACGCTGAGATGCGCAGCGCGTGTACCTTATTGTGAAGTAAATAAATTCGATGTTGTAACGGATCATATAAAAGTGCGCGTCGCTTCGCGTCTCGATGTGAACTGACCCTTAGAGTACTTTCAGATTCAGATTCACAATTGTCAGGAATGACATGTGAATATTTGTACACCTTATATTTTGTGGTAGAATGTAAGAACTAACAAAAATACTAACACCATACTATGTAAAACTATATTCTTACAAATAAATAAATTCTAATTCGATCGTTTCTGACGGCCAACTCTAGCATCGCGCGCGCTCATTGCTCAAATCAAATAGCGCGCGCTTCCCCGGCTTCCTGTTACTCACTTCTGTCGCTTTTCACGAAATCCCTCCCACAGATTGTAGGAATGAGAGAGGAAAGATGTTACACATCAATAAAGTATTTGCCTCTACGGACGATGTTTCAAATATGTTTACCAGTAAATGTATTAAATGATTTGTGCTGTAATACATACACCCTATACATTGGAATTTTTATTTAATTGTCATACATTCTCAGGCGGAGGGCTCGGCGGAACCCGACGAGGAGGCGCCGACGTCAACATCAAGCATTCAGGACGAGAGGACAACGAGAGGGAGAGGGAGCGATACCGTCTGGAGCAGAGAGAGCGAGACGACCGACCGCGACACGACGCGCGCGCTGACCGACCGCGTGAGTATCATCATCTGACTAGAGTCTGGCCAACGAATGTTGATCCTGGAAACACGCGAGATACATAGTGTGATAACACGTGTTGATACTTGCAATTTTATTTTATTTAAATAAAATAAAATTTTAATTATCAACACGAATAAATATTATGTAGTAATAAAAGTAATCTCAATGTATGTTATTGTAACCGCAGCGGCGGGAGGCGCGGGCGGGAGGCGACGCACGCGCTCGCGCTCGCGTCGGCGCTCTGCGTCCCGCACGCGCAGGCGGGACCGCGACCGCGAGCGGGACCGCGACCGCGAGGCGAGGGAGCGCGAGCCTGACGACGCTGAGCGGTGAGTACACGACGATAGTAGTAGCTCGCACGCGCAGGCGGGACCGCGACCGCGAGCGGGACCGCGACCGCGAGGCGAGGGAGCGCGAGCCTGACGACGCTGAGCGGTGAGTACACGACGATAGTAGTAGCTCGCACGCGCAGGCGGGACCGCGACCGCGAGCGGGACCGCGACCGCGAGGCGAGGGAGCGCGAGCCTGACGACGCTGAGCGGTGAGTACACGACGATAGTAGTAGCTCGCACGCGCAGGCGGGACCGCGACCGCGAGCGGGACCGCGACCGCGAGGCGAGGGAGCGCGAGCCTGACGACGCTGAGCGGTGAGTACACGACGATAGTAGTAGCTCGCACGCGCAGGCGGGACCGCGACCGCGAGCGGGACCGCGACCGCGAGGCGAGGGAGCGCGAGCCTGACGACGCTGAGCGGTGAGTACACGACGATAGTAGTAGCTCGCACGCGCAGGCGGGACCGCGACCGCGAGCGGGACCGCGACCGCGAGCGGGACCGCGACCGCGAGCGGGACCGCGACCGCGAGGCGAGGGAGCGCGAGCAAGTATGTCTTAAGAGACTGACTTCACGACTGTGCATAGGCTGCTCTTAAATAAAAATAAAAACTTAAAATAACTGACATATTTTTGGATACTACTTCTATTTTTATCACTCCCTTGTAGGTCCGTATTACAAAACTTCACTCAAGGCTTAAAGGGGTGATAGACGTGCGAGCAAGTACGCGTACTTATGGTTTGGCGAGCTTACTCGCCCGTCTGTCATCGCCGCGAGCCGCGAGTCACGAGGCAATTTGACAATGAAATTGTGAGCAAGCTTCACGTGTGTCACCGACGGCGAGCCGAGTAAGCTCGCGAACTTAAAGACCGCGTACTTTAGGTACGGACGTCTATCACTCACTAAAGTGAGTTTAGGGTTACTTAACATTTTTTTAAAGCCATTTCATTTGGTTAGTAGATTTCCCGAATTTTACATTTACTGTTTCAAACAAATTGATCAAACTAAGTACAGTATGCCAGCCTAAAAATAATATATCCTTAAAAATAGCCTGATATAAAAAAAAAGAATTAGTAAAATTGTTACCAACCCTAAAAGATTCCGGTCTGAAATAAAATATTTGTATTCTATATTATATTCCAGCGCGGCGGGCCGTCGTCGTCGCTCGCGCTCGCGCTCGGAGCGTCGGCGCGAGCGCCGCGACCGCGACAAGGACCGCGAGCGCGACCGCGACAAGAAGCGCTCCCGCCGCGACAAGGAGCGGAAGGAGCCCAAGGTCAAGCCCGAGGACATCAAGATCAAGGAAGAGCCGATGGACGGTGAGTTCGGTAAATATCGCCCTTTCCTTGTATACTTGGACTGTTATACTCACTTTGAATGTTTGCACTTGACCGCTGCCGGATAGAAGGGAGAATCAAGCACGTAGATGTTAAGGAGTTCATTGATGGTGAGTCGTTTGTATTATTTCGTACTCTGACCGGTGCATGTGGGTTGGATAACGTGGAGAATTTGACCAAGAATGTTTAAAACTGATAAGTAAGTATTTGGTAACTAAGTGTTTGTAGTTACCAGATTGGGTACGGTAGGTCGGTGAAGATGATACATAGAGATTTAGAAATAGTTTGGCTTTACAGAGCATTCACTCTCTCACTCACACCTGTTTGACTGTCTCATTAAAATTTATGTATCATAATAAGAGGAGCTCGTGGCTAAGTAATAACAGCCGCACGGATCGATTCATCAGGTTAAGCTACGCTTGCCGGGGTTGGTCCGTGGATGGGTGACCATCTATAGATATCGAGACTCCTCCGTGTCTCGGAAAGCAGGTTAAGCCGTTGGTCCCGGCTGTCATTCATAGATCTTTGACAGTCGTTACGGGTCGTCAGAAGCCCGAAAGTCTGACAACCAGTCTTACCAGGGTCTACCCTTTATAGCAGAACTTTTTATGTCATAATATTATTTTGCATAACAGCGCATAGCATAAACTTCATTTCGCAGAAAATCGTTTGGCATACACTCATTTATAATACATTAAAAACGCATAATTTTGTAATTCAGAATCATCTTTAGGCATAAATTTCATATCCATAATAATTAAAAAGTAGAACCATCATATTGCAGAAAGTTCACTGTCAGAATCGTCTTTTGGCATACATTTCATATCGATAATCATTAAAAGGTAGAACTATCATATCTCAGAAAGTTTACAGTTAGAATCATCTTTTGGCATACTTTTCATATCATTTCTGCGAGCAACTTGAAAGTAGCGCTCGCCGGCCGCTGCCGCGGCACCGCTCGCTACGCTCGCTCGGCTCGCGCGCGGTTGGTCACAGTTCCTAACCTAACCTATTTCACTCAGTTCAAAATGAGTGGAGTCGGTTTCGCAGCGATTCGTTTCTCTCACGCTCGCTTCACTCGCAATAAATCATTTGGCAAATAAAAATAAACCACAGATAAATCAACAGTAGTTGAATCGTCCGTTAGTTTAACCAACCTTAATGAATTAATTGTAGTCGAATAAACCGTAGATGAATTCTCCTTTATGGATTTCGTTCATTAGTTATTACAAAAATCGGTGAAACGATCTTTAGATATTTTAAACGGTAGGTCTTTTGACCGTAGTTATCTTGAAAATAGTTAGAATAAACTTAGGTATTTTAATACGTAACCTATAGAAATGATAATAATTATGCCTAATAAAATTATTCCAAATGAAATTCTGCCATCTTCTTAATATGCGAAGTGAAATTATTCCAAATAATCGTCGCTCTAAATAAACGTTATGTGAAACGAAATTATGCGAAATTAAGCTTTGCCAAAAGTAATTATGCCAAATAAAATTCTGTCATCTTAAAAGTATGCCTTTGTAAATTCGGACATATAAACATTCGGCCAAACAATAATTATATTAAATGATTTTTATGCCATATATATATTCGTTTAAAGAAGATTATGCCAAGTATGTTATGCCAAATAAATTTCGGAGCATCAAAATTCTGCCAGATAGAGGGAACCCGTCTTACCAAGGGGTATCCTATTGCCCAGTTACTGGGTTGTGGAGGTCAGATAGGCAGTCGCTCCATGTAAAATACGTGTATTCAGCTGCATCCGGTTAGACTGGAAGCCGACCCCAACATAGTTGGGAAAAGGCAGGCAGATGATGTATACGAGGATGCATTCTGTAAGATGGTGTGGTGTCGTGATGCGAGAGCTCAGATTCGTCAAGTTGTGACAGCTGTCAGTCCCGCACCGCGCAGCTACCTCAGGAACGGACTCAGTTAAGCGGTCAGCGTATAGGGTGTAAGGGTAAACACTGTTGTCACTCAAACCATGGGTAGTTGACTTAAATATAAAAATAAATGAACGTGTTAAACAAAAAAAAAGTTTTTATTAAGTAAAAGATTTTTAAAAGTTTATATCCGACACCGTCCGCAAATTCATGGATATCAGCCCGAGGTCGCCGCCCCTCCTACCTACACAACACGTGAATAAATACACAATAGGGGTCGCGCTTGCGGCCGGTCAGGTCAACGTCCTGCGCCCCCCGTCCGTGTTGAGACGTAAGTTCGTTGCTCTAGCGCGTATGGTGAAATAATCTTGTGGCTAAATGCAGATTTTCTTAAAAAAAAAAAAAAATGGTTGTAATCTTCTATTAATTTTACGTTTTATAAATGAAACCAAACCATTGGTTTCAAGGAAAACGGTGTTTACCCCAACACCCGGTATAGTGTATCTTTATTATTATTTACTGACTTGAGTAGGTATACGCCTGGTGAACAAAACTTAGCTTGTATTTCCACATCAAAGAAAAAAAAAACGAATAATATTCCCGTTTAACCCCACAGACTATCCAGAATTCAGCATGGCCCCTCTGGACGTCCAGATTAAACAGGAGCCAAATGAAGACGAGAATAAATATAACCCCGAGGACACGAACGGAGAAGATTATAATTATTAAACTATTGCTTTTGTGCAGAGCGGGGAGAAGTAAGAGCTTTGTTGAGAAATGCCGGGTTCAGCTTTGGGTTCCTCAGTAAGCTGTGAACGGTCTCACAAACAGCTGTCTAAATACAGAGCATTTTTTTAACACCTTAAGGCACTGTGAATAGTTAGATGTACTAAGCAGGGTTGCCTTAAAAAATATGCAATCCGACAGTGACCGCGCTTAGGTCTTGTCAGCGTCTTATGCTACGGCTACACTTCGCGTTATCGCGAACTTTTCTTCGTGCGCTCTCTCTCGCACACCCCTCGATTACATGCTGAGCAACAGAGAGCGCACGAAGAAAAGTAGCATTCATGTCAAATACTGGTGAAAATGACGGATTCTTATGACGGCCGTTATTTTATGACGGAATCGGTTTCACAATGAAACCAAAGCGTAGAACCATAAGTCAACGCCATGTTGAAAATAATGTTGTCAACTATCGAATCTACCACAGAAAGTTCAGGCCAAACTGTGTCGAATGCCTCGCGGGATTAGGGACGAAATTCGTTCGCGTCGAACTTGTTTGGAGGCGTTCATGCTGGTGCGAATAGTCGCGTGACTTCCTAACGACGCGGTTACGTCCGACATACCGCGCGGGATTCGCCTGTTTGGCCACGGCTTTAGTAGTACTAGTATAATTTCTCATTGATTTTCAACACATTGTCATAATGAAGATGAAAGAAATGGAGAAAATACGTCAAACATCATGTTTATATCACGAATTTATGACAATAGGTACAAATATCATGTTTATTTACTGAAAACTAATAATGACAATCATCAACAGCTCTCTAAGTTATATTTGACGGAAGACGTCATGTCTTCATGATGTATACACCCCTTTGCAAAAAAAACGGGCACCTTAACAGTCATTGGCTTTTGTATGGATAATATTAATATTTTTATTATGTCATTAGCATAAATGACTAGTAATTTGTTATAATCAATAAGAATATAGTTTTTTGGCTACACCCCTCTTCCAGCAGCGCTACAATTTTACTAGCTCTTATTGCTTTTTCTGCCATTACAATCGACACAAAGATATCACTTTTAAGTCACAATAAGGCTGGATTATGCGACAAACATAAATTATTCTACTAAAAATAACGAGAAGTTAGTTTTAGTTGCCAGGATAACCTTCTAACTGCAAACCTGCAAAATGTTAGTAAAAGTCACAAACGGAAAATGGGATTATTATTGTTTTTAAACAAAAGTTTTGAATTTGGAATTAACTTTTTTCTTACCTAGACTCTTTATTAAGTGCCAGTAACATAGTTTGGCTATTAAAACCTCTTTACAACTAAATGATTACCAATAATGTACAAAAATCAAAACCGCCCGTTTTTTTTGCAAAGGAGTGTATAACATCACGCCTGTATTTCTCGAAAGGTTACACAGAGGTGTATCTATAGTACATGTCGCCAGTTATTTTGAGTCTCATTCATGAAATAATCAAAATATTTTACCCTCAAATATGATGTTCTTTCAGAACGCTGATTATTTTTCTATGATTCAATCAGTAAATACACTTGAGTTTTAATCGCGAATCATATTTTGTTAACACAATACAGGGCTGCAATTTGCAAAAAAACGTACGACATTTTTAATTTTGTGGCTTCAGTAATTTTTGAAGTGAAAACTTCTTTATGCACACTGCGATCTTTCTGAACAGTGAACGAAAGTGAACCGTCACGCTCGGGTTGGTGACGCTGAATCGGGTATACTCGATAGCAGTCGTAAATATGTCTTGATTGACGTTTAGCTCAAAGGTATAATACCGTAAATAATGCGACTGTTTTCAACGCTCTGTATCAATACGTTAGTTGTATTGAAGTAATTTTAAATTCTTGTCCATTATGTTCGTGACTCCAATCGTAATGTGTTGCGCACACATTGTCTCTAGGGTAAGATATGAAATAAAATATGAATATAAACACATTTGAGTTTTATTTGGTCTATTTATCATCCTCCTTATCTTTGCGTCCAGCGCTCGGTGTGCGGTGCGGTGTCCGTTGCGACGACGCAACGCAACGCACTAATGTGGCATCGCCTTTAGTAGTCACCGCCTTTCTATATAGCCACACAGTCATCTGTCTCAGTCCATCCATCGTCTCTTTGGTCTTCCCCTACTCTTATAGCCATCCATATTCATATTCAAAATTTTCCTCACGATGTTTTCCTCATTCCTCTTTGTGGACCAACCATTTATACAGAAATGTAGTACAGGGGGAGAACGTGCATACGGTTAACATGAATTTCTTCAGTAGTACACATGATTTTAAGACCTAACCGTGTCGAAATTGTTCTTCGGTAATCAAAAAAATCTGCTGTTCCATAAAGTGCACTTATATTTCGACCGTATAAGTGCACTTTTGTATGAAACAACATCTTTTTATTACAGACGATATTTTTTTTACGAATTGTATTGATAAAATAAAGCCACGGAAAGGTCACGGAAATTAACGGTCATCCATGAATCCGTAGACAATCATCCTGGGGGTGTATCACAATGAGGTGATGAAAATTTCATTACTTTGACCTAGGATACATTGCGGAAAACTCAAAAAGGGGTGAATTCACGCAACCGGCTTTCGAAATGAACATGGAAAGAGAAATACGCGATTGGAAGCCAAGAAAAACGAGTAATAAACTGAAATCAATTTATTTATTATACAAAAATCACAGTTATCATAGTTACAAAGCTATAAGATCTATTGGCGCGTGGTGAAAATCAGAACTAGGGTACCCGCCATCTTGTTTTCACCGTCATGCAGTCGCCAAAAGATCCTTGTAGCAGTGTCCGGGCATTAATATGGCACATCGAGTTGTAGAAAGAGTGGCTCGTGGCTCAGTAATAACAGATGCACGGGTCGGTTGGTGGATGGGTGACCATCCATTACATTATCAAGACCCTCTGTGCTCTTAAAGCACGCTATACCATTGGTCCCGGCTGTCATTCATAGATCTCTGACAGTCGTTACGGGTCGTCAGAAGCCCAAGTCTGACAACCTTACATACCAAGTCTTACCCAGTAACTGGGTTGTGGAGGTCAGATAGGCAGTCGTTCCATGTAAAACACTAGTAGTCAGCTGCATTCGGTTAGACTGGAAGCTAATCCCAACATAATTGGGAAAATGCTCGGTAGATTGATTTGATCAAATTCTATGACTGAAGACTGTCACACAGGTATGAACTTTTTCAAAAACTCAATGCGCCATATTATCGGCCGCGTATCATTTTATTACATTACAATACAAGCCATTATTTATAAAACAGGCAAGACATAAAGGCACAATAGTATTATTATTTAGAAGTTGTAACGACATAAAATGGTAATAGTTTGATAAATGGACAATGTCAGAATTTGACAATAACAACTCCACGGCTGTAATTCCACATTTCGCCCGTTATGTTAAAGTCCCATGTAATAGGGGGCGAGCATATTTTGTAGTTACTTCAACGCAAGTGCAAGAAGCTGAAGCTAGGTACACTATTCGCACGTCTTAACCACTGCTTGCCCACATGTTGTCATTGCGATATGGTGTGGTTTAGGTTCGTGTAATCGGACCCTAAGTCTCAAAAATTACAGATCCTTTTTTATTTGTAGGTACTTATAAATGTGCCATCAAGTAAAATCAAACAAATTACAATAAGCTTTTAAAGCGTTATCCTAATAAAATGTCTTTTGAATAAAAACAATAAAATTAACCTAAAAACAATAAAATAAACCTAGAATAATAAAATATAAAAAAGCAACATTTCGCTCGTGTAGACTGGGGGATGCGCTACGGTCGCCCGCGAAATTCAAATTTGTAATAATTCTATAAATAAATAATTGATACGGCCGCGAATCACATAAAACCAGGGCCCCTACCACCATCGATTACAGCAGTATTATTTTAATCTTACACTAGTAATATTAAAATAATACTGCTGTAAGAACTGGTGGTACGGACCTGCACCTATACTATATTAATGCCACCATTTTTCCAGTGTTAGTGAGAGACGAAGCTATACAAGGCCGCTAGCACCATCTGTTGTTCGCAGTGGAATAATGATGGCATTAATACGTCATAGTCGGCCCCCAGATCCTGGTAATAACTGACCTGCAAATTGCAAAAAACGTAGGAAAATTTGAATTTCGCGTGCTACCGTGACGCTTTCGCCTGAGGCCAAAATGTTTGACAGATTCGTATGTTAAAACTATCGACATTTTTGATAATATAATATTATGCAAGCATATTTTTCGTTAATCCTGAAACGAGGTCATTGTACTCAATATTATGAACAAATCTTAATACGGAGCTAACAAAAAAAATGACCATTCCATACTTTAATTATTTTTTGCAAAAATCGACATAATGTATGGAACAGCTGATTTTTTTTTAAATCGAGGATGACATAAAAATGTCAAATACATAGGTCGTCAAATTAATAAAGACTAACTGCGTAATACACGATCCATCAGATCAGAGGGCCTAGACAAAGTGACATTCTATCAGCGATAACGATGATGGAAAAGACAAAAATGTATAGAACTGACAAGCTATCGAAAAGCTTATGTCAATCCTGTTGAAAGTCGTTGTAGAAATACGAAACGCATTCGAAGCGATTGTCACTTGTCTAGGGCCTCTGGAATCGGTTTGAAACAAATGTCTAATCCATTGCATAATAAGTTCCAAAAAAAAAAAAAAAATTAAGTGGGCTCCCATACAACAAACGTAATTTTTTTGCCGTTTTTATAGATAAAGGTAAGGAACCCTTCGTGCGCGAGTCCGACTCACACTTGGCCGGTTTTTTCATATATTTGAACACTTTCGTGTTTATTATTTTGACGCTCTCAGTACCTAAATATAAAAGAACACATTGTGAATAAGCGCGGTGATCAATAAGCGCGGCGATCAATAAGCGCGGCGATCAATGCTCGTGCCTTCTCTGTATGAGAAGAGTTTGTTTATCCTATTATTATGGCTTTTTATTAATAATTATTATTCTCATGTTATTCGACAACCTTCATTATTTTCTGCGGTACCTAGTTTTTGTTTATCTTGTGTTGTTTCTGCGGTCTGAAAAATAAATTAATACATTTTTTATAAAAGGTTTTGAGGATGAGGGTAGATGGAGCTCATCCGAGACTACCACCATACTCCAAATAGGGAATATGCATGTATTTTTTAAATATTTTTATTCGATAGTTTACATCGCCAAATAATAGTAAACAAAAAATCGACGACAAAAAAGCAATTTAAAGTACTAAAAAAAATGTTAAAAATATCCAATCGATCCGGCTATTTAGTTTATAAAAAAAAAACTTTTAACAAAAAAAAACAACCGACTTCGTTTTCAGTTTTCGTTTTTTGCCACCGACTTCTGAAATGAAAGTTATTTTTCACTTGTTAGTGTTTTTTTGGAAGTCGGTTGTTTTTTTTTGTAAAAAGTTTTTATTTTTCACTTTTTAGTTGTGGTACCTACCTCACAAAAGTTCGAATACCACTACCTGCTATGTAAATAACAGTGGCAGTCACAGAATGTCGTCTAGATAAACTAAGTGGGAAAAATACGTAATATTGAAGCTAACTCAAAAACTACGCAAGCAAAGTTAATAAAATTTATATGGGACCACCTCTGAAGCATGACCTACCAAATAAAAGAATCATCAAAATCGATTCATATTTGGCGGAGTAATCGCGTAAAACACAAAAAAAAAAACAGACGAATTGAGAACCTGCTTCTTTTTTAAGAAATCGGTTAAAAAAATATTTGACCCTTATTTGAATTACATGTATATTCCCTATTGGCGACGTCGCCAGACCGTAGCCAAGTGAGTTATCTGTCATACATTTCAACACGAATTGTTTGGATGTCGGCGACGTCGCCATGGCGACCCGGTGTGTTAGAGCTCTTACTCACAATGCTAGAATCCTTGGTATCAAGATATGGAATGGAGGACTGTCTTCCGAAGAATCTCTTGAACCCGAAGCGCGTCGGTCGAGGCGGAGTGGCCGGCTGTGGCGACACTGCGGTCTGGACAGGAGAGTATAATGTATTGTAGTTGATTTGAAAGAAATATTAATGAACGGATCGTGACTGTAAGGTTTAGCGATGTCAAATTTTAGTGCTATGTAAAAAAAACCACATGCGGGCAGTATTTGGAGACTGCCGATAGAAATGAAAACTAAGCAACAATGCGTAACCTCAACGTAATTCAAACAGTAGACGGTAGATGGCGTTAAAAAAACAAATCACTTCAAGCGTGACGATGACGCAAGTTCCATGATTTTTGTTTACCCAAAAAGTGCTCAACGCGCCTAAAGAAGTTTTCACTTTAAAAAAAACTTAAATACTCTCATTTTTATATTCGTAATAGATAAATGAATGCCTAATTAAAAAAAAATTTTATTTATAATAAACTAGCGACCCGCTTCTGTTTCGCATGGCTTTTAGACTTGAAAAAATATAGTTCCTAGTTATATGTAACTTTAATATTAACGTTTATACACATAAACCTTCCGGAATAAATTCTCTAAGCGATGGTAAAAACCTCATCAAAATCTGATGAGTGGTTTAGAAGAACAACGCGGACATACAGACAAACACGAAAAGCGAATTTATAATATGTATAAATATGCACACCTGCTATATAATATCCTTCCATCTGCCTGCCTTTTTCCAACTATGTCGGGGTCCGCTTCCAGTCTAACCGGATGCAGCTTAATAATTACATGGAGCGACTGCCTATCTGACCTCCACAACCCAGTAACTGGGTAATACGATACCCGTAGATAAGACTGGTTGTCAGACTTTCGGGCTTTTGCATCGTGTAAAAAATGGAGCTTGAGGGTAGTTTTGTTGGTACTTACTTGCTCTATAGTCTCTGGCTGCTCAACGACGCCATTCGCTAGCCTGCACGAGCACGCGTCGTGCTCACCGGACTGGCTGTGCGCGCCGCACACACACGCGGTGCAAGCAGGACGGGACTGAACTGGAAATATACATTTATTAGCACTCTGCGTAACCTTTTGGGAAAAACTAGCGTGATGTTATATTAGTATTCGAAGGTAAGCCGTTGGTAGCCGAGCGTCTCTCTAATCGTCACTCCTATACATTTTGTAAAATATGAAAGGAGCGGCGCAACGCCCGCGCCACTCGCCTCTTGTGTATGTCCCGCGGGTGGTAAAGCGACGTGGTTGACTATACAAACCAAGAAATAAGTAAGGAGGCAGATAACTTACAACTAATTGAAATTGATTTAAAAAGTAGAAAGAGTGCTTAGTATTCATCATGTCATTTGGTTTAAATAGGTTTTTATTTGTATTATCTTATATAGATTCTTTTCTACCTTGTGAATGTGAGAACGTTGTAGGCTTAGTGGACTGTAGACTTTTTTTGAACATTTTCTATTATTTTTTTTCACTACCTTCCTGAAACTTTTTGAAAGGCCTACACTGCCCTCCCATAACTATTAACACTGTAATTTGAAAGTATTGTAAAAGCCAATTATTTTTAAAAGAGTAACCATGGAGTTTCTTGCCGGCTCTTCTCCATAGGAAACGACCAATTGGAACCGTGCACCTAGCTTCTGACGTTTCATAAGTGCCCATGTAGGTTTATGTGAAATAAAATATTTTGATTTTGAGTAGAAGTCTTTTACAAAACTCCTATAATGTGTAGTAAACTTAAAATTAGGCGAATTTACAACAAAGTGTTACATTTCACGTCTGTGTACCCGACATTATTAAATGATAAATGATTTTATTTCTGAAAGTAGGTTTGTACAAACACTTTTACACGTCAATCACATTTTTAAAACTAGATGAGGTCGGCGTTTCCTATCTGACTACTCTGAGAAGAAAGGCCGAAACAAACTCAGAGGTCACAGTCTCTTTTAAAGTCCAGACATAATCTTGGTCAGATCATGTGGAGACCATGTAGATTAGCGCCAGAAATGGCTTTTTGAGGAAAGAGCAACACACAGATTGAGTGGACCTGTCCAGTCAGTGCACGCATTTGTTAGTAATCGTGCAGCTCAACTCCGAATGATTTGACGAACGTTTGGGCAGGCCGCATCAGAATACTTCCTCATCATCTGCCTGCCTTTTCCCAACTATATTGGGGTCTGCTTCCAGTCTCACCGGATGCAGCTGAATACCAGTATTTTACATGGAGCGACTGCCTATCTGACCTCCACAACCCAGTAACTGGGTAATACGATACCCCTTGGTAAGACTGGTTGTCATACTTTCGGGCTTCTGTCGACCCGTAACGACTGTCAAAGATTCACAAATGACAACGGCTTAACGTGCTTTCCGAGGCACGGAGGAGTCTCGATATGTAAAGATGGTTACCCATCCACGGACCAGCCCCGGCAAGCGTAGCTTAACCTGATGGATCGACCCGTGCGGCTGTTATTACTTAGCCACGAGCTCCTCGGAATACTTACTGTTATTATAATTTGAGCTGTTCGCGGGTGTGTTGACGTAGCGTGGCGCTGCATGACCTGCGGGTTGATCTCGCGGTAAACTGCCGGTGTTTAGGTAGAGCTTAAGTTCTTCGGCGCGCTCCATGTACCTGAGGAGGGGGTTTGTTGTTAACCGACTTAAAAAAAAAAGAGGTTCTGTATGGACACTGTATCGTATGTATGTGCGTGACTTTCTCAGAAACGAATGAAACAGTTTGGATGATTAATTGGAGGTTTACACATGATTCGACCTAAAATAAAAAATAACGGGATTTTTATTTTTATTTTTCCTTGTCGCCTTTTTTTTTAACTATGGAAATTGTAATTCCGTGGATATTTGATGAAGAACTTAGCAAATCATCCGCGATTGCTGCAAGTGATAATGACACAATACGCACATGAATCCAAAAAGTCAGACTTGTGTGGCTTGGATTCGAACTCACTACGACTTGGCGGTCTGACGGTCACACTATATGACGTCACGGTCACCCATCCATTTCCAAGCCTCACCTGCTTAACTTGTCCGCCAGCGCCGCTCGCCTCAGCGAGTCAGTCTCACAGCCCACACACGGTACAGTAAACTATCTCGATATGACGTCACGGTCACCCATCCATTTCCAAGCCTCACCTGCTTAACTTGTCCGCCAGCGCCGCTCACCTCAGCGAGTCAGTCTCACACCCCACACACGGCACACGGTACAGTAAACTGTCTCTATATGACGTCACGGTCACCCATCCATTTCCAAGCCTCACCTGCTTAACTTGTCCGCCAGCGCCGCTCGCCTCAGCGAGTCAGTCTCACACCCCACACGGCACAAGGTACAGTAAACTGTCTCATGACGTCACGGTCACCCATCCATTTCCAAGCCTCACCTGCTTAACTTGTCCGCCAGCGCCGCTCGCCTCAGCGAGTCAGTCTCACACCCCACACGGCACAAGGTACAGTAAACTGTCTCATGACGTCACGGTCACCCATCCATTTCCAAGCCTCACCTGCTTAACTTGTCCGCCAGCGCCGCTCGCCTCAGCGAGTCAGTCTCACAGCCCACACACGGTACAGTAAACTATCTCTATATGATGTCACGGTCACCCATCCATTTCCAAGCCTCACCTGCTTAACTTGTCCGCCAGCGCCGCTCGCCTCAGCGAGTCAGTCTCACAGCCCACACACGGCACTAGATACAGTAAACTGTCTCGATATGACGTCACGGTCACCCATCCATTTCCAAGCCTCACCTGCTTAACTTGTCCGCCAGCGCCGCTCGCCTCAGCGAGTCAGTCTCACAGCCCACACACGGCACTAGATACAGTAAACTGTCTCGATATGACGTCACGGTCACCCATCCATTTCCAAGCCTCACCTGCTTAACTTGTCCGCCAGCGCCGCTCGCCTCAGCGAGTCAGTCTCACAGCCCACACACGGCACAAGGTACAGTAAACTGTCTCGATATGACGTCACGGTCACCCATCCATTTCCAAGCCTCACCTGCTTAACTTGTCCGCCAGCGCCGCTCGCCTCAGCGAGTCAGTCTCATAGCCCACACACGGCACTAGATACAGTAAACTGTCTCGATATGACGTCACGGTCACCCATCCATTTCCAAGCCTCACCTGAGTCACCTGCTTAACTTGTCCGCCAGCGCCGCTCACCTCAGCGAGTCAGTCTCACAGCCCACACACGGTACTAGATACAGTAAACTGTCTCTATATGACGTCACGGTCACCCATCCATTTCCAAGCCTCACCTGCTTAACTTGTCCGCCAGCGCCGCTCGCCTCAGCGAGTCAGTCTCACAGCCCACACACGGCACAAGGTACAGTAGACTGTCTCTATATGACGTCACGGTCACCCATCCATTTCCAAGCCTCACCTGCTTAACTTGTCCGCCAGCGCCGCTCGCCTCAGCGAGTCAGTCTCACAGCCCACACACGGCACAAGGTACAGTAGACTGTCTCTATATGACGTCACGGTCACCCATCCATTTCCAAGCCTCACCTGCTTAACTTGTCCGCCAGCGCCGCTCGCCTCAGCGAGTCAGTCTCACAGCCCACACACGGCACAAGGTACAGTAGACTGTCTCTATATGAAGTAAACGCGTCTTCTAAGTTGCCAGCCGAGTCTAATTCTATGGCTTTCTTGATTAAAGTCACTGCCTGCAAAGAAATGAAATTATTTATTCTGTAACGGTTTTAACAATTTGATAGTTTTATTTTATAACTAGCTGCGCCCCACGGTTTCACCCGCGTAAGTCTCGATCCCGTGGGAATATCGGGATAAAAAGTATCCAATGTCCTATTCCAGGTCTACCCACACGTACCAAATTTCATCTAAATCCGTTTAGCCGTTTTAGCGTGACAAATAAACAAACAAACTCACTTTCGCATGTATAATATTAGTTAGGATGAACATTAAAATGCTTATAAACAATTATTACACAACTAACTATTTACATTAGGTACTAAACGAATAACTAAACAAATAAATACAATAACAGTAACAGAGATAATTACATTAAAAAAAAATGGGTTAGGGGTCGTTCGGCCCACTATGGAACTGGGACCGCGGACCAGTTACCCCTTTTAAAAATTGATAATGGTTAACTGGGCCCACATATACCCAACTACGACAAAAGTCAACTAAAAAGGTCATCACAGACACTTGTTAGGGCATAAGACATCGCAGACAGATGTTTTAGGGCACAAGACATCACAAAAAATAGTTGGAAGGAGCTTAATGTCCGTCAATTAAAAATAAATTAAAGATACTGCTGGAAGGGAAAGCATACTACAGTATTCTAGAATTTCCTAATGACAACATCTAATATTATCAATACATCTTTGACATAATTTATATAAAGCAACATATTATTATTGCTAGGATGATAATTTTAATTGACATTTAATTATTGTTATGTAACTATGACCATATATTTAATTTGTTTGTTTTTAAAATTGACATTTACTTTATCCAATAACTTCTTTGACTGAAATTTAAATATTTGTACGCCACTAAGGCCAAACATGACTGATCTTATACTATAATTTAATAACTTGCATGCTCTGTATGTGTACTCATGTTTCCACAAATAAACAATCTTGAATCAAAGAGACGTTTAGGGCACCAGACATCACAGAGAGACGCGTTATAAATCAAACAGGTTACGTGACAGTGACTCCGGATTTAGATTTTTATTTTGTGATGTCTTGTTTATACCTTTTCAGTTGACTTTTTTGTCGTAGGGTATATTTTTTACAACTTTTATATGTTCCAATTAGTCCCTTTCAATTGATACCCTCATCATATTTTTATTGGTCATGACTTTATATCCTCCAGAGGGCGCTATATTCAATTGGAAGCGACGCCACATAGCCATAGACGACACTTCCAACGATACCTCATTTGTCAAATTATGATGAGTAGTTTAGAAGTTATGAGGGAACAGATGAACATACATCATACATACCGGTCAAAATCACAACCCTCCTTTTATCTTCGCCGTAGTCGGGTAATTACTTTTACACGTAATTTTTGTGTTAGCTGGAGTGGACTTTGCCTATCTGTTATAAAATTATATGTGGAATTAAATAATGAAATTAGTATTTAGAAGCATTGGACCTCTACCAATTGGTATTAATGACATTGTAGAAACTATACATTGGTGCCGATTCACAAACTAAACTAAATTAAAGTTCAGTGCATCTTTTTCTTTCTATTTCATTAAGAAAGGGACAGCAGATAAATTTTAGTTTAGTCCTGTCAAATTAATCAACGCCTGTCACTACTCCATACAAGTTTAGACGTGATTAAAAACTTGCCTACTAAAATTACGTCAATTTACGTCAGGCGCTGATTAATTTGGAGAAGAATTATATTTGTCTGCTTCATGCTTGCCAATATTAGGAACATTATTATGTAAATATTCATTTGATGTTTTAAAATGTAATAAAATAAACATTATACACAGTAATGGGTACTAAATATCCAAAACAAATCAAATAAAAGTACTGCCAGGTTACTCGCCAGTGGCGCCAACTGGTGAGCACAAAACGATAGCCTCCATTTATACAACATGTAACAGAATAAGCGCAAGACCTGAAAGTAGTTTGCTCAGAATCGGCTTCTGAATCGATTTCCATCATTATTTATATGTGTTAATTTTTCATGAAAAAAATCTTTTCTTTAACTGAAATTAGAACCACCGCGTCTTACCAAGGTAATAAGATATTTTATTTAAGGAAATTTCAGCCTTATCTCAAAGGAATAAAGCCTATTCAAATGCATAAACAAATTTGTAATACGCTCATAGCTATCCTATGTTTCATGTTTAGTCAGGAAGTCTATTTTGTAAAAAAAAAACTAGGTGTCGTTTAAATAAATTAAATTACAGATATTATTTTAGTCTTATAATTTAATATTCTAATTGGGGTGTATGAGCTCTTGCGTTTATTCCGTTACAGGTTGTATAATACTAGCTGATGTCCGCGGCTTCGCCCGCGTGGATGTCGGTTATTATATACTAAAACCTTCCTCGAGAACCACTTTATCCATTGGTGAAAACAGCATGAAAATCGGTGCAGTCGTTTTTAAGTTTATCGCGAACATACAGACAGACGCAACGGAGGACTTTGTTTTATAATATGTAAGGATTTTACATAATAACCATCAAAGATCTACAGCCGAGACTGACGGCTTGACGTGCCTTCAGAAGCATAGAGGATAATGGATGGCCACCCATCCATGGAGTAACTTTGGCAAGCGTAGCTTAACCGAGATACGCGCCGATACAGTTACTTGATTCGCGCCGGAACGTCAACTGCAAGGCGTTCGTCGTGCGCGTGCGACTGTTATCTGCCCCTCTTCATGGAAGAAGACTTTTGGCCGCAGGACAGCACGAAGTCTAACTAGTGCAGAGTGAAGTACTACTAACATAGTCTAAGCCTTATTTATTAACACAAGTTTTGTTTATAGGTATGTTTAGGTTAAGGTATTTTTCTATGGGTCTGTGTCGCCTGCAATATCATCTGCCGAGCCTTTTCCCAACTATGTTGGGGTCGGCTTCCAGTCTAACCGGATGCAGCTGAATACCAGTATTTTACATGGAGCGACTGCCTATCTGACCTCCACAACCCAGTAACTGGGTAATACGATACCGCTTGGTTAGACTGGTTGTCAGACTTTCGGGCTTCTGACGACTCGTAACGACTGTCAAAGATCCACAAATGACAGCCGGGACCAACGGCTTAACGTGCTTTCCGAGGCACGGAGGAGTCTCGGTATGTGAAAATGGTCACCCATCCACGGACCAACCCCGGCAAGCGTAGCTTAACTGATGGATCGACCCGAGCGGCTATTATTATTTAGCCACGAGCTCCTCAGTCGCCTTGTCGCCTGCAATATATGGTTTATTATTATTATGAACCTTAGCGACGAGACAGTTACCTTTTCATAGTTCTCTTTAGAAGGCATGTGCTTCAGGTCGAGGTAGTCGTTGTGAAAGAATTCGTCGTGCGTTATCCTGTTGTTGGGGTCGTGCTGCAGCAGACGCAGGAGCAGGTCCAGGCAGGCCGCGGTCAGCGACGAGTCCGCTGGGATCTGACGGTACAGAAGAAACCAATTGAATTAAAAAAAAAACCAATCAATCAATCTGTGGTGGCCCAGTGGTAACGGCCGCGACTTACGAGTTGTAGGTCGTAGGTTCGAACCCTGACTGGCGCTTTACTTTGTGTAAATTATTTCTTCGCAACTGCTCTCAAAACGGTGAAGGAAAACATCGTGAGGAAACCGGCATGTCCTAGAACCAAAAATTCGAAGACATGTGACATCTACCAACCCGCACTGGGCCCGCGTGGTGGATTACGGCCCACTCCCTCTCATAGAAAGGAGGCCTGTGTCCCAGCAGTGGGAACATTATAGGCTGATTATGTTATCAATCTGCCTGACCTCCACAACCCAGTAACTGGGTAATACGATACCACTTGGTTAGACTGGTTATCAGATTTTCGGTCGGACTACCCGTCGGACTACCCGTAACGACTGTCAAAGATCCACAAATGACAGCCTAAGGCTTGGAACACATAGACATTAAAAAAAAAACGACTTAAAAAAAAAAAGTGAAAAATAACTTTAATTTCGGAATTTAACTTTTTTGTGTTTTATTTGGAAATCGTTTTTTTTTAAATGTCTAAATAATTTTCGGCTTCGTTTTCGGCCGAAAATAAGACTTAAGCCGAAGCTTCTTTTTCGTTTTCGGCCAAAAAGCTATTTTTGGTCGGACACTAGTTTGAAGTACAGTGTCCTTACCTCAATGGGCGCTTGTCGCTGTATCTTGTCGATGAGCTGCTTGAACGTCATGGACGAGTACGGAGCGCGCCCGAAGAGACACTCGTACATTATGACACCTGTAACAACAACATAATATTGCTTAGGTACTGTTTACCCTTACACCCTGTATTTTTATGCACAACCAGGCATAAAAATACAGGGTGTAAGGGTAAACACCGTTGTCACTCAAACCATGGGTAGTTGACTTAAATATAATATTAAATGACCGAGTAACAACAAAAAAAAATACGTTATTTTCATTAAAAGATTTTAAAAAGTTTCTATCCGACACCGAGCTCGCTAGCGTAACAGCTGACTGACTGAGGGAGGGGTCGCGCTCGCGGCCGGCCACCTGTGTTGAGACGCAAGTTCGTTGCCCTTGCGCATAGGTGAAAGGGAGAAATACTCTAGTAGTAAAAAATAATTTAAAAAAAATAAAAAAGAAAGTCGTAATTTTCCATTGATTTTACGTTCTATAAATGACACCAAAACACTGGTTTCAAGGATAACGGTGTTTACCCTAACACCCTGTATGTGATATATAATTAGCCTATAATGTTCCCACTGCTGGGACACAGGCCTCCTCTCTGTGAGTGGGCCGTAATCCACCTCGGAGGCCCAGTGCAGGTTGGTAGATGTCACATGTCTACCAAATTTTAGGTTTTAAGACATTACACACCGTCACCGGTTTCCTCTGAACTAAGCCGCGGACAGACAGACGGACGGACATGGCGAAACTATAAGGGTTCCTTGTTGACTACGGAACCCAAAAAACGGCATTAACGGTTAAAAAATACGGTGTATAAATAACTTATAGGAAAAGCGACTAGTAAAAAGTAAATTCTTATTTCGGAAGTCGGCATAAAAGCAAAAAAAAAAAAATTACGATGAAAAAACTAAAACTAAAAAAATATTTTTCGGTAATAGATTATTTGTAGTCAGCCGTTTTTATGACAAAAATACTACGTACCGACGCTCCACAGGTCGACTCTGGCGTCATACTCTCCGGTGAGCATCTCCGGCGCCATGTACAACGGAGAGCCGCGCAGCGACCGGCCGGCCGACGACGTCATGTGTTGGGCGAAACTGAAACGAAACAGAGGCTCTAGACAAAGTGACATTCTATCAGCGATAACGATGATGGAAAAGGCAAAAATGTATATTACTGACATAAGCTATCGAAAAGCTTACGTCAATCCTGTTGAAAGTCGTTGTAGAAATACGAAACGCTTTCGAAGCGATTGTCACTTGTCTAGGCACTCTGGGTGCTTATAGAAGATGGGGCACTACAGAAAGTAGAAAAGATATATTTATGTAGCGCAGACAGGGCACACAGCTCGTGGCTAAGTAATAACAGCCGCACGGGTCGATCCATCAGGTTAAGCTACGCTTGCCGGGGTTGGTCCGAGGATGAGTGAACATCTTTACATACCAAGACTCCTCACAGGTTTGTGGATCTTTGACAGTCGTTACGGGTCGTCAGAAGCCCGAAAGCCTGACAACCAGTCTTGCTAAGGGGTATTGTATTAACCAGTTACTGCGTTGTGGAGGTCAGATAAGCAACGCTCCATGGAAAATACTGAGATTCAGCTGCATCCGGTTAGACTGGAAGCCGACCCCAACATACATAGTAGGGAAAAGGCAGGCAGATGATGAGCCAGAAAAAAGTGAAAAATAACTTTAATTTCGGAAGTCGGTGTCTTTGCTTTTCAATTTTCGTCATTTCCGAACCTCCTCCTTTTTGAAGAAGTCGGTTAAAAATGCCAGACAACTAGTGCCTGACCCTGGGCAGATTTAGAGAGCATACGCAGTCGGGTAAAATATAGATAAGTAAGTACTCACCCAAAATCAGCAACTTTCAACATATATTTGCCGTCCGATCCTTTGTGTAATAATAGATTGTGAGGTTTCAGATCCATGTGGACAACACCTGCGAATCAAAAATATGAAAATGGTTTTCAAAGTTTACAAAGGACATCTGGCGATCTAACAAACATCGATCGATCTAAAATATCAACTTTCCGTATCTTAAAATAAAGTCGAAAATAAACAACTTGAGACCTGCACCGTTTTCCGCCTAGATATGCTCTCGAGCTAATGGAAGTTTATTTATTCGCAACTTTATTTCAACTACTGCAAGGTCGATATTTGTTTGGCAGTGTTGACCGCGCTGCGCCTCGTCAAGTCCGACAAGAGCCGGCCCTAAGGGATTGATCACACTTATCGACGCGGAATCGGCTTGAGCCGAAGTGACCGAAGTATGGTAATATGTGAAAATGTATTATTCCCATACTTCGGTCGGTCACATCGGCGATCGTATATTTGGCACGATGTTTTAGGCAAATACGTTTCCTATGTCGCCCAGGAGCTCGTGGCTAATTAATAACAGCCGCAGGAGTCGATCCATCAGGTTAAGCTACGCTTGCCGGGGTTGGTCCGGGACCATCTTTACATATCGAGACTCCTCCGTGTCTCGGAAAGCACGTTAAGCCGTTGGTCCCGGCTCTCATTCGTGGATCTTTGACAGTCGTTACGGGTCGTCAGAAGCCCGAAAGTCTGACAACCAGTCTTACCAAGGGGTATCGTATTACCCAGTTACTGGTTTGTGGAGGTCAGATAGGCAGTCGCTCCATGTAAAATACTGGTATTCAGCTGCATCCGGTTAGAATGGAAGCCGACCCCGACATAGTTGGGGAAAGGCAGGCAGATGATGACGTTTCCGATGTCGAAACACGTCGTCCGAAGAGAAACGAGAGTAATCACTTCTTTTTCGCTTTAATTACATGGAGATTTAGCTATTTCTAACCAGCTCAAGCCGATTCCGCGTCGATAATTCTGGTGACTCCCTAAATGTTTTAATAACAATAATAACTTACCCTTTTCTCTAAGAAACTGTAATGCTGAAGCCAATTGTTGAAGGAAATATCGAACCTGTAACAAGACATTTTTATTTGATTAACACCCAGTTGCAGAAATACCAACATTAATGCCCTGTTACGTAATGGATCATTAACGTGGCCGCAGAGTGACTTGACTACTTTGAGTACATTGACTCTGCGTCCAGCGGTCAGTGTGGCAGCACGTCGTGTTCTGGTTTGCGACTGGTCAATCGTCATCCTGAGGATGTCTCATTGAGAGGTGAAACACGTGTCGATTTCTTACAGGGTTTTTTATGACTCTTGAAGAATAATTAAGCGGAATAGGTTAATAAATATATCTACATCTATTGTATTTTATAATGGGTTTCCGCAAAGTCACGCCTGAATCAATTAACTATCTTATGAGATTAATTAATTTTAATCATTTTAAAAGGCATTAAGGTTGGTATTCATCCACCCTCTTAGGAATTTTTCAGTTGCATAGCGATCTAATAATACTAACGAAAAATATTATCCTAGTTTTAAAGGTTTTACATAATTTAATTATAATTATACAGGGTGTTAGGGTAAACACCGTTATCCTTGAAACCAGTGGTTTTGAGTCATTTATGGAACGTAAAATCAATGGAAAATTACGTTTTTTTTTTTAAATTACATTTTACCTCTAGAGTATTTCACCCTTTCACCTATGCGCTAGGGCAACGAACTTGCGTCTCAACACGGGTGGGGGGCGCGGGACGTGACCTGACCGGCCGCGAGCGCGACCCCTCCCTCAGTCAGCGAGCACGGTGTCGGATAGAAACTTTTTTAAATCTTTTAATGAAAAAAACCTTTTTATTTTGTTGTGACTCGGTCATTTATTTTTATATTAGTAAGTCAACTATCCATGGTTTCAGTGACAACGGAGTTCACCCTTACACTTTGTATTAGTCACCTGATGCTCGGGCACTCGTCCGTATCTCTTTATGTATTTAGACATGTCGCCGCCGCAACAATACTCCATCATTATGTATATATTCCTGAAAATAAGCCATTTTAATAGTAGATAGAGCTATTTCTGAAGGAAATTATCCAGGGAAGTAGGTAATCTAAAAAGGGTTTTGTCAATCTGCCTGCCTTTTTCCAACTAAGTATGTTGTGGTCGGCTTCCAGTCTAACCCGGATGGAGCTGGATACCAGTATTTTACATGGAGCGACTGCCTATCTGACCTCCACAACCCAGTAAGTGGGTAATACGATACTCTTTGGTAAGACTGGTTGTCAGACTTTCGGGCTTCTGACGACCCGTAACGACTGTCAAAGATTCACAAATGACAGCCGGGACCAACGGCTTAACGTGCTTTGCGAGGCACGGAGGAGTCTCGGTATGTAAAGATGGTCACCCATCCACGGACCAACCCCGGCAAGCGTAGCTTAACCTGATGGATCGCCCCGTGCGGCTGTTATTACGTAGCCACGAGCTCCTCACAACATTATATTAACATAATCATTTTATTTTTAGAAAAAAATGAATGCTTAAACTGCTACTGATAAAATTGATTAGATATTGTAAAACAATTTTATCTCAAGTTTCAAGTTATATTTACACTTTTAATAAGATTCGTTCAAGTCTTAACAGATAAACAAGTATGATAATTTATTATCTTTTCAATTACATAAATGTGTTTTTATAATTATGTCCTCTCTTTCTATACTCAATATCTTTATTGCTTTACCATAATGTGTACTTAGGTGGTAACTATATAATTTAGATCATTATGGACCCTGTAGGGCACAGCAAAAGGGTAGAAGAGAGGAAGCCCTGTTTTAGGAGATCATTAAGTTGTTATTGTGGGAACAAGTTTTAACTTATATATAATTAAAATCAGGAGATACTAATTCTATGCGCAGCAAATTTCAAAATGTAATGTTTTTTAAGTATTAGTTAGTTTGTAAGTTAGTTAAATACGCGCTAGGTTTGCACGCGCGTTGTAGTAAGATAAAAATGTTTGTGCGTTAAAGCGTTCGCGCGCGGCAGACATTGCCGCTTTGTTTGGACACACCTTCAAGGCCCTACCCAACCTCAAATTGCTTGGCATGATCCTCCGTTATGCCGAAAATAGTACAGCATTAATTTTGAAATAAATATATGTTAAAGTTGAGGATTGATACTAGGTCCTATGTTTGGCGAAAACACGATAGCAAAAAATTTTCACTATAGAAAGAAAATTCAAAGTTACCTCTAAACCGAACTATAAACCGCTGGTCTTCAAAAGATAATTCAAATTAGATCATGAAACTTTGCACAATAACTGAACTGAAAGCTGGTCTTGTGTTTTTTTTTATTACTATTATTTTCACTGTAAAAAGCAATTACCTAAACTATTCGAGGCTTGAGAGCCGCCAGCACCCCACTCCGTCACGCTCACTCAGGCCGCGAGTAGTATGGTGCAAGCGAGATAAAATGTGAGGTAGAGTAGGGCCTTAACAAGTTAACAAACATGTTGTGTTTTTCAGTTTTTCTAATGTTGTGTTTATCTTGGTTATTATCGACATTGATGAAGGAAAAACATCGTGAGGAACCTGGATTTTAAAGTTAATAAATCACCAACCCATCTTGAGCAAGCATGGTGATCAATCACCAACCCATCTTGAGCAAGCGTGGTGATCAATGCTTGTTCCTTCTCTGTATGAGAAGAGGCTTTTGCCCAGCATCATTTACCTAGCTATTTCCCAACTATGTTGGGGTTGGCTTCCAGTCTAAACTGATGCAGCTGAATACCAGTATTTTACATGGAGCGACTGCCTATCTGACCTCCACAACCCAGTAACTGGGTTATACGATACCCCTTGGTAAGACTGGTTACTGGTTGGTGGCTTTTGCCTAGCAGTGGAACTATAATAGGCTAGTATATAGTTTACAATTTGATCCAAATCTCATAATTACTTTATTTATTTATCTTTAAACAAGCAAACACATAGTTTCATTCAGATTCTTACTTCTGGTCCCAGGTAAAATTCTTCATATGTACAATATGAGGGTGCGTCAAAGTCTTCAGCAGTCGGATCTCCGTGATTAAGTTGTCTACGGCCGAGCCCGAGTACTTCACTCGCGACCTGTTCACACATTTTATAGCCACGATGGAGCGGGCTCCAACCTGTGGGATAATACATAATTAGCCTTAAATGATATTGCCACTGCTGGGACACAGGCCTCTCTATGAGAGGAACAGAGGGGCTAGAATCCACCATGCGGGTTAGCGGATGTCACATTTCGCATGGCACTATGGTATTCACTGTAAGTGCAGCAAGCAATTGTTGTTAAATAAATAAATGTCTGTGTTTTTTTTAGGGATAATCCAACAAACTAATATCCAGCTAATATATATATATAATATCTAATATATAACTAATGTCCTTCTCCAGGTCATGGTCTATCTATGTGCCAAATTCTATCCAAATCCGTTCAGCTGTTTTAGCGTGAAAGTGTTAAAAACAAACAGACAAACTCACTTTTGTATTTATAATATTAGTTAGGATTACAGGCACTGGTAAACAAAATGCAAAATCTTAAATAGAGGGAATTGTAGGCATAAAGTACGAATGCTTGAAAGATGACACACTACAAGCTGCTAGTGAGAAATTCCCGAAGGAAAAACTAAAAACATTAGGTACCTACTAAATAAAAACATTAGATACCTACAAAATATTCCAGGTACATAGATAAATTTTAACCGTGCCTTTTAATATCACTTAAAAAATGATGTAAGTGTACTATTTGTTCATTTCAGCGTATTATTTGCCTCCCAAAGATAATATTAAATAAATAAAACTATGTTTACATAGAAACAAAGAAATGAAGATCAGAAAATTGAATTTTTTACCTTTGCGTGGGCTTTGTAGACGGTGGAATAGCTCCCGGAGCCTAGTTTTTCAGTCACCACATATCCGTCTATATTAGGAAAAGCCATTTCGTAGAATAAATAATAATATCATTGAGTTTTCTTCATTTTTTCAAATATTTTCTCCTAAATCCTGAGTGAGTTTTGTTATGTCAAAAATGTCATTCATGTCATTGATAATTTGATTGATATTGATTTGACACTTGCTTGAAAGATACAGTGTTTCCAGAAACATGTGTTGAAAATGTTTTGGTGGTTTTTCAGTTATTTCTACTACTTTTTTTTTAAACCGGTGAATACTTCGGACTTCTTTGATATTAGATTAGCTTAGGTAGAAGAATAGGGCAATATTGATAACAATGACTGATTTCAAGAATTTATTCAATTGTAAATTATACTTTTATCCAAACAGAACACAACAGAAAGATTTGGCCACATACAAACCCGGTTGGGTTATAGTGTGACCGATACTCGCAAGAGGGTGCATTGACCAAAAACGTAATTAATCGAAGTGTTAATCTAGCGCGAAGTCAGAGTCGATCTAGCAAACGTTAGAATGCTTTGTACACATAACGTGTTATGTTTTGGCGCTCGTTTTAATAACCACCACTAGTGGTCGAGCGAGCTCTGCTCGGATGAATGAAATCAAATCAAATCAAAATATTTTATTTCACTTAAGCCTACATAGGCACTTATGAAACGTCAGAAGCTAGGTGCACGGTTCCAATTGGTCGTTTCCTATGGAGAAGAGCCGACAAGAAACTCCATGGTTACTCTTTTACAATATAATTGGCTTACAAAAAAAAAAGACAATCATATCACCCAGATAAACCAACCGTGAAATCTATTTTCACGGTTGGTTTATCTGGATGATAATGTTTATCTATTTTCATTTTCAAAACGAATTTTCTCAGACATCATAATGTAACCTCAGTTCATTTTGTACACTGATTTTTTCTTGTTTTACTAAAGTATAATTAACTACAAAATACTATTAGGTATGCACAGGTATTGACAGACCAGTAGTAACAACCCCGAATCACGAGTTCGAACCCAGGCAGCCATGCACTTACCTACTTTTAAGATTTGGGGCATCCATCAACGCGCACTGAGCCTGTGTGGTGTACCAGACTGGCTCGGTGCGGGTCAGAGTTATGAGAACGTCTTGTTTGTCACATAAAAAGTTAACTTGTCAAAGACCAATTACGAAAAAATCCTGCACAGAATATTAAGTAGGTACGGTCCGAATCGATTGACGCAACTCCACAACTTCTTTCAAGGATTTATCAAATTGTATGAATGCAAACTGTCTTTTAGATTTTGTTGAGAGCATGCCGCTTTCAGAACCATTGCTCCCATTTTAGAAATAAAAGGAGATTGTCCTGCATCCATACGTGTTTCGCCCCAACAACCGACAGCGAAGGAAAATTATTTGGCGTGTTCTAAATTACAACATTTTATATAAAAATATAATAATTTATTTAATAAAACCTTCCTCGAGAACCACTTCATTGGTGAAAACAGCATGAAAATCGGTGCAGTAGTTTTTGAGTTTATCGCGAACAGACAGACAGACGCGGCGGAGGACTTTGGTTTATAATATTTAGTGATTCTGATTGTCATCGCATTCTGTAGTGTATGTTTATCTCACGGGAAATACAAACTCATCGGTTGTGTGTAATTTACGATTTCATTTCGTTTTGAGGTGCAATAACGGTTGAATATATGAGACCATAAATTGTAAATTATGCTTTTTTGATTGCCGTATTTTTGCTGCACTTTGTGCGTTGATTAAAGTTTTAAAATGTACAATTTACGGCCGATTGATCGTTATTCGTTTTATTTTTTTTGTTTTTTTCATGCAATACTACAATCTGCCTGCCTTTTTCCAACTATTTTGGGGTCGGCTCCCAGTCTTACCGGAAGCAGCAGAATACCAGTAGGTATTTTTTTTATTACATGGAGCTACTGATTATCTGACCTCCAGAACCCAGTTAACACGATAAACCCTTTGGTAAGAGGTAAGACTGGTTGTGACACTTCTGAGCTTCTGAGTACACGTAACGACTGCCAAGATCTACGAATGACAGCCGCCACCAATCAATTTGTAAAGGATGTTCACTCATCCACGAACCCACCTCGGCAAGGGTTATCATTTAGCCTCGAGCCCCTTTGCATACAATACCTACTGTTCCCGATACAACTGGTAATAACTGAACGTTTTAAAACATTAAGGAAGACTCTGCGGTCCCGGCTGTCATTCGTGATCTTTGACAGACGGGCCTTACGGGTAGTCAGAAACCCAAAAGTCTGATAACCGGTTTAACCAAGGGGTATCGTGTTACCCAGTAACTGGGTTGTGGAGATCAGATAGGCAGTCGGTCTGTGTAAAATACAGCTGCATCTGGTTAGACTGGAAGTCATCGAAGTCAAAAAAGCTAGGCAGATTTTTATGTTCAACTTTGCAATAGGTATTAGGTATGGCTAAGCTTTTCTCGTATTCCTTGTACCGTAAGTGAAAAAAATGCCTTTTTTTCCGAATCTTTGCGTGATTTTCCAGCATTGTGAGCACAGTTTTCATACATAAATCTTGCACGCACAAACAAGCACAGTCTGGGGCAGCTGTAGGCTTTAAGAATACTCAGATGTCTACAGATAGTATAATATCTACCTCCCTACAAGCATTACTTATTGTTTTCTATCCTTACTAATATTATAAATGCGAAAGTAACTCTGTCTGTCTGTCTTTCGCGCCTTCACGCCAAAACTACTGAACCGATTTAAATGAAATTTGGTACACAGATAGTCTAGCTAGAGCCTGAGAAAGGACATAGGCTACTTTTTATCGACATACCACGCGGGTGAAGTCGCTGGCGGAAGCTAGTAATATAATAAATGCGAAAGTGAGTTTGTTTGCTTTCACGCTAAAACGGCTGGACAGATTTGGATGAAATTTCGTAAATGAAAGACCATAATGGCCTGGATTAGTATTGTTAACTATCACGGTTCATGAGATACAGTCTGGTGACAGACGGACAGACAGACAGCGGAGTCTTAGTAATAGAACCCTAAAATTGATCAAATAATCTTTTATTATTTTATTTCCCAGTCTGTGGAGTTTCGCTAGCTAATTCATTTGACCCTGTATAAGTTGTCATAATGCAAGTGAGCTCTTTCAGTTAAAAAGCCACAAAAACGAAGGGCTATAATAATTATTCTGCAGTCAACATTCACACCTTTTTTTTTTTGTTTTTTTGCGTGTGGGAAATTATCCAATGACTTCTCCCGCTCTGGGTGGAGCGGAAGGGCGTGTCAGACTTTTACTGACTAAAACCCACCCGTGTTCCTTCAGTTGCCTGTTGCCAAGGTTCCGGTATCCCTTTCGGACTAACCCGCAACCCTGGCAGGAACATTTTACCTACTTATGTAATACAGTAGACAGTAGGTACCATTAGAAGTTCAATTCTCTTACTTAAAAAACGTTCACATTCAAGTCGCACTGCCGTAAAAGTCCCAAAATGTCACAAAAGGTATTCTACTAAACCAAATAAACTATAAAACATGACGTTTCTTGCGATGTGATTGAGACTAGAATGAAAATAAGAAATGTACTGAAACGGTATTCTGCTAAATTTTCGACTTGACAAAGAAAATAAAATTGGTATTCCCGTAGATTTCCCAACTAGATAACAAATCTCCAAATATTCCGCTGCAGGCCTATTCTCTTATGTTATTTATGACATTGGTTTGTTTTAGGGTTCCGTACCCAAGGGGCCAACAAGACCCTATCACTGCTTCGCTGTCCGTCTGTCGGTCACAGGGCTGTATCTTTTGAACCGTATCAGGTGGACACTTGAAATTTTCACAGAGTGTAGGTACAATTGTCGTTCTAACAACATCATCATCTGCCTAGCCTTTTCCCGCTTTTTTTAGCTTTTGCCTAGCTTTTTCTTTTCGTTCTAACAACAAATAAGAAAAATAAAATATGTAAATTAAAGATTAAACTACATGGGACTTAAACATAACTGGCGAAAATGTGGGTGTATTATAGGTACACCTCTGCCCAACCTTTCGGGGAAAACAGGCGAGATGTTATGTGTGTATTATGTAAAAACTTCAAGGGGATCTCCATCCCCATAATAGAACCTTGTCTTTTTTGACGTTTTTATAAAATACTAGCTGCATCCCGCGGTTTCACCCGCGTAAGTCTCGATCCCGCGGGAATATCGGGATAAAAAGTATCTTATCTCCTATTCCAGATCATGGTCTACTCCTGTGCCAAATTTCATCTAAATCCGTTCAGCCATTTTAGCGTGAAAGCGTAATAAACAAACAAACAAATTCACTTTCGCATTTATAATATTAGTTGGGTTTAGGATTGTTAAAAAAATTACGGTAGTACGGAACCATTTGTGTGCGAGTTCGACTCGCACTTGACCGCTTTTTTTGTTTTATATTCGTATATCCGACCTTTTGTCCGCTACATGAATGCTCTGCAGAATAGTTTGAAAAATTGTCTGTTCCCTTCGAAATAGACGCGAGAGACGGGTATGAGTGTTAGATCTATTTTTCTCTCGGACAACTAAAGCTACCACTGGAATTACATTTTATTTAAACTAGCTGTAGCCCGCGATTTCGTCTGCAATCCAGGATAAAAAGTAGCCTATGTCCTTCTCCGGGTCATGGTCTACCCAAATTTAATCCAAATCCGTTCAGCCGTTTTGGCGTGAAGGCGTAACAAAAAAAACAAACAAACTCACTTTCACATTTGTAATATTACTAGCTGCGGCCCCCGGTTTCACACGCGTAAGTTTCAATCCCGAGGGAATATCGTGTTAAAAAGTATCCTATGTCCTAATCTAGGTCATGGTCTACCCATGCGCCAAATTTCATCAAAATCCGTTCAGCCGTTTTAGCGTGACAGACAAACAAACTCAATTTCGCATTTGTAATATTAGCTAGGATAACACTATGAGGAATAATGTTAAATTGCTAACCCCATGCTCATTGCTCAGATGTCACGCTTACGACCACTCATGCAATGAGTCAGTCAGTTCAAGGGTAATCTTTTTCAACTAAACATCAGCTGTATCGTTAAAACTCTCGGGGTTCAACTTTCGTTGATGGAATACTAACTAGTTTGACGAAATTCAGGATTTATATGAGTTCAAGTGTTGAAAGTTTAAATAGCTTCATTTTGAGACCAACTTTTATCTGCATAGCTTTAGATAACATAGCATAATTTCAAAACAAAAACCGGCCAACTGCGATTCGGTTTCACCCGCATAGTTTTGATCCCGTGGGAATATCGGGATATTAAGTATCCTATGTCCTATTCAAAGTCATGGTCTACCCATGTGTTCCAAATTTCATCCAAATCCGTTCAGCCGTTTTAGCGTGAAAGCCTTTTCCCAACTATGTTGGGGTCGGCTGCCAGTCTGACCGGATGTCCATGTCCTCTATCTGACCTCCACAATACAGTTTCAGTAACACCATACACCTTGGAAAGACTGGTTGTCACACTTGAGCTATTACCCGTAACAACTGTCAAAGCTCTACGAATGACAGCCGGGATCGACGGCTTAACGGGCTTTCCGAGGCACGGAGGGGTCTCGATATGTAAAAATGTTCACCCATCCACGAGTCGACCGCAGCGATCGTAGATTAACCTTCGCTCGACTCGTGCGGCTGTTATTATTAAGCCACTATTCACGAGTCCCGATGCTCTACATAGACGCAAATTGTAATAATCGAGACAATTTTGAGTTCAGCATACAACTAGGCCCCAGAGTGTAGATGGTTGCTCTTGTTCTTAACTTCGTAGTTACATAGCATAACACATAAAGTTTCGAGCTAGTACGCTATAGGTCATGAGTTTGACCCCCATTCGATAGTTAATTGATTCAGGCGTGACTTTGCGGAAATCCATTATAAAATACAATAGACGTAGATTTATTTAGTAACGTATTCCGCTTTAAGCTTCAAGAGTCATAAAAAACCCTGTAAGGAATCTTAATTAACGAGGCATCCTCCGGATGACGATTGACCAGTTGCAAACCAGAACACGACGTGTTGCCACACTGAGCAGCTCCAGCGTTTCTGCGTCCAGCGGTCGGTGTGGAAACACGTCGTGTTCTGTTTAGTCTAGACTTAGGAATTGAAACCAGGACCTTGCGACCATAGACCTTAGAAACGTTCCACAGAAATACAGACACTCAAAATAAAAATAAACAAATTCAAAATATCTTATTTCACATAAACCTACATGGGCACTTATGAAACGTCAGAAGCTAGGTGCACGGTTCCAATTGGTCGTTTCCTATGGAGAAGAGCCGGCAAGAAACACCATGGTTACTCTTTTAAAAATAATTGGCTTTTACAATATTTCCAAATTACAGTGTTGGTAGACATATGAGGATAATGTAGGCCTTTCAACAAGTAAGTACCAGTTACTTAACATAATAGAAGATGTTCTACAGTCCACTAGAATTGATACAGAAACTATCATAATAGTTAAATAGTTTAGTGAACTTTGATACGTAGCTTCATTCCGGCAGTAAAGTTCCCAACAAAGATCTACAATAGGTACCCATTGTTGTCAGTAGGTACAGATAAACTAGGACCTCTCCGGAATAGCAAGCTACTTTGCCAAAGAAAATTCACGAAAATTTGTAAATTATAAGTATCTCTCGAAAACTTAAGTTTTTGAAGTCTTTTTAGCCAATTAACAGCATAAACTAAAATTAATTCAGTTTTATCTGCACCGTGTCCAGCCCGCCAAAATATATTGTCCTTTATCATTGAGTTACTATTGAATGCTAAAACCGACTCTACTTCCTTGCGATACATTACAAAATTGCACGAAGAAAATTATACAGAATTTACAGACTATCCTTTTTATTTTGCTGTCAGGAACATTTAAAATCGACTTTAATGCACGGAGATAAGAGGCTAAATTGTTAAATAGGCGATAAAATAAATTGGTATAGTATTCAGGATGCTGCATTGTTCAACATACGATATTCAGTATGTATAGTGAACGCTTCGCGGACAGTTGTGAGCGCGATCAAAACAACGCGGTTTGTTTATATTTGTGCACTTATAAGTTTTATTTAATCTGTGCGTTTTATTATCAGTGATTGATTTCCCGCGCTTTTTTATGGTAGTTTTTTTTTTGGTAGTAGTTTTTGTATTTAATTAGTGGCAATTAAAAATTTAGTATGCGAAAATCATGCGGAAATGTTCAATATAAATTCTAATTAATAAAATAATTAAAATGTCGCAGTACAAATGATTTAAATTAGCAAAAGTTAGGAGAGTTTCGTACTCCAACATAATGCAGAGATATAAAATTAAAATATACAGAAGAGATAAGAATTTAGTTAGTAACTTTAAAATGTTACCTACTGCATTAACTTATTTTTAAACCAAACCAATTTAAAAATCTTAATTAGGTTTCTACTTCTGTTTTAACCTAAGAAAATAATGATGTACCGTTCTGTATATGTGGCGGTCATAATGGAAGTCACTCTACGTAATAAATACAGATAATTACCTAACGTATCTAATTACTAAGCAATTAGCGCCATGCTCCTGCTTCACACGGATTTTACGACTTGACAAAACATCAAGATTTCTTAGTTATTTGTAACTTTAATATTAACGTATTATACACATAAACCTTCCGGAATAAATTCTCTAAACGATGGTGAAAACCTCATCAAAATTTGTTGCGTGGTTTAGAAGAACGACGCGGACTTACAGCCAACAATGCGGACATACACGAAAAGCAACTTTAATTTTATAATATGTATAGATTACACACATCTGTGGCGGTATGTACATCGCCACATGGGAACTACGCATCAAAGACCTGACGCCACACAAAAATCCTGACGTCACATAAATCCTGCATCGCGCAATTAAAGTTTACCGTGCAGTGGACATATTACAAGAATCCAATATCAATCATTGGGCAGTTGCCCGCCAGACACAACACCCGTCTGGTCGGAGGATCCTCCCTTTTCTATGGTGGATGAGTGAACTTTACACCCTGTTCCTCATACTCCTAAACATCTAAGCACATCGAAGCACATCTAACATACTTAGCTGGGAAAGTGAAAAGCCTTTTCTGCGTTTCACTGTTTTTAATTTGTATTTCCGTACGTTTGTTAATGGTCCATCCTCCATCCTAAATGTGTTTTAACAAAACAAAATTAAGCAATGGAAACGAACGTTCTGCCAACATTTGAAATTACGATATTCGAAAAGGGACTGTTTGAAAAAATAAACCGATTTTTTATTGTAATTGTAACATTTTATTTTGTATATGTAAGTAGGTAGGTGTTGTAGTCGCAAGCGCTGCTGTTGTGCATGAGCTCCTGGTTTCGACTCCCGGGTCGAGCAGTGTTATTGGGTCTGTCCTTCTAGAATGTCTCAGTAGCAGCCCAGAGTCTGGTTTTTTACGCTGTTGATGGCAATAGGCCTTGGTGAAATGTGGGTGTACTAAATGTAGTTAGGCAAAGATGCATCTGCACCTCTGCCTAGCCCTTCCGAGAATAGAGGCGTGGTGTTACAAGTAGGTACAAACACATTAGTATTTACCGTACGTATAGTCGACTCGTAAATGCTTTAGCACTTTTGACAACAATTCCCAATAAACTGAAACGTCACTAAGATTGAAACCATCTAACTGCCACATAAACACATACACACATTGGGTACCCAAATATGAAGTTGGCGTTTTATCTCACAAATAGAGAACCTCGTTACTAATATTCATCAATTGCTTGGTATTTTAAAGAATAATGAGTGACTATCATAGACAACTACCAATAGTAAAAAAACCTTATTACTTATAGTTTTCTAAACATAAAAGATACCTTAAAAGTGACTCCTCATTTTGTTAGCAGAAATGACCACATATTTTTTTTAACTTAGCCAAAACTTATTTTTGTCGCTTAATTTAAGTGGCATATTATGTTATCTTAGTTTAAACATTAGTGCATAAAACTTTTAAAACATTAGTGTTCATAGTTGTTGTTATATAAAGAAATGGTTAGTATGAAAAAATGCTACTTCTTTCAAATTCCCGGTAGAAAACCCTGATTACATAGGACCTAATACTTTGTCACATTCAATTTTAGGGTGGTGAAGGTATTACGAGTTCGACTACACTTCATCATCATCATCATTCTCCTGTCCTTATCCCAATTTATTTGGGGTCGGCGCAACATGTCCCTTTCTTCCATACTTCTCTATTAGCCGTCATCTCGATAGTTCGATTACACTTAGTGGGTAAAAATAACATCATTACGCTTGTTATTCCCCGAAGTGGTAGGTATTAGACCAGTAAGAATCTGTGCCCATAAACTGGGCACAAATCCAGACTCCGAGCTGCTACTGAGACATTCATTCGGTTCCCTACAAAATGGTTGAGCTGGATGGTGCTGATCCACGTGTCATGTTCGTGAACGGGCGCTGTCAGTTGAGACTGGTCATCTCTCATCTGCCAGGGCTTATTTTTAATCTTATATTTTGAATTGTTTTTCATTATTTTTCATTTGACATTGTTCTCACATATAGAAGCACCAAGAATACTGTACCCAGGATTTTGTAATATCTATATCCATTTTTAAAAGAGTGTCCTTGGAGTTTCTTGCCCGTTCTTCTCCATAGAGATCTACGATTTGGAATGGGCAACTAGCTTCAATTTTTTGACTAACTGACCGATTCTTTGACAATTCAAAAGTGCCTGTAAATGGTTTTATTAAAATAAAAGCTTTGAGTTTGAGTTTGCTAACAAAAAAATTCTAAAATATGCTACCAAAAAAATTTGCCTGAGTCATTGAAGCCCGCAAGCTTACTTTGACAATTCGCCAATAGACCACTCAGAAATTTTAATAATTTGCAACATAACATCACGCTTGTAATCCCTAAATGGTTAGGCAGAGGAGTTTAAATAAAATAAAAATACAAATCGTTTATTTTCAGGCATCGAGGGCCCATTCATATTATAAATGCGAAAGTAACTCTGTCTGTCTGTCTGTCGCGCTTTCACGCCAAAACGACTGAACCGATTTAATGAAATTTGGTACACAGATAGTCTACAGCCTAAGAAAGGACTTATGCTACTTTTGATCGACATACCACGCGGGCGATGCCGCGGGCGGAAGCTAGTACCAAATAAAACTTAAAAATTATGTTAGTAGTAAGCCCCATGTCTGACATGTAGCTTGATAAACCTATCCATAGTAGGCCCTTCTAACCTATCTGAAAAAACCTTCAATATAGCTCGCTTGTTATGTTTAAGTCCCAGATAATTGGAGGCGACAACCGCTATTGACATCAAACCAGAAATTAAAGATGGAAATGAAATGAAATTGTTTATTCTGTAAATAGGATCAATCAAAATCAATCAATCTGCCTAGCCTTTTCCCAACTATGTTGGGGTCGGCTTCCAGTCTAACCGGATACAGCTGAATACCAGTATTTTACATGGAGCGACTGCCTATCTGACCGCCACAACCCAGTAACTGGGTAATACGATACCCCTTGGTTAGACTGGTTGTCAGACTTTCGTGCTTCTGACGACCCGTAACGACGACAGTCAAAGATCCACAAATGACAGCCGGGACTAACGGCTTAACGTGCTTTCCGAGGCACGGAGGAGTCTCGATATGTGAAAATGGTCACCCATCCACGGACCAACCCCGGCAAGCGTAGCTTAACCTGATGGATAAACCCGAGCGGCTGTTATTACTTAGCCACGAGCTCCTCTGTAAATAGGATATCGGAAGGAATATTACAAGACACATTCAAAAAAACTTAAGCTAGATGAGGTCGGCGATTCCTATCTGACTACTCTGAGAAGAAAGGCCGAAACAAATTCAGAGGTCACCGTCTCTTAATAATCGAGGAAAGAACCACACAGATTTGAGTGGACCTGTCCAGTCAGTGCAAGCATTTGTCAGTAATAGTGGAGCTCAACTCAGAACTAAATTTTATTTTATTTAATATTTATTGCTTTAGTTTCAGGCAACTAAGGCCCATAGATAAAATACACAAAATAATATTACAAAATAATAAACTAATACTACTAATACATAATAAAAACAACACTAAAATAACCTATTTAGTACGTATGGTCGGCGACGTATTGCGTTGATTCGTAGTGTCATGTAAGACTTAAGGAGCTCAACGACTCAATAACAGGGTGCCCGACCCAGGAATCGAACCCAGGATCTCATGCTCAGCAGTAGTGCTTGCGATCACTAGACCAACGACATAGTCAAGTTAAAATAGTTCGTGGTAATAAAACTGCCAACTTATTTTTAGTAAGTGCAACCCACAATCTTCGTGAGTACAAATTAAAAACTTTTAATAAAATATTCTAGAGAACAGTTTAATATGGACTTTCTTTTGAACTCAAGCACAACATAACTTTATAATTTCATTTCCGTTCTTATTAGCATCTTGAAATTTTTCTTACAAAAAGGATTTTTAAACGTGACGAAGTAGTCTTGATACTTTTTACTCTTTTTTTTGTATTTTGTTTACGTTATATACAAATTCTAGGAACTTACATAGTTATACTTAGAAAGAAATATGTAGGTATGTACAATTTTAAATAAAAAAATAAAAAAAAATGGGATGAGCCAATGGGAAAAGTGCCCAAAGGGCTGGCAGCATTGCCACGTTGAATGGCAATGCTGGTATGTACAATTATATATAAAAAAAAAAAAAATGGGATGTGCCAATGGGAAAAGTGCCCAAAGGGCTGGCAGCATTGCCACGTTGAATGGCAATGCTGGTATGTACAATTATATATATAAAAAAAAAATGGGATGTGCCAATGGGAAAAGTGCCCAAAGGGCTGGCAGCATTGCCACGTTGAATGGCAATGCTGGTATGTACAATTATATATATAAAAAATAAAAAAAAATGTGATGAGCCAATGGGAAAAGTGCCCAAAGGGCTGGCAGCTTTGCCACGTTGAATGGCAATGCTGATTCTTCGGGCTTCTTCATACTTGTATTAGTTAGTTGAACTAGTAATTGCTTCATCGCCCTAAGGTTGAATGTCACTTGCAGGTCATAAAACGACAAGGTTTATTTCTTTATGAAACAGTAAGATAGTTTTAACCTTAGTGACGTTTCAATTTAATGGGAATTGTTGTCAAAAGTGGTCTTAAATCAGTATGTCGACTTTATTAAATTAGTTTGAATTTGTGTGTGTGTTGAGTGTTGAGTTTTTCTGTCGTGATTTGACAAACTCGTGTTATGGTAAAAAGATTAGCTAGGCTGCTGTGAGGTTGCGGTTGCGAGATCATAGGATAAAAAAAAAATTGTGATGTCTTTCAAACAGTTGTTTTTGATTAATAATGCGCCTAAAATTCGCGAATAATCTTGGATTGGGCAAACACTAAACAAAGAATACGAGTAAATTTGCTCAAAATACCTACAAGAAAAAACAAACATAATTACATGCCACAACCAGAAGGTATTATCTATCAGACATGGCAATATTTACGTTTTGCATATCCATCAATGCTAGGTGTAGTCACAGTATAATAAATATTGACAGTATGGAAACTAGGCTTATTTGTTGAAATAATAACGTAGTGTTCCTTTTTAAAAATGATCGCAGCAACCACTCGCCTAGACACGGCCCCGCAACTGACAGCACCGCGACAATCGCTTTAGGGTCTCGTCAATGACCGCGTCTGTGTGTTTGCCGTTTCGAACGTTTACTACGTAATTTCTGTATTGTCCATATTTATACTGCGGTGCAGTGAAACTTGAAGTCATATGCAGTAACAGAGTAACATGCTCTGAGGGGACCACAAACTAAATCCTTCAGATTCGTCTTTGAGTTTTGTCAAAGTCATTTATTTGCTGTAAATGTGGTATTATAAAGGTGGTAGATAAAAATAAGCTTGAGCGATGACACATTTCGTCATATTTTGCCATGCAAAGTATGGCAAATAAACAAATAGGTAAGTATGGGTACCTAAGAAAATATTTAAAAAACATGAAATTATTTAAAGTAAGCACATCAATCTTCAATGTCCACAACACAACTAATTTAACAAAATATATATTTAAATGTATAGGTACCTATGGCAGAAGGCACAACATAAAAAATAACAGAACAAAATTATATTTAAAACTACAATGCATTCCTGTAATGATAGGACCGACAAGAGAGTTGTTTGTCGAGTCATAAACTTGTGATAGACCCAGATGGCGGGAATTGGGGTATTGTTGCCGGATTTGGAGGGGACTGTCGTGAATAGGATAGTTGAAATATCTTATCTTACATCGAAAACTTCTGCAAGTTTGTCTCTACTGTTGAATAAGGGTCTTCCAATGATCGCTGCAACGCAATGAACAGGGACAAATAAACGAAATAATCTCCATTGTACCTATTTGGAGTTTAAAGCATATTTTCTTTAAAAAAAAAACAATAGGCGTAGATATATTTAGTTATAGTAGCCCGCTTAACTATTCCTCAAGACTCATAAAAAACCTTGTAAGAAATCGACACGCATTTCACCTCTCAACGAGGCAAGGGATGACGATTGACCAGTCACGAATCCGAACACGACGTGTTGCCACGCCGAGTATTTATTTTCTTGTCTATTGTAGTATGTCATTCATAAATATCACAAATAAATTATTCTTATTCTTATTCTAAATAATAACTATTAATTTGATACCAATAATTAAAAAAAGCAAATGCTATTTTGTGTACGGTACTTATCTACATTTATTAAAAAAAAAAAATAACAATATATGTTTATTTAATATTTATTTATTTAGTATTTTCAATGCTTAATTCTTTGACTGTTACACTATAACGTTTGCTTCGTGAACAGTGAAAGTGTTAATAAAAGTGACTGAGTGTCAATTACAATTAATAAATGACAGTTGGCAGAATGGACACTAAAAAATATTGACAAGTAATCGTGTGTAAAATGTACGGTGTAGTAGCTGGACAGAAGGAGTCTGGCAAGGAGAGAGCACAACGACGTGACAGAGAACAGGTGAGTCACTTATTTATAAAAGTAATTAAAATATCATATTACATCACGTCTGTCATCGCCGACGGGTTCGGCAGAGGTGTAGTGTATCCACATTTCGTTAGTTATGGGTTCCATAGCCAAAGGGTAAAACGGGATCCTATTACTAAGGACTCCGCTGTCTGTCTGCCTGTCCGTCTGTCACCAGGCTTATCTCATGAACCGAGATGGTGAGACAGTTTGATGTATTTCTGTTGCCGCTATAACAATACTAAAAAAATATAGTAACAAAAACTAAAACCCAACTACGACTTAAAAGGTATAAACAAGACACCACAGACAGACAAATTAAAAATCCGGAGTCACACGTGTTAGGGCATAAATCGAACAGAGTACGTGTGACTCCGGATTGTTAATTTGTCTGTCTGTGGTGTCTTGTTTATACCTTTTAAGTCGTAGTTGGGTTTTAGTTTTTATTACTATATATTTTTTAATTCTTTTGGGGTTATACTATATATATTTTTGAAATGTGCTCATTAAGGCCTTTCATTTGATACCCAACATGGTACGATTAAACCATATTTTTTTTAAGTTCCTCACTTTATTTCCTCTAGAGGGCGCCATTTTTAATTTAATGTGACTTCACATAGCCTATAACCAGCGGACAATCACGACGCTTCTAACAATACCTCATTTGTCAAACTATGATAAGTGGTTTGGAAGATAGGAGGGAACAGATGAACATACATACATACATACATACATACATACATACATACATACATACATACATACCGGTCAAAATCATAACCCTCCTTTTTTCTTCGCCGTAGTCGGGTAAAAAACAGAATAAAATCAATATTTAAGGGGCTCCCATACAACAAATGTGACTTTTTTGCCGTTTATTTAGATAATGGTACGGAACCCTTCGTGCGCGAGTCCGACTCGCAAATGGCTGGTTTTTTTCGTGAGTATATTTTAATGCCTAACCTACAGGTGTCACGATTTTTATGCCAAAATTTTGTTGTGCTATTAAACTTTAGTACTACTTACTTACAGTCGCAATAGTACGTAATCGGTTTGATTTATAACACGAATCCGGATTTTGAATTTGACTGTCTGTGATGTCTTGTTTATACTTTTTTAGTTGACGTTTTATCTACACTAATATTATAAAGAGGAAAACTTTGTTTGTTTGGTTGTAATGAATAGGCTCAAAAACTACTGGACCGATTTTAAAAATTCTTTCACCATTCGTAAGCTACATTATCCACGAGTAACATAGGCTATATTTTATTTTGGAAAAAAATAGGGTTCCGTAAGATATTTGGGTTTTTCGGACACAAGGTGTAAAAAGTCAACCAGAAAATTTACTAATTTTGCGTACGCTGCCTAAACTATAAAAGACAGAACCATAAAATGTTCTAATTAATTGTAGATCTTATAAATATCTACAAAAAAGTCCGCGACACACTATACCTATCTATGTCGAGTGAGGCACAACAACCGTTTTTTTATTTAAAAATCTTGATTTTTTTTTGCACTACATTTAAACGCGTTTATTTTACTCATGCTATTAATCCTTATCAAAATAAATTATTTCATCACTAATTACAGTTTATGTAGATAATATTTGGTCTTTGAATGATTAAAATTGGACGTTTGGTTTTGAAGTTATGGCGAAATTAAAATATTACGATTTTTGCTGCACGGCCCGTTGCGAAGTGGGCGTCACCAAGGCGGGGGTGCGCGTGCGGGAGGGGAGTTTAGATCTATGAGTAAGGTACCCGCGTGGCTCCCTACGCAGCGGTCGTGCGCGAAGTCTAATAATTTTCGTGCGATTTTTTTTAGATTTCGTTCTTAAAACTACACCTACGCAAAAGTTCTTCTCAGAGCTAAACAACAGTTCTTTCAGGGCTAACCAACAGTTCTTTTCAGGGCTAACCAACAGTTCTTTTCAGGGCTAAACAACAGTTCTTTTCAGAGCTAGAATATTACACGCTATTAACATTTTCTTAAACATTTGAAAATGCCTAAGAGAGTCAGGTCTCAACTTTCTAAACATAGTTCTCAAGCACGGGCAGCAAGAATACGTCGTATGGGAGAATCTTCACCTGAACGTTCACCACGCCAAAAATGCGAAAGTGATTTTGTTTATTAGTTTGTTACGCTTTCACGCTAAAACGGCTGAACAGATTTAGATGAATTTTGGCACATGGGTAGACCATGACCTGGAATAAGACAGGATTTTTTATCCCGATATTCCTACGGGATCGAGACTTACGCGGGTGAAACCGCGGGGCGCAGCTAGTTTTTTATAAACTCAAACTCAAAGCATTTATTTCAAATAAACCAATTACAGGCACTTTTGAATTGTCAAAGGGTTGGTCAGTCAGAAAATATGAAGCTAGTTGCCCATTCCAAAGCGTAGTAGGTTCCTATGGAGAAGAACGGGCAAGAAACTCCACGGACACTCTTTTAAATCAGAATATTGTTACAATATGTTGTTTACATCATTCATGTTGGAATCATACATGTGAGTACAATGTAGAAAAACGTGCAGGTTAAAAGAGTCCGTAAATAAAATATAAAACGATACAAAACGTGTTTTTCACCTCTTTTACTAAAAAGACTTAGATTTTTCCTTACGTACATGATGTTTTCGTAGATATAACAACCATGGGTAAAGTATCAACTCTAATAATCGCGCTATATCCACGACCTAACATCGCTGTCAGCATCGCAATAAATTATGTAACACACACAAATGCTCTTATACACCAATTTGAACAATACATTTATAAAATATATAGTTGATAAGAACTCGCATTATTAATAACCTACAGTTTCCGAGTGCTTCGTTGGCCTAGTGGTTATAAGCGCGACTTATGAGAGAGGTCCTGGGTTTGATCCCAAGTCGGGCAGTGTTACTATTGGGTTCGATTATAAGGGGTTAGATAGGCAGTCGCTCCATGTAAAATACTGGTATTTAGCTGCATCCGGTTAGACTGGAAGCTGACCCTAACATAGTTGGGAAAAGGCAGGTAGATTATGATGATTTTTAGGGGTTTCTTTCTCAGCAGCAGTTCGAATCGTGGCCGGTTGATGGCAATAGTTTTGCCCCCTATTACAAAAAAATAAATCTGTCTAGCCTTTTCCCAACTATGTTGGGATCAGCTTCCAGTCTAAGCGGATGCAGCTGAATACCAGTATTTTACATGGAGCGACTGCCTATCTGACCTCCACAACCCAGTAACTGGGCAATAAGATACCCCTTGGTAAGAGTGGTTGTCAGACTTTCGGGCTTCTGACGACCCGTAATGACTATCAAAGATCCACAAATGACAGCCGGGACCAACGGCTTAACGTGCTTTCCGAGCCACGGAGGAGTCTCGGATGAATCTACCCGTGTGGCTAATATTACTTAGCCACGAGCTCCTCTATTTTCGCCCCTATTACATGGGAATTAAACATAGCTGGGGAAATGTGGGTGTGTGAAAGAAGAAAAACAGCTATTTGTCATATTCTTCTTCTGAGTGTGTCGATGGCAACCAAGGCTAAACAGACTCGGCCCAGAATTCGGCCACGTGTTTGGCGCCATCACTAGCGTCCAACAGGGGGCTTAAAACAGCCACTTTGGCAGAATCATAATAGGAAAATATTATGAATCATCGCAAAAAATGTCACAATCTGACAATTCATATATTATGATCTGCGTGTAATTCAAATTACGAAATAATTCATCTGTTTGACAGTTTTCTAGGGAGATTCGTAAAATGGTCCATACATTATGAATTGCTTTTGTGTCAAATAAGAGGAATTGCTAATGACAGCTGGAAATTCAGGAAATGAATTGTTTTTAGAGGAATTGCTAATGTGCCCGTTTTAGGTGGGACCTTAAAACGGCCACATTCCTGTAACTTGCAGTTGACATAAGAGGACACTTTTTCTCATCCTCTTCTAAAATCCAGTCTCCTTTAAATTCACACCGAATTTTGCACCCATATCAGCTGGAACCGGCTCATAAATTTACAAGCTATTGTATCTTATTTATAGCTCCAACACGTGCTGTGTACCCAAGCACGCTGTAAGCTGTAAACGTGAAATATATAGCTTGATATTTTATCTACACACTGCGGATATTTGAGGCAATAGACCAACGGACAAGCGGTTAAATGATTAATGATTTATTTCTGTAAGTAGGTTTGTACAAACACTTTTACACGTCAATCATATTTTTAAAACTAGATGAGGTCGGCGTTTCCTATCTGACTACTCTGAGAAGAAAGGCCGAAACAAACTCAGAGGTCACAGTCCAGAAATAATCTTGGTCAGATCATGTGAAGACCATGTAGATTGGTGTCTGAAATGGTCTTTTGAGGAAAGAACCACACAGATTGAGTGGACCTGTCCAGTCAGTGCAAGCATTTGTCAGTAATAGTGGAGCTCAACTCAGAATTTAAGGAGCACAAAGATTTGAATAAAAAATGATTTGTTATAAAATGTTAGTAGTAGTAGAGAGGAGCTCGTGGCTAAGTAATATCAGCCGCACGGGTCGATCCATCAGGTTAAGCTACGCTTGCTAGGGTTGGTCCGGGGATGGGTGACCATATTTACATACCGAGACTCCTCCGTGCCTCGGAAAGCACGTTAAGCGGTTGGTTCCGGCTGTCATTTGTAGATCTTTGACAGTTGTTACGGGTCGTCAGAACCCCGAGAAGTGAATTTGAGCTGTGGTAGTATAGGAGCCTTTTGTTACGGAACCCTAAAAAATCAGCCAAATTCCCTTTGACCCAATTGAAGCAACAGAACCCTTAATACCGACGTGCTTTGAAAATAAAACATAATATTAATAATATCGCGAGTGTCGCACAGTTTGCGAACTCGGCCGAGCTTCACCCCCGGGACCTAAGTTGGAGGCAGAGGTGTAGCTCGTTGATTAAAAATGTACAAATTCTGTCATGTTCCTACTTAACTTTTCAGAAGAGTTAAGTTCCTGACCCATTTCAACACTTTCAGATAAGTTCCAGTTAACTTTTAAGGCAGACCTTCTCTTCTTCTCGTGTGGTTAGCGACTAACCTGAGGCCCTAGACAAAGTGACATTCTATCAGCGATATCGATGATGGAAAAGGCAAAAATGTATAGGACTGACATAAGCTATCGAAAAGCTTATGTCAATCCTGTTGAAAGTCGTTGTAGAAATACGAAACGATTTCGAAGCGATTGTCACTTGTCTAGGGCCTCTGGTGTCAGAGTTTAAAAGCCGGCCAAAAAACTCTACTACTGCCTATCTGCCTGCCTTTCCCCAACTATGTTGGGGTCGGCTTCCAGTCTAACCGGGTGCAGCTGAATACCAGTATATTACATGGAGTGACTGCCTATCTGACCTCCACAACCCAGTGTCTGGGTAATACGATACCCCTTGGTAAGACTAGTTGTCAGACTTACTTGCTTCTAACGACCCGTAACGACTGTCAAAGATCTAAAAATGACAGCCGGGACCAACAGCTTAACGTGCTTTCCGAGGCAAGGCGTATCTCGCTATGTAAAGATGGTAATTACCCATCCATGGACCAACCCCGCTGTTATTACTTAGCCACAAGCCCCTCATTTATTAACCCCCCCTTATTTTAAACCTTATACCAACGTGAATAAAGATCACTATGATGATCTACCAGATGTCATTGCACCCGCGCGAAGCAGGGGCGGATCGCTAGTATGTAATAATATAAAAATAAATCCCTATTTCCCTTGGTCACGCCATCACGCGTGAACAGCTGAACGGATTTGGATGAAATTTGGCACATAGGTAGACCATGAACTGGAGAAGGACATAGGATACCTTTTATCCCGATATTCCCACGGGATCGAGACTTATACGAGTGAAACCGCGGGGCGCAGCTAGTATGTAATAAAAATATCGCAGATTTTTGCACTTGTAGTCAAGTCCAGACCCTCAAAAGATTAGTCGTGAGCACATTACCATAATGAGGGCCACCTAGCGCCAACGTTGGCTGTGTGCCAGAAAGTTGGGCCAACACGTGTGCCAAACAAATGACGCGATAAATCGACGCACGTTCTCACAGTTCTCAAACGTTTGGGCGACGTGGTGGGGGTGATATAAATATACGTTTTTGGTTCGAAAATTTCTGAAGTATGTAAAGTTAGTGAAATCAATTAACTGAAGGTCTTGAAATTGTTTGTTCGATGTTACAAGGAGCTTTTGCGATGGACTTACATTGACAGTGGGACGGTCCTGTTAAAAAAAAATTGTGAAATTGCTACAGAAATTGTATTGTTTTTTTTTTTTCTATTTAGTCTATTTCCTAAGGTACAGAGAAGAGCTACAGAATAAGCTACGCCGTAGCGGTCTGTGCTACAGGCGTCGAGTAAGCCACGCCGTAGCGGACTGTGCTACAGGTGTAGAGTAAGCTACGCCGTAGCAGACCGCTACAGGCGTAGAGTAAGCTACGCCGCAGCAGACTACTACAAGCGCCGTTGGTCCCGGCTGTCATTCGTGGATCTTTGACAGTCGTTACGGGTCGCCAGAAGCCGAAAGTCTGACAACCAGTCTTACCAAGGGATATCGTAGTGTTATGCATTTCAAAACTCATCTGATTTTAACTGTATCCAGTTAAACGGTAACCCAATACTATAAATACATCTATATACCAGTTACTGTGTCTATAAATCACTGTGGCCTGCGTTTTATAGCCTTCATCAGTGGCTCGAAGTAAATGGCCGATATAAATGGTATAATAATAATTGGATAGTAGTCTAAATGTACTAGCTAGCCCATGCTTGGAACGGCTGATGTGACGACATGTTAAAATATGGAGATTTCTTTGCTAAATCTAAGTTAAACATTAATGTATTATATGCATAAACTTTCCAGTATAAATTGTCTAAATTATGGTGAAAGCTGCATTAAAATCAAATTTGTAGTTTAGAAGCGGTTCTCAAACTTTTTTGGCGACGGAACCCTTTTGGAAAACGACAATTTTGACGGAACCTTAGAATAATCAAATTCGTTCGTGGTTTATTCAGATGTGGAAAAATTTGTTTCACAGGGTCCAAGTTTCATTTTTTTTAGACGTAGGAGCAGTATCGCGGATAAACAGTAAAGCGCCTACTTGTAGTTCCATTGTATCCTGCATAGACACATTAAGAAAATGCCGCTAAATCTAAAATTAGTTCTTGAGGAAACTGGGCTCCTCAAAGCCCCTGTGGGGACTCCGCGAAAATACTGGTTCATTGTGACCAGTAATTTCGCGGAGCCCCCACAGAGTCTTTGTGGAGACCAGGGGTTCCAACCGACTTAAAAAAAAAATTGTGTTTATTTTTTTTTGCAGTCGGTTATTTTTTTTTTTGTAAAATGTTTTCCGTCTAGAATTTCTTTCAAAGCTTTTTTTTTGTAAAAAGTTTTTATTTTTCACTTTTTAGTTGTGGTACCTACCCGACACAAATTCGTATACCGTTATCTGCTATGTAAATAACAGTGACGGATTGAAATAATTATATCGTCTACATACGCAAACTGGGAAAATACGTAATTATTGAAGCTAACTCAAAAACTACGTAAGCAAAATTAATAAAATTTATATGGGACCACCTTTGAATCATGACCTACCAAACAAAAAAAGAGTCATCAAAACCGATTCATAATTGGCGGAGTAATCGCGTAACATACATACAAAAAACAAAAAAAACCATAAAGACGAATTGAGAACCTCCTCCTTTTTTAATCGGTTAAAAACCCAATATCACTTTGCCCGACCCGGGAACCGAACCCGGTAGTTGAGTCCGGTAGTCCATGGGGAAGGGAATCGGAATAGTTGTCACGATCCTCCTGTTATTGATACAAACATACTTGATAATTAATTGATTTCTTTATTTGTTATAAATAGAACGTCCGAAGCCAGTTACACTATTTAAACATTATAATTTATTTAACACAGTGCATGCTTCTGCACATGCATTCTTCTCACAAAAATTCAAACATTTTGACAGTATCTTCCATTCTTCTTCATCATGTAGGTAATACGGGGTGCGCCTATTGTCACTAACCGAGAGCCTATAGTGCCATGGGGAGCTATATAAAATGTTCTTCTAAATAAACATAAAAACACTTTGGTAGACGAGGGAATCGAACCTAAGACGAAGCAGTCAATGTTTTACTGCTGAATAAATGCCCTTTTTCACTAACACTACGCGATACCTAAAAGTGCCAGCGCATTGTTGGATTTTGAACTCTCCGCGCTGAACAAAGCGTTGAAAATCTGACAATGCGTTTTTATTCGATAGACATATACGTGTCGCGTTGTGTTAGTGTAAATGGACCAGTCTTTTTTTTATAGCATTGGTTTTATTTTTACAGAGGCTATGCAGGTATATAAAGGCATACAATTCCTGTAGGCCGTAAATAAACGTTAAAAAAGCGCCACAAAGCACAATTGCCGCAATCCCAATAAAAAACGACCAATAAAATGTATTAAAAGGATGTGAGCTGAAAGTTACGGTGGTTTTATACGCCGTGACGTATAGACGTCAAATGACGCTGAATTTTGTGACGAATGTGTGTGTGTTTGCGTTTTATTGCTGACTAGCTGATACAACAGTTGCTGTTCAGAAAAAAGCACGTTTTTTTCCAAAATTTTCAAATTTTCCGTCAGTTTTTTTATTGGACTGCTGGCCAGAAAAATTTAAAAATGTGCTTTTATGGTCCATCCCCTACACGTAAATTGAGGATGTTTTTTTTTCTCGTCTATCCCATGGTGTGGTGTGTCGTTGGAAAGGTCGTTCAAAATATTTATTTATTTATTATAAGTGTGTGAGTGTGTGAGGAGCTCGTGGCTAAGTAATAACAGCCGCTCGGGTTTATCTATCAGGTTAAGCTACGCTTGCCGAGGTTGGCCCGTGGATGGGTGACCATTTTCACATATCGAGACTCCTCCGTGCCTCGGAAAGCACGTTAAGCCGTTGGTCCCGGCTGTCATTTGTGGATCTTTGACAGTCGTTACGAGTCGTCAGAAGCACGAAACTGACAACCAGTCTAACCAAGGGGTATCGTATTACCCAGTTACTGGGTTGTGGAGGTCCGATAAGCAGTCGCTCCATGTAAAATACTGGTATTCAGCTGCATCCGGTTAGACTGGAAGCCGACCCCGACATAGTTGGGAAAAGGCTAGGCAGATCGATTGAGTGTGTGAAAACCCTTTTTGGATTCAGCAATCCGTTTGCGAAATATGAAGCTTTAAAGTGCTAATTTTTGTAAGAGTCAAGTGTGCCAACTGCCCCTGCCAACTAAATGGTTGGTTTTAGATATGTGAAAAAAATCACGGCAGTAGTATATTTATCGAAATTTAAAAAAAAAACTATCACCGCTAAGTAGGCTCTACATGTTACCGAGTAATAATCGACCAACTTACATTTGCAGTTGCAAAAACATGTTCTCCCATACATTCCTTAAGGCAGAACATGTTTTTCAACTACAATGTTAAGTTTATTCTTGGGATAAATTCATTCCAACTACGGAGTCCTTCGTTGTTTTTATTATATAAATTACTTATTAGGAATAGCTCATAGTTTTGGTGTCGAAACACAGTGTGACTGGCCACAAATCCAGACTCTGGGCTGTTACAGATTTTTTTTAATGAAAACATGTACAGTGTGTCCTAGGAATCAAAGCCCGGACTCCATGCTCTCCATTAACGCTTGCAACCACTAAACCAACGAGCCAGTCCCTATATGACCTCAGAACCAAAACATACCTGGCGAAATGTACTATCGCGTGTGCCTACCTCTTTACCGGAGATTACGGGCGTCTTATTACGTTATATTATGTATCGCCACGTCACAGACACCTCTTGCTCATAATGCGGCATCACTACTGCACATAAGTGGCACTTACAGCGCAGATTGGGGCGTAAATATTAAAGCAACAGAGAGTTGTGCGGCTAGAGACATCTAGCGGCGGTCGGGGGTACTATTTATGTATTCTGTTCTTAATTATAGTTTACTGTCTCGTTGGTGTTGTGATCGCAAATGAGGCTTCTGATTCAAAATCAAAATCAAAAGTCATTTATTCAAACTAGTCTGAGAATCAGCACTTTTCGAACGTCAAAAATTATATAAGACAGTCCCCCAAAACGCCCACCCTTCACCACTTCCTAGTGCTTTAGCTGCGAAGAAGAAGTGGCGCAACAAACTCCCCAGCAGCACAGCTGTCTGTTCAGTTAGAAAAAAATGATTTTATACAAAAGTATGCAAAATCATTTACATTACGCAACATAAGACATAAATCTAATTATTAGCCATTATGTCAGCTAGCACACGCAAATATAAAAAAAAAAAAAACAAAACGAGAGCTATTATGTAGGTAGGTACTCAAGCAGAAATAAACAGTAAATTAACTAAATAAAAGCCTCCAGGCATAAAGGGCGTGCCCGCTTACATATAGCTATTTATAGCTATAGCTGGAAGTTATAAATGATTCAAGTCAGTCATATTCTGATTCGATTCCTAGGTCGGGCAAAGCATTTGGGCGGAGCCCCGCCGTGTCCTCTTGGAGGCGATTGGCGGCGGTGACCTCTCGCGTCCGGCTCTGGTCCAGGCCATGGTACGGAGCGAGAGGGCATGGGAAGCAGTCACCTCCTTTCTGCGAAGCAGTAATGCTCGCGAAGGAGGAGGCGGAACGCGTGAGGGAGAGGCAAAGTTTGCGCCCTCACGCCCCTAACCGCCGCCGTTGGAGACGCCCTGGGCGTCGGGAATCCCAGGCGGATTCTCAGCCACCAAAGGCGCGGGCTTGCGGACGGCGAGCAATGGGTAGCTCGCCGTCCGATTAGGACCAGGCCCGGGTTGATGGCGCGTCGTGTTCCACGCGCACCTCAAAGAGATGTCAGCACAATTGGCGGGGTCCGCTAGGACCGATGCCTGCCAGGATATTTGGACCTTGGCAACAGGCAACTGAAGGAACACGGGTGGGTTTTAGTCAGTGAAAGTCTGATACGCCCTTCTGCTCTGCCCAGAGCGGGAGAAGTCATTGGAAGATTGCCCACCCGCAAAAAAAAAAAAAGTTCGGGCAAAGCATGTGGGCCAGTGCGGCGGGTTGTGAATGTCACATGCATACTAATTCCATGTTCACATGAAATATCTTAGATTTTTGAAATGAAAACTTCTTTAGTGAGCACTTTTTAACCCCCGACGGAAAAAGAGGGGGGTAGCTGCCAAACGGCTGAACTGATTTTGATTTTTTTGGTTTTGTTTGAAAGGTGACTTAATCGAGAGTGTTCTTAGCTATGATTCAAGAAAATCGGTTTAGCCGTTTGAAAACTATCAGCTCTTTTCTAGTTGATGAATGGATGTGAGCATCTACCACAGGTCTAATCGATTGGAAATTTAGAATTCTCTTATTTCCATGATATAAAAAGAATATATGTAGTAACCTTGAGCTGATGCTGCAGCATCACCTGGAATTTGCAGGATACCCAACTCCCTCACGAACTTACAGCAGAGGTATCATGTTTGGACTCATTGGAAATGTCTAAACAAATAGGTTACAGATAGATGGTGATCAAGGTCTGATGATGGAGTAGGAAAGATAAATGAGAGTGAATTAGTAGGTAGCAAGCTTCACTGTGACAAAAAACGTACAGCTACGCTGATTTCGGCGAGCTGCGTGTTGATCGTAGCGTTTCTACTAGTAATATAATATAAAATTTAAAAAGCTGGAAATCAAAATTAAATTAAAAAATTTAATAACCCCCGACAAAAACAAAGCGACTAAAAAGTAAAAAAATAATATCATAAAAGTTGTAGGTAATATTTTGATCCAAGCGTCGTCGTGTCGGGGGACGACTAATGAAAATAGGAAGTTAACAGCAGCTATTCTTTCTACAACAGCATACATTCATTATGCCTAGTATGTGTTGGCGTTTGCATTAGCCGTCCCCCGACACGACGACGCTTGGATCAAAATATTACCTACAACTTTTATGATATTATTTTTTTACTTTTTAGTCGCTTTGTTTTTGTCGGGGGTTTTTAAATTTTTTAATTTAATTTTTATTGGGTGAATAAAAATCATGGAACTCGCGACATCGTCACCGTCACGCTTGAAGAAATGTTTTTAGCGCCATCTATCGTCTACCGTTTGAATTACGTTGAGGTTACGCATTGTTGCTTAGTTGTCACTTCTATCGGCAGTCCCCAAAGACTGTTTTGTGATAAGGTTATAGGTATTTGTGTCAAGGGTACAGATTCGAAACTTAGTTTTCGTCAGTAACCCACTTACACGATCAGAATCGGAATCGGTTTGAAACAAATGTCTAATCCATTGCTTCACACCCACACACACACACACACCCACACACATATACACACACACTGACACCCACACGTTCTGCACATCCAAACCCCATCATATACAACAGTTTTGCAACACTCCAGTTAAACTTTTCCACATCTTTATAATTATGTCTCAACAATGTAGTTAGTAACCCTAGGGAAGTAGCGAGGTAGCCCCATCACAAGTATCCTTATAACTTACCGGGGCTGCCTCAATTCTGTGCTGTAGAACAATTGTATGAGAAACAATAAATATATTTTTTTTTTTTTTTTTTTTAAAAGTTCAAAAAAAAGTCTGTTCAACGACGTAAATACCTGTGCGTTTGCAACTGGCGAAACATTTACGACAAAACATGTTGAAGTCTCTAGTTCCTGTCAAAAATTGTAGGTATGTGACATTGACAGGAACTAGAGATTTCAACATGTTTTGTAGTAAATGTTTCGCCAAACGAAACAAACTACTCTTAATGGGTTACGTAAATAAGTTACGAAATTAGATAGCAGGTTGCAGAGTGTTAATTACTCAGGTTATTTGTTCTTGTTGCAGGATAACAGAGAAGAGAAGGAATCCAAGAAGATAGGCATGACGGAGAAGTTCATGGAATATATCAAGAGAAGACTGAACCCTCAAACAGGTGAGTTTACAATTACAGTTCGGCCGTGGAGAGATTGCGTTCTTGACACCTGTCAGTTTCACACTAATGAATTACGAATTTGAGCCTTATTTCAGCTAGAAATTGTTCAACTGACAGGTGTCAGGAACGCAGTCTCTCGAGGGCCGGACTGTAAGAACTGTAAAAAAAAACAATATTCAAGTTAAAAAGTAAAATTATGATTTATTACAATGATTATGATTGATTAATTACAAACGAGGTAACTTTAATTCAACAGACCTGCCTGATCTAGGTTTGTGAAAACCTGTGTTTCAGGCCATCAATTTACATCAAAAATTTAAAAAGAACACAACAATTTTATTAGATGCTAAATTAAAAAGAAGACTTAATATTTTCAATGACTTAAAGAGCTATTTTGGTATATTATTTTAAAACTAGATTTTAAGTAAGATATATTATGTTTAAATAAATTAACAAATAATATTAAAGTAAATAAAGAGGAGACTATTATTAATTAGGTAAAGGAAGAGGTTTTTATTAGAGTAGTTAGATGGACAGTATTTCTTTAATCTTTCTTAGGTATCTATTTTTCCCGTCACTATAAGATTGACGCTCGGTTTCTTAATCAACCCAGAATTATATGCTGATAGTTTTTCAGATTCATGTCGTATGATTTAATTGTCTGTTGATGTTTCAGTCAGTCAACACGCAAGAGTAAAAATGAGTAAGACAGTCTCACTATAAAACATTTTGTTGAATTATTTTGAGTTTATTTCAACTGAAACAACAGAATTGATGCCAAAACAACGTTGAAAAACTTTAACTCAAGTCGACTGAGCTGATACAAGAAATAAATATATAAAAAATCTCAACATATTACGTTAAAGAATCACAGGTGCTTCAGGTAATTCAATTGTGAATCAAATTAAGCATCCTTTGTGGCAGTGATAACGGAAATTAAAACAGAAAATTCATACTTATTATACAAGATTCATAAGGCTTTGATTTCGTTTTCAAAGGTTTTTTGCAGAATCCACTGTTCCTGTGTTTTTTACTTGTAATGTTTTATACCTACACGGCACTTACACTATATTTATTGTCAAAACGTCTTAAAACTCTTTGGCTAAAACAAACATTATCAATTCAATTCAATTTATTTATTCAGTAACAATTCACATTGCGTTCGAAATAAAATCCAACATGAAACATAATAACACAAATATTACTAAAAGATTATTATTATTAAAATACATGCAATTAAATTACCATTCAAACAAATAAAAAAACAATCTGTAAAGTAACATAGTATTCTCGTTTTAGCAAGACTTTGAAACCACATAATCGTTTTGTTACGCCATCTATACGCATTTTAGTCAAAATGTCCTTTTTACTCACAGCGCCATCTAGGTTAAGTGTTTAGAACTATGATGAAACACGTCAGTAACGCCATCTTTTGAAAGTAAAGTGAACAAAATGATTGGGAGAAACTTTTGAAAGCTTTATCTGCGGCGTGGTATGGTATGCAATGAGTTGCAAAAGCGTAGCTAGACAGCGCTGCATTACTTGGTTTTTGAGTTAGAAATAGCCACGATGTGGATACAATAAAACATAAATTACAGTTTAAGTTGGAAAACAGTGGATTATAATGGTATTTAACTGGTGGGAAAATAGCAATGCTAATGCATAAAAAAAACATGCGGGGCAGTCTTATGTGGGTGAACTTGGCAGATCATTTCCCAGCAGAGCATAAAAAAATGTGAGTTCTATTGGCATGCGGCTGAGTTCTAGAGTTCCTTATACTTAAAAAAAATAGTTCTGGTTTTATTGCCCGAGAAAAGTCGAATGAAAATATGCTCTGCTAACTTCCGTCAGCAGATCAATTTTGCCAAAATTAAAATTTTAAAACTGATTTAGGTGCACAGTGGTGAGTTCTATAGTTCCTAATACTTTTCCGAAAGAGTTCTGCCTTCCTAAATTAAAAAAAAAATAAAACAAAAATATTGACCAGTTACTAGAAAAAGACAATCATTTTGATAAAACAGTCCTGAATGACGGAGTTTGTGGATTTTCGTAGATTTTTTGGCCTATAATTAGTGACCAAGAACCCAGTAATAGAAAAACATACTAAAAGAATGCAGATGTCTCTCAAAAATATCAGCAGAGCCTTGTGAAAAAGAAAGGTTAGGAGAAATCGAAATTTCATTCAGTGTTTAAGTTAGTAGGATCACAAAAGAACTTGAGTAGAACTGAGGCGAAGAAAATCCTCGTTTTCTGATGCACCTATAAAAGAGGTATCCGAGGAAAAGCAATAATAACCCAGAAGTCTAACTCAGGTGAAAGCACAGCATGGTTGAAAAATAAGATTTGTGGAAACCGAGTTTGAAATTAGTGTTAAATAAAAAGGATCATAAAAAATAATCTGAACGTCTGAGGTGCTAGAACTCCGCTATTCCAGATAAATCTATAAAAGAGCTTTCCGAAAACATGAAACATAAACTCAGAACTCTCACTCAGATATCAGCAGAGCATGGTTGAAAACTTAGATTACTAGAAATCGAGATAAAAAACAAAGTTTCAGTAAGGAGGGTGAAAAAAAAATTGAGTAGCACTAAGGACCTGGAACTCATCGTTTCCTGAGACATCTATAAATGAACTATCGGAAAACATGACAAAGAAACTCAGAACTCTCACTCAGATATCAGCAGAGCATGGTTAAAGGTTTGCGAAAGTATAAATTGAGATAAAAATTAGTGTTTAATACAAAAATTCATAAAAAAAAACAAGAACATCTGAGGTGCTGGAACTCCTCGATTCCTGATGCATCTATAAAAGAGCTATCCAAAAACATAAAACAGAAAATCAGAACTCTCACTCAGATATCAGCAGAGCATGGTTGAAAAGTTAGATTAGAAGAATTCGAGATATAATTAAGTGTTCCAGAAAGAAGAATAAAAAAAAAATGGAAAAGCTCTTAGGAACTGGATATTCTCGTTTCCTGAGACATCTATAAATGAGCTATCGGAAAACATGAAACAGAAACCCAGAACTCTCACTCAGGTATCAGCAGAGCATGGGTAAACGTTTGAGAAAGTAGAAATTGAGATTAAAATTAGTGTTAAAAACAAAGGCATGGGTAAACGTTTGAGAAAGTAGAAATTGAGATTAAAATTAGTGTTAAAAACAAAGGATCATACAAAAAATTGGATCCTCTAAGGACCTGGGACTCCTCGATAGCTGATGAACCTATAAAAGAACTATACAAAAACATGAAACGTAAACTCAGAACTCTCACTCAGATATCAGCAGAGCATGGTTAAAGATTTGCGAAAGTAGAAATTGAGATAAAAACTAGTGTTTAATACAAAAATTCATTAAAAAAAACCAAAGCAACTTAGGTGCTAGAACTTCTCGATTTCTTATAAATCTATAAAAGAGCTATCCGAAAACATGAAAGATGAACTTAAAACTCTCACTCAGATATCAGCAGAGCATGGTTAAAGGTTTGCGAAAGTAGAAATTGAGATAAAAACTAGTGTTTAATACAAAAATTCAGTAAAAAAAACCAAAGCAACTGAGGTGCTCGAACTCCTCGATTTCTGATAAATCTATAAAAGAGCTATCCGAAAACATGAAAGATGAACTTAAAACTCTCACTCAGATATCAGCAGAGCATGGTTAAAGGTTTGCGAAAGTAGAAATTGAGATAAAAACTAGTGTTTAATACAAAAATTCAGTAAAAAAAACCAAAGCAACTGAGGTGCTCGAACTCTTCGATTTCTGATAAATCTATAAAAGAGCTATCCAAAAACATAAAACAGAAAATCAGAACTCTCACTCAGATATCAGCAGAGCATGGTTGAAAAGTTAGATTAGAAGAATTCGAGACATAATTAAGTGTTCCAGAAAGAAGAATAAAAAAAAAATTGAATAGCTCTTAGGAACTGGAACTCCTCGTTTCCTGAGACATCTATAAATGAGCTATCGGAAAACATGAATTGGAAACTCAGAACTCTCACTCAGATATCAGCAGAGCATGGTTAAAGATTTGCGATAGTAGAAATTGAGATAAAAACTAGTGTTTAATACAAAAATTCATTAAAAAAAACCAAAGCAACTAAGGCGCTAGAACTCCTCGATTTCTGATAAATCTATAAAAGAGCTATCCGAAAACATGAATTGGAAACTCAGAACTCTCACTCAGATATCAGCAGAGCATGGTTAAAGATTTGCGATAGTAGAAATTGAGATAAAAACTAGTGTTTAATACAAAAATTCATTAAAAAAAACCAAAGCAACTAAGGCGCTAGAACTCCTCGATTTCTGATAAATCTATAAAAGAGCTATCCGAAAACATGAATTGGAAACTCAGAACTCTCACTCAGATATCAGCAGAGCATGGTTAAAGATTTGCGATAGTAGAAATTGAGATAAAAACTAGTGTTTAATACAAAAATTCATTAAAAAAAACGAAAGCAACTTAGGTGCTAGAACTCCTTGATTTCTGATAAATCTATAAAAGAGCTATCCAAAAACATAAAACAGAAAATCAGAACTCTCACTCAGATATCAGCAGAGCATGGTTGAAAAGTTATATTAGAAGAATTCGAGACATAATTAAGTGTTCCAGAAAGAAGAATAAAAAAAAAATTGAATAGCTCTTAGGAACTGGAACTCCTCGTTTCCTGAGACATCTATTAATGAGCTATCGGAAAACATGAAACAGAAACTCAGAACTCTCACTCAGGTATCAGCAGAGCATGGGTAAACGTAAGAGAAAGTAGAAATTGAGATTAAAATTAGTGTTAAAAACAAAGGATCATACAAAAAATTGGATCCTCTAAGGACCTGGAACTCCTCGATTGCTGATGAACCTATAAAAGAACTATACAAAAACATGAAACGTAAACTCAGAACTCTCACTCAGATATCAGCAGAGCATGGTTAAAGATTTGCGAAAGTAGAAATTGAGATAAAAACTAGTGTTTAATACAAAAATTCATTAAAAAAAAACCAAAGCAACTTAGGTGCTAGAACTCTTCGATTTCGGATGCATCTATAAAAGAGCTGTCCAAAAACATAAAACAAAAACTGAGAACTCCCACTCAGCTATCAGCAGAGTATGGGTAAAGGTTTGCGATAGTAGAAATCGAGATTGAAAATTAGTGTTTAATACGAAGGATCATTAATGTACAACTTAACATCTGAAGTGCTGGGATCTGAGTGAGAGTTCTGAGTTTCTGTTTCATGTTTTTGTATCGCTCTTTTATAGGTTCATCAGGAATCGACGAGTTCTAGCACCTCAAATGTTCAGATTTTTTTTAATGATCCTTCATATTAAACACTAATTTTCAATCTCGATTTCTACTTTCTCAAACGTTTACCCATGCTCTGCTGATACCTGAAAGAGAGTTCTGAGTTTCTGTTTCATTTTTTCCGATAGCTCATTTATAGATGTCTCAGGAAACGATGGGTTCCAGGTTCTTAGTGCTACTCAATTTTTTTTTCGACCTTCTTACTGAAACTTTGTTTTTTATCTCGATTTCTAGTAATCTATGTTTTCAACCATGCTCTGCTGATATCTGAGTGACAATTTTGAGTTTATCTTTCATGTTTTCGGATAGCTCTTTTATAGATTTATCAGAAATCGAGGAGTTCTAGCACCTCAAATGTTCAGATTTTTTTTAATGATCCTTCGTATTAATTACTAATTTTCAATCTCGATTTCTACTATCGCAAATCTTTAACCATGCTCTGCTGATATCTGAGTGAGAGTTCTGAGTTTCTAATTCATGTTTTAGGATAGCTCATTTATAGATTTATGAGAAATCGAGGAGTTCTAGCACCTAAGTTGCTTTGGTTTTTTTTAATGAATTTTTGTATTAAACACTAGTTTTTATCTCAATTTCTACTATCGCAAATCTTTAACCATGCTCTGCTGATATCAAAGTGAGAGTTCTGAGTTTCTAATTCATGTTTTGGGATAGCTCTTTTATAGATTTATCAGAAATCGAAGAGTTCTAGCACCTAAAATGCTTTGGTTTTTTTTTAATGAATTTTTGTATTAAACACTAGCTTTTATCTCAATTTCTACTTTCGCAAATCTTTAACCATGCTCTGCTGATATCTGAGTGAGAGTTCTGAGTTTTCAATTCATGTTTTCGGATAGCTCTTTAATAGATTTATCAGAAATCGAGGAGTTCTAGCACCTAAGTTGCTTTGGTTTTTTTTAATGAATTTTTGTATTAAACACTAGTTTTTATCTCAATTTCTACTTTCGCAAACCTTTAACCATGCTCTGCTGATAGCTGAGTGGGAGTTCTCAGTTTTTGTTTTATGTTTTTGGACAGCTCTTTTATAAAATTATCAGAAATCGAGGAGTTCTAGCACCTAAATTGCTTTGGTTTTTTTTAATGAATTTTTGTATTTAACACTAGTTTTTATCTCAATTTCTACTTTCGCAAATCTTTAACCATGCTCTGCTGATATCTGAGTGAGAGTTCTGAGTTTTCAATTCATGTTTTCGGATAGCTCTTTAATAGATTTATCAGAAATCGAGGAGTTCTAGCACCTAAGTTGCTTTGGTTTTTTTTAATGAATTTTTGTATTAAACACTAGTTTTTATCTCAATTTCTACTTTCGCAAACCTTTAACCATGCTCTGCTGATATCTGAGTGAGAGTTCTGATTTTCTGTTTTATGTTTTTGGATAGCTCTTTTATAGATGCATCAGGAATCGAGGAGTTCCAGCACCTCAGATGTTCTTGTTTTTTTTTATGAATTTTCGTATTAAACACTAATTTTTATCTCAATTTCTACTTTCGCAAACATTTAACCATGCTCTGCTGATATCTGAGTGAGAGTTCTGAGTTTCTTTGTCATGTTTTCCGATAGTTCATTTATAGATGTCTCAGGAAACGATGAGTTCCAGGTCCTTAGTGCTACTCAATTTTTTTTTCATCCTTCTTGCTGAAACTTTGTTTTTTATCTCGATTTCTAGTAATCTAAGTTTTCAACCATGCTCTGCTGATATCTGAGTGAGAGTTCTGAGTTTCTAATTCATGTTTTCGGATAGCTCTTTTATAGATTTATCAGAAATCGAGGAGTTCTAGCACCTCAGTTGCTTTGGTTTTTTTTACTGAATTTTTGTATTAAACACTAGTTTTTATCTCAATTTCTACTTTCGCAAATCTTTAACCATGCTCTGCTGATATCTGAGTGAGAGTTTTGAGTTCATCTTTCATGTTTTCGGATAGCTCTTTTATAGATTTATCAGAAATCGAGGAGTTCTAGCACCTCAAATGTTCAGATTTTTTTTAATGATCCTTCGTATTAATTACTAATTTTCAATCTCGATTTCTACTATCGCAAATCTTTAACCTTGCTCTGCTGATATCTGAGTGAGAGTTCTGAGTTTCCAATTCATGTTTTCGGATAGCTCTTTTATAGATTTATCAGAAATCGAGGAGTTCTAGCGCCTTAGTTGCTTTGGTTTTTTTTTAATGAATTTTTGTATTAAACATTAGTTTTTATCTCAATTTCTACTTTCGCAAATCTTTAACCATGCTCTGCTGATATCTGAGTGACAGTTCTGAGTTTACGTTTCATGTTTTTGTATAGTTCTTTTATAGGTTCATCAGCAATCGAGGAGTTCCAGGTCCTTAGAGGATCCAATTTTTTGTATCATCCTTTGTTTTTAACACTAATTTTAATCTCAATTTCTACTTTCTCAAACGTTTACCCATGCTCTGCTGATACCTGAGTGAGAGTTCTGGGTTTCTGTTTCATGTTTTCCGATAGCTCATTTATAGATGTCTCAGGAAACGAGAATATCTAGTTCCTAAGAGCTATTAAATTTTTTTTTATTCTTCTTTCTGGAACACTTAATTATGTCTCGAATTCTTCTAATCTAACTTTTCAACCATGCTCTGCTGATATCTGAGTGAGAGTTCTGATTTTCTGTTTTATGTTTTTGGATAGCTCTTTTATAGATGCATCAGGAATCGAGGAGTTCCAGCACCTCAGATGTTCTTGTTTTTTTTTATGAATTTTCGTATTAATCACTAATTTTTATCTCAATTTCTACTTTCGCAAACCTTTAACCATGCTCTGCTGATATCTGAGTGAGAGTTCTGAGTTTCTTTGTCATGTTTTCCGATAGTTCATTTATAGATGTCTCAGGAAACGATGAGTTCCAGGTCCTTAGTGCTACTCAATTTTTTTTTCACCCTTCTTACTGAAACTTTGTTTTTTATCTCGATTTTAGTAATCTAAGTTTTCAACCATGCTCTGCTGATATCTGAGTGAGAGTTCTGAGTTTATGTTTCATGTTTTCGGATAGCTCTTTCATAGATTTATCAGGAATAGCGGAGTTCTAGCACTTCAGACGTTTAGATTATTTTTTATGATCCTTTGTATTTAACACTAATTTCAAACTCGGTTTCCACAAATCTTATTTTTCAACCATGCTCTGCTTACACCTGAGTCAGACTTCTGGGTTATTATTGCTTTTCCTCGGATACCTCTTTTATAGGTGCATCAGAAAACGAGGATTTTCTTCGCCTCAGTTCTACTCAAGTTCTTTTTTGATCCTACTAACTTAAACACTGAATGAAATTTCGATTTCTCCTAACCTTTCTTTTTCACAAGGCTCTGCTGATACTTTTGAGAGACATCTGCATTCTTTTAGTATTTTTTTCTATTACTGGGTTCTTGATCACTAATTATAGGCCAAAAAATCTACGAAAATCCACAAACTCCGTCATTCAGGACTGTTTTATCAAAATGATTGTCTTTTTCTAGTAACTGGTCAATATTTTTGTTTTTTTTTTTTTTTTAGAAAGGCAGAACTCTTTCGGAAAAGTATTAGGAACTATAGAACTCACCACTGTGCACCTAAATCAGTTTTAAAATTTTAATTTTGGCAAAATTGATCTGCTGACGGAAGTTAGCAGAGCATATTTTCATTCGACTTTTCTCGGGCAAAAAAGCCAGAACTATTTTTTTTAAGTATAAGGAACTCTAGAACTCAGCCGCATGCCAATAGAACTCACATTTTTTTATGCTCTGCTGGGAAATGATCTGCCAAGTTCACGCACATGGCAGTCTTTGGGGCTGCCGATAGAAATGAAAACTGTAACATTCATTCCTATCTTTAAGCGTTGCGGTGACGATGACGCGAGTTCCATGATTTTCGTTCACCCAACAAGCGTTCGGTGACGATGACGCGAGTTCCATGATTTTTGTTAACCCAACAAGCGTACGGTGACGATGACGCGAGTTCCATGATTTTTGTTCACCCAATGAATGTTAGGTGACGATGACGCGAGTTCCATGATGTTTCTTCACCCGAAAAGTGCTCAACGTGCCTAAAGAAGTTTTCACTTCGAAAGTTACTTGACTTTGTGCTTAGAGTTTTGTCATCATTTCAGCCGCAAACGTTCACTGCTGTATACGTACTTCTATATTCTTCTGCAGGGCAACGGCCTCTTCTGATATAAAGAAGGAACGAGAATTATGTACCTAGGTACCTATATGGACCTCCAAGATAACCAATCTTGGAGGTCCATGCCAGGCCATCCGTCCGGGATTCCCCGGATTTTTCGTAGTTTCGGGCGTCCGGGGAGCGTCCGAGCGGGGTTTTTAAATAGACACTATTTGTATCAGGAGAAATCCGATTAATTGAATTATCCATACTAATATTATAAATTCGAAAGTAACTGTGTATGTCGGTCTGTCTATCTGTCTGTTTGTCTGTCTGTCTGTATGTTACCTTTCCACGCCTAAACCACTGAACGGATTTCGATAAAATTTGGCATGGAGGTAGATGGTGTCCCGGGGAAGGACATATGCTACTTTTTATCGACATACCACGTGGGCGAAGCTGCAGGCGGAAGCTAGTTTGAAATAATTTAAAGCATTAATATCATAGTTAAAAATTCGGTGTGGGTCGGTTTTATTTTATTGTAAGAAAAATCAGAGGGCGACCGGGGAAAATCTTCATTTCACCCAAATGTCTGGGGTATTTGAAGTTTTTGTCCGTCGGGGTCCGTAATTTAGGTAATAGCAGCCCTAGTTATAACTAGACCCGGACCTGGTCTTGCTCCCTTTTCCCCCTATAACATGATTAGCAACGGATTTGAACACCAAGCCATCACGAAAATCAAATTATGCAACAATTACAAAAGCCGTATATTTTATTTGTACATAAAACAAAATGCGACCGGCCATTTTGTCAGCCGCCATTTGCAATAAATTGTGAGTAATGTTGACAGCTTACAAAGCATTTTTTTTTAATGTTAACATTTACAGCATGACGTGTTACAGCGTTTAAATTGTGGTGGAATAGTATTATTTTTGTAATAAAAATGTACATTAACACAATGTTGTTGTATTTTGTTGCCAATTTTCTTTTTATAGGTGTTTCATTAAGTCTATTTTCCCGCGGCAAGCTCTTACTTACAGGAGGCTAATTCTCGCGTTTTCACTCGTACATGTCATTTTCGACATTATCACTCGTCTCTCTATGTCGCATATAAAATGGTGACATTCTCCTACAAGGCATTCGTACAGCTCGAATCGAAGGATAATATTGTTGCCATTAGAGTGCGTTTCATCAAATAGTTCCTTTGCCATAATGTTGGCTCCACAGTTAAATTTTAAAACAGACGTATTAGGTAGCGGCGTAGCTTATTCGTATTGGTCCTACACTAGTGGAGCCAACATTACGGCATAGGAATTATTAGATGAAACGCACTTTAAAAGTCTCGCGTAGCGATCCATTCCACACAGGTAACGGTGATACTTTTTAAACGCAACCATAGATGTTCTTAATATTAAAAATGATTGATAAGCGTAGCAAAGGTTTTGAACAACATGTTATATGTATTTCATAAACATTTATCAAAAAATAATACATTATGAATTTCGTAACACCATTTTTATGATTTTTTTAAATAAGTTTTCTTTAAAATTTCCAACAACGGAATGCACTTGACTGATTTTGACAACTGTGATGTCAGCAATTTCCGTTACGTCCAAAACGTAGACAGAGAATACTAGAGACTAATTGATAACTTTTGTCACATTCACACAAGAAAAAGAGCAACATATGCCGATGTCGTGTAAAGAAATGAGACAGAACGACGGGATTTTTTTTTCACGGCGCGTGTCACGTTTTAGCTCAATATTTTGATAAACAAAGTTTGACAGTTATCGTCTTCCTGAAAAATTCAGTTTTTATGCGTTCTAAGTTAATAAATTTATGTTATTTTATGTTGTGAACAATTTAGACCAACACTTTTTTTTAAAGCATGGTGCGCTGTTTTGTTTATAGGGCGTAAAAGTGATAGTGGAAGGAAAATGCCCGACTTGTATTTTCATTCGTAAGTACACCCGTTTTTATCAGTTATTAGGCTTGCAATAACATTTTATTGTGTTTATACATTGTGTATAATATACCCTAGACGTAAAATCATCGATAAAAAGCGCAAAATTAACAATGATTAAATTCTAACAAGAATTTTGGTGTTGCCAAACTTTTCTATAAATTATTACCCACTATTATGGGAAATATGTATTCTGCAGTGTGTATTATTATATATCTAAAAGATTAATGGTTTGTTGCAGTTTTCTTGAAGAGGATAATTTACGTCGGTATTGGACTGTAGCTACAGGACGAACAGATTGGACACCAACACCAAAACCGATAAAAATTTGAAACATTAATTTCGTATGAATGTTTCTAATTTTTAGCGAAACATTCATACGAAGCTTGTTTAATTTCAAGACAAAATAGACTAAAATCAATAAAAGCTAATTAAAAATAAACATGTTGTATTTACTCATAAAGCAAGAAAATAGGTACTATCACATAAGACATGGTAGGTAATTAAAATCACATCATCATCATCCATCGTCAACCTCTTGCCCAAATCGCAATTTATTTGAGTTCAGTATCAGCCCAATTGCGTAATACACGATCAATGACAATCTGAATCATTTTGAAACAGATTGCTAATCCATTGCTACAGAAGTTCGAAAAAAAATTGCTTAACAACGTGAATAACGCAATTGAATGTTGTTGAAGTGACAAAATGAAACAGATTAGTCATATTCATTTAAGAAAATGTGTTACGCAATTAGATAGCAGGAGCATGTCTTCTTCCATACATCACATGCCTATACCGATGATAATCGATTTATCAGTCACTTTCAGACTTTATCTTGTTTTCCACTTTCACAAATTGTGAAGTAAATTTTTCACAAATTGTGCGGTTTTTTCACAAATTGTGGGTGTACGAGCATTTGATTGCTAATACATGTGATAAGTTGAGATGGAAGAAAACTATTCTTGCTGACTTCTTGATAAAATATTTAATTGATTTGTACGTGTTTACAATAAGACGGTCGAAAGTGTACTTAACAGTGTTAGTAAGAATGACGATTTACATTAGGTAAAAATGCTTATGCTAGCGTGCTAAATAAATGTGCGATGTAATCGTACATATTCCCGGACGAGATAGGAAGGATGAAAAGCATCTAGAATTCTAGATTAACAAAAATAGTTTAAAGTTTAAAACATGACAATTTAAATGTAGAGTTAATTAAGGGGAAGTTCCTACATGGACGCGACGGTTGCTAGGAACATGGACGCGCACGCAGTCGAGGTGTCCACTTGTTTCACTTGTATCGCTGTTGCGGCGCAGCACGGCACTCCTTGTTCTTGATTCCTCAGCAACGGACGGTGGTGGTGATGATGGAACTTGCCATCGACATCGCGTACGGCGAGCTATAATGATGATTACAGTGGTGCCCAATATTCCAACTAGAGTGTAGATCACAGCGTAGTGATGAATATCATGATAAGATAGATCATTAGGTAACATCACATCTGCCGCTTTCATAGACTGTATCCTTTTATCTACTTCGTTGATTTCTTGTTCTAAATCTTGAGTTTTGTTGTCCAAAACTAGTTTAGGTATGCTGATGTTGATGATGTGGTTGATAGGGGCAATCACTGGCGCATAAATATCTGCGTTCGTCCTTAATTCACTTATGTGAGGTTTGTGTGAATACAGAGTAAAGTTGTTTGTTTTGACGATGCATCCTTGGCCTATATTGAATAGTCCGGCTTGTGCCAGCTGATGAGCGGTTATTTGATCGCCGCATATTGTTCGAACGTGACACTTATCACAGCAAAAATAAAAATATCTATTCAACGTGTATGTTTCTTGCAATTTATCTTTACAGAAGCTTGATGTTGTCTTGCATTCAGAATTTTCTGTTTCACAGAAATTCTTGTCTCCTTTAATTTGGTATATGGGTCGTAAGATGTGGCAATAATAAACTCCTGAAACGGTTAGACATGATCTCAAGTCTTCTTCATACATGTTAATATAGGTATCTTTTTTCATGTTGATAGATATGAACTCAGATACTGAGTTTATGCTGATCATGTCACTTTGGCCCATTGTCTTGGGGATCGGAATTATCTTGAGGATTTCGTATGAATCTCGACTGATTAGAGGTAGTTTGATCTCAAAGATGATAATGTCTTCCAGAAGTCTTGTTTTTATTTCCAGCAGATCATATATCTTCCGAAGGTCCGAGTGTATGTTGTCAATTGGCAGGGAGACGTCCTTGGGTAACTTGCTAGAAATCGTGCTTAACTCGTTCATGAGTTGTTCGGGCGTAATCAAGTGTAAGTTGAAACGACCATTGTGGATATCAGTAACGGTGTCTAATAACGTATTCTGAATGCTCTTTAAATTATACATCATATTACTTGCTATTATAGCTCCCATGTTGAAGTCATTAATGACGCTGTTAGTTTCAATGTTGTTTTTCAATTGGTCCACTGCTGCGTGTAACTTATTCATGTTATCATTTTAAGTTGTTGGTTCATATCATGTTCTGTGCGCTTAAGGAGGTTGTTTTCTGCTTCCATGAGTGAAGTCTGATTTTTCCAGAGAGAAACTATGTGCTGCTCGTTCTCTCGAATGAGAGAAATATCCTTGCGATATTTTTCAGCGAAACTTTCGTCGAGCACTCCGAATAGGCTGTTTGCGATATATCCCACGCCATTGATAAGTCCTCGGCGCTGACGCAGTGTCCCGGGTCGCGTGCCGGAATGCTGACTTTGCAAAACTTTGTTGTAGTGCTCGAGTTCTGAGAACGCATGACGTAGCTGCTGTATGATAACGTCACAGTGAACTTGATCTTGTGTGATGTCACATGTTTGTTTGAGCGATTGGATGTATTCATTGAACCTTGCAGTTGATTGCCAGTACGTATCCATGCTGTAGTAAACTACAATATTCCAATCGTCTCTGATAAGCATCATGTCGGATACTTTGTCAAAATACAAGCTTCGACTTGTTTGAAATGGGGTTATCTTCATGTTACATTCTGCACTTGTAATGAATGTGAAAAATAACATCAGAGCAGTGACCATGGTTGTCAAGTTGAACTTGCTTTTCGTTGACCTCCTTGTTGAGGATGCTTTGGCTTGCTGGTGTTCCACGTCTTGGTTCTTGTTTCGTGCCGTGTCGCACTGTGTGGCAACTTCTTTATGTTCTAAAAGTATGGATACCCTTATGACGGGACGTTTAATAATACCGCTTTTCGTTTTTAAGGTCACGACACGCACGTGGCCGTCCTTGCCCGGATGTAGTTCTACGACTCTTCCCATAGCCCACTTGCCGGGTGGGAGATTGTCGTCATGGATGAGAACTATATCGTCCAACTTGATGTTGGATTGAGTTTTCCTCCACTTGCTTCTTGCAGTTAATTGGGCAAGATACTCTGTGCGCCATCTTTTCCACAGATCTTGTAGTATTTTCTGTGTTAACTGCCAGCGTGTTCTCAGATCTCTTTCGGTTTCAACTAACGTTAACGTAGGTCCGCCAGTTATAAAGTGAGAAGGTGTCAAGAAATCTAGGTCTTCAGGATCTTCTGAGATTGCACACAGTGGCCTTGAGTTTAGGCAGGCTTCTATTTGTGTTAGAAGTGTGGTGAACTCTTCATAAGTCAACTTTTGTTCACCGATCACTTTCTTGAGGTGCTGCTTGAAACTCTTCACTGCAGCTTCCCATAGGCCTCCTGCTGATGGCCATGAAGGGGCGTTAAAATGCCATGTGATCTCCATATCCGATATCTCAGACATTAGCTTATCATCAATAATTCTCTGCAATTCTTGATATTCGTTTTGTAGAATCTTGCTGGCTCCTACGAAGTTGCGACCGTTGTCACTATACAAGTGACAAGGTGTGCCTCTTCTAGCTGCCATCCTTCGTAAGGCAGCGATAAATGCCGACGTTGTGAGGTCGGAAACTAGTTCCAAATGCACGGCCTTCGTCACCATGCAAACAAATACTGACACATATCCTTTGGTGGTCTTGACACCACGACCCTTGTTGGTTTTGATATAGACATGTCCAGTAAAATCCACGCCGGTGTGCATAAAGGGTCGAGATGGATTGATTCTTGCTGCAGGCAGGTCTCCCATCAGGGGTTGTAGTTTCGCAGGATTTTGTTTTCTACACGTAATACATTGACATTTTCATTTTCGTTGTTCCACCATTGTGTTTCGTAAATTGCGTTCCGTTTTTGCTCATGTAACTTTGCCATGTGTCGTTTTGTTCGTTGATTTATCATAATGTTTTGTGTATATGCTTGTGTTGCTGTGCCCTGTTCAAATTGATGTTTTTTTTTAAAAAATATTTTATATTACTACTACTTTGAAGTGGTGCACGGATCTTTTGGCGCTCGATTTTCTTTTCATGGCGAATTACTTCTTTTGTAGAACAATACGCCTTAGTTCCGATTTTGGCCACGTGCCAAAGGATCCGTGTACAACAATACTAGTGCTGCTGGTGGGTGGTGCACAGATAGTGGTGTTGCACCTTAGGTGAAAGCAATCCTAGCCATAGTTTATTTGCATATTTATTAGTTATTTATATTATTATTTTTATTTGTATTTTATGTTATCCGATGATGATTCTTTTTACTCTGCCATTGATTCCTCTAGCTCATCCGCTAATGCAAGTTTCAACTCTTTAACTGACACCCTTGGTGACTTTGTTCGTCGAAGCTTTAGTCAACCGAAAGGTCATTTGTTTAATGTCTGCCATATAAATGCCCAAAGTGTTCCAAGTCACTACAGTGATCTGTTAGATACCTTTACCGACGCCAATACCCATGCCGTTCTGGTTTCTGAGAGTTGGCTCAAACCTCAACTTCTCTCCACCACCTACTCTCTCCCAGGTTTCACTCTTATCCGCAATGATAGAATTGGGAAGGGAGGGGGCGGTGTAGCTATCTATCTTCGTAGCGATTTCCCATTCAAAGTCATTGCCACATCTCCCTCACAATACCATGCTTCTGCTGAGTACCTCTTTTTGGAGGTCTCTGTCAAAGGCGTCAAGACCCTTCTTGGTGTTGTCTATTGTCCACCCGCCGTTGACTATTTTTCCACACTTGAATTGGCGCTGGAATCCGTAGGGCCTGAGTATGCACATTGCGTCATCATGGGCGATTTCAACACTGACCTTGCTCACCACAACCCCCGATCCCGTAAACTCCTTCACATCATTGAGTCCGTTAGTCTCCATATACTTTCCCTGCAACCTACCCATTTCAATATCTCAGGCGATGACACTTGGCTGGACTTAATCCTCACATCCACTCCCTCTCTTGTTTTCTCTCATGGTCAGTGTCCCGCTCCTGGATTTTCCCATCATGACCTCATTTTCCTCTCGTATATCCTAAAACCGCCTAAACCTGTCCCGAAAGTTCTGCACATGCGTTGTTTTGCTCGCATGGACGTTGAGAAGCTTCGCCAGGATGCGTCAGACCTCAGTTGGGAACACCTGGCAGCGGCGACAGCTGTAGACGAAAAACTGCGCATTTTTGATCGAACGGTCCTTGCTCTCTACGACAAACACGCTCCTGTCAAGAGGATTAAACTACGGCGTCCACCTGCTCCTTGGATGACGACAGGGGTTCGAATGGCGATGAGGCGCAGAGATCGGGCCTTCCGTAAATTTAAAAAGGATCGCAGTGATGAAAATCGGAACTTTTACAAAGCTGCTAGAAATCGGTGTAATCAGATGATACGCAACGCTAAACGCCGCCATATTCTCGAGAACATATCTTCTTCTTCACCTGCTGATATCTGGAAGTTCCTTGGTACTCTCGGTATCGGCAGACCACGTCATGTGGATTTTCCTAATACAATTGACCTTGATGATATCAACCGTCACTTCACAACCACTTGTCATTTGGATTCCCAAATGTTGTCCCAGACGGTCGATTACATTACTGGTCTAGCCAGTCCAATAATAGAACCATTTCACCTCTCTCCGGTCACCTTGGATGAAATTAAAAAGATCATCCTGTCCATAAAATCCAAGGCTGTGGGCTGTGACGGCATCAGTCGTAGTATGGTCGTGTGGATCCTTGATATCCTTCTCCCTCCGATTACCCACATCATCAATTTTTCTCTTGATTCCGGACAATTCCCATCCTTGTGGCGTAAGGCGTATGTACGCCCACTCCCTAAAATTTCAAATCCTTCCTTACCCAGTCACTTCCGACCCATTTCCATTCTCCCGTTCCTGTCGAAAGTGCTTGAGGCCTGCGTACACAAGCAGTTTGCGGGGTTTGTTCACCGGAACAACCTTGTTAGCTCTTTTCAGTCTGGATTCAGGCCTGGGCACAGTACAGCTTCCGCTCTCCTTAAAGTGACTGGCGACGTTAGAGAAGCCATGGAGGATACCAGGGTTACCGTTTTGGTATTAATTGATTTCTCTAATGCCTTTAACGCCGTTAGCCACGATATTCTCCTTTCTATCCTCTCTCATCTTATGGTTTCGGTCGAGGCTCTGGAATGGTTCTCTTCTTATCTTCGGGGACGTCAGCAGTCGGTTCGCGTTGATGAGAGCTCTTCGAGTTGGCGCGACCTGGATGCCGGTGTTCCACAAGGCGGTATTCTTTCTCCATTGTTATTTTCCATCTTCATTAATTTTATAACTCACTGTCTTCGATGTTCGTATCATCTTTATGCCGATGATCTTCAATTATATACAGCTGGGCGGGTTGAAGGTTTGTCGGACGCTATAGCAGATGTAAACCGAGATTTAGATGCCATCAAAAAGTGGTCTGATAGTTTTGGGGTGTCAGTTAACCCCACAAAGTGTCAGGCCATTGTAATTGGGAGCTCACGCATGATGAGTAGGGTGACGCTTAGCTCTCTTCCTCCTCTAATTTTCAATGGTACCGTCATTCCCATTACCCCTACTGTGAAGGATCTCGGTTTGCATCTGGACTCGACACTAAGCTGGCAACGCCAGGTCTCTAGTGTTAGTCAAAGGGTCAGCGGTACTCTGCGATCCCTGTATCGTCTGAGGAACTTTTTACCCGCTAAGACGAAAGCTATGCTTGTGCAGACTTTAATTTTCCCTGTCATCGACTATGGTGACGTGTGCTACTTTGACTTGAATGCAGTTTTGCTGGATAAGCTTGACCGACTACTCAACAACTGTATCAGGTTCATATTCAACCTTAGGAAATATGACCACGTGTCGAGCTATAGGTCTGAGCTCAAATGGATGTCCATTCGCCAAAGAAGAAGTTTGCGTGCTTTGACCACGCTTTACTCCGTTCTCAACTCTCCTACTCCTCCTTCTTATCTTGTTTCTCACTTCCAATATCTGTGTTCTTCACACACTAAGACCCTGCGTTCTTCTAACAATCTTCTCCTACTCTGTCCTTCTCATACTTCTGACTTTGTTCATTCTTCTTTTCATATTCAGTCCATTCTTCTTTGGAATGCGCTTCCTCTTGATATCAGGACGGCCACCAGTCGTTATGCATTTAAGCGGAAATTGCGGAGTTTTTTCTCAAAATAAATAGAGTAGAGTCATGTCATCACCTCTCATCCTTGAATTTGTATGTTATATATATATATTATAGTATTTATTATAGTAAATATATGTGTAAGTATATGTATCATATGTTTATAGCTTATTTATGTACTGTACTGCTTTATCTATAATGCAATATGATATATTATTATTATTTTTTTCTCTTCGTTCCTCTCAATTAGAGCACCTGCCATCTAATCTCTTCACCACCCTCGGTTGACTGGTAGAGAATGCCTCAGGCATTAAGTCCGCCTTTGTACCTTTTTTAGTGCGGAAAGTTTAAATAAATAAATTGACGTATTTGTTTTTTCGTTGCATTATTTCCCCCGATTATCCAATATTTTTGCCTGATACATGCTAATGTAACCCGAGCTCCGCCGTGAAATGTGAGTTTATGTGCGTGATCTATTATTAGTTCCGTCAGACGATGTTGATGAGGTAAAATTATAGGATGTTTGAGTTCAGGATTGATCGCAGCATGATGCAGCCTCCCACCCACACGTAGTATTCCCTCTTCATCTAGGAACGGAATCAAATTCATAATCTTGCTTGTCACAGAAACTTTGTTATTTTTCTTCAGGTCATGTATTTCTTGCTGAAACTCCACACACTGAACTTCTTTGATTATTACGATCTTGGCCTTGCGTAGCTCCGCTAAGGTAATGTAGGGTTTTGTTGTGTTTTTTGATTTTCTGATTATCAAGCGCCGTAAACGTGCTAGTACGTGCAAAATCATTGTAAATGAGGTCAGTCTGCTAAGAAGCTTTTTGATAAAGCTGTTTTCTTGTGACGTTTCTTGTGTCACAATATGTACTTGCTTGTTAAGGGATTCTTCATCAGTGGAATAAGTTTGGCGACTTGCTTGGGCTTCCGGCGTACATTGAGGTAGCCAGGTGGGTCCATTCCACCACAGATTGTCTTCCTTTAGTTTCAGACTTGTTAATCCCCTGCTCGCGCAATCTGCAGGATTATCCGCGGATTTCACATATTGCCAACATTGAGATGGCATCTCCTTAGTTATTTGTCGCACCCTGTTGGCAACAAACACTTTCCAGCGATTGGGATCGCCTTGTATCCATCCCAGAACCGCCATAGAATCGGTCCACCCGTAAACTTTGATGTCATAACCGATTAAACTTTCCTTTACTTTGACCATTAGTTTAGATAGCAGATGAGCTCCACTTAATTCCAACTTGGGTAAGGAGATATTCTTGTTGTACTGTACCAATCTTGATTTCGCAACCATTAAAGTTATTTTTGTTTGACCTAGATTTGTAACTTTGCAATATACGACACATGCATACGCCTTCTGCGATGCATCGCAAAATCCGTGTAACTCGATATTGTTTCCGGCCGACTCCGTACCTATCCATCGAGGTATTTGATACCGATTTATGTTTTCTATATCTTGTTTAATTTTTGTCCATTCTCTGTTAATTTGTTCGGGAATCTTGTCATCCCAATTCAAGTTCTTATCTTTCCAGATGTCTTGAAACAGTATTTTCATCTTGGTAGAAACTGGAGTGAGCCAACCGAGGGGATCAAAGAGTTTGGATATCTCAGACAGTAACTTCCGCTTCGTGGGTTGTGTACCGGTAGTGGTTTCAATCTTGGATTGAAATGTGAAAATGTCTTGTTGAGGATTCCAGTGAAGGCCTAATGTTTTTGTCGATTCAGCTTGTTTGAAGTCGTAACGCTCTTGGTCGCAGCCCTTGCTGGTGCTGTCTTGCAATTCTTGATAATTGGACCTCCATTTTCGTAAATTGAAACCACCTGTCTTGAGGATTGCCATCAAATCTTGCTGTAATTGTTTTGCTGATCCTACAGAGTCTGAACCGTGTAACAAATCATCCATGTAAAAACATTCTTCGACGACTTGAGCAGCATATGGGTAATTTGATCTCTCGTCATCTGCTAATTGCCTTAGGGTCATCATTGCCAAGAATGGAGCGGCCTTGGTGCCATAGGTGACCGTAGTAAGTAGGTACTCTTGTACGTATTGGTCAGAAGAATCTCGCCAAACGATTTTTTGGAGGTTTTGGTCGTCTTCATGTGCCCAAATTTGACGAAACATTTTTTCAATGTCCGCGATAAAAGCTATGCGATGTTGTCTCCACTTCAGTATAAGTGTCATAAGATCTTTTTGAAGATTGGGTCCCGTATGCATACAATCATTTAAACTAGTCCCAGTAGAAGTTTTTGATGATGCATTGAATACTACACGGAGTGACGTAGTTGTGGACTCGCTACGTAGTACGCAGTGATGCGGTAGAAAATACTCTGGTTTCTTGTTACTGTGCGCCGGTTTCATGTGACCGAGAGATAAATATTCATCAATAAATGTTTTGTATTGTTTTGCTATACATTTATTTTTTGCAAGCTTTCTTTCTATCTGATACAGCTGAGCGACTGCCTTATGTTTAGATTCCCCAATATCCTTGTTGAAAGTTGATTTTAGTGGCAGTCTCACTTGATATCTTCCGTCTGCCAACCTTGTCGTGGTCGACTTGTAAAATTGAATGCATTCATCGTCTTCATATGATATTTGATCATCTTCGGGAATATCTTCAATCTGCCAAAATTGTTGAATGTCTTGTATGTTATTCAGGACTAGGTTGCATTGAAGACTTTGGACCCCGCCGAACAAAATCCACCCAATGCGTGTTTGCTGCGCAATAAAGCTACCTGAATCTTCTCGGTGAATCTTGTTCATGATGATCTTAGCATAAATATCCGCACCCAATAATATGTCAATTGGGTTGCTGATGTAGAACTGAGGGTCGGCTAAGTCAATTTCTTCTAAAAATACCCATGATGGTTTAGAAAATGTTGAATTCGGCAGGTTTCTTGTTATGTTGTTCATTATGAGAACATTAGTGCTGAACTTGTAGTTGTCGTCCAATGATGCACAGTTGATACTGAACATTCCTTTGCAGGTCTTGTTATTTATACCAACGCCAGTTATAACTCCCTTGCAGTTCTGTCGTGGCAACCTAAGATCTTGCGCTGCGTTTTCAGTGATCAAGGAAACTTGGGATCCTTGGTCAATAAGGGCTCGCATCGTTCTTTTAATTCCATCAGCTCCTGTCACCTTGATAATTGCCGTTGCTAAAAGAACAGTTGAAGCAAGTTTTTGTTGGGCAACATGAGCTCCGGGGCTTGATTCTTGCTCAGGGTGCACGAGGCCCGAAACGTTCGATGACGTCGTGTTTTCATTGGCATAGGCATCATGTAACACCGTATTATGTTGTCCGTTGCATTTCCGGCAGCGTTTGCTTGAAGTGCATTTTTTTTCGTTGTGATTGTACAAGCAATTTGTACAAAAATTGAGTCGACTTATTGTTTTTCTCTTTAGGGCTGGTGTCATTTCTTTGAATTGATTGCAATAATATATGCCATGATGATCTTTGCAGATTGGGCAGGAGATGGATGGGGTCTTCTTGGACGTAGCTAGATTAATTAGAAAAATTCAAAAATCATTAAAACGCCAAAAAGTTAATAAATTAAATACAAAACTTAGGCTAAAAAATCGAAATTTAATTCAAGAATTAAAGAAGTGTAATAGTGAATTACAACTATGTAATACTATGTATGATACCGACACTCAGCACCTACAGGATGAATTGCTTGTTAGGGAATATGCTCTAAAGGATATCTTTAGTAAATATGAGGCTACTCAACAAGACCTGAGTAAGCGCTTGCAGGAGGCCAATGATTTGGCAGACCTCGTCAAGTTCAATGCAGAGATGTATGAGTCTCTGACAAATAACCTCTCTTTTAGCTGTGCCTGCTCCCAGGAGCCCCAGCCTCAACTTGTTACACCCACACCCTCAGTGGTTCAGCCAGTAGGTAGCAGTATGGATGATAAATTGAATAATTTGGTTAACACAACATACATATTTTCTGACAAACTTGGTCAAGGTTTTGGTAGTATATTTAATCAGTGTTCGCAACAATATGTTATTAATAATTGTTTACCCGGTGCCAGTGTTAGTCATTTAATAAGTAGCATTAGATTGACCAAAATAAACCCCAGTTCTACTGTTATATTATTATTTGGGGATAGTTTAAAAGTAAGTAAAAAGGACATAATTGAATGTGTTCATTTGATGTTACATCTCAATGAGACCAATAATTGTAAATTTATTTTCTGTGCTTTGCCTTATTCTCAATATTTGTCTGATGAGCAAAATAGACACATTTATAATTTAAATATGTTAATTTATAATAGGACATGTCGTCACAGTGACGCTATTTTATATTTTGATTGTAATCAATTTATTACTGATTACAAACTGACAAACTATAGAATGTATTTGCCAGCTAGTAGTAGGAGACAAATTGCTAATCTTTTAGCATATAATTTACACAGTGACACTGGTACCTGTAGGGTACCATCGACTACTGTTAGTAGTGGTACTAACACTAACTTTGATACGCCTTGTAGTTTAAACTATTAGGTGCGACAACGGGTGAGCTGCATACTTTGAATGTTGTACATCAAAATATGCAGGGTCTGTCCGGCAAAGAGCTAGAGTTAAGTTTATTTATGGAGAACTATGATGTTCAGGTGTTATGTTTGACTGAACACTGGTTGAAAGAACATGAAGTAGTGTTTATCAATGATGATAATTTTAGTGTACAAAGTGCGTTTGTAAGGAAAAACGCTATTCGCGGTGGCTCTTTAGTTCTTGTTTCAAACAAGTTGAAATGTAAACAACGTCTGGATTTAGTTAATCTCTCTATCGAGCGCACTATTGAGTTGTCTTGTGTTGAACTCGAGCGATACATTATAATTTGTGTTTATAGACCCCCCTCTGGTGATTTTATTTGTTTCGAATCAGTAATGGAGGATTCACTCAATAGGTTAAAAGCAAGTAATAAAAGTATTATTTTATGTGGAGATTTTAATATTAATATTTTAGATGTTACTCCATTAAGTATTAGACTTCTTAATCTGTTTAGGTCTTATAATTTAATTAACTTGTTTTTTGAACCTACTAGGATCACGGCATCTTCGTCAACTTGTCTTGATAATATGTTTAGTGATTGTGATGCCAAAAATAAATTAGTGTTAAGTGACTTAACGTCCGATCACTGTGGTTTATTAGCTAGCTTCCCCATGCCATTAAATAAAGAGCCGCAAAAAATAGAATGCAGGCCTTATACAGCTAGTCGTTGCAATAAGTTTAAAAATAATATAGCTCGTAAAATTACACCATCCATAGTAGAACACGAGAATCCCAATTTAATATATGGAGCCCTTTTTGATGTTGTGCAAAAAGAGTACCTATCAACTTTCAAGACCAAAACTATTAACATTCATGGCAACTCCGTTGGCTTTAACCAATGGGCCACTCCAGGTATTTATAAAAGTAGAGCGAGACTATACGAGTTATATGGTTTGAAAAAATACAGGTTTGATACTCCTTTCCTAGAGTATGTCAAAAACTATTCAAATTTATTCAAAAAGGTTAGTGTTTATGCTAAGTCGAAATTTTTAAGCGATACAATTAAAAATTCCAGTAATAAAGTAAAAACCACTTGGAAAATTATTAACAATGAAACGGGTAAATCTGTTAAACAAGATAAACAACTTGAGATTATGGTTGACCACAAATTAGTTAATAAAGCAGCTGACGTAGCTGAGGCATTTAATGAGTTTTTTGCCAACATACCTATAACTACGACTCGCTCCTTAAATTCATCCCCGTCTAAAGCTGAAAACCTATTGCACGGTAGTGTGTCTAAAAGTAGTCGCTTATTTAGCTTCGAACATGTAACGCCTCGTGATGTAGTTAATGTTTTTAACACACTTAAGTCTAAAAACACTGGTGATTACTGGGGCATCTCCATTAAACTTTTAAGTAATATAATAGACATCGTAGCCCCCTATCTAGCTGTTACTTTTAATAAATGTGTTGATCTAGGAACTTTTCCTGACCTCATGAAGAGTAGTAAAGTCATACCATTATTTAAATCAGGTAATAAAAATGACGTTGGTAATTTCAGACCTATTTCTATCTTACCTGCATTTAGCAAAATATTTGAAAAATTAATCCTCAAGCAGTTGCTAAGACATTTTAATTTAAATAGCCTCCTTCATAATGAACAATATGGCTTTACAAAAGGTCGTTCGACTACAGATGCGGGTGTTGCTCTGCTGAAACACATATTTAACGCATGGGAGAACTCGCAAAATGCTATTGGGGTTTTCTGTGATCTCTCCAAAGCCTTTGATTGCGTGCACCATGACACGCTTTTGCGTAAACTACGTCATTACGGTGTGCAAAAAGAAGCTCTCAACGTTATAAATTCTTATTTACAGAATAGGTTCCAATGTGTAGATATTGATGGTGTTAAATCTTCCGGGCTACCAGTTCAGTTAGGTGTACCTCAAGGCTCTATATTGGGTCCATTCTTGTTCTTAGTTTATATCAATGACTTACCATTCTATTTAAAGGGTCTCTGTGAAGTTGTACTGTTTGCAGATGATACCTCTCTTATTTTTAAAGTAGACAGGAATAGGCAAGATTTTGACGATGTTAACAGTGCACTCTCAATGGTAACGGATTGGTTTACGTCAAATAACTTAGTTCTCAATGCCAAGAAAACGAAATGTGTAAAGTTTGCCTTACCGAATGTTAGAAATCTAGGACCCAACATCGTCTTAGATAAAGAGGTGATTGAAACTGTAAACTCGGCAGTTTTTTTGGGGATAACAGTAGATGCCAAACTTCAGTGGGGCCTACATATATCGAGCCTAGCGGGGAGACTCAGTTCGGCCGCTTACGCCGTCAGGAAAGTAAGACAATACACTGACGTTGATACTGCTCGGTTAGTCTATTTTAGTTATTTTCATAGTGTTATGTCCTACGGTATTCTGCTGTGGGGCAAGGCTGCTGACATTCAAAATATATTTGTCCTTCAAAAACGAGCTGTTCGAGCAATTTACCAGCTAGGTGCCAGAGTTTCTCTGAGAGATTTTTTTAAAGATATTGGTATTCTCACGGTGGCATCACAATTCATCTTCGCCAACATCTTATATATTAGGCAAAATATACACTTATACACTAAAAACAGTGATATCCACAATGTTAACACTAGGAATAAGGACAAACTACGAGTTCCCTTTCACCGGCTTCATAAGGTTCATAACTCATTTGTTGGGCTTGGTATAACATTTTATAACAAGCTACCCTCTTCTTTGCTAGATTTGCCTTATAATGCGTTTAAAGCTAAAGTAAAATGCGACCTTTGTTCAAAGGCGTATTACTCTATTAACGACTACTTAAATGATAAGAATAGTTGGTCGCTGTGATTAACTCAAGACAATGTTTATGTTCTTTCTCCAGCATTAGCTTACCCACTGACAGGTTATATGAGTTCATATATGTATTTTTTTTTATTTGACTGTATAATCAATTTATTTTTAATGTTTTTCTAATTTAATTTATTATTGACATAATCTACTCATTACAATGTTTACTAAATGAGTTGTATTGCAATATGTGGTTAGCTAGCGAACTCGAAAATTGATAAATATTATTTACGTTACTTCAATGGTCCTAGTTTATCATTTATAACTTCCAGTTACATCTAAAAATAGCTATATGTAGGCGGGCACGCCCTTTGTGCCTGGAGGCTTTTATTTAGTTAATTTATGTTTACATTTACTTTTTATTTCTGCTTGAGTACATATAGTTCTCGTTTTTTTTTTTTTTTTTTTTTATTGGTATATTAGCGTGTGCTAGCTGACATATGGCTAATAATTAGATTTATGTTTTGTGTTGCATAATGTAAATGATTTTGCATACTTTTGTATAGAATCATTTTTTTTTTTTTTCTAACTGAACAGACAGCTGTGCTGCTGGGGAGTTTGTTGCGCCACTTCTTCTTCCCAGCTAAAGCACTAGGAAGTGGTGAAGGGTGGGCGTTTTTGGGGGACTGTCTTATGTAATTTTGACGTTCGAAAAGTGCTGATTCTCAGCCTAGTTTGAATAAATGACTTTTGATTTTGATTGATTTTGATTTTGTAGCCTTGTTGCTGACGTAGTATTGTTTTCCCTGATTTGATCTAGAGTTCCCTGAACTTGAAGGAGGACTTGTTGATTTTTGTATCGCATCTTGTTTGCGACGTGCTGACTCCATGGAAGTGAACTTGTTTTCCAGAAATTATAAAAATTCTTTCAGGGATGGCAGTTCTCTTGGCTGTTTGAGTGAAGTGAAATATTCGTTGAGTGTTTCAGAATCCATTTTTTGAGTGAGCAGGTGTACTACCATTGGATCCCAGGTGTCAATGTTGACTCCTAAATTCTTGATACCATTAAGGCACTCGGTTGTTACGTCATGAATACGTTTAATGTGATTCGATGTCGCTTGTTGCGTAACTGGGATATTCATCAAGGTGTTAATATGAGTAGTAAATATAAGTTTCTTGTTATTATAACGGTGGTTTAATATATCCCAGCTAGTGATGTAATTGTCTGCGCTGATCGGAAGATGTTGTATTAGGCGTTCTGGTTCACCTTTAATCTTGCTCTTCAGGAATTGCATTTTCTGTGCCGCTGATAAATATGGGTTACCGTGTATTGCTTCCGTGAACAAGTCCTTGAATGATACCCAATTCTGGTAATTTCCGTTGAATATAGGAATATCCAGTTGCGGCGTAGACTTTTCTCGATGGGATGCAGAGAATAATCTACGATTTATTTCTTTCTTGATATTGAAATACATCTGCTCATGGTGCGTGTATGAAGTCTCGTAATTTTCGTCTACTTCATCAAATTCGCTGTCTATTTTCCAGTGGAGACCGTCAACCGCATTCCAACGGGTTTCTACAGTTTTCAAAATGTCTTCAAACTCCCATTTTTCTTCTATGGTTGACAGATCTATGTTAGTCACGAAGCGAGAAAAGGCTTTGAAGTTGCTAGCCTGTTTGCGCAACTTTTCATCTAACTTGCTATCAGTTCCCCGACTAGTATACTCCGGAGCTGGCATTGGACTCACCGGAGTAGTTCTGCCCTCTGCGGTCGAGGCACCTGGCTGCTGACGGCCGAACAGAGTTGGCTTGATCAGACCTGCTCTCTGAATCGAATCTCTAACTTCTATGTAGAACGCCTTAGTTTCTTCATAGTGGTTTCCGATAAAATATTCTTGTGTTTTATCTTCGTATATGCACAATTTTTCATGATTTTTCTGAAATTCGTTCCAATAGCTGTTCAGAATCTCCGTTTTCTTCTTGATATATTCTGAAGTTTTGCGATCTTGACCATCTTTCTTGAAATTTGACCAAAGTTGTCGCATGCCATTGATGGCAACTTGCTGCTTGTGAAATAGTTCCTCCATCTTGATACTTGTAAAATAGGAAATTCAAATAAATCGGTTGTTTTTCCCTGCTGATTGTGAAGTTCTTTCGCCGTTAATTTGCTTGAAACTTGCTGAAGATCGATCTGTTTTGGGTTGCTATATAGCTTTTTCTTGATGTATTTGTCTTGTCTTGTATGAAGCCTTGATGCTAAAATTCTTACTTGCTGGTTGCCTTGATGCTGTTGTGGATCTAGGGCTGCTAGCCCACTGTCACCTGGTCTGTGTAAGTGCTCTGATATTCCTCCGTGCGACCTTATGCGCCTTCTCAATTCGCGTTAGGGATTCCCGCTTGTGGGAGGCCAACGGAACCGATTCGCAGCCACACGAGAGAACACAAAACACCAACACAAAAGCTCGAAGGACCAAAATGTACGAGCATTTGATTGCTAATACATGTGATAAGTTGAGATGGAAGAAAACTATTCTTGCTGACTTCTTGATAAAATATTTAATTGATTTGTACGTGTTTACAATAAGACGGTCGAAAGTGTACTTAACAGTGTTAGTAAGAATGACGATTTACATTAGGTAAAAATGCTTATGCTAGCGTGCTAAATAAATGTGCGATGTAATCGTACAGTGGGGTAAAGGAGATGTCCGCTTTTTGTGGGGACGTTGGTTTTTTATAAGAAGAAAAATCTAACCCGCACCAAACTACACCTAAATAAAAGCGACAAAAATATGGAACTATTGAAAATAATATTTTTAAATAGTTTATCATTTTTCTCTAAAAGGGAGGAGGGTCATTTAAGAGAAAAATTATAAACTATTTAATGTTAGTACATATATTTTCTTTGTTGATGGCAGCCCAAATAAAACCTCCCACACACTTTGACAATGTCTTAATAAATTGACAGATTCTATTCTTCTGTCAATTTCGACAAAGTGTTGAGTGTTGACCTACGGTGTTGACTGACAGGACGTCTGAACTAAAAATGTACTCTGTGGTTTCGCTCCGTTCTATTAACCAGTGTTATCGTATTTTATTTTATTGGGTTTTTACTTTCTCTGAATTTCCTGATTTTAAAGACTTGGCTCGTTCATAACGGATTATTCTACTTTGCACATGATTAGAACACTGATAGCTTATGAACCTTTAAACCTGATAACTAAATTTGCCTAAAATGCTTCAACCTTTTACATACTGATAGAATTGAATAACAGAATCAAGCACAACATTGGTGAGCGTCAGCTGGGTCATCATTCATCAATCAGTTTTGTTCGGTGTGTTGTGGCATTTCTATCACAAGAAGAAAAGGCAGGCGCTCTCGTCCCTTACCTGATGGTCATCCTGAACGGGCTTTTATATAGATAGCTCAGTTTCCCGACAATATTTTAATAAAAGAAGACATTGAAAATTAAGAAAATCAATAAATCAATATTGAAAACTAAAAACATGTTTTATTTCATAACAAAACTGTAACACTTGCGTCCAAAGCATTTGCTTAATTCAGCTTTTAAATATCATTGTCGAAAGGCTTTGCATCCACTTCCGATCTCAATATTCTAAGTCATAAAAAAAGAATTCTTCTTATTTAAAAAATGTTCTTGATCAGTCGATACTATCATCATTTATTACTCCTGTGGACTTCCCCCCCCCCTTCCTTCTTCCCTGTGGTAGCTTCCCGTACCAAAAAAAATGTAAAGCACCTGCAATAACACAATTATTCATTAAATGTATATACCTATTTGTACAATTTATAGTCTGGGACCTGGGACCAGGCTTACCAAAAGGTACCGTAGTACGTGTAACTGGGTTGTGGAGTACAGATGGGCAGTCACTCCATGTAAAATACTGGTATTTGGCGGCATCTGGTTCGACCCCAACTTAGGAAAAGACTAGGCAGATGATGAACTATTTATGTGCAAACACACAACAAGCATAGGAAACAAAAATAAAAGAAAAGTCTAGTTTTCGTACTCGAACTTTCTTTTACGAGTATTCTTGTTGTATCAGCTGAGTCAGGAAAGAAGAGATAATGTTAGTAGGCTTACCGTACAACCATATTTTATACTAACCTTTGTTGTAACGTCTAGATTTGTTCTGCATTCTATCACCGGTTGTATCATTGTTATAAGCATTTCTGCTAGATTTTTATTTAATCTGAAATGCTTTTTAAATACTGCCTCGCTAAGGTCAAATGGGTCCACAGTATCCAGAATATCAGAACGTTGTCGACGTAGTGGCTCCATTGTGGCATTTGCAGCGTCTTCTACGATGTTTTGGATGAATTGAACTAAAAATTCGTCACTCATTTTTGCTTCTAGAAATAGTTTGCTTAATAAAATATTTTCATATGTTCTTTCACTTCAATTGACACAATAATGAATGATATTTGACGTTTGTACGATTGCCGACAACATATCGACTGCTCCCGACCACTCTTTGCATGTCGCATGTAAACTAAGACATGTCGCGTGGCCTTCCTGCGAGAAATGCTCGAACCGACATGGCGAGAATAGCTTGACTTGATTTTTACGAGTGAAAAGTAGATTTTTACGAGTGAAAAGTACGAGTCGCATGACAATAACGCATGCGACATGCGCGAGAATTGCCTTCCAGCACCCTAATTGCGATCAATCAGAATTGGAAACGGTTTGAAACAAATGTCTAATCCATTGCTTGATAAGTTCGAAAGAAATTCTGCTCAACAACGTAAATAACTCAATTAATGTTGTTGAACTGTCAAAATGAAACAAATTAATCGTAATCCGTTACGAAAATATGTTACGCAATTAAATAAGCAGGTCTGAATCAAAATTCAAGATGGCGGCTTCTAATCTTGGATTTTAATTTTGACTTTTTCTGTTTCTTGAAAATCTAATCTAACTATCTATCTAATCTAATCTAATCTAACTTCTAACTAATATTATAAACGAGAAAGTTTGTTAGTATGGATGGATGTTTGTTACTCTTTAACGTAAAAACTACTGAATGGATTTAGATGAAATTTGGCAAACAAATAGTTTATAACCTGGATTAACACATAGAATACTTTTTATCCCGATATTCCCGCGGGATCGAGATTTACGCGGGTGAAACCGCGGCGCGCAGCTAGACAGATAAAATGACAATAACAGCTGTGTCCTAAAAAAATACAATAACTAACCGATTAGATTGTATGAAACAGTTGCTTTTTTTCTCAATTTTTCAGATAACGTATAGGTTCGTGTTTTAAAGTATTATTTCTAAGTTGTAACCTTTAAGTAAGGCTTCAATCAACCCCAAATTTATCAATAAAGTACACAACAATACCATTACTTAACTGAAACTTACTGAACTATTATTAATGGTGTTGAGACGTGACGTAGGAGCTCGTGGCTAAGTAATAACAGCCGCACGGGTCGATTCTACGATCTTTACATATCGAGACTCCTCCGTGCCTCGGAAAGCACGTTAAGCCGTTGGTCCCGGCTGTCATTCGAGGATCTTTGACAGTCGTTACGGGTCGTCAGAAGCCTGAAAGTCTGACAACCAATCTAACCAAGGGGTATCGTATTACCCAGTTACTGGGTTGTGGAGGTCAGGTAGGCAGTCGCTCCATGTAAAATACTGGTATTCAGCTGCATCCGGTTAGACTGGACGCCGACCCCAACATAGTTGGGAAAAGGCTAGGCAGATTGATTGTTGGACGTGACGTACCAACGGCGTTGTTGGTCTAATTTAGTGCATAACATCACACCTGTATTCCACGCAAGCGTAGGTTTAGTTCGCGTACTTACTATAATACACCTCTAGGTGTATTATAGTAAGTACGCGAACTTTACAAATTCAAATTTCAAATTCAATTTATTCACAAACAATTTACATTGTGATTGAAATCGTAAAATTAAATAATAATAATTAAAAAAATCATTCACAATATAAGTAACACATTAAGAAATTAACAACAATGTCAACTCATTAAAGGTTAGGAATATAAATCATTTCAAAAACTATAATAAAACATACCAAAATAAAAGCGCTAGTTATATGTAATTATAGCTGCGCCCCGTGGTTTCACCCGCGTAAGTATCAATCCCGTGGGAATATCGGTATAAAATGTATGCTATGTCCTAACCTAGGTCATGGTTTACCTATGCGCCAAAAGGCATCCAAATCCGTAAAGGCGTTTCAGCGTGAAAGCGAAAGAAACAAACATACAAATAATTAAATCTTTTCTCTTTATTTATAACTTGCTGCGCCTCGCAGTTTCCCCCACGTAAGTCTCGATCCCGTGGAAATATCGGGATAAAAATTATCATATGTCCTAACCCAGGTCAAGGTCTATCCATGTGCCAAATGTCATCCAAATCCGTTAAGCCGTTTTAGCGTGAAAGCGTAACAAACAAACAAACATACAAAAAATCAAATCTTTTTCTGTAATAATAATGTCCATAGGTTTAGATAATGTCCATTGTAATAGAGGGTAAGCTTACCGCTAGTAACCGAGCACAAGACTCCTCGGGAATCCAAATAACTCAAGGCTCTCAGACCTTTTTTTTTTTTGAGTTTGTGAAATCATCCATTGACTTCTCCCGCTCTGGGCGGAGCGGAAGTTCGTGTCAGACTTTTACTGACTAAAACCCACCCGTGTTCCTTCAGTTGTCTGTTGCCAAGGTCCCGGTATCCCTTTCGGACTTTCCCGCAACCCTGACAGGCATCGGTCCTAGCGGACCCCGCCAATTCTCTCAGACCTGCTATCTAATTGCGTAACTTATTTTCGTAACCGATTAAGACTAATTTGTTTCATTTTGACAGTTCAACAACATTCATTGCGTTACTCGTATTTACTTTGTTGAACAGTTTTTTTGTTTCAAGATGATTCTAATTTTGATTGATCGTATACCTACTATGCAAGTAGGGTGCTGGCTATCGAACCCCACAAACCAAGGCAGTGTACGGTGAAGAAAGCAAGTTTCCCCATTAGATTTTTCGGCGTGGTGATCAATAAGCACGTCTCGTTGTATGAGAAGAGGATTATTGCCCGCAGTATTACCATAATAGTCGGTCTTTTATAATAAAAGGACAGTTTATTATAACGTAAGAAAGTTAATAAGTCAAGTTATCAAGTAAATGAGGCGGTAACTGAAGTAGCGAGTGTGTGTGACAGACGGACGAATAGCTTTGGTGCAGAGTTAGTGGACGCTGGCATCAAACGGTTTTTGTGTTCCTTTTAAGCGATTCTTCATATTCTTTTATATTTTTTTACGAACTATTTACACGAGGTACTCAATTAAATAACTAACAAATAAATACAAAAACAAAATAGTGTCTATGGGTTGCCACAACTAAAAAACATAAAATCCATACTTCCATACTAATATTATAAATTCGAAAGTAACTCTGTCTGTCTGTCTGTCTGTTACCTTTTCACCGCCTAAACGACTGAACGGACATCGACGGCATCCCGGGGAAGGACATAGGCTACTTTTTATCGATATACCACGCGGGCAGAAGCTAGTAGTCTATAAAATAACAAAGTTAGATAATAGACGCTGTCTTATTTTTTCCATAATCAATCTGACTAGCGTTTTCACAACTATGGTAGGTAGTAGGCTTAAGACGTGTAAAAGTGATTCATGTGAACATCCTATTTACAGAATAAACAATCTCATTTAATTTCATTTTATTAAACGTATGCTGAGACGTAGGTGACGCAGCTCCACGCAGCGCAGGGCAGAGCAGATTTTGTAATGCATGAACCTATGCCACGCCGAATGCGCTCGGCGTGGCAACACGTCGTGTTCGGGTTCGCGATTGGTCAATCGTCAACCTGACGATGCCTCGTTTAGAGATGAAATACGTGTCGATTTGTTACATGTTTTAGAGGAATAATTAAGCGGAATAGGTTACTAAATATATCAACGTCTATTGTATTGTATAATGGATCTCCGCAAAGTCACGCCGTACTATCATTTTTTCTTTAAAAAAAACTATAAGTTGTTATTTAAAATGAATTCCACTTTCGCTTGAATGATCGAATGCAACCAGAGTATTTTTGATCAGTCTGTACGACATACGGTCGCCTTTTGCATGTAACCTTACCTACCTACCTTACCTACATCTAAAGCCTCCAACCACACATCCACTGCTACAGCAACACGTCACTGCGACACACGCAACACATTCGTTGCGGGCGAACGTTATATAAATCTGTGGTGACACTGGATTGACGTATGGCTCAGTGGGAGGCTCGAGGGCTCAAGTCTGTTACGAGCGTTAGTTGTTACTGCAAGCTTACGTGTACTGCCTTGTAACTGAACAATGGTGCCGATTCTCTTGTACACCGAACTAAACTAACTAAACTATCACTAAAATTCCTTACTTTTTGCTATGAGAATCTTAGAGCTATTCTGCCAAAAAAAATCTCTAAATTTAAAAATTATTTTGACACAACTAAAATCGAATTTGACAATCGCGACTCCACTTGGTATCTACTTGTTTGCCTACCACGTGATTTTTTTTGAGCCGGAGAGGCGCGCAATGTGGCCGTCTCGACGTATTTTTCTATGGAATTTTTCACTTTTTGGAAGAAAACAAAAAAATAAAATTACTAACATGTTGAGCATTACGGATTTGCGGGCTGCAAAGGGGGTCGAAATTTTCAATATTTTTGCGATAGGACACACCATTTTCGAGATATAAGCAAAAGAAAATAAAAAAAAGATACAGTACCGTTTTGCAACTGAATTCGAGGTGTTGGTTTGAATTTTAGTTCATGACATCTAATTTTATTCCACACATTTTTAATCGTGATTAAAAATAGTCAGAGTTAGTTAGAGGATTTTAGTTAAAGATCAAAAATTTTGGTTAAAACGTCAAATTCAGAATAGCATTTTCACTAAATTAATACTCAGTGCCATCTTAGTGCTGTCAAACTAAATTTTAGTGATTTTTAGTTTAGTTTAGAGAATTTGTGACAAGAGAATCGGCACCATTATATAGTTTGTTATCTAATAAAGGGCGGCCCCGTTAACTCGCAATAGAATATAGTGCATACATGCAAAAAAAAATACGACTCAAAAAAAAGAAAAAAATCATCTAACTATTAAATTGATACGTAAAAGAAACACTCTGTACACGCACTCAACGTACGTGTATTTGAACGTAGAAAGACAAGTGTGACAAGTGTAGAGTATTTCAACGTAGAAAGACAAGTGTGACAAGTGTAGAGTATTTCAACGTAGAAAGACAAGTGTGACAAGTGTAGAGTATTTCAACGTAGAAAGACAAGTGTGACAAGTGTAGAGTATTTCAACGTAGAAAGACAAGTGTGACAAGTGTAGAGTATTTCAACGTAGAAAGACAAGTGTGACAAGTGTAGAGTATTTCAACGTAGAAAGACAAGTGTGACAAGTGTAGAGTATTTCAACGTAGAAAGACAAGTGTGACAAGTGTAGAGTATTTCAACGTAGAAAGACAAGTGTGACAAGTGTAGAGTATTTCTTTTCAATATCAATCCGCCTTCGCAGGAACACTCGGATTTTATGTCTCCTCTTCAACATCTTACACAACCCATCTTATCCGTCCTACCTGCGTGAGCGTTTTTCTTACGCTCGTCCTAGTGACGCACCGTGTAGATCACACCTTAGATTCCTCCTTAAATCTCATCCTCATAAAACTAGCTATTATTCTTATTCCTTCTCTGTCCATGCTGTAAGATTGTGGAACTCACTTCCGCCTAGTATTCGTGATTTGAAAACTGTTTCTCTATTTAAACTTCGTGTAAAAGAGCATTATCTTTCCTCTCAACTTTGAGTATTTATTATTATATAGGTACCTATAGTGTATTTATGTTTATATATTTAAGCTTTATGTATTTATTTAAGTATATGTTAATTTTCTTGCTTATATGTGTAGGTATATTTGTTATTTTTAGTTAAGACTTCGCATATTCATGTTTTTTCTCTTCTTGTTCTCACACACTATTGTCTACATTTCTTTCTCATTTCTCCTTTCGCAGGTCTGCTGGAAGAAATTTCTTAAGAAATAAGCAGTACCTTTGTACTCATATTTTAATTATGTCGTATCTTTTTTGTATTTTACTGTGTGTACATAAATAATAAAATAAATAAATTTAATATTTTTTGGGAATAATTTACTATACATTTTTTTTTTGATCGTCATATTTTTTGCATGTATTTATAGCCTTCGTTTGATAACATGCTGGTGCTTATAGCATATAACCAAGCCGTAGGAAAAGACAAGTTTTTTTAGTTGACTACTTGCAAAGTCATCCTTGTATTATGTTCCCACTGCTGGGACACAGGCCTCCTCGGGTTGGTAGATGTCACATGTCTTTGAATTTTTGGTTCTAAGACATGCCGGTTTCCTCACGATGTTTTCCTTCACCGTTTTGAGAGCAGTGGTGATGAAATAATTTACACAAAGTAAAACGCTTGTCAGGGTTCGAACCTGCGATACAACTCCTACAACCTGTCGATACAACTCGGCCTACACTGCTGCTGCTGGTGTATTATTTCGTATTGTAAATATGTCTGTTTTTATTGAATAACTGGGATTTATGTCTGTACTGTATCTAATGCTGCGCATGTTTTTCGCAAATACATAATTAATTATATATTCATAAATTGTGTCACAAAATCTTTCCAGCTAACCCACTACCAAATCACTCGCCCGCATCGTTCGCTCGCCATCACTCTCGATGGTTCGCTCTATAAATTTGTGGTTTAGCGCGTCACGTCCATGACGCGTCACGAGCACGCCCATGTCTCGTCAGTTACTCTGACAGCTCGATTAAAATAATGTAATGTAGGCCTCTCAACAAGCTCAAACTCAAAGCATTTATTTCAATTAAACCATTTACAGGCACTTTTGAATTGTCAAGGAGTCCGTCAGTCAGAAATATGAAGCTAGTTGCCCATTCCAAAGCGTAGTAGGTACCTATGGAGGAGAACGGGCAAGAAACTCCACGGACACTCTTTTTATCCGACTACGGCGAAGAAAAAAGGAGGGTTATGATTTTGACCGGTATGTATGTATGTATGTATGTATGTATGTATGTATGTATGTATGTATGTATGTTCATCTGTTCCCTCCTATCTTCCAAACCACTTATCATAGTTTGACAAATGAGGTATCGTTAGAAGCGTCGTGATTGTCCGCTGGTTATAGGCTATGTGAAGTCACATTAAATTAAAAATGGCGCCCTCTAGAGGACAAAAAGTGAGGAACTTAAAAAAAAAATATGGTTTAATCTTACCATGTTGGGTATCAAATGAAAGAGCTTAAAGAGCACATTTCAAAAAAAAATATATTATAACACCAAAAGAATTAAAAAAAAAATCAAGTAATAAAAACTAAAACCCAACTACGACTTAAAAGGTATAAACAAGACACCACAGACAGACAAATTAAAAATCCGGAGTCACACGTAATCTGTTCGATTTATGCCCTAACACGTGTGACTCCGGATTTTTAATTTGTCTGTCTGTGGTGTCTTGTTTATACCTTTTAAGTCGTAGTTGGGTTTTAGTTTTTATTACTTGATTTTTTTAAATCAAAATATTGTTACAAAATATTGGTTACATCATTCATGTTGAAATTATACATGTGAGAATAATGTAGATAGCACGTTATTGTACCGGGTACTTAACAAAATAGAAAAAAAGCTACCAAGTGCGAGTCGGACTCGCTCACGAAGGGTTCCGTACCAATATCTATAAAAACGGCAAAAAAATCAAGCTTGTTGTATGAGAGCCCCCCTTAAATATTTGTTTTATTTTAATTTAATTAATTATTTTTAAAGTCAATTTATGTAACTAAATATTCTGTGAATATTTCAAGCGTTGCTGTTCTGTTGCCGTTATCAATATCGAGCAAAAACGAGCAAAAAAATCACGTTTGTTGTAAGGGAGCCCCCTTAAAAGAATATTTTATTCTGGTTTTTAGTATTTGTTGTTATAGCGGCAACAGATCATCTGTGAAAATTTCAACTGTCTAGCTATCACGGTTCATGGGATACAGCCTGGTGACAGACGGACAGACAGACAGCCGAGCCTTAGTAATAGGGTCCCGTTTTACCCTTTGGGTACGGAACCCTAAAAATGGTTAACAAGTCAAAGCATTTAAACAAAGCATAGAGAATTATTCTACTACTGTGTTTTTACCCGACTGTGGCAGAACCGAAAAGGAGGGTAATGTTTAACAGAAAAGTTAAATCAGCGTTGTGGTTTATTTACGTTGTTTATGTTTCAGAGTGAATAATTAAAGTTTTCGCTTCTAAAGGAGGTGAGAACAGAGTTCTGAAGTTCAAAGTTATAAATATACTAAGTTGGATTAGTAAGTTAAGCCTTTGTGGTTAGGTAGTCCGTGAATTCAAAATCTTATGTTTTAGCTCGAGCTGGTAAGCCGAAAATTACGCGACAGAAATTCCGCATCCTTTGTCTAAATCTTAACTAATTTATCTACACATAAAAAAACAAAAAAAAAAAAATCTTTGTACAAAAATAAACGACTAAAAAAGAATAAAAAACTTTCGGAAGTCGGCGACAAAAAACTAAAATTGAAAACGAAAAACTTTTTGTCTTTTTTTTGGAAAACAGTGTTTCTTTTTTACCCGACTACGGCGAAGAAAAAAGGAGGGTTATGATTTTGACCGGTATGTATGTATGTATGTATGTAAGTATGTATGTATGTATGTTCATCTGTTCCCTCCTATCTTCCAAACCACTTATCACAATTTGACAAATGAGGTATCGTTAGAAGCGTCGTGATTGTCCACTGGTTATAGGCTATGTGAAGTCACATTAAATTAAAAATGGCGCCCTCTAGAGGACATAAAATGAGGAACTTAAAAAAAAAATGGTTTAATCGAACCATGTTGGGTATCAAATGAAAGGGCTTAATGAACACATTTCAAAAATATATATATTATAACCCCAAAAGAATTAAAAAAAAAATCAAGTAATAAAAACTAAAACCCAACTACGACTTAAAAGGTATAAACAAGACACCACAGACAGACAAATTAAAAATCCGGAGTCACACGTAATCTGTTCGATTTATGCCCTAACACGTGTGACTCCGGATTTTTAATTTGTCTGTCTGTGGTGTCTTGTTTATACCTTTTAAGTCGTAGTTGGGTTTTAGTTTTTATTACTTGATTTTTTTGTAAAAAGTTTTTATAGATTTAAAATCCCCAATGATACACCTCACTAACGTATTAGAACAAGTCATGATTTCACGAAACGTTTCAACGCTACGTCTTCGTCTTCAACTGTACGCGGTCGTCACTCCAGGGGGCCTAAACTGGCCACATTAGCAATTCCTCTAAAAGCAGTTCATTTCCTGAATCCCAGCAGCTGTCTTTAGCAATCATTCCTCTCATTTGACATAAAAGCAATTCATAATTTGTGGACCATGTTACGAATCTCCATAGAAAAATGTCTAACAGATGAATTATTTCGTATTATGAATTTCGCGCAGATCATATTATTATGAATGGTCAGTTTGTGATATTTTACGATGATTCCTAATATTTTCATATTGTGATTCTGCTAGGCAGAACCATTCGGCCCCATCGGCCATTTACGAATATGTAGAATAATGTATTTCTATGAATTAATATTAATCACTGAGTATAATTATTATTCAATCATCATTGTGGCAAATCGCCATTTGATTAACATAAGTTGGTACGACAAAGGCGATAGTTTTGTCAACAAAGTATTAGCAATCTTCCAAATTAAAGAATTGGCAATGCAACCTGTTATTATCGTAAATTGGCTCCTGTTGCCATTGCCAAATGTTCATTATCTGCCTGCCTTTTCCCAAGTATGTTGGGGTCGGCTTCCAGTCTAACCGGATGCAGCTGAATACCAGTATCTTACATGGAGCGACTGCCTATCTGACCTTCACAACCCAGTAATTAGGTAATATGATACCCTATTGGTAAGACTGGTTGTCAGACTTTCGGGCTGCTGACGACCCGTAACGACTGTCAAAGATTTGTGAATGACGGCCGGGACCGACGGCTTAACGTGCTTTCCGAGGCACGGAGGAATCTCGATATGTAATGGATGGTCACCCATCAACTTACGTGCCTTCTTCTTAAAATGGATGGACACCAATCCACGAAACGGCTTCTCCAAGCGTAGCTTAACATTGATCGATCGACCCGTGTGTTACCTAGCCACAAGCCCTCAGCTAGCATCAAGTTACTCAGCCACGTGCCCCTCACAATAGCCACATAATTATATTATCTCGAAACAAAAGGAGTCGATACTTCACAATACAATAAAGTTATGTTACAATATGGCCGCCATTGTTATGAAGATTAATAGTCGCGCTGTGAGCGAGGGAAAAATAATTGAAGGGATAATGTACAAGGAGTTTGCTGTGGTTCTGCTTAGGAAATATATTGTAGGAGAAAGTATTTCATTTTATTTTTAAATCACATATCGATATACTGGGAGGTCAGATGGGCAGTCGCTCCATGTAAAATACTGGTATTCAGCTGCATCCGGTTAGACTGGAAGCCGACCCTAACATATTTGGGAAAAGGCTAGGCACAGATTAATTGAACGAAAAACTAAAAACCTTCACCGACTTCCGAAATTAAAGTTATTTTTCACTTTTTAGTGTTGTAAAAGTTTTTATTTTTCTATTTTTAGTTGTGGTACCCCACACAAATTCGAATACCACTACCTGCTATGTGAATAACAGTGACGGGAACATAAAACATTAAAAAGTGAAAAATAACAACAAAACACTAAAAAAGTGAAAAATAACTTTAATTTCGGAAGTCGGTGGCAAAAAACGAAAATTGAAAAGCAAAGACACGGACTTCCGAAATTAAACGGGGCAACTCCACCGAAAGAGAAACTGCATTCAAAGCACAGAAAAGATGCGTACGATCCTTTTTAAAGCTGCAAACAACTGATAGCTGCCTGCCATATTTTAAACAGCATAAAATATTAACTTTACCATGTATTTATATTTTAGAAATGGCAGTGTTTGTAAAGTTGAACCCTGATCGTTTTGACCGCATATGTGAGATCTTTCCACGTAATAGGCGTGATAATAGTAGGCTTTGTCTCCCTAGTGCGAGAACGACTTTAATGCGCAAAAGTGTCTGCTACATGGCGCCAGTCATATATAATAAAATTCCGAGAACTTGGAAAGAACTAAACTTGACGTTATTTAAAAAAAAACTTCGTAATTTTTTAGTAGACAAAGCGTATTATAGTGTGACGGAATTTTTAATGGAGAAAATAATTTCTTGATAAGGTACTTTATTATAACGATTGGACATTTGAAAAATATGACATTTAATTTTTAATTTTAATTTTATTTAATATTGTATGTAATTCCAAGACAAAATAAGTTGACTGTAGAATAATTATTGTGTAATTGTAATTATAGTTATTCAATCTTGATAGTATTGACATTGTAAATCTTTATTATTATTATCTACGAGTAGTTAGCATCTCTAGTATATTTTTTTTTTTTTTTTCTTTTGCATGCCTTTTGGTTAAATATGGCTGTTGCTATACTATATTTTTTATTTTATGTCACCATTATGTACCCATATTTGCAAAATAAATATCTTATCTTATCTTATCTTATCTTATCTTAAAGTTATTTTTCACTTTTTTAGTGTTTTTTTTGGAAGTCGGTTGTTTTTTTTTTGTAAATAGTTTTTATTTCGTAGAAATTCTGCCTTGATTCGTTCTCTCACGCGGACAAACCGGTTAATATCAAAATGTTACTATATTTACTCAAATTATATTGGAATGGGCATAGTTTGTAACAATTACAGTTAGTTAGCTTGTTCTGTTCGCATTGTTTTAACATAATAGGCCCTTGATAATTGTGTTATTTATTACAAACCGATGTAAAGGGTATTATTTGTGATATTGCGTTAAATATTAATGGAGACTAAATTGTAAATTGTTTGAACTTATTTATATTGCTCGTTAGTGTCTAAATATAAGTAAAAAACCAGCCAAGTGATCATCTATAAAAACTAGAAAAAAAAACACGTTTGTTATATGGGAGCCCCCGTTAAATATTTATTTTATTCTGTTTTTTTTTGTATTTGTTGTTATAGCGGCAACAGATATACATCATCTGTGAAAATGTCAACTGTCTAACTATCACGGTTCATGAGATACAGCCTGGTGACAGACGGACAGACAGCGGATTCTTTAGGGTCCCGGTTTCCACTTTTGGTACGGAACCCTAACAATATAATATGTATTATATAACTCTGTCTAACCCTTCGGGAAATACAGGCTGGAAATAAAATTCAAATTCTCTCAATCCGCGTCCTTTCAGCGCCAGTTGGCAAAACATTTTAATTATAACTCATTATATTTCATAATTTTAAGCGAGTTGACGCGAACACGTTCAAAGGGTAGCGTTTAGGGTGCGGTTACAAACAAAAGCGGAGCGAACAGCGTTTATGGCCAGACGACCACTGCTGGACATCCCTCAGGTATTGCCTCATTGACCGGTTCATATCGTCATCGTGCTCCTGGAGACCACGCCTTGCTGATAACTACTAGGTGATTTAGACAAGACAGGATTACCTTCATTATGTATTCACGTGTTACTAACATCTAATCTAATCTAACTTCTAACTTAATAATATAATTTACCTGCATTAACACACAGGAAGTAAGGCTCTCCTAAGAGTATGGCTCTTCTAAGAGTATGGCTCTTCTAAGAGTATGGCTCTGCTAAGAGTATGGCTCTCCTAAGAGTATGGCTCTTCTAAGAGTATGGCTCTTCTAAGAGTATGGCTCTCCTAAGAGTATGGCTCTTCTAAGAGTATGGCTCTCCTAAGAGTATGGCTCTCCAAAGAGTATGGCTCTCCAAAGAGTATGGCTCTCCAAAGAGTATGGCTCTCCAAAGAGTATGGCTCTCCAAAGAGTATGGCTCTCCTAAGAGTATGGCTCTCCTAAGAGTATGGCTCTCCTAAGAGTATGGCTCTTCTAAGAGTATGGCTCTCCAAAGAGTATGGCTCTCCAAAGAGTATGGCTCTCCTAAGAGTATGGCTCTCCAAAGAGTATGGCTCTCCTAAGAGTATGGCTCTCCAAAGAGTATGGCTCTCCTAAGAGTATGGCTCTCCAAAGAGTATGGCTCTCCTAAGAGTATGGCTCTGCTAACAGTATGGCTCTCCAAAGAGTATGGCTCTCCTAAGAGTATGGCTCTCCAAAGAGTATGGCTCTCCAAAGAGTATGGCTCTGCTAAGAGTATGGCTCTCCAAAGAGTATGGCTCTCCTAAGAGTATGGCTCTCCAAAGAGTATGGCTCTCCAAAGAGTATGGCTCTCCTAAGAGTATGGCTCTCCAAAGAGTATGGCTCTCCAAAGAGTATGGCTCTCCAAAGAGTATGGCTCTCCAAAGAGTATGGCTCTCCAAAGAGTATGGCTCTCCTAAGTCTGTAATCTGTAACCTACCTTATAAGTTCCTAGGTTTATAACGAGCATGTTTAACTAAAATAAATGTTAATGAGGGCTTTTAAAACTAGTTTTAATTAAGTTAAGAAATATATACTACGGTTATTTCTGCGACTTGCCTTGGAGAAATACATTTTTAGAATGAAACCATGGGGTCCATGTGCTTGGTTTTTCAAGACATCGCCAAGCGGTTGGTCGACTCTTCACGGCCTATTTTTTGGCCAAGAATCAGCATTGCCATACAACGTGGCAATGCTGCCAGCCTTTTGGGCACTTTTCCTGTTGACGGCGATGCAGACCAATTTTGTATGCCCTTTGATCCCCCCTCTTTTTCTATATATACTTGTGTATAGTATTATTATTAAGTAAACAACATTCATTCAAACAACAACTCGCATCTCACATCGCTATTCACTGTCACTGCGCATAAGGTTCAAAATTACCTTGATTTTGCATTCTGTAGGCATCACCTAGTCACTTGCGAAGTGAAGTGAGCTCCGAAGCGACACATAATGTTAGTACATTATGTGTCGCTTCGGAGCTCACTTCACTTCCACAGACTACCACAGTCAACAAAATGTTAGTCAAGTTTTATCGACTGAGTTTTTTGGCACAATTGTTGAGTTTTTGGCACAGAACTTTTGCTAATAAATTGTTAAAATTCAACCCTAAATTCGTGCCATGAATATATAATCTATGGTTCCCTTACGAAAAAAAAAATGACAGACTGACAATATTTTGATAGTGCGCTGAGTGAAGTGAAGTGTGACTGCAATTGGATGGGAATCAAGAATGGGTGCTGGGTTTAATTCCCAGGGTGGAGATTTTTCGAGTGGCAGCCGGCAATGGTTGATGGCAATATGCTCGCTCCCTATTACATAGAACTTTAACATAACTGGCGAAATGTGTGTGTAACTCTTTGGAACCTCTGCCCACCTCTTTGGACGATACAAGCGTTGCGATATGCTAATGCATATCGTAACGGTTGCACTAAGGAAACCATGTTTTCTATTTCTAAAGAGTTGTAGTTAAAAAGGTAGTAATTATGTGAAACAAAGCTAAAGCAAAGTGTTCTGTGAAACGTTTTTCAATTGCAAAGAGAAAAAAAAAGTAGGGCGGTTCCATAGAATGTAGTTACTTTCAACGACTTCAAACATCGTCATGGTCACGCTTGAAGAAATGAATGAATGTTAGTAGTGTAGTGAAAACTTCTTTAGTCGCGTTGAGCACTTTTTGGGTGAACAAAAATCATGGAACTCGCGTCATCGTTACGCTTGACGAAATGAATGAATGTTTTTGGCTGAACAAAAATCATAGAACTCGCGTCATCGTCACGCTTGAAGAAATGAATGAATGTTTTTGGGTGAACAAAAATCATGGAACTCGCGTCATCGTTACGCTTGAAGAAATGAATGAATGTTTTTGGCTGAACAAAAATCATGGAACTCGCGTCATCGTCGCGCTTGAAAATTCTTTAGAGGCGTTGAGTACTTTTTGGGTGAACAAAAAACATGGAACTCGCGTCATCGTTACACTTGAAGAAAAAAAAAAGAATGAAGAATGACTTAATTTTGACTTCTATCGGCAGTTCTCAAGACTGCCCCGAGTGTATTTTTTTAATACAGCATTATTTTTTAAGTTACATTACTGTTACTGTTGGCCTGTACCATCCCATTGCTGGGCAAAGTGTAAGGTTCTGGGTTCGATCCCCAGGTCGGCTTTTTCCATCAGGAATTTCTCAGTAGAAGTCCGGAATCGTGCCCTGTTGATGGCAATAGGCTCGCCCCCTATTACATGGGACTTAAACATAATTGGCGAAATGTGGGCCGGTGTACTATACAGGGTGTTAGGGACAGCCCTCCGCAGACTGATAGGATGAATTCAGAATAATTATCATACTAAGACGATCGGTACATGAAATTATTTCAGGAACGTTATGGGAATCCAATAAACCTGATTTGTTTTATTACCTCACGCTCAATGTATCGTTACCGAGGCAAAATGCACGTGGCCGCAGTCCCCGTGGCGAGGGGGACTCGCTCGCGCCACGTAATTTATCGATGTAAAATCTGAGCTTGACGCGTCATTCGCTATCATAATTCAACATCCACCGCCGGTTTTTTTATTTTAGCTGTTTTACTTACATGAATGGAGTGTTGCGTACAGAGAATGTAATTTAACATTGAAATACAGGAATAGTAACTGAAAAAATGATTTAAAAAATGAAAATCTTCCTGAGAAAATTTCCGGTGGAATATGATTCAAAATAATGAGCTGAATGCCTGTTAATTCGCGGAGGGCTGTCCCTTACACCTTGTAGGTACAGCTCTGCCTAACCATTAGACTTTTACAGGCGTGATGTTGTGTTGTTTATGTTATCCTATTTTATAACGGTTTTGAAGGAGGTCCATTACAGAAGATGGGCCCACTTTTGGCGTCAAGAATTTCATTAGTATTGACAACAAACGCTGGCGGTTAAACTATGCTCGTTGTAATAAGAGTCTTATTTGTGCAAAATAACACAATGACACGGTCCTCATATGGCCTGACCAAGATTATGTCTGGACTTTAAAAGAGACTGTGACCTCTGAGTTTGTTTCGGCCTTTCTTCTCAGAGTAGTCAGATAGGAAACGCCGACCTCATCTAGCTTATTTTTACAACTTTTTAATATGACGTGTAAAAGTGATTCCAATATCCTATTTACAGAATAAACAATTTCATTTCATTTCATTAAACATTTTATTTGTCTCGCTTTCCTGAGGCCCAAGTGACAATCGCTTCGAAAGCGTTTCGTATTTCTACAACGACTTTCAACAGGATTGACGTAAGCTTTTCGATAGCTTATGTCAGTCCTATACATTTTTGCCTTTTCCATCATCGTTATCGCTGATAGAATGTCACTTTGTCTAGGTCCTCTGCTATCTCTGCAAGGAACATACTCACCTAGGACAAGAATCTGTGAAGCGACGGAAGTGTGTAACAGGAAGCCGGGGAAGCGCCCGCTATTTGATTTGACCAATGAGCGCGCGGCGTTTGTGGGACCTCAGATGGTACCAACCCATTTTCCGAGAGGTTACTGGTAGTATCAGCCAAGATGTCAGATGTTACATATCTACGGTGACATTTATAAGAGATGCATCGAGTTTAAAATTAAGACTTATTGAAACACACATTTACCTCACCGCACTAGTTGAAAAAGACAAGTGGTACATGGTGTAGAAATATAAGCGGTGTGACCACGAGTCCGAACCCCAGGAAAATCATTCCTGTTAGTCGCACTGGTGTTACAACCTGGGGGGCCAAGTCTACTAATTTACAAACGTGTCAGTGGTCTCGCAATGATGAGTTTTTGATAGATTGTGTATCTGTGTCCGCCACCATCATAAGCGACTCCTGTAAGGCTCGCTCGTTTTTAGGGTTCCGTACCCAAAGGGTAAAACGGGACCCTATTACTAAGGCTCCGCTGTCTGTCTGTCTGTCCGTCTGTCACCAGGCTGTATCTCATGAACCGTGATAGTTATACAATTGAAATTTTCACAGATGATGTATTTCTGTTGCCGCTATAACAACAAATACTAAAAAACAGAATAAAATAAATATTTAAGGGGGCTCCCATACAACAAACGTCATTTTTTTGCTCGTTTTTGCTCGATATTGATAACGGCAACAGGTAGACGATTGAAATATTCACAGAATATTTAGTTATATATTCACTTTAAAAATAAATAATAAAATTAAAATAAAACAAATATTTAGGCTGCGTTTCCACCAGAGATGTGCGAGGATGCGTAGCGAGAGACGTGTTTGTAAAGAACCAATAGAATCGCTTCATTTACCTCGCCTCGGTCAGCACAGCTCTGGTGGACACGTCTCAGCGGAGCTAGATTTTTGCGCATACAAAACAAGCGAGGGATGTGTACGAGGGATGTGTTGCGAGGAATGTGTGTTGCGAGGTTTGCGCATGCTGTACCAGCCAGTCCATCCATCCTAGCACCACACATTAATGCGCATTTTCACAGCACAGCTTTGGTGGAAACCCCCACACATTTTCACAGCACAGACATCCTCGCACGACACATTTCCATCGCACATCTCTGGCGGAAACGCAGCCTTAAGGGGCTCCCATACCACAAACGTTGTTTTTTTTGCCGTTTTTATAGATATTGGTACGGAACCCTTCGTGCGCGAGTCCGACTCGCATTTGGCCGGTTTTTTCTTTCTTTACGTGCGAGAGAAAAATAAATCTTTACATGTATTGCTTTTCAATGAATTTAAAAGAAGTCCGTTACACAAATGTCGAGTTATTTCGTTTTCAGTCGGTAATCGTACAGGTGAGGTAGCTCGATGCGCTCGTTAGCTTGGAATACTGTTTTGCACTAGGCCGGGAAGCAGACAGAAAACCTATCTTGACTTTAATGCCCGTTTTCACGATCACTATTGGATTTTTAACTTTCGGCGTTGAGCCGAGCTTTGAAAATTCAACAGTGTCATCCAAATTCGTTCAGCCGTTTTAGCGTGAAAGCGTAACAAATAAACGAACTTACTTTCGCGTCTATAATTTAGTTAGGACAAGAAGTTTCGAAGCTCGTAGCTAAGTAATAATAGCTGCACGGGTCGACCGATCAGGTTTAGCACGCTTGCTGCGGTTGGTCCGTGGATGGGTGACCATCTTTACATAGCGAGACTCCTCCGTGCCTCCGTGTGTGGAAAGCACGTTAAGCCGTTGGTCCCGGCTGTCATTTGTGGATCTTTGACAGTCGTTTCGGGTCGTCAGAAGCCCGAAAGTCTGACAACCAGTCTTACCAAGGGATATCGTATTGCCCAGTTACTGGGTTGTGGAGGTCAGATACGTAGTCGGTCCGTGTAAAATTCTTGTATTCCGCTGCACCCGGTTAGACTGAAAGCCGACCCCAACATAGTTGGGAGAAGGCTAGGCAGATTATTTTTTTGTATTTCATTTTGATTTAATTTAATGGAACTTCTGTAGTATTTATCCTACGTTTGGAGTGAAAATGCACAGAACTGTAATTTGATTTGCTACTGAAAAAATATGGAGACCGAAAATCTAGGTTTTAAAATTTTTACAATAAGTTGAAGTATTATGATGTATTAATTTTGGTTAGTTTAGTTTATTTTAATTGCCACTAAACTTGTACTAGCGGACAGTACTAGCGGACAGTACTAGCGGACAGTACTAGCGGACAGTACTAGCGGACAGTACTAGCGGACAGTACTAGCGGACAGTACTAGCGGACAGTACTAGCGGACAGTACTAGCGGACAGTACTAGCGGACAGTACTAGCGGACAGTACTAGCGGACAGTACTAGCGGACAGTACTAGCGGACAGTACTAGCGGACAGTACTAGCGGACAGTACTTTCAGATAGTCTGCCTGACATGAACGGATCGACATCATTCTGCTGCTCTTATCTCTTCCTCCATACATCTCTATTGCTACGGCTACACTTCGCGTTATCGCAAACTATTCTTCGTGCGCTCTCTGTTGCTCAGCGAGTAATCGAGGGGTGTGCGAGAGAGACCGCACGAAGAAAAGTTCGCGATAACGCGAAGTGTAGCCGTAGCATATCAGTCGTCATCTCAGTAGTCACCCCCTTCCTAGCCATATCATCTTTCACACAATTTATTTTATATTTAAGCTCAAAGTTATTTAGCAACTATTTAATACGTCGCCACGTCGACAGCTTTACTTTTAATTAACGTCAACTAAAAATAACGGCTGCTATAAATAACGTTACTTTTAATTACGATATTTTTCGAAGCGAAACGAAACTTAGTTCGTTTAGCTTCGCTCATCTAGCTACCGCGCCTTTTCATACTTCGATTCAAAGTTCTCGTTCCAGAGCTCGTGGCTAAGTAATAACAGTCGCACGGGTCGACCATCAGGTTCAGCTTCTCTTGCCGGGGTTGGTACGTGGATTGGTGACCATATTTACATATCGAGACTCCTCCGTGCCTCGGAAAGCACGTTAAGCCGTTGGTCCCGGCTCTCATTCGTAGATCTTTGACAGTCGTTACGGGTCGTCAGAAGCCCGAAAGTCTGACAACCAGTCTTACCAAGGGGTATCGTATTACCCAGTTACTGGGTTGTGGAGGTCAGATAGGCAGTCGCTCCATGTAAAATACTGGTATTCAGCTGCAACCGGTAACACTGAAAGCCGACCCCAACATAGTTAGGAAAAGGCAGGCAGATTGATTGATTCATAGTTCGCGGTGTGAACCAGTCAGTGTCCGGTTTCTGCATAGTATATCAATCGCGCGTGTGACTGCTTGCGCGATGTAGGATTCGCGTGACGCCGGGTGCAATGCGCAGTTTGTCACTGTATAATGAATTTTAAATTTAAATGCAATGTGGGTGATTATGTAATTTATTGTCTACGTGAATGTTTTCGACACAATGTATTTTGTTATGAAATAAATGGCTTATGACCATCGAGATATAAGTACTAACGTACAGTACTTATATCTCGATGCTTATGACTTATGACTATGAGGCGTTATGGATACCGACACAGGGGCTGCAGGCTCGACACTTTTGACATACATAGAGATCGCTATACGACCGAATTCGTTCGCAAAGTACTAATGGCGTCCCTAGACGGCCAAAAAAAAATCAAGTAATAAAAAAATCAAGTAATAAAAACTAAAACCCAACTACGACTTAAAAGGTATAAACAAGACACCACAGACAGACAAATTAAAAATCCGGAGTCACACGTGTTAGGGCATAAATCGAACAGATTACGTGTGACTCCGGATTTTTAATTTGTCTGTCTGTGGTGTCTTGTTTATACCTTTTAAGTCGTAGTTGGGTTTTAGTTTTTATTACTTGATTTTTTTTTAAATTCTTTTAGGGTTATAATATATATATTTTTGAAATGTGCTCATTAAACCCTTTCATTTGATACCCAACATGGTACGATTAAACCATTTTTTTTTTTAAGTTCCTCACTTTATGTCTTCTAGAGGGCGCCATTTTTAATATAGTGTGACGTCTCATAGCCTATAACCAGCGGACAATCACGACGCTTCTAACGATACCTCATTTGTCAAATTGTGATAAGTGGTTTGGAAGATAGGAGGGAACAGATGAACATACATACATACATAAATACATACATACATACCGGTCAAAATCATAACCCTCCTTTTTCTTCGCCGTAGTCGGGTAAAAATTGCTTGACAAGCACGAAGAAACCACGTGCTCGTCAAACACGTCGCGCGCGTCTATAGCAGCCAGTAGGACGTCTTGCGAATGAATTCAGTTGCGATCTATAAATGACCGAATTTCCCTTCGCAGCCATTTTGAAAACATAAGCGTTTTATAAGTAAATTAAAGTATAATGAGAATGATTTTAATGAACTCCCGGCGTCATCTGGCTCCCTTCTTAAAGCTTGTAATACTCTCAAGTTTGAAATTGAAATAAATACTTTCTTACTTAAGGGCGCACCCTACCTCAAATTGCTTAGCATGATCCTACGTTATGCCGAAAATATTGCAGCATTAATTTAGAAATAAATACATGTTAAAGTTGAGGGTTGATGCTAGGTCCTATGTTTGGCGAAAACACGATTAGATAAAATTTTCTCTATAGAAAAAAAATACAAAGTTACCTCTAAACAGAACTATAAACCGCTGGTATTCAAAAAAATACTTCAAATTAGATCATGAAACTTTGCATAATAACTGAACTATCTATAAAGCAGGTCTTATGTTTTTTTTAATTACCATTATTTTCACCTTAAAATGCAATTAAGTACCCAAAACTTTTGACGCATTAGAGCCACTAGCGCCCCACTCCGTCTCGTTCTCACTCAGGTCGCGAGTAGTATGGTGCGAGTGGGATAAAATCGGAGGTAGGGTTCGCCCTTAATTGAATTTTCTCGGGTCACTCGTTTCGCAAATGACTTTTCGTTGATGTTTTGTTATCGTTTTTGATCTTATAACACTGGCCTAGGAGCTTAAAACGGTCACTATAACAGAATCATAAAAGGAAAATATTATGAATCATCGTAAAATGTCACAAACTGACAATTCATAATAAGATCTGTGTGTAATTCATATTACGAATTAATTCTACTATTTGAAAGTTTTCTATGGAGATTCGTAAAATGGTCCACAAATTATGAATTGCTTTTATGTCAAATCAGGAGAATTAAGACAGCTGCGATTCAGGAAATGAACTGCTTTTAGAGGAATTGCTAATGTGGCCGTTTTAAGCCCCCTGGTATTCGGCTGCATCCGGTTAGACTGGAAGCCGACCCCGACATAGTTAGGAAAGGCTAGGCAGATGATAATGGGACATATCATGGCTTAAGATTGTCAATTTCAAAATACCCGAACATTCCTTGCCTCGAGCTGTCGACTGTACAAGTACCTACATATATACAGTACATAGACTATGTACCCGTGACGTCACTGAACAGATAATATTGGAATAGTTCGACAGCTGGAATTACTGGCGATCCCGGTTTATGAGGCCACGCAAGCGATAACGTTGCCTTTCATATAAAGAATGACGAAAGATTTTAATGGTTACAAAATGATACAACTTTTAAAAGTAATTTGTGACTTTTAAGCCTCCAGTGGGTATGTAGGTATGCGATGTACACACGGCTACACATCAAGCTATACATTTCTATAAGCTGACCTTGCATAGTGCGGAAATCCTATGCAATGCGAGATCAGCATAAACTGGAAATGTGTAGCTTGATGTGTAGCCGTGTGTACAATCCTAACTATGCAATAGTCAGTTTATTTATTTGTTTGTTTCACTTTCACGCTAAAACGGCTAAACGTATTTGGATGAAATTTGGCACATGGGTAGATCATGACTTGGAGAAGGCCATAGGCTACTTTTTATCCTGGATCGCAAACGAATCGCTTATTTCGTGGCCACACTGACAGCCAGCGTGCAATCGATCACATAATCCCGAGGAAGCCGCGTTCGAAGTCTTTGAGTTAGTTCGACTTATTTAAATGTTATGCAACTTTGGAAGCCGCGACTTTCAAAGTCTTCGCTTTGTCTGAGGTTGTAGTCCCTTCCAAGGTTTTAAAGATTAAGAAATTGGATTTAATGCCTTGTTGTTTTTGTCGTTCACGCTAAAACGACTGAACGGATTTGGATGAAATTTGGCACATAGGTAGACCATGATCTGGGTTAGGACAAAGGATACTTTTTATCTCGATATTCCCACGAGATCGAGACTTATGTGGGCATAACCGCGGGGCACAGCCAAAAAAAATATGAATCAAATTAAATCTCTCGCATACTCGTAACATTAATGTCATGATGAGTCCTATTGTCAAAAAGCACATTTTGACTTTGAAGTCAAAATGTTTAATGTCAAAATATTCCAAAAGCTTAACAAAAAAAACAATCTGCCTGTCTTCCCAACTATGTTGGCGTCGGCTTCCAGTCTAACCGGATGCAGCTGATTACCAGTATTTTACATGGAGCGACTGCCTATTTGACCTCCACAACCCACCCTGGGTAATACGATACCCCTTGGTTAGACTGGTTGTCAGACCTTCGCGCTTCTCGTAACGACTGTCAAAGATCCACAAATGACAGCCGGGACCAACGGCTTAACGTGCTTTCCGAGGCACGGAAGAGTCTCGATATGTGAAAATGGTCACCCATCCACGAACCAACCCCGGCAAGCGTAGCTTAACCTGATGGATCGACCCGAGCGGCTGTTATTACACAAATAATAAGAGTATAGATAATGTGTGTGTGTAATGTGTAGGTAGTGTCAATATCAGTAATGTCAAATTATGACATAGTTTACCTTTGTTACCCTACAAAAGAAACTAGTTCGAATCTTGGTAAATATTAATCAAACTGACAGCTGCAAACCCCATTTTCTAAAACATAAAATTCTAACCCTCCCCAGTATTTACATTTTAGAAATGTGTAAATTTGTCCGTAAGCATCAAGAGTTCTACAGAAAACGCGAAGACATCCAATCACAGTACACACTTAGGCACCGATCTAGGCTAAACATACCAACATCCAAGCTAAAAATGCATTCTACAAGTCCCTACGTAATGTCTATAAAAATATATAACAAACTGCCTGACATAATAAAGAAAGAAGAAAAGTTAAATATATTCATAAAAAAACTTACAAAATTACTGTTAAACAAATGCTATTACTCCTTAGATGAATATTTAAATGATAAACACAAATAATAGGGAAAAAAGGAACTAATAACAATGTAATTTATATGGTAGGTTAAGGAAATTACTAATAAAATAATAAATTGATTGATTCAGAAAGCTGTACTCCTGGACACGGCTCGCATCGTTAGGAGGTTCCTCTCTCTGGAGCCCTGACCGCCGGTAGCTTGGACCCTGTTCCCGATACCGGTGGGCTACTATTTTTTATATTTTTAAATGTTTTATATAATTTTTTAGTCTAATATTTAAAAATATAATTTATAAGTATTAAAAATGAAATAAAGGGAATATTGATATCAATAATAAATGATAATCACGCAATATAAAGGTACTAATGTTTAAAATATATTAATGGTATGGTAAAAATCAATAAATATTATAATATAATAAAATAATAATTAAGAAAATTGCAATAATAATAAATAAATATTATAGCATTATCAAATTATTCAAAGAAAAACAAACTATATAAATGAATAAATATAATTATAATAAGGAAGAATAAGAAGTACAGGTAAAAATAATCTAAGATATCTATGTACATTTTTGCAGATAAAATAATACTTAAATATTAGATGCGAAATTTTAGTAAGTATCTCCTGATTTTGTTTATGTAAATAAAAACCTTTTCCCACAATAACAACTTAATGACCTCATAAAACAGGGCTTCCTCTCTTCTACCCTTTTGCTGTGCCCTACAGGGTCCATAATGATCTAAATTATATAGTTACCACCTAAGTACACATTATGGTAAAGCAATAAAGATATTGAGTATTGAGTATTGAGTATTGAGTTATTCTAATCTAACAACAATCATAAAATACACTAATAGGTATCGGAGTTGATTCTACAAACCGATTTTTCGTATTCATGAGTAGTTATCTTGTTAAAATGACAATGATCTACATACAGAACTTTTAATGTTTTTAATGTTTAAAAAAAAAAAAAAAATATGTAATGTTCCACCATAATTCTCCCTAACGTACATAATCACCGTACTAATCCCCGCTCTATCACCGGCGGTGTTCATCACCATATTATGGTCATTTCCGCTATTATATCACACTTCGTCCTCTGAGAGGTTTAGCTAGGGTTGGTACGTAACTAACTGCAGAAATTAGTTGAGTTTACGTACTAAGAGCCGGTTGTTTCTAACGGTTGGTTAACGTAACATACGTACGTCAAATTTAACGTTCGTTAAATACAAAGCGTTGTGTCAAAGTTATTCCATTATTTTGTGAAACAACGCTTGTTTTTACCCGACTACGGCGAAGAAAAAAGGAGGGTTATGATTTTGACCGGTATGTATGTATGTATGTATGTATGTATGTATGTATGTATGTTCATCTGTTCCCTCCTATCTTCCAAACCACTTATCACAATTTGACAAATGAGGTATCGTTAGAAGCGTCGTGATTGTCCGCTGGTTATAGGCTATGTGAAGTTACATTAAATTAAAAATGGCGCCCTCTAGAGGACAAAAAGTGAGGAACTTAAAAAAAAAAATGGTTTAATCGTACCATGTTGGGTATCAAATGAAAGGGCTTAATGAGCACATTTCAAAAATATATTATAATATATATATTTTTGAAATGTGCTCATTAAGGCCTTTCATTTGATACCCAACATGGTACGATTAAACATACATACATACATACATACATACCGGTCAAAATCATAACCCTCCTTTTTCTTCGCCGTAGTCGGGTAAAAACTAAAACCCAACTACGACTTAAAAGGTATAAACAAGGCACCACAGACAGACAAATTAAAAATCCGGAGTCACACGTAATCTGTTCGATTTATGCCCTAACACGTGTGACTCCGGATTTTTAATTTGTCTGTCTGTGGTGCCTTGTTTATATCTTTTAAGTCGTAGTTGGGTTTTAGTTTTTATTACTTGATTTTTTTTTATTTGACTATAGTTAGCGCCATTTTTGACGTTTACCCGTGCGTAAAGTGGACGTGAAACAACCCGCCCTTAGTTTTATTTGTTATCATAAATCACAAAACATCGCGAATCACATTTTGAGTTTGCACGACTGATAAGTCGATTATAGTGAGACTAAAATTATTTTACCATGTTATTATGTCAGTAAAGTACCAAATAAATAAAAAAATCATTTCATTTTTAGTAACAAATGATCTAAAACAATGGCCACATTAGCAATTCCTCTAAAAGTTCATTTCCTGAATCCCAGCTGTCATGAGGAATTCCTCTAATTTGACATAAAAGCAATTCATAATTTGTGGACCATTTTACGAATCTCCATAGAAAACTGTCAAACAGATAAATTATTTCGTAATGTGAATTACACGCAGACCATAATTATTATTAGTTTGGGACATGTTACGATGATTCATAATATTTTCATATTATGATTCTGTTAAAGTGACCGTTATATCCCCCGGGTGCAAGTTGTAACAAAACAAAAGAAAATAATTATGAATTTCGGGGCCTATTCTAAAACACCCCATTTGTGATGGATTCTTGTGAGTTAATTCTCGAAAATGTCCTAGTGAACTAATTTATTATTTATTTATTTTAAAAAGATAAAAATATTAATTGAACTATCAAACTTAATACCTAACTAATAACAACCTTATTGGGAGCTATATGTTTGAGCCGTTTGGGGTTGAAACACTAGGGCCGTGGGGTCCGAGTGCTCAACGAGTATTTCGGGACATCGCTAAGCGATTTGTCGGCTCTACACGTGACCACGGGCTGGCCTATTTGAACCCCAAGGAATCAGCATTGCCATTCAACGTGGCAATGCTGCCAGGGTTTTGGGCACCTTTTCCATTGACAGCGATGCGGACGAATTCTTTGATGTCCAATGAGCCCCTTTATTTTTTCTTTTTCATTTTGTTATATAATTGTACATACAATGTAAATGTTGTGAGGAAAGTTTTGGGTATGAATTTCGATGGCTATAAGAGTAGGGGAAGACCAAAGAAACGATGGATGGACTGTGTGAAAGATAATATGGCTAGAAAGGGGGTGACTATCGAGATGACGGCTAATAGAGAAGTATGGAAGAAAGGGACATGTTGCGCCGACCCCAAATAAATTGGGATAAGGGCAGGAGAATGAATGATGATATAATTGTACATACATGGATTTAATTCGTTGTATAATAATTATATTATTTTTAAAGTGAATAACTTAATAACTACTCAGTTTTGTCTATTGTATCAACCCTGTAAGCCCCGCGGCCGCCGCACCGCGGTCGTCGGCGCGTTCAATTTCCGCTAACATTTTAATAATTCGCTAAACTGTAACCGTACCATAACCGCACCGTACCGTCCGGACCGTCCGGATATTACGCCACTAATGTTAACCGGACTGCCGGTTTAAGCCATTAGCTAAATTGTTTAGAGACTAAAACTAATTACGAGGATTTAAAATGTCTAAATAATGTGTGTGAGTGTTGAACATTGGTTTAACTTTAAAACACATAATATAAGGCATGTGTAGGGGGTAGGCAGGAGACAAGGAGCTCATGGCAACGTAATAACAGCCGCACGGGTCGCTCCATCAGGTTAAGCTACGCTTGCCGGGGTCGGTCCGTGGATGGGTGCTATCTTTACATACTGAGACTCCTCCGTGCCTCGGAAAGCACATTAAGCCGTTGGTCCTGGCTGTCATTTGTAGATCTTTGACAGTCGTTACGAGTCGTCAGAAACCCGAAAGTCTGACAACCAGTCTTACCAAGGGGTATCGTATTACCCAGTTACTGGGTTGTGGAGGTCAGATAGGCAGTCGCTCCATGTAAAATACTGGTATTCAGCTGTATCCGGTTAGTCTGGAAGCCGACCTCAACATTGTTGGGAAAAGGCAGGCAGATGATGGCAGATGATGATGTGTAGGGGGTAGGCAGAGGGGTCGACTCCCTACGTAAATTTGTCGTGTTATACCCATTTCATATTACTATCGATGAATATGAATATGAATATACGGACTATGTCAGTTAGTAGTTAAATATAAGTCCCGACCTCCAAGCGTAGCGTGTGACACCCCAGCTAGATGGACCGATGACTTTCAGAAACTGGTTGGGACAGACTGGATGTGGAAGGCGGAGGACAGGGTGTTGTGGCGCAGCCTGGGAGAGGCCTATGTCCAGCACTGGACTGCGATAGCATGAGTTGACGCAATTCTCGTGACAAAGGTAGAAGGAAACATATTCATAAGACGTTGTACAAACCTACCCTTTTTTTTTTTTTGCTTGATGTTGGGAAATCATCAAATGACTTCTCCCGCTCCGGGAGGGCGTGTCAGAGTTTTACTGACTAAAAACTCACCCGTATTCCTTCAGTTGCCTATTGCCAAGGTCCCAGTATCCCTTTCGGACTTTCCCGCAACGACAACCCTCCTCTACAAGGCGGGTTCGGTAAACGTTCTGTCCCAGGAGGATCAAACATAAAGATAATCTATAGCTTTTATTTTAACAGCCATTTTTTTTAGGGAAACCGTTCTCACGGGTATTCCCTCGAGTGGTATTGATAGTTTTATGTTAACTTCTCTTATTTTTTGTACTTTTTAGGGTTCCGTACCCAAAGGGTAAAACGGGACCCTATTACTAAGGCTCCGCTGTCTGTCTGTCCGTCTGTCACCAGGCTGTATCTCATGAACCGTGATAGTTAGACAGTTGAAATTTTCACAGATGATGTATATCTGTTGCCGCTATAACAACAAATCTGAAAAAATATAATAAAATAAATATTTAAGGAGGCTCTAATACATCAAACGTGATTTTTTTTTGCTCGTTTTTGCTCGGTATTGAAAACGACAACAGGTAGACGCTTGAAATATTCACAGAATATTTAGTTACATTATTCACTTAAAAAATAAATAATTTAACTAAAATAAAACAAATATTTAAGGGGGCTCCCATACAACAAACGTTTTTTTGCAGCTTTTATAGATAATGGTAAGCAACCCTTCGTGAGCGAGTCCGACTAGCACTTGGCCGGTTTTTTCTTTATCTTGTTCATTTCTTTTTTCAGCTCGGTTTGGTTGGCTAGCTACCACCATCTCATCTAAGTCTGTCGCCATAACAACAATGTTAACAGCATTGTTGTGTTTCGGCAGTTAGAGGTAAGATAGCCAAGTCCTCTGTGGTTGAGGATTCCGGGTGAAGCTCGCTTCCACCTTCGTCCTGATCATCACTTACCATCAGGTCAGATGCAGGCCAAGAGCTTCCCAGTTGCAACAGGTGTGAGTGACATACCTCGACATGCCTCGATTGGTTTAGTGGTTGCGAACGCTACAGTACTGCTGAGCACCCTAATTGATAGATAGATAGATAAAACGTTTATATGGTGCACATAAAAGACAGCAAAATATACAAAAGCAGGGTTAAATACTAATTACATTAATAAATAGCTACAAGCAGAATTATACAGCGTCAGGTATATTTGCCTGACACATGCTGAGTTGGACTCCCATTTCGTGCAACGTTGAGACGCACACCGCACTTTGTCATCATCTACCTAGCCTTTTCCCAACTATGTTGGGGTCGGCTTCCAGTCTAACCGGATGCAGCTGAGTACCAGTATTTACATGGAGCGACTGCCTATCTGACCTCCACAACCCAGTAACTGGGTAATACGATACCCCTTGGTTAGACTGGTTGTCAGACTTTCGCGCTTCTGACGACTCGTAACGACTGTCAAAGATCCACAAATGACAGCCGGGACCAACGGCTTAACGTGCTTTCCGAGACACGGACGAGTCTCGATATGTGGAAATGGTCACCCATCCACGGACCAACCCCGGCAAGCGTAGCTTAACCTGATGTATCGACCCGAGCGGCTGTTATTACTTAGCCACGAGGTCCTCCACTTCGAGCACACCGCACTTTGTATCGTTCGTTATTTTTTAAAGTGTGTCATAGACAATATTGTTACTGTGTCTAGTTTTCTTTTATTGTTTTTTTTGTATATTGGCACCTTGTAGCTATTTATTAATGTAATTAGTTATTATTTAACCGTGTTTTTGTTTGTTGTGCTGTCTTTTGTGTGCACCAAATAAACGTTTTAACTATCTATCTATCTACAAGGTGCCAATATACAAAAAAATAATTAAATACAATAAAGGAAAACTAGACACAGTGATAACAAACAATGATGTCAACAGTGATGTCAATTGCGTAACACACGATTAATCAGAATTGGAATCAGTTTGAAACAAATGTCTAATCCATTGCTTCATAAGATCGAAAACAAAATCCGCTCAACAACGTAAATAACGCAATGAATAATGTTGAACTGTCAAAATGAAACAAATTAGTCTTAATCGGTTACGAAAATAAGTTACGCAATTAGATGGCTGGATTTGTGCCTGGTTAATGGCAGGCCCATGGGCGAGTTTTAAAACTCTAGGCCATAGAAAAAGTGACATTCTATCAGCGATAGCGATGATAGAAAAGGCTAAAATGTATAGGACTGACATAAACTATCGAAAAGCTTATGTCAATCCTGTTGAAAGTCGTTGTAGAAATACGAAACGATTTGGAAGCGATTGTCACTTGTTTAGGGCCTTTGACTTATTTAATGGAATTTAAACATAATTTAAACATACACCTCTGTCGAACTGTTCAGGCATTACAGGCGTGATAATAAATATGTTATGTTTTTATTTTAATATCGCCATTCGTCGGGGTTATTAAAATAAGCGGAGTTAATTTAAATTATAACAGACCGACGTTAAATTTAAACATTGAACCATTTTGTTTAATTAAAACTTCAAATAATATTCTCTTTCATAACAGTATCATAAAAATAAAAATGAGTGTTAGTTATTAAACTCTCCGTGTTAGTTTATATTTCGCGCTAAATTAGTTTTTAGCTTATTTCAGTTCGGCTGCCAGGTTTAGAGGGATATTAATATTAGTTTTTACCCGACTAAGGCGAAAAAAAAGGAAGGTATGTATGTATGAATGTTCATCTGTTCTCTCCTATCTTCTAAACCACTCATCACAAATTGACAAATGAGGTATCGTTAGAAGCGTCTTGATCGTCCGCTGGTTACAGGCTATATGACGTCACATTAAATTAAAAATGGCGCCCTCTAGAGGACATAAAGTCAAGAACTTAAAAAAAAATGTCGTTTAATCGTACCATGTTGGGTATCAAATGAAAGGGCTTAATGAGCACATTTCAAAAATATATATATTATAACCCCAAAATAATTTAAAAAAAAATTAAAGTAATAAAAACTAAAACCCAACTACGACTAAAAAGGTATAAACAAGACACCACAGACAGACAAATTAAAAATCCGGAGTCACACGTAATCTGTTCGATTTATGCCCTAACACATGTGACTCCGGATTTTTAAATTTGTCTGTCTGTGGTGTCTTGTTTGACCTCAATTAAGTACAGCATAGTCGTTACTTAGCTGTCATAGTTTTCCTGTTGACTTCGTTCTCTAAGCCCTCGGACAGCCAAAACGATGTACTACATACTCAACTCTTGTCGCGCCCGCGATATCGCGCCTGTTTGTCTTAAAGCTTAATATTTTACGCAAACGGATCCGTGAGTATAAAAATCGTTATCACGGACCCACAATATTTTTGAAACGACGCCCTACACTATGGGATAGACGAGAGAAACTCCCCCACTTTACGTGTAAAAGCTGTAATTTTTTTTTCTGTAGTCTCTGAGGTAATCGATGGACAGACAGACTGACGGACATAGCGGAAGTATAAAGATTCCTTGTTGACTACAGATCCCTAAAGAGAAAAAAGACTTACATAAGTTACCTAAAACGTTATGTAAATCCTGTTGAAAGTCGTTGTAGAAATACGAAACGCTTTGAAACCGATTGTCAGTTGTCTAAACCCTTGTCGTTTAGTGTCGTACAAGTGACATTCAACTTAACAACGTTTGTCCACCGCCACCGTCAAAAGGACGTCAACGCGAAACGACATTATTCGACCCGAACGTGACGTTAATTGGCGGACCTATGTTGGACACGCGGCCATAGTAAACCACTGCTTCTGTGCCATCATACGTCGTCGTCGTCGTCGTTTTAGTTACTGTAATTGGTTGCACAACCGTTGTAATTAAATAAATACGTCATGTCATCTCGTTCTGGTTGACGTCCAGTTGACGTGGCGGTGGACAAACGGCCTTTGGGTGGTAAAACAATTACGAGATGGACTATACAACAAAATTGTTACAAAACTCAGGTATCATCAGACCATTAAAGGATTCTTCACATTTTCCTTCACCTTTCAACATACTACGTATTTGGTAATCTTTTCAATAATAAAGACGTATATAATAATAGTGTTTGTATAATATACTGAATGTTCTCTCGCCCACATTAGAAGGGCATTGAAAAGAACCCTTTGGAATGGAGTCCCGAATTTGCGAGTGACGCAGAGCTACGAATTATTAGACTAGTGTTACCTGCGATTTCGTCTACGATCCAGGTTGAAAAGTAGCCTATGTCCTTTTACAGGTCAAGGTCCTTCCGTGTGGCAAATTTCATCCAAATCCGTTCAGCCGTTTTAGCGTGAAAGCGTAACAAACAAATTCACTTTAGCATTTATAATATAAAACTAGCTACGCCCCGCGGTTTCCCCCGCGTAAGTCTTGATCCTGAGGAAAATTGGGATAGAAAGTATCCTATGTCCTATTCCAGGTCATTTCAACCCATTCATCCAAATCCGTTCAGCCGTTTTAGCGTGAAAGCGTAACAAACAAATTCACTTTAGCATTTATAATATAAAACTAGCTACGCCCCGCGGTTTCCCCCGCGTAAGTCTTGATCCTGAGGAAAATTGGGATAGAAAGTATCCTATGTCCTATTCCAGGTCATTTCAACCCATTCATCCAAATCCGTTCAGCCGTTTTAGCGTGAAAGCGTAACAAACAAATTCACTTTAGCATTTATAATATAAAACTAGCTACGCCCCGCGGTTTCCCCCGCGTAAGTCTTGATCCTGAGGAAAATTGGGATAGAAAGTATCCTATGTCCTATTCCAGGTCATTTCAACCCATTCATCCAAATCCGTTCAGCCGTTTTAGCGTGAAAGCGTAACAAACAAATTCACTTTAGCATTTATAATATAAAACTAGCTACGCCCCGCGGTTTCCCCCGCGTAAGTCTTGATCCTGAGGAAAATTGGGATAGAAAGTATCCTATGTCCTATTCCAGGTCATTTCAACCCATTCATCCAAATCCGTTCAGCCGTTTTAGCGTGAAAGCGTAACAAACAAATTCACTTTAGCATTTATAATATAAAACTAGCTACGCCCCGCGGTTTCCCCCGCGTAAGTCTTGATCCTGAGGAAAATTGGGATAGAAAGTATCCTATGTCCTATTCCAGGTCATTTCAACCCATTCATCCAAATCCGTTCAGCCGTTTTAGCGTGAAAGCGTAACAAACAAATTCACTTTAGCATTTATAATATAACTAGTTTGCGGCTTCACCCGCGTGGTATGTCGATAGCTTCTCCCGCACCGCCCAGAGCGGGAGAAGTCATTTGATGATTTCCCAAAATAAAAAGTTAAGACACCCCCCACTCCATAAGGCTGCGTCCGCGACGCCGGAAAACTACTTTGTTAAATAACGAATTAGTTAATTGGTTGTGCGTGCGCGCCGGCTAGTGGCTTACGACGGGTAATACTGGTGATTAGCCGGTGTACTTTAAACCTCTGCCTATCCCTATGTTATTCTAAATCCTTCTCCACATTTTACTACCTCCATGTTCACAAAATAAACTGAGTAATGGTAGGGTAATGTGTTCATACCAGAGTCAGGCTCGCAGTAAATCAATTCAGTGGCTGTACTCTGATTACGCGGATTACGTAAATATACGTAATCCGCGTAATCAGAGTACCGCCACTGAATTGATTTACTTTTTCTTCTGTATAGATTCTTTTCCATTTTGTGAATGTGAGAACGATATATAGGCTTAGTGGACTGTAGTCGTTTTTTGAACATAATATTCTATTTTGTTAAGTACTTACCTGGTACTTGTTGAAAGGCCTACACTGTCCTCCCATACCTAATAAAACTGTAATTCGAAAATATTGTAACAGCCAATTATTTTTAAAAGAGTAATCGTGGAGTTTCCGGCTCTTCTCCATAGGAAACGACCAATTGGAACCGTGCATCCAGCTTCTGACGTTTCATAAGTGCCCATGTAGGTTTATGTGAAATAAAATATTTTGAAAAAAAAATCAAGTAATAAAAACTAAAACCCAACTACGACTTTAAAGGTATAAACAAGACACCACAGACAGACAAATTAAAAATCCGGAGTCACACATGTTAGGGCATAAATCGAACAGATTACGTGTGACTCCGGATTTTTAATTTGTCTGTCTGTGGTGTCTTGTTTATACCTTTTAAGTCTTTATCAGTCCCATTTATTAACAAAAATTGTATAAAAAAAAACAAGTAATAAAAACTAAAACCCAACTACGACTTAAAAGGTATAAACAAGACACCACAGACAGACAAATAAAAAATCCGGAGTCACACGTATTCTGTTCGATTTATGCCCTAACACGTGTGACTCCGGATTTTTAATTTGTCTGTCTGTGGTGTCTTGTTTATACCTTTTAAGTCGTAGTTGGGTTTTAGTTTTTATTACTTGATTTAAAAAAAAAATCTTTTATGGTTATAATATATATATATATATATATTTTTGAAATGTGCTCATTAAGCCCTTTCATTTGATACCCAACATGGTACGATTAAACCATTTTTTTTTTAAGTTCCTCACTTTATGTCCTCTAGAGGGCGCCATTTTAAATTTAATTTAATGTGACTTCACACAGCCTATAACCAGCGGACAATCACGACGCTTCTAACGATACCTCATTTGTCAAATTGTGATAAGTAGTTTGGAAGATAGGAGGGAACAGATGAACATACATACATACATACATACATACCGGTCAAAATCATAACCCTCCTTTTTTCTTCGCCGTAGTCGGGTAAATACAATAGACGTAGATATATTTAGTAACCTATTCCGCTTAACTATTCTTCAAGAGTCATAAAAAACCCTGTAAGAAATCGACACGTGTTTCACCTCTCCAACAGGCATCCTCAGGATGACAATTGACCAATTGCAAACCAGAACACGACGTGTTGCCACACCGAGCGCTGGTCGCAGAGTAGTGGTACATAGATGTTATTTCAAATCCTCTGTGTGTGTATTTTTGTTAAAATTACAGAAAAAGATTATATATAATGTACTTCTGTCGTTTCCCTGCCTGGTTAATGTACTTGACTACAGACAGACAGCTGTATGTTAATATACGCACGTATAATATATATATAGACAAGTTTGTATTGATGGAGGGTCGAAATATTTTCAATGGCTGAGATTTTGAAGGAATGGGTGTATGTACTAATATGAATAGTGAATACTCATATTTAGAGCTCTGTAGCTATACGTACTAACAATGAAGATAAATCTTCATAATAATATTACTTTTGTCATTGAAAGCAAAGAAATAAAGAAAAATATTTTATTTGGGACACGCACAGGGAATACAACGATACAAAACAAAACATTTAAACTAACAAAATAATGAAAACAATTCCCATTCTTCTCCATACGAAAACTACCTTTTGGAAGGGGCAACTAGAATCAATTCTATTTCTTTTGTAAATAAATGTTGACGTTCAAAAGTGTAATTTATGTGTCTAATTGAAATAAATTATTTGACTTTATATTCTTCTTGATAAGATTTTTCCATTGGCATATATCTTGACGCTATTGGGCAGAATCGCTCAATCTCCTTTGGATTCCAGACTAATTAGAAATACTGCAACATAGTTGTGAACATACTGTATATTCTCAATTTAAAACTAAACAGATAAAGACGATATTTATTATCTCTCTCATAAATACAAAGTGACAAATGTATCTCGTAGAACGTGCTACGGCGTAGGCACGTCGTAGCGCCGCCTACGATAGTGCTACGGCGTAGCTGTTTTATTTCGTAAATTTTATTGTGTTCTTGTTTTAGCTTTGTTTGTAGAATAATTTAGAAACGTTTAAATCGTATTGGAAATAGGAGTTACCGTTGAGTTTCGTTTTATGAAAGTGAATTGTACTCGTGCATGAAAACAAAGAAAAAATGATAGAAAATATATTTACTTAAAGGCACACAGTCCATACTAATATTATAAATTTGAAAGTAACTCTGTCCGTCTGTATGTTAACTTTTCACTGAACTGATTTCGAGGAAATAGATGGCACCCTGGGGAAGAACATAGGCTATTTTTTATCGACATACCGCGCGGGCGAAGCCGCGGGAGTATTTTACATGGAATACCAGTATTTTACATGGAGCGACTGTCTATCTGACCTCCACAACCCAGTGACTGGGTAATACGATACCCCTTGGTAAGACTGGTTGTCAGACTTTCGGGCTTCTGACGACCCGTAACGACTGTCAAAGATCCACGAATGACATCCGGGACCAACGGCTTAACGTGCTTTCCGAGGCACGGAGGAGTCTCGATATATAAAGATGGTCACCCATCCACGGACCAACCCCGGCAAGAGTAGCTTAACCTGACGGATCGACCCGTGCGGCTGTTATTACTTAGCCACGAGCTCCTCAAATATTTATCTTAAATCCACATTAAAAAATTCACTTTGTCAACACAGTAACAATAACAACCAAAATGCCGCATTAAAACGAAAACTAAAACAACAACATTGCGAAACTATTTTAGTAAAAGTTACGAAATTCGCTCCAACGAAACTCGTACTGGTTTCAAACGAAATTTACGTAGCACCGCTACGCCGTAGCACACTCGTAGCGTGGAGCTACGCTGTAGCGCAGTGAACTGTATTTATGTGCGTTGGGTTAAGAGTGAATGCGGATTTTGTGCTAATTATGTTTATTAATGAAATATTTATTAGAGAGGAGCTCTTGGCTAAGTAATAACAGCCGCGCGGGTCAATCCATCCGGTTAAGCTACGCTTGCCGGGGTTGGTCCGTGGATGGGTGACCATCTTTACATACCGAGACTCCTCCGTGTCTCGGAAAGCACGTTAAGCCGTTGGTCCCGGCTGTCATTTGTGGATCTTAGACAGTCGTTACGAGTCGTTAGAAGCACGAAAGTTTGACAACCAGTCTTACCAAGGGGTATCGTATTACCCAGTTACTGGGTTGTGGAGGTCAGATAGGCAGTCGCTCCATGTAAAATACTGGTATTCAGCTGCATCCGGTGAGACTGGAAGCCGTCCCCAACATAGTTGGAAGACTAGACAGATGATTATTCATGAAACATTTATTACTAGTTTTGGTACCTATGGATAAGATTTGGTTAACTTATTTGGCAAGTCACATTTTTGTTCTATAGTTTATCTGGTGGATAATTTATCCGAAGGCTGTGCAATTTGAACGTTACCTAACGTCCGCCGAATGCTGTGCATGGGGTTTTAGGTTTGACAAAGTGTCATAGTATGGTTTCGTGCCCGGTTGATGGCAATAGGCTCGCCCCCTATTTACACTTTGAAATTGTTTCTTTTATTTTTATTTTTTTTATTCGTTTACATGTAGTTACAGTGTGTTGTGTGCCCTGTCTGTGCTAAATAAATGAATTTTCTTTCTTTCTTTCTTTCTTTCTTTTCTTTCCCTATTACATGGGACTTAAACATAATTGGCGAAATGTGTGTGTACTATACAGGTTGTTAGGGTGAACACAGTTATCATTGAAACCAGTGATTTGGTGTCATTTATAGAACGTAAAATCAATGGAAAATTACGTCTTTTTTTAAATTTACTTTTTATCTCTAGGGTATTTCACCCTTTCACCTATGCGTTAGGGCAACGAACTGGCGTCTCAACACGGGTGGGGGGCGTGGTACATGACCTGGGGGCCTAGACAAAATCCCTTTTCTGTAAGCGTTAACGCCAACGGAAAGATCAAATTGTATGGAGTTGACAGCAGTAGTCACGTGACATCTCTAAAGCTAATGTCAACTCCATCTTTCCGTTGGCGTTAACGCTTACAGAAAAGGGATTTTGTCTATAGCCTCTGACCGGCCGTGAGCGCGACCCTTGTCTTAGTGAGTCAGCTGTTTCGCTAATAATGTTTTTTTTGTTGTTACTAGGTATTCAACTATAATTATATTTAAGTCAACTACCCATGGTTTGAGTGACAACGGTGTTTACCCTGACACCTCTGCCTAACCCTGCTGGAATTACAGGCATGATGTTATGTTAATTCCGGTAGATTATCTTGATTATGTAAATGTCAGCGTGGATGTACTGATAATAACTATATATTATGAGATAATCCAATGACGTCAGGAGCCATAATTCGTGATACAATGGCCACTACTAAATCATCATTTTGTTAATACTTTAAATAAATATATCACATGTTCAAATATTGCGTGGCAAGAGCGCGGCAGCAACACGCGGCGTTTGCAGGACACATTTCTGCCGCGCTCTAGTGTGGACTAAACCGACGAATGTTTGCGCGGCAGTACTGCGCGGCATATCCGAGACACGCCGCGCACTTCAGTTGGCATCAGAACTAAAATGAAAGCGGTTGCGTGTTCGTCCAAACACAATCTGACGAAAGTTTGCTAGAAATGTTTGTGCGCGGCAGGTAGACAGAAGCGTTCGCGCGCGGCAGTCGTATAAAACAGCGCGGCACGCTGGGCACACTTATTTGAGTTGGTCATTTGTTCTGTGTGACAGATGATATGGCTAGGAAGGGGGTGACTACTGAGATGACGGCTGATAGAGATGTATGGAGGAAGGAGACATGCTGCACCGACCACTGATATATTAGGATAAGAAGGATGATGACGTAGTCAAGATAAGCAAAAATTTGTATTAGAGAGCAGTGGCCCAATGGTACCGGCCCTGTATTACGAGTTGTAGGTCGTGGTTTCGAACCAAGGCAGGCGCTTTACTTTAAATAATTTCATCACCACTGCTCTCAAAACGGTGAAGGAAAACATCGTGAGGAAACCGGCATGTCCTAGAACCAAAAATTTGAAGACATGTGACATCTGTTAACCCGCACTGGGCCCATTCCCTCGAAAAGAGGAGGCCTATGTGCCAGCAGTGGGAACATTATACGCTGATTATGACACATTAGCCTTGCTTAACATTTCATGACTATACATTACGTAGACTTGTTCATATCAATCTCATTAATATGAAGTAAACAGTAATATGAACTCTGCGTGGGACACAGCGGATATGAACGTGAATGATGGATGGAGGGGGGACAGGGGGGGGTGAATATGTGGGGGACGGAGAAATAATACCTCTGCCTCCGGACTGGGGAATGAAGATAAAAGACTGGAAAGCTTGATTTGTCTTGGAGCTCATGGTGGATTACTTGGGTACGCAAATGCGTGCAAACGACATAATTTAGCAAATATTATGTAATATCTCGTAGTATACAGGGTGTAAGGGTAAACACCGTTGTCACTCAAACAAAGGTAGTTGACTTAAATATAAAAATAAATGACCGAGTAACAATAAAAAAATAACGTTATTGTCATTAAAATATTTAAAAAAAAATCTATCCGACATCGTGCTTGCTAGCGAAACAGGTGACTGTCTGAGAGAAGGGTCGCGCTCGCGGCCGGTCAGGTCACGTCCCGCGCCACCCACCCGTGTTGAGATGCCAGTTCGTTGCCCTAGCACCTAGGGTGAAATACTCTTGTAGTCAAATGTAGATTTTCTTTAAAAAAAAAATAATTTCATTTTGCATTGATTTTACATTCTATAAATGAAACCAAACCACTGGTTTTAAGGATAACGGTGTTTACCCTAACAAACTGTATTAGTCTATTGATTCAGGCGTGACTTTGCGGAAATTCATTATAAAATACAATAGACGTAGATATTAGTAACTTATTCCTCTTAACTATTCCTCAAGAGTCTTATAGACCCTGTTAGAAATCGACACGTGTTTCACCTCTCAACGAGGCATCCTCAGGATGACGATTGACCAGTCGCAAACCAGAACACGACGTGTTGCCACGCCGAGCACTGGACGCAGGGACCCACTCTCGCCCACGAATTACGAGTAATTTTGTTTTTAAAATACTCATTTTTACAATGATAATGGTGCTGATTCTGTTGTTCACAAACTAAACTAAATTTAAGTTCAGTGCATCTTTTTCTTTCTATTTCATTAGGAAAAGGACAGAAGATTTTAGTTCAGTCCTGTCAAATTAATCAACGCCTGTCACTACTTAATACGAGTTTAGACGTGATTAAAAACTTGCCTACTAAAATTACTTCAATTTACGTCAGGCGCTGATTAATTTAGAATGCATTGTCCCTCAAATAAAAAAATAAACAGAATATGCTTTCATCTACTCGGGAGTTGAACTCAATACCTAACACAGCGACTATCCTACTTACTACCCACAACTATACAAATACGTCCCGTTCCACTCAGCCGATAATACGGTAAGTCCCAATATGAAGATATAAGCCCAACCTCTGTCGCCCATTAGAGAGAATGCCATAGATAATCTGAATTTATGGTACCTCACCTACCTTGTGATGGGCATTTTACCTAAACGCGTTTACACAGTGGGCCACGCTTGTGGGCAACCTAAATAAAAGAGTTCAGGGGGCTTAAAACAGTCACTTTGGCAGAATCATAATAGGAAAATATAATGAATCATCGTAAAATGTCACAAACTGACCATTCATAATATTATGTAGCAGACAGCATACATCTTTTTACTTGTTCTCTGAGTGAGTTCACAAAAACTGCGCTATAAATTATATGTTATGGTGAATAATAAAACTGTAATTATGGCCACACTATTGAATTAGGAAATTCCTGTAATGATAGTGATGATGAGTTAATAAGTAAATAATTAAAAATCATCTGCGTGCGATTCATATAACGAAATAATTCATCTGTTTGACAGTTTTCTGTGGAGATTCGTAAAATGGTCCACACATTATGAATTGCTTTTGTGTCAAATTAGAGGAATTGCTAATGACAGCTGGAAATTCAGGAAATTAAATGCTTTTAGAGGAATCGCTAATGTGACCTTTTTAGGCCCACAGTACAACCGCATGAGTGGTAGGCTAATGATTACTGCGTGCCATAAAACCAAAATCAAAAGTAATTTATTCAAACTAGGCTATGAATCAGCACTTTTCGAACGTCAAAATTACTTAACACAGTCCCCCAAAACGCCCACCCTTCACCACTTCCTAGTGCTTTAGCTGGGAAGAAGAAGTGGCGCAACAAACTCCCCAGCAGCACAGCTGTCTGTTCGTCGAGTCGTTGAACTCCTTAGGTTCTGAGTTGAGCTCCACTATTACTGACAAATGCTTGCACTGACTGGACAGGTCCACTCAAATCTGTGTGGTCTTTCCTATGGCATATGGCCTGACCAAGATTATGTCTGGACTTTAAAAGAGACTGTGACCTCTGCGTTTGTTTTGGCTTTCGTCTAATTGTATTCTCGTTGCATCGTCTTCACATGTTATTATATAATTGACGTAAGTTACCAAATATTGTAAAACATTTTTTAAAGAGTAACGATGGAGTTTCTTGCCCATTCTTCTCCATACGAAAACTACCTTTTGGAAGGGGCAACTAGAATCAGTTCTACTTCTATTTCTATGTATTTGACGTTCAAAAGTGCCTTTAATGTGCCTACTTGAAATAAATTATTTGACTTTGACTTCTCAGAGCAGATAGGAAACGCCGACCTCATCTAGCTATTTTTTTTATATGACGTGTAAAAGTTATTCCGATATCCTATTTACTGAAGAAACAATTTCATCACCCGACCTCAGACCCTGTCTCCGAACTCAAACACCCATTGACAATTTGCCTGACTCGGAAAACGAACTCAAGACCACTAGACGAAGGCGGCAGTCAATTTCTAAGATTACTATAAAACGTATTACTTTGATAGGATTACAGGTCTCTTCACATTTATACAGAAAATGTCTGGTTTAGCTCTAATGGTGGATTTGCGCCTATGCGGGTCGACTTTTGTAGTGAAATGGTCTTAAATCGGTAATAAATTTTAAAGAATTTTCGACCTTATGAAGATAAGTCTAGAGTTGATTTCATTGTGAGGTGTTTTGTAAAAGATGAATTGGTATTTTTAGCCCTTATAATCATGTTTGGAATTCTTGAGCAATCAATTTTCAACTCTGTTTTAATAGAAATTGAGTATTTATTCAGATGTGTAAATATTTGATTTAAGACATTTTGAAAGTTAGCACACGTCTGCTAGTTTGAAACAATAGAAATTTGACTTTACGGATACAGCGTAAAGTTTAAAATTGAGCGATGTGAATATGGAGGGAGTTCGAAAATTGAAATGGCAAGACGCAAGCGCGCGAAAAGCATAGTGTTGCTATCTACAAAAATATGATTTCCCTATTCAATTTTTTTTTTCAACCTTTCTGTGACCATTACCACCTAAATCACCGCACCTGGTGCTCTTCCAAGGGGTAGTAGGCAGTACAGTACACCTACACTTCTTCTTCAGTTATATTTTAGTCCCATTATGAAGCTACAAATCCAGACTCCGGGCTGTTATTAGGAAATTCTTTATGAAAAATACCATTAATTCTGTGTTGTGTTACCTGCAAATTGAACCTAGGACCATGAGTAAGTTTATCTGCTGGCTATTTCTGACCTCAACACAGTTGAACAATCTCTTGTCTCTGCAATTACTCCAGCACCCTTCACAAAAACCTCCATCATCATCATCATCTGCCTGCCTTTTCCCAACTATTTTGGGGTCGGCTTCCATTCTAACCGGATGCAGCTGAATACCAGTATTTTACATGGAGCGACTGCCAATTTTACCTCCACAACCCAGTAACTGTGTAACACGATACCGCTTGGTAAAACTGGTTGTCAGACTTTCGAGCTTCTGACGACCCGTAACGACTATCAAAGATCCACAAATGACAGCCGGGACCAACGGCTTAACGTGCTTTCCGAGGCACGGAGGAGTCTCGGTATGTAAAGATGGTCACCCATCCTCGGATTAACCCGGGCAAGCGTAGCTTAACCTGATGGATCGACCCGTGCGGCTGTTATTACTTAGCCACGAGCTCCTTACAAAGACCTCCACCACCAATAAATCTCCCATTTTTCCTTACTCTAGCAACACTCGCCCACTGACCAGCTCAAACACTTCAGTATTGTCCCGCGCGCTCACCGGAGCGGCGGTGTCGAAGTTCTCTCCGCTACACTCGCGCAGAACCACCTGTTCCATTATCCCTCGGTATTTATTTTGTTTATCCATACTTTCTTTTGTTTTGTTAAAGATTTTGAAAGGTAAGGATTGTTTTATGTTCATTGAAATGGTTTAGTTATAAATAGTTGTGAGGTATTGATTATAATTTGTGTAGTCTCATTAGTTTATTAATAACTTTGAGCGTTTTTGTAAATTGATTTTTTAAGTAAGTATTAGAATCTATGAACAAAAGTATAATTAACTAGCTTCTGTTCGCGACTTTGGCCGCGTGAAATTTCTTGTTGTAACATAAAATAATATGCAATGTCACTCTACAATACTGTAGCTTTCTATTAGTGAAAGAATTTTCGGAACTCGATCAGTAGTTCCTAAGATTGTCTTCTATATACAAACTGACAAAACCTCTTTGTAATATTAATAACTATCTGCGCCCCGCGGTTTCACCCGCGTAAGTCTCAATCCCGTGGGAATATCAGGATAAAAGGTATCCTTTGACCTTCTCCAGGTCCTGGTCTACTCCTGTGCCAAATTTCATCCAAATCCGTTCAGCCGTTTTAGAGTGAAAGCGTAACAAACAAACTCAATTTCGCATTTATAATATTGGTTAGGATAGTATAGATACAAGTAGTTTTAAGATTTTTTATAGACTCTATGAAAAAATGTATCTATCAATTTCATACATACGTATTCGGATTGGCGTCAAAATATTTTTATTTTATTTTGTAAGGGTAAACAAACAGTATAATTTTAAAAAATAACAAATAAGCTACCCACTACATAAATGTTCCACAGATTACAACATAGATTATAAACTGATGGCAAACGTGTCAGTTACGGCAAAAAAACAGTTACACAACATTTTTTTTTGTAATGCTAAACCCGAAAAGGGGTCATTGTACTGATCATTTTGAACAACTTTTTCTATAGGACCAACTTTGAAATCGCGAAAAAAAAAATCTGCTTATCCATACATTTTGTCGATTTAAGTGAACACAAATGACATGACCAGTGGGACTATGGGCGCCGGCATAGGTGTCGAAATCAATGTGCAGCAAATATTGTTTTATTTTTGCAATTGTTGTATTCTACAGTCTCCACACAAAAAAGTTTCACGAGTCTAAAAGATCAGGAAACTGAGAAAAATAAAGATAAGTATTCATTAAATAATTCTCGATATGAGATGGCGCTAGGCGTTGTGGTAATCGAGTTTTTGACAATAATTGTCGCTGAGACACAGATACTGAGATGAGATTGCGACTTGAATTGGAACGTTTTTAGATACGGGAATTAGGCAATCACCGCCGCCCATAGCAGGGTTTTTGCTGATGCATTGCCACCCTTTCCCCAAATAAACGCTGCTTTATTAAGTTTTGCTGGCTCACATGCAATCGAACCGCTATGTCAGATTGTATACCTTCAGTCTTGTTGTTATATAGTAGGTATTGTTCCAATGTAGTTTAAGTACATACCTGATTATTCAACCACCGGGCAAGTCTCGCTTGCAGGGGTAAGGTTAGCATTGACATAATATGCCTTTGAACCCGCCTTACGAAATATACCACAGTTTATGCATCTCATCATAATGTCCATTTAATCGAATCGTAGAGCAAAACCGAAGAATCCTTTTTATATAGCAATGGTAATCAGGCTTTGAAGATAATTATCAGTTCGTAACTCAGTTCGTAAATAATAGCAATGGTCGTTAGAAATAGAACACAATAATCGCACAGTACCTACACAACGAATATGTAAACACAACGTGACGCCAAGATCGGATGGATCGGTAGGGATGGTGAATTTCGATCTGAGATCGATAAATGATACTCGATTTTTTCTCGAACCTAAAACACTAAAATCGAAATCATTTGATTGCCTCGTTGGTCTAGTGGTCCCAAGGCGCTGTGCCGGGGAATCGCACCCAGGACCTCATGCTCAGCTACACCTGAGCATTAGGTCCTGGGTGCGATTCCCTGTTCAGGCAAAGTGTTATTGGGTTTGTTCATCTGGAATATCTCAGTAGCAAGTGGAGTCCGGATTTGCGCCCGGTTGATGTAAATAGGCTCGCCCCCTAATGCACGAGACTTACAACACAACTAGCAAAATGAGGGTGTATAGGTACATCTCTCCCTTCAGGCATTAGAAGCGAGATGTTATGTTATGTTATTATTAATCAAACACAGTTATAAAAATATTTTTGAATTGATATATTTTTCAAAAATATTTTTTTTGTGAATCGATTTCATGCTTTGACTCTAATCGATTAATTGGGGATTTTATGAAAAAGATTCCTACATTGTGCCTTTGGTCCCGCCACTAATGTCAGATGCACTGATGCGTTGTCAAAGAAATAACAGTCCTTTATACACCAAATGTCAATAAAAACCTAACCTGTAGGCGTGCAAACTTAGATTATAAAATGTAAATAAATCAAATTAATAAAAAACAAAACATGCATTATAATATATTATTCCATGTCATTTATTCTCTTGATCGAAAATAACTCGTTCTTATTTTATTTTTCCCCATACTGTTTAGCTTATTATGGTTACCGGATGATTATGGATACAATGGAACGTCAAAATCGGAAAGTATTATAGAGTGCTTTTCATCAATAAAGTTCCTATGCCGTAATGTTGGCACTTTAACAACGGACCTATTAGGTGGCGCCGTAACGTACAAAATTCGTCATACAACAGGGGAACCAACACTACGGCATAGGATGAAACGCACTCTAAAAGAATAGCGGAAGCAATTAAACTACTGTTTATGCAGATATTTTAACCTTGGCTTTATTCGGTATAATTTATCCATGATAAATTAGATCTTAATTTTTAAATCATAGTGTAAACACTGTAATCCTGCACAAGTTCCTGAATTCGAGTGCAGGAACTGGTCATGTCCTTTAGGGAACAGATTTTTTTTAGCGCGCGCTTCCCCGTCTGCCTGTTACACACTTCCGTCCCTTTTAACGAAATCACTCGCACATATTGCAGGAAAGCGGGAGGAAGATTAGGACCTACAATAGATTTATTTTTCTGTCCAATCTACGTCTTAAAAAAACAATAACACAATATAGTATAATAACTGGCAAAATGTGGGTGTAATAAAAATAGGCAGGTAAACCTCTGCTTAACCTTTCGGGGAAATATTGGCGTGATGTTATGTTACGTGATAAGGCAAAACAGAGGCCCTAGACAAAGTGATATTCTATCATCGATAACGATGATGGAAAAGGCAAAAATGTATAGGACTGACATAAGCTATCGAAAAGCTTATGTCAATCCTGATGAAAGTCGTTGTAGAAATACGAAACGCTTTCGAAGCGATTGTCACTTGTCTAGGCCCTCAGTACCTTCTCTTGCTGTCATGTAGGCGGGTAATAAGAATTCCATGTATTAAAGAAGAACGGCAGATTTGGTACCGCCAACTTTAGTTGGTGTTTCGCTATAAGACATTCAGCACTTATAAAGGACCTTAAAGTAATTCTTTTTACGTATTTATTATATTTTTAGAACTTTGGAAACGTTTAAAAAAAGGGATTTTAAAAATGATAACAATTAAATAACTAAACGTTAATTTATTGACAACAAAACGCAATGCACATTTTCAAAACTAGCCATGTGTAAAATAAAACCATATAATGGTTGATGAAATGATATTTCAAGAAAATCATCTGTCACTTGCCAATGGCTTCTTTGCTAAGGGATTATTAGCAATAGTCTATACAACTCGGTGAGCATCTTGGCTGTTCTTAACGTCGACAGGATCAACCACAGACTAAATATGAGGAATAAAAGGAATAATAGTGACTAAGTAGGTTTTAGTTTGTAAACAACCACATTTGACAATCAACTGTCATCTTACAATATACCTACTTATCTACCTCAAAATGTAACCTCTCATACATAAAATAAAGTAAAATAACTTTTGAACCCTAACTTCTAAAAATCGGATAATTTATAATCTATTTATTGATGATATTATCTATCGACTAAATATAAAAACTATACAAAACACGAAAATTAACAGCGGTACTAAACTTCCATACTAGCCTGCCAATCTTCTTTGAGTTTGAAACTCCAAAAAAAAACCGGCCATGTGCGAGTCGAACTCGCACAAGAAGGGTTCCATATCACCGTACAGTATTTAGCAAAAAAAAGCACGCTTCTTGGAGACCCCTTAAATTTTTAACTTATTATATTATTTGTTGTTTCAATGGCAACTACCTATTAAGATTCATGGGATACAGCCTGCTTAGGGTATATAGGGTTCCCTTTGACACTCTTCGGATACGGATTTCTAGAAACACATTATTAATTCATATAACTTTGTCACACACACAGCTCTTATAGACTGAAATATAAAACAAAAGCCGACACAGACTGCACTAGACTAAAGACTGAACAATTGGACAAAAGAACTTTTTAATAACTAACAGCTTAACTTAGCGAACAGCTTTCATAGTCCCTTTGAAACTTTTAAACCGATTTCAAAAAGAAGGAGGTTCTCCATTCGTATGTATGTTTTTTTTAACCCAAAGGTCATTTTCTTTGGTATTGTTTGTCAAATCGTTGAGCTCCTTAAAGTCTGAGTTGAGCTGCACGATTACTGACAAATGCGTGCACTGACTGGACAGGTCCACTCAATCTGTGTGGTTCTTTTCTCAAAAGACCATTTCAGACGCTAATCTACATGGTCTTCACCTGATCTGACATGATCTGACCAAGATTATGTCTGGACTTTAAAAGAGACTGTGACCTCTGAGTTTGTTTCGGCCTTTCTTCTCAGAGTAGTCAGATAGGAAACGCCGACCTCATCTAGTTTTAAAAATGTGATTGATGTGTAAAAGTGTTTGTACAAACCTACTTCCAGAAAATAAATCATGTATCATTCATTGCGCGATTACTCCGCCAATTATGAATTGATATTGATGATTCTTTTTTTGTTTGGTAGGTCATGCTTCAGAGGTGGTCCCATATAACTTTGCTTGCGTATTTTTTCAGTTAGCTTCAATATTACGTATTTTTCCCACTTAGTATATGTTGACGATGTTTTAAGTTACTCTGTCACTGTTATTTACATAGCAGGTAGTGGTATTCGAATTTATGTGGTGTAGATACCACAACAAAATAGTGGGAAATAAAAATTTTATACAAATAAAAACAACTGACTTCCAAAAAAGCGAAAAATAACTTTAATTTCGTATGTCAGTGACAAAAACTGGAAACCAAAGACACCGACTTCCGAAATTAAAGTTATTTTTCCCTTATAGCGTTTTTTTTTGGAAGTCGGTTGTTTTTTTACAACATACAAATTTTAACAAAAAAACGACCGACTTCCAAATTTTTTTTTTGAAGTCGGTTTTTTTTTTTGTAAAATGTTTTATTCTAGTGTTGGTACGAGCTGTAAGACCCAGCTCATAGCATGTTGTATTAATGCGATTGCTTAATGGGCACAAGCACGACTGCTGAACATTGGGTTCAGGGTTCATTGGGAAATTGACAATTCTTGCCTGTTCTTGTCACACAGGACAGATGAACGAATGACAGCCCCGACCCATGCCCTATCTTGCTTTACGAGACACGGTTTCTCAGAGAATTATCGTCCATTTTCTTCCTTGCCACATTATAGTATGATTCCGGTATAAAATCGGTAGGGAGTCGCATTTCTCGTATAATAAAATACGAGATTTTATTTGTGCCATGAATCTCGGGTTCAAACTGTGAACAGCACATAAATATTTTATATATTCTTGAATTTCTGAACGGGTGAGCTGTATTTAACATATCTGGTTATTATACATTGAATAAAAATTTTTTACAAAAAAAAAAACCGACTTCCAAAAACGACACTAAAAAAGTGAAAAACAACTTTAATTTCGGAAGTCGGTGTCTTTGCTTTTCAATTTTCGTTTTTTGCCACCGACTTCCGAAATTAAAGTTATTTTTCACTTTTTTTGGAAGTCGGTTGTTTTAAGCATGACCTACCAAACAACAAAAATAATCATCAAAATCGATTCATAATTGGCGGAGTAATCAGGTAACATACAAAAAAAAAAAAAACATACAGACGAATTGAGAACCTCCTCCTTTTTAAAGAAGTCGGTTAAAAAGCCATTGCATTTTGAGGTTTCTCACTCTGGATTCTTTTCAGTTCTGTTTTTTTACTTATTCTATCCTGGCCATCGTATTTCTTCACCTTATGTTTACCGCAAAAAAATCGCCGATAAAATATAGACTCTCAGTATGCTTCTTCTCTTCTTTCTTCTTCTTCAAGACTCTCACGGATCGGACAGGGTTCTTGTTACACGCTGTATTCAAACAAGTATCATTATTTATGCGTTTGCACCAGAAAACATTTAGCATGTAGGTGTTTCGAAACATGTCACATGAAACAAATCTCATTACTTGTATTGTTGAACTTGCGTTCGCACTGTACGAAACATGAGTAAGTCTTAAGACAGATCTCAAGATTTGTTGTAAACTGCGTTCGCACTGTCTAGAAACATACACAATAGACATGTTTTGTATAAAGATTTGTCACGTTTGCGTTCGCACTGTTGTTTGTTTATGTCAATTTATGTCTCGCAACTTGTCTATTGCTCGATGTTTAGTGTTATCCGAGTATGGTGGTAAACATCCCGTGTTTATATCGAAACATAGAGTGGTCCAAAGTAGACACGATGAAGTTTATAGAGCTTTGGCAAGGTTTTCCATGTTTGAGGAATACAAAATGTGTGGACTATAATAACCGACCAAAGTGTCAAAACAAATCTAACAACATGTTACTAGATTCATACAGATACATTTTGATACGAAATTGGTTTGTAAAGACATGTGGCGAAACATGTCGAGTGATATGAAACGTCAAACATGTTTCGCGACAACAAGTTTCGTGACAATGCGAACGCTAGGCGATACACTGACAGAAAACAGAGATTTCAACATGTTTTTATGTGAATGTTTCGCCAGGGCAAACGCACGGTAAGGCTACACGTATGCTGAGACGCAGGTGACGCAGATCCACGAAACGCAGGGAAGAGCAGATTTTGTAATGCATGAACGTACAGCTGCGGCGCAGGCACGTGGACGCAGACATGTCGTGTCCTGCGTGTGGTTGTAGAGCCGACACAGATATCTGCGCGACGCACTGCGTCTCAAACGTGTGACGACTAGCTGTCAGCAGGCGTAGCATGAGTACCGTTTTGTCGACGGAAGAGTAGACGAAAATTACGTTTCCTGTAGATGGTACGACGACAGCAAAGTAGGAAGAGTCAACTGCATGTTTTACGAAATTCACTCTTTTACATTAATTCCACTCAGAATTCTTTGTTTTGTCATAGGATTTATCGGTTGTCAGTGTGATTTTGACAGTAAGGATAGAAAACTTTCTTCCGAAATAGTCTACCTACAAAAAGACGTAGACAAAGATCGTTAGAAATGAAAGACAAAATGACAGATTGTAGAAAGATTTCTACGGTGGATGTCAAAAATGAAGAAACCAACTGTCACTTTGTATAGAAAAAGCTATGTCTATTCTTCGTAGAGATAGAAAGCGCCATGCTACGCCTGCTGTACGTTCATGTAATACAAAATCTGCTCTGCGTGAACTTGCTTCACCTGCGTCTCAACATATGCTTAGCTTTAGCCTTACTCTTGCCGCTTTTGAACGAATACTTTCTACCTAAACATTACAAAAAAAAAACAACCGACTTCACAAAAAACACTAAAAAAGTGAAAAATAACTTTAATTTCGGAAGGCCGTTTTTCAATTTTCGTTTTTTGCCACCGACTTCCGAAATTAAAGTTATTTTTCACTTTTTTAGTGTTTTTTTGTGAAGTCGGTTGTTTTTTTGTTGTAAAAACTTTTTTTCACTTTTTAGTTGTGGTACCTACCCCACATAAATTCATATACCGTTATCTGCTATGTAAATGAAGACTAAGATATCGTCTACATACGCAAAGTGGGAAAAATACGTAATTATTGAAGCTAACTCAAAAACTACCTACGCAAGCAAAATTAATAAAATTTATATGACACCACCTCTGAAGCATGACCTACCAAACAAAAAAGAATCATCAAAATCGATTCATAATTGGCGGAGTAATCGCGTAACATACACACACAAAAAAAAAAACATACAGAATTGAGAACCTCCTCCTTTTTGAAGAAGTCGGTTAAAAATGATTTGTTGTTTAACGATAGATTTTTGTTGGGCCGTTTCAATTTTTAGGGTTCCGTACCTCCAGAGGAAAAAACGGAACCCTTATAGAATCATTTCGTTGTCCGTCTGTCTACCTGTCTATTTGGCTGTCAGTCTGTCAAGACCCTTTTTCTCAGGAACGCGTAGAGGTGTCAAATTGAAATTAATATCAAATAAGTAGGTTTGTGGTCCTTTGGAGCTACAAAAAAAATCAAGCTTTTTTACTTAGCCACGTTGACTTAGAGTCAACGTGGCTAAGTAAAAACAGCCGCACGGGTCGATCCATCAGGTTAGCCGGGGTTGGTCCTTGGATGGGTGACCATCTTTACATACCGAGACTCCTCCGTGCCTCCGAAAGCACGTTAAGCCGTTGGTCCCGGCTGTCATTCGTGGATCTTTGACAGTCGTTACGGGTCGTCAGAAGCCCGAAAGTCTGCATCCAGTCTTACCAAGGGGTATCGTATTACCCAGTTACTGGGTTGTGGAGGACAGATAGGAAATCGCTCCATGTAAAATACTGGTATTCAGCTGCATCTGGTTAAGCTGGAAGCCGACCCCAACATAGTTGGGAAAAGGCTAGGATCTGCCTAGCCTTTTCCCAACTGATTGATTGACTTTATTTTCGGTCAAAAACGGATACTTATTTGTGAACTAAATTCGGTCGGATTTTACTTTACTTTTGAAATATTCCTGAAACTTGTACCGATCACACGCTGCGATTCTCGCTGAATTCAATGGAACAGGCACGAAACTAAAAAGGTTTAAAAAGTCACTTCTATATTGGATCGGATGGGAATCACGTGCGCATTGAGAATCCGGTGAATACAACCTTTGACATTTCGTGCAAGAATTCCAGTGAATTGTAGTTCAAAGTGTATGTACTCGTAGATACTGTATTATCAGAGGTAGATTACAATAGATTTTTAGCAATCAAAGTTATTTAAAAACCGGCCATGTGCGTGTCAGACTCGCGCACGAAGGGTTCTGTACCATCCATACTAATATTATAAATTCGAAAGTAACTCTGTCTGTCTGTCTGTATGTTACCTTTTCACGCCTAAACCACTGAACGAATTTCGACATTTGGCAAGGATATAGATGGCATCCTGGGGAAGGACAGGGTATTTATAGACATACCACGCGGGCGAAGCCGCGGGCAGTAGCTAGTTATCTATAAAAACGGCAAAAATATCACGTTTGTTGTATGGGAGCTCCCTTAAATATTTATTTTATTCTGTTTTTTAGTATTTGTTGTTATAGCGGCAACAGAAGTACATCATCTGTGCAAATTTCAACTGTCTAACTATCACGGTTCAGGAGATACAGCCTGGTGACAGACGGACGGCCGGACGGTCTTAGTAATAGGGTTTTTAGGGTCCCAATTTACCCTTTGGGTACGGAACCCTAAAAACTAACTGACCCCATAGACGTTGTCCTGTTCAAGTTCCGGGCAATTTGGAAAAACCTGATACGGACTATAAAAAAAAAAGAATTAATTAAATTGGTTCAGCCGTTATTATGTGATGCGCTTACAAACAAAAATCAATCTTCCTAGCCTTTTCCAAACTATTTTCGGGGCGGCTTCCAGTCTAACCGGATGCAGCTGAATACCAGTATTTTACATGGAACGACTGCGCTTACAAACAGCATTTCATTTTTAATTTTATAAATATGTGAAATCTATAAACCCGGCCGAGTGCGATTCACACTTGACCGGGTTTTTAAAGTTTATTATAAATTGAATATTTTTATAATATAATAGCGGCAATAGAAATACACAATCTATGAAAATTTCAACTGTCTACTTATTACGGTTCATGAGATACAGCCCGCTGACAGACAGACGGACAGCGGAAGCTTAGTAATAGGGTTCCATTTGGCACCTTTCTGGTACGGAACCCTAATAAAATACACACACTAATCCAAAATACCGAAAAGCTTCGTATTCAACAAATTAAAATAATAATAAAAAAAGCGAAAAAAAAAGTTAAAAGATTGGCTTAATATGTTATAAGCCAAAACATTTCATTATTGCATCGCAATGGCTCTTTTAGGAAGTATTTTAACACAAAAAAGGCAAAACAATTATTCCCAAAAGTACGTTCCACAGAAATGTCGGGAAAACTATTTAATTTTATACGAAACTCGCGACTATGTAGTTTTGTAATAACGACCAGCGCTTACCAGGAGTTGTGGTCAGCTCCCAGTCTAACCAGATGCGGCTGAATATCAAAGTCCAAGTATTTTATTTGTCAGAAACATATTCTTTCTTTCTCAAAAAAAATACTACAATACTAATTTTGGAAGTCTTTGAATCTTTATTTTAGTTTTTTGTAATCGACTTCCGAAATTAAAGTTATTTTTCACTTTGACGTGTTTTTTTCGGCGTTTTTGGCTCGATCGGAACCATTACGCGTGCTAGTCCGATTCGCAGTTAGCCGGTTTTTTACATTTAGGGAAATTCTCAGTTCCAGCCTGGTTGCCTTCTAAGATGATACGTGAAATTTAACTGGCAAAATGTGGGTGCACTGTGCAATATGCACCTCTACCTAACCTTTCGGGGATCGAAGATGTACCTAATGATCTTGAAATATTATATAAATAGAATGTTTAGTTAATTGATTCAGGCATGACTTTGCGGAAATCCAATATAAAATGCAATTGACGTATATTTATCAAGAGTCATAAAAACCCCGTAAGAAATCGACACGTGTTTCATCTTTCAATGAGGCATGACGATTGACCAGTCGCGAATTCGAACACGACGTGTTGCTCGCCTAGCGCCGGACGCAGAGCCCGAGAGCCTCTGCGTGACTGCATGACTCTTGAGGTATTAGTTAAACGGAATGGGTTATTAAATATATCTCATCTGCCTAGCCTTTCCCACTATGTTGGGGTCGACTTCTAGTCTTACCGGATGCAGCTGAATACCAGTATTTTACATGGAGCGACTGCTTATCTGACCTCCACAAACCAGTAACTGGGTAATACGATACCCCTTGTCAGACTTTCGGGTTTCTGACGACCCGTAACGACTGTCAATATCCACGAATGACAGCCGGGACCAACAGCTTAACGTGCTTTCCGAGTCACGGAGGAGTCTCGGTATGTGAAGATGGTCACCCATTCACGGACCAACTCCGGCAAGCGTAGCTTAACCTGATGGATCGACCCCTTGCGGCTGTTATTACTTAGCCACGAGCTCCTAAAAAAAGAATTAACTAAATTGGTTGAGCCGTTATCAAGTGATGCGTTTATTAAATAGTGTAGTATTATAATAAAATGTTTGCCTAAATGCCATTATCTCAAATACCTACTCCTGGTTTTGGTTTAAATGCTCAAAGAAATATTTAAATAGTGCTGTGCTTGTAAAGTATCCCAAATTGGTGCCGACAATGTGGTGACACTTGTTTGCTAGTGTTGTGCTACTGCGGCGCCGGCGTCGAGGTATCGATAAAGTGATATTATTATGAATGTAATTTCTTGAAGCTATTTCGGGTTTCTGACTACCTAAAGCTACTGTCAAAGATCTATGAATAATAGCGGGGACCAACAGCTTAACGTGCTTTCCGAGACACGGTGCAGTCTCGGTATGTAAAGGATAGTCACCCATCCACGAAGTGACCTCGATAAGCGTACTTTAACTTCGATCAATCCGTGGTGCGGTTATTACTTAGCCACGAGCTTCTCAACAACCAGCCAGTCCAACTAAAACTTGACGTACCCCAACCACTACAAAGTTCCAAACAATTTCAATAACAAAACTATCGATACCCGGCCCCACACTATGACCGCTGGCATTTTTCCTGCAGCTATAAAGTTTCTCGGCACATTTGAGTGCGATAAAATTAAAATAATGATCGCTGCACCGCTCTGCGCTGCACTGGCTGGGAGATCCGACTGTTTGTAACGTTATAAACGTTAACGTAACGGTTACCTCGTTACGTTTCGGTTTTGTTATTTTTATTGTGTAACTGTCTTATGCCCGAAAGTCTGACAACCAGCAGGCGTAGCATGGCGTTTTCTATCTCTACGAAGAATAGACATAGCTTTTTCTATACAAAGTGACAGTTCGTTTCTTCATTTTTGACATCCACCGAAGAAATCTTTCTACAATCTGTCATTTTGTCTTTCATTTCTAACGATCTTTGTCTAGGTCTTATTATATGTAGACTATTTCGGAAGAAAGTTTTCTATCCTTACTGTCAAAATCCCACTGACAACCGATAAATCCTATAATAAAACAAAGAATTCTGAATCGAATTATGTAAAAGAGTGAATTTCGTAAAAAGTGCAGTTGACTCTTTCTACTTTGCTGCCGTCTCGTACTGTTTACTGTCTACAGGAAACGTCATTTTTGTCTACTCTTCCGTCGACAAAACGGTGCTCATGCTACGCCTGCTGTCTTACCAAGGGGTATCGTATTACCCAGTTACTGGGTTGTGGAGGTCCGATAGGCAGTAAAATACTGGTATTCAGCTGCATCCGGTTAGACTGGAAGCCGAGCCCAACATAGTTGGGAAAAGGCTTTGCAGATGATGATGAACTGTCTTATGCATTTAAACTTTAAAAAGGCTTTTTTAACTTTTCTACATCGATGGTCGTAAACGCTACTACTGAGCATAAGGTCTTGGGTTTGATTCCCGGGTCCGGCAAAGTGTTATTGCGGTTTTCCATCTGGAATTTCTCAGTAGCAAGCCAGATTCTGGATGGTATTAAGCTCGCCTCATATTACATGCAAACAATAATAGTAGGCATAAGTAAGTAACTAGTCAGACTGAATGTCAGACAAATTGATCGATAGACTTATTTGTCTTGTTTGATCGATCGCTTCACTAACTGTCATGTCGGTACAATAATACCAATGTGACACATCGAATTTTTTCTAAAAGGAAAAAAATAACCGGCCAAGCGCGTGTCGGACCTCGCACAGTGAAGGGTACCGTATTTGGGATGAGTTTATCCCGTTGTAGTTGAAAAACATGTTCTCCCATACGTCGATATACGTCACGCGGTCAAATCTCCAACAAAAAATCAACGATAGTAATCGCAAAACAAAAATGTGATAATGATAATAGACAAATTAACGATTTTCGGATGTTTTTTTTAACTTGTGCTTATAGGAGTATGAGGAACAGGGTGTAAAGTTCACTCATCCACCATAGAAAAGGGAGGATCCTCCGACCAGACGGGTGTTATGTCTGGCGGGCAACTGCCCAATGATTGATGTTGGGTTCTTGTATATAAGTCCACTGCACGGTAAACTTTAATTGCGCGATGCAGGAGTTATATGACGTCAGGATTTTTGTGTGACGTCAGGTCTTTGATCCGTAGTTCGCATGTGGCGATGTGGATACCGGCACAGTGGGATCTTGCCTCTTGGCTTTCATGATTCTAGGAATATCTCTCACACATGCCGTTTTCCTCACGATGTTTTCCTTCACCGTTTTTGAAGCGCACCTCTGACTTTTCGGATACAATACGCACATGAATCCGAAAAGTCAGAGGTGCGTGGCTTGGGTTCGAACTGGAGACCTATGACTCGGCAGTCTGATGGTCACACCACTAGGCTAACACTGCTATGAGATAGACTGCTGCTATGGTCACTGAGATGACGACTGATAGAGATGTATGGAAGATGAAGGCATGCTGCGCTGACCTCTGATACATTGGGATAGGCATAAGCATAATCAGCCTATAATGTTCCCACTGCTGGGACACAGGCCTCCTCTCTTCGAGAGGGTGTGGGCTTTTTAAGGGCGCACCCTACCTCAAATTGCTTAGCATGATCCTCCGTTATGCCGAAAATACTGCAGCATTAATTTTGAAATAAATATATGTTAAAGTTGAGGATTGATGCTAGGTCCTATGTTTGGCGAAAACACGATAATATAAAATTTTCTCTATAGAAAAAAAAATCCAAAGTTACCTCTAAACAGAACTATAAGTCGCTGGTATTAAAAAAATACTTCAAATTACATTATGAAACTAGTGCGCGTTGGTAGATGTCTCATGTCTTCGATTTTGGTTCTAGGACATGCCGGTTTCCTCGCGATGTTATCCTTCAACGTTTTGAGAGCAGTGGTGATGAAATAATTTACACAAAGTAAAGCGCCTGTCAGGGTTCGAACCTACGACCTACAACTCGTTAGTTGTGGCCATTACCACCGCTGCTCGCAGATATTTGGGATAAGGGGAGGAGCATAGAGATATAATTTAGTATCTCTATGGGGAGGAGGGTTTATTTATTTATTTTATTATATTACACACAGTAAAATACATAGAGATACGACATAATTATATGTTAGCTAAGTCAGTGGTTTCTTCGACATAAATAATAATGCATTTAAAACCACGGCATTGTGGTCAGTTGAGTCCGTCTGTCTTTTCCAAACTATGTTGTGGTCGGCTTCCAGTCTAACCAGATGCTTGATAATATTTTAGCATTTCTAATGCATTCTGTAAATTCTAATACCTAGTTAGTATAGTTGGTCTAGGGTCGTAAGCGTCCCAGGCGGATTCCCGGCCACCATAGGCGCGGGCTTGCGGACTGCGAGCAATGGGTAGCTCACCGTCCGATTAGGACCAGGCCCGGGTCGATGGCGCGTCGTGTTCCACGCGCGCCTCAAAGAGATGTCAGCACAATTGGCGGGGTCCGCTAGGACCGATGCCAGGGTTGCGGGAAAGTCCGAAAGGGATACCGGGACGTTGGCAATAGGCAACTGAAGGAACACGGGTGGGTTTTAGTCAGTAAGAGTCTGACACGCCCTACCGCAACAACATCAAAAAAAAAAAAAAAGGGTCGCAAGCTTGACTACAGAGCGTTGGGGTTCTGGGTTCGTTCCTTAGCTTAGGCAAAGGGTTATTGGGTTTTTCCAACTGGATCTTTTTAGTAGCAGCCCGGGGTCTGGATTTGTGCCTGATTGATGGCAACAGGCTCGCCCCTATTATATACAATTTAAAAATAACTGGCAAATCAAATCAAATCAAAAGTCATTTATTCAAACTAGGCTGAGAATCAGCACTTTTCGAACGTTAAAATTACATAAGACAGTCCCCCAAAACGCCCACCCTTAACCACTTCCTAGTGCTTTAGCTGGGAAGAAGAAGTGGCGCAACAAACTCCCCAGCAGCACAGCTGTCTGTTCAGTTGTAAATTCTATACAAAAGTATGCAAAATCATTTACATTACGCAACATAAAACAATGCTGCCAGCCTTTTGGGCACCTTTCCCATTGACAGCGATGCGGACGAATTCTTTGATGCTCAATGAGCCCCTCCCCTTTATTTTTTCTTTTTAATTTGTTATATATGTAATTGTTTTTTAGTTAATTTAGTATAATAAATGTAATAGAATTTACTAAGTTCCAAAGTTTACATAAAACATAAATCTAATTATTAGCCATATGTCAGCTAGCACACGCCAATATAGGTACCAACCAAAAAAAAAAGAATAATAAATAAAAAACGAGAACTATAATATGCACTCAAGCAGAACTAAGTAATAAATGTAAACATAAATTAACTAAATAAAAGCCTCCAGACACAAAGGGCGTGCCCGCCTACATATAGCTATTTATAGCTGCAACTGGAAGTTATAAATGATAATCTAGGACCATCGAAGTAAAATAAATAAAAATGAATTTCTAATACTTAACATTAACAAAACCGAGATCAGCAAGACGACCAGTCACCACAAGCAGCACCCGTTCACAGGTACACCTCCTAGCTCATCGGGAAACCAGACATGATATTTATGCCGTTATGTTATTTAAAATCTGTATTAAAAATATCTTAATCATAGATGAAGATATCAAGTGAAGAATTCATGATAGGTATATGTTTATCGTTTATTTATAAATCCAACATGGCCGACTCTCGGTCGGTGGATATTAAATAAAAATCCACTTCGCTACAAATGCATCGAGTCTATAACTTATTTTCTGATGGTGTAGGGTTGGCACGCGGGGAAATGGATTTTAAAATAAAATGATGTCAAAATCCTAACTTTATATTTTTCCTTTAAAAGTGTTTTTTAAAGACACTTATAAATTACATTTTTAAACATTAGAATATAAAAATATTTAAAAATTACCTTTTCACGCCTAAACCACTGAACGGATTTCGATAAAATTTGGCAAGGAGATAGATGGCATCCCGGGTAACGACATAGGCTACTTTTTATCGACATACTACGCGGGCGAAGCCGCGGGCAGAAGCTAGTAATGTTATAAATGCGAAAGTGAGTTTGTTTGTTTGTTACGCTTTCACGCTAAAACGGCTAAACGGATTTAGATGAAATTTGGCACGTGGGTAAACCATGACCTGGAATAGAACATAGGATACTTTTTATCCCGATATTCCCACAGAATCGTGACTAACGCGGGACGATCGACTTCGATCTAAATACGTTACGGAACCCTTCGTGTGCAAATCCGACTCGCACTTGGCCACTTCTAGCAAAGGAGGTTTATCAAGAAATCATAATACCGATTAATTAATCGTTAAATTCTAATCAATATTTATTAATACATAAAAACGCGTACCTTCTTAATTTTCTTATTTGTCCATTATTTTTACTTACCTTTCGCAATCACAATATAAAATCACACAATTTTACCCAATTTATATAAATAATCGAGCGCCAACCCTACTCTTCCTTCGTCCGCTCACAGACCGAAAAAGAAAAAAGTTTTTAATGTGACAATTTTACCTCGAAACGAAAGATAAAAGATGTATTTATATAAAGATAAAAGATATCTGAACAAAAACTTAGACCTTCCGTAAAGATAAGGGTTTTAAATGGGGAGTACTTGTTTTATTTTGTTTTTAAGTAATGTTTCATGTTTCTGAGGGAATTTGAAAAAGTTTTTGGTAGAATAGAGATGTACCTACAGATATTATATTTATTTTTACAGGGTACCTAATATTTGTGGAATAATTCGGACTTGGACACAATACTTTTCATAATAAAATATTTTCATATTATGTTTCTGCTAAAGTGACCGTTTTTAGCCCCAGTAGTTGACTGGACTAATATGCGTTATGAACATAATTAAGTGAATCAACCGTAGTTACAGATCGATTCAAACTTAATGGCGGCTCGGAAGTTAGCTTTTAGCTGCGCAGTACCCCACCCCTCACCCCCGCTGTCACATGAAATTGTTACTGCGCAGCGACTCGCCTCATGTTCCGAGCCGCCATTAAGTTTGAATCGAACTGTATCTTGGAAATAGTTAGAATAAACTTAGGTACGTAACCATACCAGTGTAACCATACATTCACAGTTATTTAAACATCATAATAGTTTACACTACACAACATACATGTTTGTTCACTAATCCAACCCGCAGTTTCAGTTTCACTCGTGTTTTATTTATATTTAAATAACAAACAAAACGAGAATGTTTGCAGTCAATAAATACAGGCAGCTATGTCGTGTAACGAGTGCAATTTATACAGTAACACCACGCCTTGTTTCCCCGTAGGGTTAACCAGAGGTGTAGCCATAGTGTCTGCAACCACATTTCGCCAGTTATGTCGGGGAATGCGCTAGGGTGGCGAAATTCAAATTTTCTTACGTTTTTTGCAATTTGCAGGTCAGTATCAGGTTGTATGTTGATCTAAATATAATTAGCGCTCGTAACAAATATGGATTTACAGAATTATAAACATTAAAATCAGCAATACAACTCTCTAAGCTCATGTAAGTGCATTGAATGACTGTTTCATGAAATCATGACATTTGGCACTTTCATGAACTTAGATTAAAATTAAGATTATGCAAGCTATCTTGACTTCATTTCCCAGCTTTTCGACTTTGGAAGTCCTCTTGAAGTCGATCTCTAATATGAATGAAACATGAAGTTCTTCCGTTCATTCCTAACGAGGACATTTGCATGAACAATAGATGCAGACATCGCTGTTTGTTACCGTTCTGGATCGTCTCTACGAAGAATAGACATAACTTTTTCTATACAAAGTGACAGTTCGTTTCTTCATTTTTGACATCCACCGTAGAAATGTTTCTACAATCTGTCATTTTGTCGTTCATTCCTAACGATCTGTGTCTAGGTCTTTTTACCCGACTACGGCGAAGAAAAAAGGAGGGTTATGATTTTGACCGGTATGTATGTATGTATGTATGTATGTATGTATGTATGTATGTATGTTCATCTGTTCCCTCCTATCTTCCAAACCACTTATCACAATTTGACAAATGAGGTATCATTAGAAGCGTCGTGATTGTCCGCTGGTTATAGGCTATGTGAAGTCACATTAAAAATGGCGCCCTTTAGAGGACATAAAGTGAGGAACTTAAAAAAAAATATGGTTTAATCGTACCATGTTGGTTATCAAATGAAAGGGCTTAATGAGCACATTTCAAAAATATATATATTATAACCCCAAAAGAATTAAAAAAAAAATCAAGTAACAAAAACTAAAACCCAACTACGACTTAAAAGGTATAAACAAGACACCACAGACAGACAAATTAAAAATCCGGAGTCACACGTGTTAGGGCATAAATCGAACAGACTACGTGTGACTCCGGATTTTTAATTTGTCTGTCTGTGGTGTCTTGTTTATACCTTTTAAGTCGTAGTTGGGTTTTAGTTTTTGTTACTTGATTTTTTTTATATGTAGACTATTTCGGAAGAAAGTTTTCTATCCTTACTGTCAAAATCACACTGACAACCGATAAATCTTATGACAAAACAAAGAATTCTGAGTCGAATTATGTAAAAGAGTGAATTTCGTAAAAAGTGCAGTTGACTCTTTCTATTTTGCTGCCGTCTCGTACTGTCTACAGGAAACGTCATTTTTGTCTACTCTTCCGTCGACAAAATGGTGCTCATGCTACGCCTTCTGTAGCGAAATAGACTGGACTGTAGACTATTTTATTGTAATTTTGTATAAATAATGGTTAAACGTGTTACTTCTTTTAAATTGACTTAAGACAATCAGGTTCTTTTCGTGTAACTACTACAAGTACTAACTACTTTACACATGTGTGTTCCTTTAACACAGTCATTTTAGCCTTTTCCCAACTATGTTGGGGTCGGCTTCCAGTCTAACGGGATGCAGCTGCATGCCAGTATTTTACATAGAGCGACTGCCTATCTGAGCTTCACAAACTAGTAACTGGGTACTACTATACCCCTTGGTAAGACTGGTTGTCAGACTTTCGGGCTTCTGACGACCCGTAACGACTGTCAAAGATCCACAAATGACAGCCGGGACCAACGTCTTAACGTGCTTTCCGAGGCACGGAGGAGTCTCGATATGTGTATGATCGACCCGTGCGGCTAACACGCTCCTCATTGCTTGTGGTTTTGTGTACAATTAAATAATGTTTAACCGTGTTTCTTCTTGTAAACTAACTTCACACAATCAAGATTTTTCGTGTAACTACTTAACACATGTATTTCCTTTAACGCGTAGGCAGAAGTATGAAGTACACCAACATTTCGCCAGTCATGTCAGGTGTTCAGAGGCCCTAGACAAAATGACATTCTATCAGCGATAACGATGATGGAAAAGGCAAAAATGTATAGGACTGACATAAGCTATCGAAAAGCTTATGTCAATCCTGTTGAAAGTCGTTGTAGAAATACGAAACGCTTTCGAAGCGATTGTCACTTGTCTAGGCCCTCTGGTCTCTTATAATAGAGGGCAAGACTATTGACATTAACCAGTTTATAAGGTTATTTTTATTATTATAGATATTATAAGTCTTTGTTAGTTCTTAAAATTCTTGTTTATAAGGTCATAACGTTGAGTTCCTTAAGTTCTGAGTTGAGCTCCACCATTACTGACAAATGCGTACACTGACTGGACAGGTCCACTCAAATCTGTGTGGTTCTTTCCTCAAAAGACCATTTCAGACGCTAATCTACATGGTCCTAATATGGCCTGACCAAGATTATGTCTGGACTTTAAAAGAGACTGCGACCTCTGAGTTTGTTTCGGCCTTTCTTCTCAGAGTAGTCAGACAGGAAACGCCGACCTCATCTAGCTTATTTTTACATTTTTTTTTAAATATTATGACGTGTAAAAGTGATTCTGATATCCTATTTACAGAATAAAAAAATAATTTCATTAAAAAATTATCCCTTCCATATATCTTAGAAATTCCTGTTGGAAAAACTTAAAAACACCACTACAGCAAAGAGCCATTCTCAGAAATTCTATAGAGCTTTTATGTATGACTGACTACTCTTACAAATAAACTACGTATTAGCTAAAGGTCACAGCTTTTACCCGACTGCCCCAGAAGGAGGGTGTAATGTTTTATGCTCTTAACCTACAACCCAGCTAACATCTTAACTAATCCAAAATAAAATTATATATTCGAAAGTAATTCTGTCTGTCTGTCTGTATGTTACCTTTTCACGCCTAAACCACTGAACGGATTTCGACAAAAGGCAAGGAGACTTATAATGGCATCCTGGGGAAGGACATGGGCTACTTTTTATCGACATACCGAGTTTGTTTGTTTGTTACGCTTTCACGCTAAAACAGCTGAACGGATTTGGATGAAATTTGGCGCAGGGGTAGACCATGACCTGGAATAGGATTTAAGATACTTTTTATCCCGATATTCACACGGGATCGAGACTTATGCGGGTGAAACCGCGAGGCGCAGCTAGTAAACTATATGTGACACAGTGCGGTAGGCTCAACGCTCGTAACGTGAGGTAGTAAAGACAGACTGCTACTGAATTGTATATGAGTAGTGTACCGATGTAATATTAGTAATGACTGCTGAGACACTAGAATGAGACTTACTGCTACATGTTTCTTACTTTTAGTAACTTCAAATTAGAATAATTAAGGCGAAAGGTTAGTCCGCGAAATTCAAATGGTCTTACGTTTTTTGCAATTTGTAGGTCAGTATCAGGTTGTATGTTGATTCAATTATGATTCGCTACCGTAACAATTATGGATTTAGAGAATTATAAACATTTGAATCAGCAATACAACTCTCTAAGTTCACCTCAAATAAGACTACATAAAGTTGAATTTTAATAACGTAATAGTTGACATCCAATATTAATAACACATCAAGCACATCCACTGGGAAATGCAAACGTGACGAAATATATCTTTAATAAAAAATATGATATTTTTAGTGTTCCGTACCCAAATGGTAAAACGGGACCCTATTACTAAGGCTCCGCTGTCCGTCCGTCCGTCCATCCGTCCGTCTGTCACCAGGCTGTATCTCATGAACCGTGATAGTTAGACAGTTGAAATATTCACAGATGATGTATTTCTGTTGCCGCTAAAAACCGATTGAAATAAATATTTAACGGCAAAAAAATCACGTTTGTTGTATACAACCCATACAACAAACGTGATTTTTTTGCCGTTTTTATAGATAACTAGCTTCCGCCCGCGGATTTCTCCGCGTGGTATGCCGATAAAAAGTAGCCTATGTCCAACCCCGTGATGCCATCTATCTCCTTGCCAAATTTGATCGAAATCCGTTCAATGGTTTAAACGTGAAAAGGTAACATACAGAAAGACAGATAGACAGACAGAGTTACTTTCGAATTTATAATATTAGTATGCATGTTACGGAACCCTTCGTACGCGAGTCCGATACGCACTTGGCCGGTTTTTCACTTACATTTTTTACTCTATACTCCATCAACTAGAGTGGACACCTTCACTGAATTATATATACACGACAAATGTAATAAGTTCCCTCCTCGGGAACGTTGGCGAGGGATGAAAAACTGTAGGACATAACATATTCATCATTGAAATGGGATGACTGCGTCTGTTTATGGCACGAGTGATCAGTGATGGTTCTTGTACGATTCACACGTTTGGAAAAATCAAAGACAAAGTCAAATAATTTATTTCAAATAGGCACATAAAAGGCACTTTTGAACTTCAATACAAAGAAATAGAACTGATTCTAGTTGCCCCTTCCAAAAGGTAGTTTTCGTATGGAGAAGAATGGGCAAGAAACTCCACCGTTACTCTTTTAAAAATGTTTTACAATATTTTGTATACATCAATTATATTATATGTGAAGACGATGCACCTACAATAAAGTGTTAAGGCTCTTACATACTGGGGCGATTCGTCGCGCGACGCGTCGCCGCCGCATTGTTCGCCGTGTGGTTTTCTCAGAAATTGTTTTGTTAAAATTCGCGTCGCGCGACGAATCGCCCCAGTATGTAAGAGCCTTTATCAAAATAAAACGTCTCTTATTCATATTAGACTGAGAATTACCACTTTTTGTACGTCAAAATCTAATTTCTAACTAATATTATTAACGCGAAAGTTTGTAAGTATGGATGGATCGATGGATGGATGTTTGTGACTCTTTCACGTAAAAACTACTGAATGGATTTGGATGAAATTTGACAAACAGATAGTTTATAACCTGGATTAACACAGGATACTTTTTATCCCGATATTCCCACGGGATCGAGACTTACGCGGGTGAAACCGCGGGGCGCAGCTAGTTACTAATAAGACAGTCCCCCAAAACGTCCGCCCTTCAGCACTGCCGAGTGCTTCAGCTGCAAGAAGTCGCGCAACAAACTCCTCAGGGGTTTTTTTTTACTCTTGGGTTTTCCTTAAGGAATTTTGTAGTAACAAAAAAAAAAACAACCGACTTCCAAAAAAAAAGTGTAAAATAACTTTAATTTCAGTCGAAAGTCGGGTGTCTTTGCTTTTCAATTTTCGTTTTTTGCCACCGCCCTTCCGAAATTAAAGTTATTTTTCACTTTTTTTTTGGAAGTCGGTTGTTTTTTTTTTTGTAAAAAGTTTTTATTTTTCACTTTTTAGTTGTGGTAACTACCCCACACAAATTCGTATACCGTTGTCTGCTATGTGACTGAGTCAATTAACATGTCATCAACATACGCAAAGTGGGAAAAATACGTAATTATTGAAGCTAACTCAAAAACTACGCAAGCAAAATTAATAAAATTTATATGGGACCACCTCTGAAGCATGACCTACCAACCAAAAAAAGAATCATCAAAATCGATTCATAATTGGCGGAGTAATCGGGTAACATACCTCCTCCTTTTTGAAGAAGTCGGTTACAAAGAGTTTGTATTTGTGCCCGGTTGATGACATAGACTTGCGCCAACAAACTGACACAGACCTATCAGACTTAAACTGAACGACTTTCTTTTATTATTATAATCATTCTATGATTGAAACCCTAGGGTCATGGGGTCCGAGTGCCCACTTGGTTTTTCAAGACATCGCCAAACGCTTGGTCGACGCTTCACGTGACCAGAGGGCTGGCCTATTTTTTGGGCAAAGAATCAGCATTGCCATACAACGTGGCAATGCTGCCAGCCTTTTGGGCACTTTTCCTGTTGACAGCGATGCGGACGAAAATTGATAATTTTCCCTTGTACATAATTATTATTATAGATATTATTAGTGACAGTTTAAAAATATTTTGTTGTATATGTACTTACTTGATTGAAATGCTGAAATTCCTACTGTGGTATAATTTGATTGAAATGGAAATGTTAGTTAGTAGAGGTATCTACATATCCTAATAAACTTTATTTAATCATACAATCTAATTTGTTAGTAATTACATACACACTTTATTTTTCTATCTTTTTTTTTTTACATTTTTTTTTTGTTTTATGTCCAAATAAACGTTATTCTTCCTTTCAACATCTTAATCGCAAAAAAAATATCAGCTGTCCCGTTTTATAACACAGAAATAATATCATTTGAAATTAAATGAAATTGTTTATTCTGTAAATAGGATATTGGAATCACTTTTACACGTCATATTAAAAATAAGCTAGATGAGGTCGGCGTTTCCTATCTGACTACTCTGAGAAGAAAGGCCGAAACAAACTCAGAGGTCACCGTCTCTTTTAAAGTCCAGACATAATCTTGGTCAGGCCATAAGAGGACCATGTAGATTAGAGTCTGAAATGGTCTTTTGAGGAAAGAACCACACAGATTTAAGTGGACGTATCCAGTCAGTGCAAGCATTTGTCAGTAATAGTGGAGCTCAACTCAGAACTTAAAGAGCTCAACGACTTTATCAGTTGGGTCAAGTAGCTAATGAAGTTTACTACACACCTCTGTCTACCCCTTTGGGGACTACAAGCGTAATGTTACGTTGTATCTCTTTCATATTTACGTCATGTTTTCTGCAGATATTATTGATGTGACCACTCGACTCCTATTAACTATTCAGCAGACGGACGCGACGCGTTGAAACGTTAAAACAGATATTTTTTCTGTTTCAGCTATAAACAGAAAAAATATCTGTGTGTGGGTAATATTCGTGAAGACAAAGTCAAAGTCAAATAGTTATTTCAAATAGGCACATAAAAGGTACTTTTGAACTTCAAAAAAAAGAAATAGAACTGATTCTAGTTGCCCCTTCCAAAAGGTAGTTTTCCTTTCAAAACGTAGTTTGGATAGCCAGTAATATTTTGTATTTATGACAGTAAATGTTATAAGAAAGTAACTTTGTCTGTATGTCTGTGTTTTTCACGTATGACGTGAAAAACACAGACATACCAGGGACATACGAGGGATTGCCGGGGTTGCGGGTTAGTCCGAAAGGGATACCGGGACCTTGGCAACAGGCAACTGAAGGAACACGGGTGGGTTTTAGTCAGTAAAAGTCTGACACGCCCTTCCGCTCCACCCAGAGCGGGAGAAGTCATTGGATGATTTCCCACCCTCAAAAAAAAAAAAAAAGGGACATACGAGGGATGCGTTAAGGTAGCTCGCGAAATTCAAATCTCTCCTATATTTATTTGCTAACTAAACTTATAAAAGTATAGTTCAGTTAGTTCGTTGGTTGTTAAACCTGAAAGTTTGCCTTCCAAATTGCTTTATTTTCATCATAGACTCGCTTTTTAGGGTTCCGTACTTCAAAAGGAAAAAAACGAGAATTTACCATGACCATGATTTTATATTATTAAATTACCTAATGTTAGAAGTAGCGAATGTGGCATCATATTGAATGGAGAAAAACTGGAATTTATTAATCAAACAGTTTTCCTGGGAATCACGCTAGACGAGAAATTACAATGGGGACCCCATATAACATCTCTTGCGGGGCGGCTAAGCTCGGCCGCTTATGCTGTCAGAAAGATAAGACAGTTAACAGATGTAGAAACCGCTCGTTTGGTCTATTTCAGTTACTTCCACAGCATTAAGCAAACAAAAAACAATTATGATTGTTCTTGAGCGCGCACAGAGATCATTGCTAAAAGTCGCATTTAAATTTCCCTATCGCTATCCCACCAAAGATCTATACGATGAAATAAAGGTCATGAGCGTTCGTAAACTTTATGTCTATGAAGTCTTACGTAGATACCACAGACAGGTCATTCCGATATTACCAAAATTGATTAAAAGAAAAGTACAGTGTCCAGTACCTAGAGCCAACACAAAATTTGCTAGCAGAATTTACAACGTCCAAGCTCCACGGTTATACAATAAATTAACGCAGTCCATTCTTAATATCAGATCATTCAGTAATAATCAAGTCAAAAGTAAAATTATTGCATGGCTGAATGACATGGACTATGAAAAAATCGAATCTCTTTTTGCTGTAACTGTGTGAAATATACACTCAATTACGAACACGCTCACCCACACACATCCACACACATATTCACTCACCCACACACATATACATATATATACACACACACACAAACACACCCTCACACACATACTCTCAATTGCACATACATTCTTTTTTTTTATTTTCTTTTTATGGATTCTTATTTTCTAGCTTTATGTTATATTGAAATCGATAAGATAGTACGTTAAAAATATGGACATATTGTACCTAGATTTAATAGTAACACGTTTGTGAAGGGAAGGAACTGACCTTCAAGATACAGTATTTTACTAGTTTGGAGGTCAGGGTCTCACCTCAAAGATATTGTAAGATGTTCATAATAAAGATTATTATTATTATTTTTTCTATTCAATTTTTTTCTCGGCCTAGCCGGGTAGAACTAATGGCACGGGCCTAAGCCAAGTGTCCATCAGTGGGGATAATATTGGATACTGCGTAGTTATCCGTAGTAGGCTGTATATTAGCCGAAGCTGAATTTGGGTGGGAGTAAGGGTGCAAGTTGTCCGACTCACACTGGGAATTTTCGTACTAACCTGCATGTATTGAGGATCACTGCCTTCTGCAGCAGGTGGTACATGGTAGGTGGGAGATTGAGGGAATTAAGGGACTGATGCAGCTGTTTGGGTATTACTCCTGTTGCAGATAGCACTATGGGCACGATTATGACTTTTTGAAGATGCCAAAGTCGGGTTATTTCGTCTTTCAGTTCGGTGTACTTGGATAGTTTTTCGGCTATTGTAGTCTGTAAGTTATGTGTATTTGGTACGGCGATGTCTATTAGGAACCCAGTTTTATTTACTTTGTCAATTAATGTGATATCTGGTCTATTAAAGTGAATTGTACGGTCGGTTAATATGGCTCGGTCGAAGTACAATTTTGTTGTTGGGTTCTCTAATACCGTTTCAGGGTTGTATTTATAATAAGGTACTATAGTGTCTATAAATTTGTATTTATGAGCTAGTTTTTGGTGTATTACGTTGGCTACTTGATCATGACGATGTTTGTAGTCTGTCTGGGCTATTGATTTGCATGCGCTGGTTATATGTTGGATTGTCTCTGGTGAACTATTGCATTTTCTACATATGTCGGTTGTTAAATTCTTTATAATGTATTTTCTGTAGTTTTTAGTCTCAATAACTTGGTCTTGTATTGCTAGCATAAATCCTTCAGTCTCCGGAAAGAGTTCGCCTCGATTTAGCCACGCGTTCGACGCATCTTTGTCGACATTTAATTGGCATAAATCTTGGCGATGTCTACCGTGTAGAGACTTCTGGGTCCACTCTAGACATTTGGTTTTGTCATCAGTCACTCTTTCGTTTTGCTGTTCAGTTGTGTCTTTAAGATTAAGAGGTGTTAAGTGTTGATCGTTTTGTGCTATTAGTTTGTGAAGTGTGGAAGACGCAGTTTTATCAAAGAAGTATTTTCTGAGGGTAGTGATCTGTCGGTTGTGTAAATTTAAAATGTCAATAAGTCCCCTGCCTCCCTCCTTCCGCGGTAGTGTTAACCTTTGCAGGCATGATCTTGGGTGGTGTTTACGGAATTTAGTCATTGTTGTATTAATTTTGCGTTGCAGGTTTTTCAGGTCTGTTTTGGTCCAGTTGATTACACCAAACGAATAGGTGAGTACAGGTATAGCAAAGGTATTAATTGCTTTTATTGTGTTTCGTGAGTAGAGTTGCGTTTTAAGAATAGTATTTAATCTATGTTGGAATTGTTGTTTTAGTTTCTGTTTGGTCTCTTTATAGTGTATCTGACTTGATTGTATGTATCCTAAGTATTTGTAAGTATCGTGCTCATCCAGTGGTTCTATCTGTTCGCCTGTTTCTAAGGTGTATTGGTGTTGGTAGTTCTGACCTGCCCTAACTGAGTTTATTTTGCATTTATCTATGCCAAATTCCATTTTTATGTCGTTTGTGAATTTCTCTGTCAGGTTAGCTAACTCGTTAAGCTGGCTCTCCGTTTTTGCGTATAGTTTAATGTCATCCATGTACAGTAAATGGTTTAAAATGCCACCCTGGGTTTCATGTTGTCCATTGGTAGCAGTAGAATTTAAAGGGATTCCTAATGAGGTTGCATTTAATATTTTAGACAGGGGGTTTAGAGCAAGGCAGAACCATAGTGGGCTGAGTGCATCTCCCTGGAAAATTCCCCTCTGTATTTTAATTGGGCTGGTGTCTATTGTTTCGGTTGGTGAAGTGAGTCTTAGTACTGTAGTCCAAGTTTTCATCACGGTCTTGAGGAATGTTACAACAGACGGGTGTATTTTGTAAATTTCTAAAATTTGCACTAGCCATGAATGGGGTACAGAGTCATAAGCTTTTTTATAATCGATGTACATTGTAAAAAGATCCGATTTGGTTTTATGGACTTTTTTTAAAACTATGGAGTCTATAATTAATTGTTCCTTGCAGCCTTGGCTATATTTTCGACATCCTTTCTGTTGTTCGGCAAGGATGTTATTGGCGTCAATGTGCTCGTATATCAGTTCAGATATACAGGATGTGATGATCTTATACAAGGTCTGCAAGCATGTAATGGGTCTGTATTTCGCTGGGTTAGAGAGGTCGTCACCGTCTTTTGGTATCATAAAAGTTGTTCCAGACATTATGTAAGAAGGTATTGATTTGGGGTCTTGGATGAATGAATTTATAAAATGATATAGGTAACAATGAATTGCTGTAAATTTTTTGTACCAGTAACTATGGATGTTGTCTGATCCGGGAGCTTTCCAATTATGTAACTTTGTCAGAACTTTATGAAATATTTCCGGGGATATGCGCTCAAACACCATTGGCTGAATATGTGTGTTGTTATTTGACAATTCTGATTGTATCCAATCAGCTTGGGAATTGTGGCATATAGGTTGTTCCCATAATCTTGCCCAAAAGTGTTGTAATGCCTCTGGGTCAGGAGTGTTATTTTCATTGTCACACGGATTGTTGTGTTGAATATTTGTAGTTGCCTGTCTGATATTGCGATAAAAAAGTTTTTCATTGTGTGTGAATTGAGTGTTTTGTTGTTTTCTTAACGTGCATGCTTTATATCTTCCGAGTCGGCCTGTTACGACAGAGAGTTTTTGTTTCAGTGTATCTAATGTGTGTGCTGCTTGTGTGTTTGGTTCTTCGTGTACGGTATGAATTTTATAAAGTTTTATGATCTTTTTTACATGTTTCTTTAATTTTGTACTTCTGCTGCCGTTAATAAATTGTGTCATTCTACCTATTTTCATTCGTAAATCTTTAACTTTTTGTTCTAATCGTCTTTGCCATTTTGGCTTGTATTCTGTTTTACCTCGAATTATTTCTCTCTGTTCAAGTGTTATCTTTGCCCCGTTTACCTTAGCAACGGTCCATGCGGCACAATAAATGATAGTTTGTAATGTGCTGAAATCGGTATCTTCATTAACACATTCTGGGAGTATGATTTTGTTTACGTAACTAATTATTCTTGCAAGATTTTTAGATGGTTTCTGTTTAGGAATATAAATTCTACTAATGGGGCTAGTTTCTTTAAAAAACTGGAGCGCTTGTTGGAAAGTATCATCTATTAATGGCTCCCTATCTGGGTTAATTTGTGTGTTATACAGGATTTCTGTTATACTATTTAATTCAGTGTTATCCGCTGTTTGTGTATTATGTATAGGTTCTTCTATGGTGTATTTGTCAATGTTGTTTGTTATTTGGGTATTAGTATTATTAATATTAGTAATAGCTGTTATCGTTTCTCTATTGTTGTGTGAGTTAATGTTATCTAGTCTAAGTTCTTCAGACACCTCTGACTTTAATGAATTTAATTTATCATCGGTGATGTATTTATTATTTATTATTGCTCTTCTCTGATCAGCAATTCGTTGCTCACTTAGGTGAGCAAGTGAGGGAAAACTGTTGATAAAATCTTCATACATGCGTCTCCTATAAACTGTCTCATTTCTGCCTAAATCTGTAACTCTGTAGTAAGATCGCATTATAGCTTCGTTTTGTTCACTGGTCCATCTCATTCGAGTCTGTGTTCTGTTATGTGAAGTGTGGGTTTCTAGAACTGTAGGTTGCATTTTGGTCGGTGTAGATGTTTGTTGAGTATGGTCGACAGAGTTTTGTGATTGTAGAGTAAAATGGTTTAATTGTAGTTGATCTAACTCTTCTTTTACTTCGTTTCGGATCTCATCTATTTTTTTTTGTGGTAATAATTTATTGTTAATTATAGCTCTACGTTGGTCTCCTATTCTTTGTCGACTAACCTGCATGTTCGGGTATTTTTCTATAAATTTTAGGTGGAGCGGTTCGAGATAAGTTCTTTTGTCTGTATCTAATGCAGTCAATTGAAAGTAAGTACGCAGTATGAACTTATTCATTTCAGGTGTCCATCGTCTGCGTGTACTTGGGGCACTTGTAGTGGGTGCAAGCTCAGAGTCAAGGTTGACATCATGCACAACACTATCAAGCGTGCTGGTGGTGGACAAGCTTCTTGTTCTTGTCATGTAGGAGGGGCGAGTCGAGGGGATGGATGAGAATAATGAAATGGTATCATCGCCCGTGGAATCGGTTGTGGCTTCTACGTAGTGAGCCCGCCTGTTCAACTCACTACGACCAGCTGTAACAATTTTATTGGTAGGAGCCCGCTTGCTCAACTCCTTACCGCCGATGGTTCGCATGCTGTGGCATCTAGCATCGGCTCCAGATGCGCCCCGGCGCTCCCCGGGAAGCGACCGTAAATTATATACTCTTTTATTGCTCATCTCCATAAAGGGTTACCTTTCCTTGTTAGCCGCGTAAGTTTTTTGTACAGTTGTACAGTACGCGTGTCCGCCCCCCACGTAGCTAGGTGTTCAGCTTGGACGTAAGGTAGGATTTTAGGGGGCTTATTATTATTATTATTATATTATTATTATGTCGTATGGCATTTTACTGTGGGGTCGGGCGGCTGACATTGAATCCATCTTTGTTTTGCAAAAGAGAGCTGTCAGAGCCATTTATAATCTATGTCGCCGCGAATCTCTCAGGGAACTATTTAAAAGGATTAATATTATGACGGTACCTTGCCAATTCATTTATGAGAATATTATGTATGTAAGAAAAAATCTAAATCTTTTTAATAAAATAAGTGATAGACATAATTTTAACACTAGAAATAAAGATAAAATAGATCAACCATTTTTCAGATTAGCTAAAGTACAAACATCTTTTATGGGGTACTGCGTTAAATGCTATAATAAAATACCTAGTGATATATTGCAATTAAATGAAAGAAAATTTAAAACTCATATTAAAAGTACACTTTGTAAACAAGCATATTACAAATTAGAGGATTATATCCAAGATAAGAATGCTTGGAAACATGCTGGTCTTGCTCCATAGGACAAATTCGAGGCTGGACAAAATCAAACTGGTTGCTAATCTAGTTGTAAAATTTATTATTTTTATATCATCGATTTTTTTACATTTTATTATAATTAATCTCACACACTGTCCTATTAGTATTACTTGCAAGTTTGTAGAAATATTGTGTTATCGTACGTATACTATGTGAGCACCATGTACCTATCACATATTTAATTTATTTATTTGTCATTGCTCCATTTTTAATTTTTAATTCTTTTCACCTATTGTAATTGTATTCTCGGTGCATCGTCTTCACATGTAATTATATAATTGATGTACCTATACCAAATATTGTAAAACATTTTTTTTTTTAAAAGAGTAACGGTGGAGTTTCTTGCCCATTCTTCTCCATACGAAAACTACCTTTTGGAAGGGGCAACTAGAATCAGTTCTATTTCTATGTATTTGACGTTCAAAAGTGCCTTTAATGTGCCTACTTGAAATAAATTATTTGACTTTGACTTTTGACTTTGACTTTGAATATAACTCAACCTTTTTTTTGTGTTTTTTCTTTGCGTCATGTTTACCGCAAATAAATGTATTTTCTTTTCATTTTTTTCATCAGCTATCTACGGACAACCCTGGTAAGCTACGCTTGCCAGGGTTGTCCGTAGATGGGTGACCGTCTCTACATACCAAGACTCCTCCGTGCCTCGGAAAGCACGTTAAGCCGTTGGTCCCGGCTGTCATTCGTGGATCTTTGATCTTTCTTCGTGTCTTCGTTACGGGTCGTCAGAAGCCCGAAAGTCTGACAACCAGTCTTACCAAGGGGTAGCGTGTTACTCAGTTACTGGGTTGTGGAGGTCAGATAGGCCCGAAACTTTGGGCTGCAGTAATAAGCTGCCCCTTATTACATGGGAGTTTTAACGAAGCTAGTGAAATATATGTGACTTCTCTGCCTATCCCGTCGAGTAATACAAGCGTTATGATATGTTGAACAAGAAGCCACTGAGTGTTTCTAGATTAAAATAGCTCAGACTATTTTAGAGCCTGGATCGATTAATCACAAGCTGTGTCAACTGCATCAGTTTGTGACTGGTTGACAATAGGGAATATGCATGTTTTTTTTTAATATTTTTATTCGATAGTTTGCATCGTCAAATAATAGTGAAAAAAAATACGACGGCAAAAAAGCAATTTAAAGTAGTTAAAAAAATCTTTAAAAATATCCAACTGATTTGGCGCGCTTGGTGTGGTGACGTCACAGTCCGTGAAAACAGACTAGCAACTGTCAAGTCAACGTCAAACACTCCTTTTTATATGAGCGTTTGACATTGACTTGACACTTGTTGATTGACTTGACATTTTGATTGTTATCCCGGACTGTTACGTCACATCCGCTCTTAGCCTTTTCAAGTATTTGAATTACCCACAGTTTTTTGGGACTTTTTAAAAATTAATTTCTCGCTCAAAAAGAAATTTTATTCAAAAATATTGATGGAGGCATAATTCTGAAGTAAAATAGTTTATAAAAAAATATATTTGACCCATATTTGAATCACATGCATATTCCCTATTATCAACATGAAATACTAGCTGCAACTAACTACTACTACTAACGGGCAGCTACTACTAACCACCAGCGGCTTCACCCGTGGGGTATATCGATAAAAAGTATCCAATGCCCTTCCCTGGGATGCCATCTATATCTTTGCCAAATTTTATCGAAATCCGTTCAGTGGTTTAGGCGTAAAAAGGTAACATACAGACAGACAGACAGAGTTACTTTCGAATTTATAATAATAGTATGGATCTTCACAATAATATCGTCAAATACGTGTATAGGCACTGTTTTAGAGGTATGAGGAACAGGGTGTAAAGTTCACTCATCCACCATAGAAAAGGGAGGATCCTCCGACCAGACGGGTGTTGTGTCTGGCGGGCAACTGCCCAACGATTGATGTTGGGTTCTTGTATATATGTCTATTGCACGGTAAACTTTAATTGCGCGATGCAGGATTCATGTGACGTCAGTTCTTTGATGCGTTGTTCGCATGTGGCGATGTAGATACCTCCACACTGTCACCAATCTGCCTGTATCTAGCTTTTTCCAAACTATGTTGGGGTCGGCTTCCAGTCTAACCGGATGCAGCTAAATACCAGTATTTTCACATGGAGCGACTGTCTAGTTGGCCTCCACAGCCCAGTCGCTGGATAACACGATACCCCGACTGGTTGTCAGACTTTCGGGCTTCTGACGCCCCGTAACGACTGTCAAAGATCCACAAATGACAGCCGGGACCAACGGCTTAACGTGCTTTCTGAGGCACGGAGGAGTCTTGATAGCTAAAGATGTATAGATGGACTAAGAATAAGTTTTAATGAAGGTAGTCCTACATAAACTTTGATTCATAAAACTTAGAACCGACTTTCAAATCCGACAAAACACAGTTTTAATCCCAATCCCGCCGATGTCCGGCCGGACATCCGTGTCCGGTATCCGGTGTCCGGTGTCCGGCTGCCGTCCGGAACACGACAACGCTGCTATTCGAAGCGGTATCTCTAATTGATTTCGAAGTATTAGTCCCAATTGCTGTTAGAATATTAATTTTGTAATTTTGATTTCGTCTGCAATTTGGAACTAGTTTTAATTAATTATTTGAACACGTAATATCAACCTAATTGTACTGCTTACGAATCAGAATCAAAAGTATTGTAAACTAGCTGTACCCCGCGGTTTCACCTGCATAAGTCTCGATCCCGTGGGAATATCCGGATTAAAAAGTATCCTATGTCCTTTTCCAGATCATAGTCTATCTCCTTGCCAAATATCATCTAAATCCGTTCAGTCATTTTAGCGTGAAAGCGTAACAAACAATCTCACTTTCGCATTTATAATATTACTAGCTTATGCCAGCGGCTTCGCCTGCGTGAATGTTGGATATCGTCTTACGGGAACGTACTACCGCTGGGTTTCCTACAAACTTTCCGCCCCTATATCACCCCCTATAGGATTATTTTTGAAACAAAAAATAGCCTATGTCCTTCCCCAGGATGCCATCTATCTCCTTGCCAAATTTTGTCGAAATCCATTCACTGGTTTAGGCGTGAAAAGGTAAGACGAACACACAGACAGAGTTCTTTCGAATTTTTTATATTACTTGCTTCCACCCGCGGCTTCGTCCGCGTGGTATGTCGTTATAAAGTACCCTATGTTCTTCCCCGGGATGCCATCTATCTCCTTGCCAAATTTTGTCGAAATCCGTTCAGTGGTTTAGGGATGAAAAAGTAACATACAGACAGACAGACAGAGTTATTTTCGAATTTATAATATTAGTATGGATTAGTATTAGTTTAGTAGTATTAGCATAATTAGTATATTAGTATGGATAATAAGTTAAGAATAGGATAGGAGGATTAGTTCCTTTTTGTTATATTTTTTTAGTTTATCCAGTGTCCTTGTTACATACAGTGTGCCCAATATAATCCAGTGAAGAAGTTTACTCCACAATACACGCGCGTCGGCTAGCTGGCGGAACTAATGGGTGAGTGATTATTTAATTATTATTTTTAGTTAGATATCTAAAGGAGGTGAAAACTATAGTTTTTCACAGTTTGATGGCGCAAAATCGTATGTGAACCTAATGGCCTAAGGCCGGCTATATAATTGCGTAACTTATTTTCGTTGTAAGTGCAAAAGTGCATTTTATCCGCTAACGTGGACAGAGTTTTTTAAAATTCGAACCTTTCTATTCAATGGTTTTCTATACCGCCGGGTCCACTGATAATGTATTAATACTTATTTCATGTCAGTGCTAACCTAATTTTTTGAATAATCGCACTGGCCAGCACGAAAAAAATAGCTCCAAGTTAAAGAAGTTTTCACTTCAAAAAACTTTATATAATTTTCTTTTGTATATTCAATTCACTTTCCATAATTTTGGTTCGTTTAGCAGTGCAGAGTTAGTGCAAGCGGTACATAATGCCGGATTGAGTTTTCTACCGGAAAAATTGCGCGAAAAGTACATAAAAGCGTAGAATTTGTTCAGTGCATAGAGATACCTAGCATTTTCCTCGCTGTAGTGAGGTGAAAAGTTGTGTGTTTCGCTCGGCAGCAAAGTTATTCTGCGTCTCTTAATTTTGAAACCCTCGCAACGCTCAGGATTCTATATTTGAAGCACTCGCTACGCTCATGGTTAAATCCTAGAATCCTTCGCTTGCTCAGGTTTCAATACAAGTACTCGCGCCAAAAAACAACTTTGCAGCCTTGCATAACAAATAACTATACAACGTGTTGTTTTTGATATCCCATAACTCTAGGGTTAATATTATTTAAGTAAAAAGAACACAAAATCTCCTAGAATAGGTGGTCGAAAAATGCATAGTTTCGAAGATATAAAATAGACTCTCGATGTGTATAGATAACTAAGTTTCATGACTCTTTTATTTCAACATTTAAATTACATTACATTTATTATACTAAATTAACTAATAAACAATTACATATAACAAAATTAAAAAGAAAAAATAAAGGGGAGGGGCTCATTGAGCATCAAAGAATTCGTCCGCATCGCTGTCAATGGGAAAGGTGCCCAAAAGGCTGGCAGCATTGCCACGTTGAATGGCAATGCTGATTCTTTGGACCAAAAATAGGCCAGCCCACGGGTCACGTGAAGAGTCGATTCGCTTAGCGATGTCCCGAAATACTCGATGAGCACTCGGACCCGGAGTGTTTCAACCCCAAACGGCTCAAACATATAGCTCCCAATTAGGTTGTTATATTTGCGCCGTTTGAGGTTTTCTGCTCCTGAAGCAGCCGTCCCAGCACAGCCCGCCGTGCTAGGAAGATGGGATGGCGCGAGTGTGTCGACACAGGTTGCGTCCCACACCAAAGGTCTACCCAACTTCCAGGGCATTATGGTCATTCCGTCTGGCCTCTTCCCACCGTCGCGTGTAGTTTCATTGATAAATAAGAGTCATTCATTTTGATTCAAACCAATAATTCATAATATTTAAAGCTAAGAAAATGCGACATTGTCATATTTCACGCAAGGGTGTTTTACATTAATAATAGTGACGTTTTCGAATTATTTTGTATGAAAAACGAAAACAAAAAAAAAAGATGATTGAAGAATAATTCATATGCCAGTTGGTTCTTTGATAATGGTCTCATTCATACCCTTTTTTTTTTTTTTGTGTGGGAAATCATCAAATGACTTCTCCCGCTCTGGGCGGTGCGGAAGGGCGTGTCAGACTCTTACTGACTAAAACCCACCCGTGTTCCTTCAGTTGCCTGTTGCCAGGGTCCCGCTATCCCTTTCGGACTATTCCGCAACCCTGGCAGGCATCGGTCCTAACGGACCCCGTCAGGTATGCTGACATCTCTTTGAGGCGCGCGTGGAACACGACGCGCCATCAACCCGGGCCTGGTCCTAATCGGAAGGCGAGCTACCCATTGCTCGCCGTCCGCAAGCCCGCGCCTATGAGGCCGGGAATCCGCCTGGGATTCCCGACGCCCAGGGTGTCTCCAGCGGCGGCGGTTAGGGGCGTGAGGGCGCAGGCCTTGCCTCTCCCTCACACGTTCCGCCTCCTCCTTCGCGAGCATCACTGCTTCGCAGAAGGAGGTGACCGCCTCCCATGCCCTCTCGCTCCGTACCATGGCCTGGACCAGGGCCTCAATCATACCCTAGAGTTATGGGATATCAAAAAAAACACATTGTATTCTTTAAGTGTAACCATTCAGGAATTAGTAATTAATTCAAGTGTATCGGTTGATATTTATGATGACGTACATCATGAATATCAACCGATCCACTAACAACACTAAATAAATATGAATACCTTTGTTCCTGTCGCATCCATTAAGTCTCCGTCGTGATGGAAGTATTCATTAATTAATCATTCAGAGAAAGGAACAAACAAAATGGATATTAATTATAAGTCGAGTAGGCTTTTAGCAATGTGGCGACGTTATGGTGAATAATATATCATCGAATAAAATAAAAGTTACCCATTATTTATGAGTGACGAAGATAAGAGAAATATGTGACGGATAATTAATTATTCTAGAATCTATTTTATTTATTTATTTATTTTATTATTTATGTACACACAGTAAAATACAAAAAGATACGACATAATTAAAATATGAGTACAAAGGTACTGCTTATTTCTTAAGAAATTTCTTCCAGCAGACCTGCGAAAGGAGAAATGAAAAAGAAATGTAGACAATAGTGTGTGAGAACAAGAAGAGAAAAAACATGAATATGCGAAGTCTTAACTAAAAATAACAAATATACCTACACATATACGCAAGAAAATTAACATATACTTAAATAAATACATAAAGCTTAAATATATAAACATAAATACACTATAGGTACCTATATAATAATAAATACTCAAAGTTGAGAGGAAAGATAATGCTCTTTTACACGAAGTTTAAATAGAGAAACAGTTTTCAAATCACGAATACTAGGCGGAAGTGAGTTCCACAATCTTACAGCATGGACAGAGAAGGAATAAGAATAATAGCTAGTTTTATGAGGATGAGATTTAAGGAGGGATCTAAGGTGTGATCTACACGGTGCGTCACTAGGACGAGCGTAAGAAAAACGCTCACGCAGGTAGGACGGATAAGACGGGTTGTGTAAGATGTTGAAGAGGAGACATAAAATCCGAGTGTTCCTGCGAAGGCGGATTGGGAGCCACTTGAGTTCCTTGCGAAGGTGAGAAACATGGTCATACTTTCGCAGACCGAAAACGAAGCGAATGCACAAGTTTTGCAAGCGCTCAAGCTTGTTTAATAGCTCCTCAGTAGCATCCAGGTAGCAGGCGTCAGCATAATCTATAATCGGCTGGATAAGTGTTTGTGCCAAGGAGATTTTAGTCTTCAAGGGTAGGAGACTTTGAAGGCTTTTCAACGAATGAAAAGAAAAATGTACCTTTCGACTAACCTCATTGACCTGGGCACGCCACGAAAGATTGAAGTCAATTATTACACCCAGATCTTTGGCGGTTTCGGTATATTCAATGCGAACACCATCGAGATATAAAGGCATCAGAGATGTAACATCAACCGCATTGCGAACGAATCTGCTGCCTATGAATCTAATGACTTTCAAATAATCAATCCTCCTAACCTTTTCCCAACTCTATGTTGGGGTCGGTTTCCAGTCTAACTGGATGCAGCTGAATACCATGGAGCGACTGCCTATCTGACCCCCACAACCCAGTAACTGGGCAATACAATACCACTTGGTAAGACTGGTTGTCAGACGTTCGGGCTTCTGACGACCCGTAACAACTGTCAATGATCCATGAATGACAGCCGAGACCAACGGCTTAACGTGCTTTCCGAGTCACGGAGGAGTCTCGGCATGTAAAGATGGTCACCCATTCACGGACTAACCCCGGCAAGCGTAGGTTAACCTGATGGATAGACCCGTGCGGCTGTTATTACTTAGCCACGAGCTCCGATGACTTTCAAATAAATACAAGGTTGACGTCAAGAACGCCTTCAACTCCGTTAACAGGGACACTCTGTTGGCCGAAGCAAAAAAGGTGTTACCGGATATTTTTGGCTTTTTGTGGCAGTGCTATAGGCACCCATCAAAATTACTCTATAAAGACAACGTTTTGGAATCTGCAGTCGGATGCCAACAAGGTGATCCCCTCGGGCCGGTCATTTTCAGTTTAGCTATTCACCCCATAATACAACAACTAAATTCAAAATTTAATGTATGGTATTTAGATGATGGGACTCTAGGAGGTGACGTAGATACTGTCCTAAAAGATCTCCAATTCCTTAAGCAGCAGTTCCAATCCATTGGCCTTGACCTCAACTACTCAAAATGCGAAATTTACCCTTGTGACAATACTGACAGACAATTGACTATTCAGAAATTTAACTCAATAGCCCCAGATATAAAAGTTTTGGAAAAAAGTTCACTGCACCTCCTAGGTTCCCCAATTTTAGAAGACAGTTTCTCACCTTTCATTGATGAAAAAATTAAACATTTCAATGACATTTCGGATAGACTTTCTAAAATTAACCTACATTCGGCATTCACCCTCATCAGATACTGCTGTTTCGGTCCAAATTTTATGTATTTTCTCCGCTCTTCACCTTTATGGAAAAAGCCACACCTTTTAGACAAAATTGATCAAATCATTCGGAGCACTCTAACATCAATCATAAATGTGGCATTGGACGACCGTGCGTGGCTGCAAGCTACACTACCCATTCGCTTCGGTGGGCTCGGCGTCCGCAAAATTTCCAGTGTAAGCTTACCGGCGTTCCTGTCCTCGGTCCACAGCACCGAAAAGTTAACCACAAGAATCTTAACTGCTTCTCAGGTTGACTTTGAAGTGCCGTGTTTGACTGATGCAATGAACGCCTGGAAAGTGGCCTGTCCGGGTACGGACAAGCCCGAGAACCCGTTCTCCCAGAGACAGTGGGATGAGCCGCTCTGCAGGTTGGTACGGAATAACCTCATTAATACGTCCACCAATACTGCTGAGCGTGCCCGCCTACTGGCTGTGGGGGAATGGGAGTCGGGCCTCTGGCTTCAGGCGCTACCGTCACCCAACATAGGCACTATGCTGGGTGATACCACTTTCCGGCTCGCTATAAGTCTGCGTTTGGGCGCTCCTTGTGGGGCCCCACATCGCTGTCAGTGCGGTGAAGCAGTCGACCGCCTCGGACACCATGGCCTTTCCTGCAGCAAGAGCGCCGGCCGGTTGGCACGGCACGCAAGCATTAATGACATCATCCGTCGGGCTCTTGTCACCGCCGGGGTGCCAGCTGTTTTAGAACCCAATGGCTTGGTACGCGACGATGGGAAGAGACCAGACGGAATGACCATAATGCCTTGGAAGTTGGGTAGGCCTTTGGTGTGGGATGCAACCTGTGTCGACACCCTCGCGCCATCCCATCTTCCTAGCACGGCGGGCTGTGCTGGGGCGGCTGCTGCAGGTGCAGAAAACCTCAAACGGCGCAAATATAACAACCTTTTTGGTAGCTATATTTTTGAGCCGTTTGGGGTTGAAACACTAGGGCCGTGGGGTCCGAGTGCTCATCGAGTATTTCGGGACATCGCCAAGCGGTTGGTCGACTCTTCACGTGACCAGAGGGCTGGTCAATTTCTAGGTCAAAGAATCAGCATAGCCATCCAACGTGGCAATGCTGCCAGCCTTTTGGGCACTTTTCCCACTGACAGCGATGCGGAAGAATTTTTTGACGCCCTATGAGCCCTACTTTCTATAATAATTTTTATTTCGTTTTGTATATAATTTTAGTGTTAGATTGTATATAAAAATATATGATTAACATTGTTATTAAAATAAGCTTCATGGTCCTACTAATAATAAATACAGAATATTCTGGTATCAATGAGGTGGTGGTGGTTCAATAATATTACTTGCATGATCATTTGTAATTTATTATGAGATAAACCAACCAACAATTTTTGCATGCCTATTTTAAGGTAAATTGTACAAGGATCACAACTTATTTTAATATCTTATGTCATGTACCTTCAATTTATGCAAATAAAGCTTTCTTTCTTTCTTTCTTTCTGGTAATCACAAACCGGAATAACACTTTATGCAATGATGGCACAGAGGTGACAGCCCCGAATTACGATTGTAGGTCGTAGGCAGGCGCTTTACTTTGTGTAAATTATTTCATCACCACTGCTCTCAAAACGGTGAAGGTAAACATCGTGAGGAAACCGGCATGTCCTAGAACCAAAAATTCGAAGACATGTGACTTCTACCAACCCGCACTGGGCCCGCGTGGTGGATTACGACCCACACTCTCTCTCGAAGAGAGGAGGCCTGTGTCCCAGCAGTGGGAACGTTATATGTTGATCATACTATATGACACCATAATACCTGAAGAGATAGGAACATCACTTTAATTTCGCCAGTATAAGTAACAATACCTTCTGTTTTATTTTTTCAATTAAGCCAATACAACGAACGGAAACGCTATAAAAATACTTATTGTATTTAATTTTAAAATGGAAATCTTTATCTTAAATTTTAAGCTTAGTCTGTAACTCTGTACCTACTTATTTTATTTTTAAAACATTAAACAACAACAAACAAAACAACGGAACTTCATAAAAACTGTACTTTTTATGAAAAGTTTAACTGAAACCAGGAAACAGTTGCTGTAAAGAAAAAAGTTGAAATATGAAAACACAATTTCAATGTTCTTTTGGTTAAAATTAAGTTTTGAAATGAAGATGAATTTCGTCGTCATCCACCCGATGTAAAGTGCAATATTGTTAGAGTTATAAGTAAACATAATACTGTTATGATACAAGTGCGGAAACGTTGTATTATACACGTGCGTAAGATGATTTCCGACTCGTGTCGGATACAACACTCGCTCGCTTTGCTCACTCATGAATCAAAATGCCACTCGCAGAAAATCACCTTACGCACGTGTACCATACAACGTATTACTATGCATTGTGCGAGGAAGTAAAAATAAAAGTTATTGAAAAAATAATATATTGATCATTTAAATCTAGAGTAGGTAATTATTAACGAGTTTAATGAAGTATTAGTTTTATTGCTAAGAAACTTCGTTCCTGACGAGGATTTAAAACAAAAACAACGTCGGGCTGACGACGGAGTTAAAAATTAAAAAAAAAAACTGAAAAGTAAAACGCACTAGTGCGAAAATATGGCATTTTCCGCACGATTTGGCTGCTTTGAAAAAGCTCTTGTCGAGCACATCCATTGTAAATGCATTTAAAAATAATCATTTATTCATCGACTAACAGAAAAATATCAATTGAATTGGAATACATAACATACATAATCAGCCTATAACATTCCCACTGCTGGGACACAGGCCTCCTCTCAGTGAGAGGGAGTGGGCTGTAATCCATCACGCGGGCCCAGTGCGGGTCGGATTGGAATAATTGATTAAAAATCAACAATTTTTGATAGAAAACGGACAACTTACATACGAACATTGAAAGATGAGTTATATAAAAGCTTGTAAAATAGCTAATGGTTGTTGGAAGCAGTGTTAGCCTAGTGGTGTGACCGTCAGACTGCCAAGTCATAGGTCTCCAGTTCGAACCCAAGTCACGCACCTCTGACTTTTCGGAATTATGTGCGTATTGTATAATTATCACTTGCTTCAAAAACTGTGAAAGAAAACATCGTGAGGAAACCGGCATGCCTGAGAGGGAGAGGTATTCCTCGATGGCATGTGAAGCCAAGTCAGAGGCCCTTGGGCGGCTTTAAAACTCTCGACAAAATCAAAATCAAAATATTTTATTTCACTTAAACCTACATGGGCACTTATGAAACGTCAGAAGCCTGCACGGTTCCAATTCGCCGTTTTCTATGGAGAAGAGCCGGCAAGAAACTCCATGGTTACTCTTTTAAAAATAATTGGCTTTTACAATACTTTCAAATTACAGTGTTAATAGGCATAGGAGGACAATGTAGGCCTTTCAACAAGAACCAGCACTAACCACACGAAAAACGAAGATGGTTGCACTGGCTCACAGTATCTACAGTATAAGACAAGTGACAATCGCTTCGAAAGCGTTTAATATTTCTACAACGACTTTCAACAGGATTGACATAAGCTTTTCGATAGCTTATGTCAGTCCTATACATTTTTGCCTTTTCCATCATCGTTATCGCTGATAGAATGTCACTTTGTCTAGGGCCTGTATAGAAAATTCAATCTGTTGACAACCGGCAAGCAATGCCAGTCGAGTGCCGGTCGGGTCATGCTGTTAAAATGTTAGTTAGTATTCCCTTTGAGAGAGTATTTGTGAATAACTGATGCCGTGTGATGATGGATAGGTAGGGGGGGAGGGGTATTGAAGAGAAGGTTCAAAGCTGGGCACGGGAAATAAGTATGGATGAAAAATTACATGGAATCCTAACTAATATATAAATGTAAAAGTGAGTTTGTTTGTTAGGCTTTCATAGCTGGCTTTTTAACCCCCGATGGAAAAAGAGGAGTGTTATAAGTTTAACGTGTCCTGTGTATGTGTGTCTGTCTGCGCCATCGTAACTGCCAAACGGCTGTACCGATTTTTTGGTTTTGTTTGAAAGGTAACTTGATCGAGAGTGTACTTAGCTATAAAAAAAAACGTTTATTAGATGCTGTGCTTTTGTCGGAGGTTTTTTAAATTTTGAATTTAATTAGCTTGTATTCTTTCTTGCTATATATAATTATAATTTATTTATTTTCAACTATTTTTTTCAATTTAATTTTAATTAATATTCAATAATTTATTTACCTAAATACATTAATTTGATCATAAAAATATGGTCCTAATAGTCTGAAATAAGCAGAGGAGCTCGTGGCTACGTAATAACAGCCGCACGGGTCGATCCATCAGGTTAAGCTACGCTTGCCGGGGTTGGTCCGTGGATGGGTGACCATCTTTACATACCGAGACTCCTCCGTGCCTCGGAAAGCACGTTAAGCCGTTGGTCCCGGCTGTTATTCGAGGATCTTTGACAGTCGATACGGGTCGTCAGAAGCCCGAAAGTCTGACAACTAGTCTTACCAAGGAGTATCCTATTACCCAGTTACTGGGTTGTGGAGGTCAGATAGGCAGTCGCTCCATGTAAAATACTGATATTCAGCTGCATCCGGTTAGACTGGAAGCCGACCCCAATACAGGGTGTTAGGGTAAACACCATTATCCTTGCAACCAGTGGTTTGGTTTCATTTATAGAACGTAAAATCAATGGAAAATTACAGCTTTTTTTTTCTTTTTTTTAAATCTACATTTTACCACAAGAGACGCAAGTTCGTCGCCCTATGCACTAGGGCAACGAACTTGCGTCTCAACACAGGCGGGGCGTGCACGATGTGACCTGACCAACTGCGAGCGCGACCCCTCTCTCAGTCAGTCAGCTGTTTCGCTAGCGAGCACGGTGTCGGATAGAAACTTTTTAAAATCTTTTAATGAAAATCACGTTTTTTTTTTTGTGTTCGGTTTAATATTTTTATATTTAAATCAACTACCCATGGTTTGAATGACAAGAGTGTTTACCCTTACAGCCTGTATAGTTGAGAAAAGGCTAGGCAGATGAGTCTGAAATAAACATTTTTTTTATTTTTTTATATAACTAACCAACACAAATAAACTCTAATCATTATCAATTGTAGGCTTCCGAGAGGCAGAGTGTTCCAATGGAGGATATTTGTGGGTTTTATAACTTTCACAAAATAAATGCGAACTCGTTGGGTTGTGTCTCTTGAGGGGAAAAGTTTGAATTGTTAGTACAAATGAAAATTTTACCAAAACGGGCCGGTAATAAGGTACCTACGAAAAAGGAATCTCTTTATTGGAACGTCTATTTTCGTTTGCAAGTATTACAGGGTGTAAGGGTAAACACCGTTGTCACTCAAACCATGGGTAGTTGACTTAAATATAAAAATAAATGACCGAGAAACAACAAAAAAGAAAACATTATTTTCATTAAAAGATTTTAAAAAGTTTCTATCCGACACCGTCCGCAAATTCATAACACATGAATAAATACACAATAGGGGTCGCGCTCGCGGCCGGTCAGGTCACGTCCCGCGCCCCTCGCCCGTGTTGAGACGTAAGTTCGTTGCCCTAGCGCGTATGGTGAAATACTCTTGTGAAGACTTGTGGTAAAATGTAGATTTCCTTTAAAAAAAGAGAGTTGTAATTTTCCATTGATTTTACGTTCTTTAAATGAAACAAAACCACTGGTTTCAAGGATAACACATACATCTATTATCACAGTCTGATCAGATACCGAACCGAATCGTTTACGCAGTAAATTGTATTTTTTTAAATCCTGAAACTGCTGTACCGCGGATTAGATTAGATGAAATCGCGTTCGGTTGCATTGGCGAAATTCGTCCTAAATTGCCTGACTCACTAAGCATTACTATTCTGGCAATGACTATCGTACCAATAAAAATCTACACAGAAAAATGAAAACCCATTTAGAGTACTTACCAGTCATGTCCACCTACATAACGGTTTAAAACAATCCGGCCAAGAGCGAGTCGGACTCATGCACAAAGGGATCCGTGACACCGTACAATATTAGAAAAAAACGCCGAAAACACAACGTTTCTTGTATGGTGACCCCTTTAATTTTTTACTTTATTTTTTTTTAAGAACTAACAAAGACTTATAATATCTATAATAATAATTATGTACAAGGGAAAATTATCAAAGGGCATCAAAAAATTCGTCCGCATCGCTGTCAACAGGAAAAGTGCCCGAAAGGCTGGCAGCATTGCCACGTTGTATGGCAATGCTGATTCTTTGGCCGAAAAATAGGCCAGCCCTCTGGTCACGTGAAGAGTCGACCAAGCGTTTGGCGATGTCTTGAAAAACCAAGTGGGCACTCGGACCCCATGGCCCTAGGGTTTCAACCCCAAACGGCTCGAACAAATACGTCCCGATAAGATTGGAGTATTTGCGCCGTTTGAGGTTTTCTGCACCTGCAGCAGCAGCTCCAGCACAGCCCGCCGTGCTGGGAAGATGGGATGGCGCAAGGGAGTCGACACACGTTGCACGTTTATTTTATTTTTTATTATTATTTGTTATAGCAGCAATAGAAATACACAATCTGAGAAAATTTCAACTGTCTAACTGCTATGGTTCATGAGATACAACCCGCTGACAGACAGACGGACAGCGGAGGCTTAAAATAGGATTCCGTTTGGCACCCTTTAGGTACGGAACCCTAAAATACACATCAGCCATATCGATGCCAAATAAAAGAGCACTAAATAAACAATAATCTTCTCAGTTCGTTTAACATGGCGGCCATTTTAAATAATATATGGCTGGAACGTTTGGTGGCGCCTGTCATCTGTCTACAGCAAAATAATATTAAATTTCAAGTAATGATTAGATTTAATATCTCTTTTTTTTTGTGTTTATGCCTCCTTCGCACTTTTTCTCATTGCACATCTGACATTGGCAGAATTGTCGACATCGGCACCATTGCCATAGATAAAAATAGAATAGAATAGAAGAAATAATGAATTTTAGTTAATGGTTAAGAAATAATTGGAAGTAGTAAGATAATATTAAGTTGAGGTCAATTTCCAGTCTAAACGGTTGCAGCTGAATACCAGTATTTTGAATGGAGCGACTGCCTATCTGACCTGCACAACCCAGTAACTGGATAATACGATACCCCTTGGTAAGACTGGTTGTCAGACTTTCGGGCTTCTGACGACTCGTAACGACTGTCAAAGATCCACAAAAGACAGCCGGGACCACGCTTCACGTGCTTTCCGAGACACGGAGGAGTCTCGTCTCGGTATGTAAAGAAAAAACTGAAATCATATACTTCTAAAAAAGTATCACCAAAGTGAAACGATAGATTCTTTCACTTTCTTTTAAATACTGCAACAGGTTAAAACATGTTTGTAAGTAAATAACAGGTCCACTCAAATCGTTGTGGTTCCGCAAAAGACCATTTCAGACGCTAATCTACATGGTCCTCATATGGCCTGACCAAGATTATGTCTAGACTTTAAAAGAGACTGCGACCTCTGAGTTTGTTTCGGCCTTTCTTCTCAGAGTAGTCAGATAGGAAACGCCGACCTCATCTAGCTTATTTTTAATATGACGTGTAAAAGTGATTCCAATATCCTATTTACAGAATAAACAATTTCATTTCCTGTCAATAGGAGGAGCTTGTGGCTAAGTAATAACAGCCGCTCGGGTTGATCCATCAGGTTAAACTACGCTTGCCGGGGTTGGTCCGTGGATGGGTGACCATTTTCATATCGAGACTCCTCCGTGCCTCGGAAAGCACGTTAAGCCGTTGGTCCCGGCTGTCATTTGTGGATCTTTGATAGTCGTTACGAGTCGTCAGAAGCACGAAAGTCTGACAACCAGTCTAACCAAGGGGTATCGTATTACCCAGTTACTGGGTTGTGGAGGTCAGATAGGCAGTCGCTCCAAGTAAAATACTGGTATTCAGCTGCATCCGGTTAGACTGGAAGCCGACCCCAACATAGTTGGGAAAAGGCAGGCAGATTGATTTTTTTTACCTGTCAATAGGTACGTCGTACATTTTGTATATCACTTTGAGTCGTTCTTCAAGTTGGTTTCGATCGATTGTCCTTGGTTGGGGGTCGAGTGTATTATTAAATACTAATGGTGTGAACATTACAATCATTTGGCTTTCCACTCGATTTGTATTGTTTAATTTTTTATTACGTTTCGTTCTTTATCTACACCCATGCTATAAATCCTCTATAAAAGTTTCTGAAACAGTTAGCTTATTGCCAACATTAAAACAACCAGTGTCATAGTAACCATTATATCATCCAAACGGGTGTTATAATGTTGTACTTTTCATAATGCAACTCATTTAAAAAAAAGAACGCTGTCATGCAGGCGCGTTTCACTAACAAAGCATAGTCATTTTTAAAAAAATGTAGTTGATTCGAATTCTAAAGATACGAATTCACGTGTGTCGTATCCCGCCATTTTTGTTCGATATTAGTATTGCAAGAACCTTTTATAGCGGATTCATAACATGGGTGTAGATAAAGTCTTGTATGCAACTGTAAATCATTAGGTATTAAAACACTTATTATATAACATTTGCATAAATAAATATTAGTACAGGACTGACCAAATATAAAAAAAAATATATAAACATCCAAATTGATAACCTCCTCCTTTTGAAGTCGGTTGAAAAGGAGTATAATGTTTTCAGGGTTCATGTTATTCTGTTGCTATATGTAACTTCTGTAGTTTATAGAAACGTTGGTAAATCTATATACAGATAAATATTTGAAATATATAAATTAAATTCAAGTATTTAGCTGGTCCCGTGATCGCCAGCTTGTGTGGCTTTTAATCTGAATTTTGGCGTGAAAACGTCTAATCTTCGGGACTGGTCAAATTTAATAGGATAACACGCGACTATTCGCACAAATTTTAAAACACAAGTTAGTAAACTCAATCGGTGCAAGCGTATTTCGTCCCGAATCCCGCGCGGGATTCGCTTTTGTTTAACCAGAGCTTTATTGTACATGGTTTGTTGAACATTTTAATAGGTTAATACCTAATGTTTTGTGAAAACTGTGGGTCCTGAATAAAATACTATTTTAAAGTTTTATTAGTTGTCAAAACGCGTTAGTGTTGGCTAAGACTGGCCTTATTTTTTTAATTTTCACATTAAAATAAGAAATTGATAAATCTAATTATGTATTTACATGACAATTCTTAGCCAGTCCATCTGCTCTTGTTACTAAATTAATTAAACGCACAAATGCGCTTGACGGCCAATTTTCTAAACTTACCTACTGTAACTGAAAATGTAACTTTCGCGAAAGTTTCAACACAATCTTCTATATTGAAAGGAAGCCAAGATGTTCCGAGCTTTTACAACGAGGCTCTATTGTGAACCTATAATATCGGACGGAAAATTAACCGCCTGGAGTTGGCGGCGGTTTATTTAAAATTTGTTTCATACTTTACTCCACCATTTCGAGAGGAGCTCGTGGCTACGTAATAACAGCCGCACGGGTCTCCTTTCTGTGCCTCGGAAAGCACGTTAAGCCGTTGGTCCCGGCTGTCATTCGTGGATCTTTGACAGTCGTTACGGGTCGTCAGAAGCCCGAAAGTCTGACAATCAGTCTTACCTAAGGGTATCGTATTACCCAGTTACTGGGTTGTGGAGGTCAGGTAGGCAGTCGCTCCATGTAAAATACTGGTATTCAGCTGCATCCGGTGAGACTGGAAGCCGACCCCAATATACATGGGAAAAGGCAGGCAGATTTATTTTTTTACTTTACTGCACCATTTGAGTAGTAAAGTGAATAATAACAGCCGCCTCGGTAGGTTCCTGTATGGGTGACAAGACATCACAGACAGACAAATTAAAAATCCGGAGTCACACGTATGTAGTCATAAAGCGAAGCAAGATACGTGTGACTCCATACAAAAAGTGAAAAATAAATTTAATTTCGGAAGTCGGTGGTGGCAAAAAACGATAATTGAAAGGCAGACACCGACTTCCGAAATGAAAGTAATTTTTCACTTTTTTTTGTGTTTTTTCTGTCCGTTTTTTTATGTAAAAAGTTTTTATTTAGTGTTTTTTTGAAAGTCCTTGTTTTTTTTTTTGTAAAAAGTTTTTATTACTTTTATTTTGTTTATTTATGTTTTTCCTTCGGCATCTGTCACGTCTTAAAAGAGAACGGACTGAATCCAAAATGAACCTAAGTGAATAATATATTCATCTATGAAGCGATCCAACCATCCAACGATTTTGGATTTTGGTACTGAGTGTACATAGGTATTTACTTTTCAATTTTCGTTTTATACCACCGACTTCCAAAATTAAAGTTCTTTTTCACTTTTTTGTGTTTTTTTTTGGAAGTCGGTTTTTTATTGTAAAAAGTTTTTATTAATATCAGACAACTCTGAGTAATTACAATCATAGTTGGAAAATTTCGCAGCTGTTTGTTTTGTATTTCTTCATGATAAATGCTTAGCTAATGCGTCCAAAGATGTGCCCAAATCCTACTAACATTCTTTGGGTTTACGTATATGTCTGCAAATCGTCTTTTTCTAAAATGAAATACACAAAGAACGTGGACAGACACAAACTTACATTAGATTCTCATCTGGATGATATAATAAGGATAGCATGTAGCGACAAGCCCGACCTTGACAAAATTTTGAAAAAAAAATCTAAGTAGGTATCAAAAATCGCATTAAAACTTTAACATCTTTGTTAAAACTTCTTTTTTTCATTAGTAAAGTAAATACATCGTTTACATGGATGACGTTTAAATTAAGACATATTTTTTTTTTTTTTTTCCCTTGGGATATCCTCATGGATGTTATGTCGGACTTCTACCGACTAAAACCCCACTGTTCCTACTTCTACCATGAGTCGGGGGCCCGGGAGATACTTGTACATGCGCCGCACCCCCGACTGGTATCAGCCCGCCATGCCTAGCGGGCCTCATCACAAAGTGCGGCCGATCCCACGATCGCACGTCCTCCTATAAAGGCACGCATGATGTTTTGCGTGCCACCTCTTTGGACCTGACTGTTCGGGCGACGACACAGCCCCTAATTTCGCCGCCCGCAGCCCCCTCCTTATGGTGGCCGGAGAAAGTTAAGCGCCCTTAAATTAAGACCTAAATAATTTTCCTTTGCGGCCCTCGACACCATGACTGAAACGTGTTTGTGGCAAAACTACTAAACAAAGGTTGACTGGTCTAACCCTCGGGAAATACACACGCGATGTTGTGTTGTTAAAAGTTTCTCAACAATTTTCTAGAAATTGAAAGTGCGCCAAGAAGTAAGGTTCTATCACAATAAGGTTCTATTGTGCAGTATTTATTGTGACGCTATTTATTGGACGGCAAATTAACCGTCCGAGAGACGTGGAGCGACCGGACGGGTTAGTAGGGGGACCATGCGTTGAAAAAAGGAACGGAACTGCTATTTTGTTCACTATTCCTAATTCATCAATTTGTTCAAAAAAAAAAAAACAATCTGCCTAGCCTTTTCCCAACTATGTTGGGGTCGGCTTCCAGTCTAACCAGATGCAGCTGAATACCAGTATTTTACACGGAGCGACTGCCTATCTGACCTCCACAACCCAGTAACTGGGTAATACGATACCCCTTGGTAAGTCTGGTTGTCAGACTTTCGGGCTTCTGACGACTCGTAACGACTGTCAAAGATCTACGAATGACAGCCGGGACCAACGGCTTTAACGTGCTTTCTGAGGCACGGAGGAGTCTCGGTATGTTAAGATGGTCACCCATCTACGGACCAACCCCGGCAAGCGTAGCTTAACCTGATGGATCGACCCGTGCGGCTGTTATTAATTAGCCACGAGCTCCTCATAATTCCTCAATTTGTTCATTGTTCTTAATTTTATAATAAGCCACTTACTGTAGCAGCTGACACAGAGATATCTCACACATGCAGATCATCATTAAATACATTACTTAGCCGCCACGCCTAATTTTAGTTTTTGAATTGTTTTGTTTTACTTTTAATTACGGACGCTTTTAACGTGCACCTTTTTCTACATTGTACTCACATGTATAATTTCAACATGAATGATGTAACCAATGTATTGTAACAATATTCTGATTTAAAAAGAGTGTCCGTGGAGTTTCTTGCCCGTTCTTTTCCATAGGAACCTACTACGCTTTGGAATGGGCAACTAGCTTCATCTCTCTGACTGACCGACCCCTTGACAATTCAAAAGTGCCTGTAATTGGTTTATTTGAAATAAATGCTTTGAGTTTGAGTTTGATGAATTTGTTTAGATGAATGTAGACATTATACTTATATGACAAATTAAATTAATTTTATTTTCCGTATTTTTTTTTTAAATCACTTTACTAATTTCGTCAAAAAAGTGGTGGCTCGATTATAAAAAATATATTTTTAAAAACATATTTATTTGTGATTCGGAAAAACAACCGGAAAATCAAATAAATATACCAATAATAATAATAGTCCTCCAGACCGTATTTTCGGCCACGGCGGCCAATCTCAACGGAGACTAGCCTTCGGCGCGGGAGATATTATAGTGCACAAGTGTTTGCGCAGACACAAGTGCACTCTCTCTTCCCTCACTCTCATAGTCCGATGGGACGGCAATCCGACACGACCGGAGAGAGATCAGGCGCAGGACCAACGGCTTAACGTACTTTCCGAGGCACGGGGGTATCACACCGCCAACTTCCAAACTCCGGGCTGTTACTACGAAATTCCTAATGGAAAAATCCAATAACACTTTGCCCGACCCGGGAATCGAACCCAGGACCACACGCTCTGCAGTCGCGCTTGCGACCACGAGACCAACGGGGCAGTTAAATATACCAATAGGCACACTGTAGCATAACCGTAAATTCCCACATTTCACAAGCAAGCCGTCACCCTACATTTGGCAAGACGCCTGTCAGAATTGCTTTCTCACAACGAATGGTTACGTTCAAACGACTTTTATACGACTTCAGACTTCAAATACATACAAAACAAGAGAATACCGGACTTTATAAAGCATAGACAATTCTTTATGGTTCGTGGGTTTAGTAACATTTATGACTTAGGACTACGTGAAGAGAATCAGTCTTACCAAGAAGGGGGGGGCCAGTAACTGGGTTGTGGAGGTCAGATAGGCAGCTGCTCCATATAAACTTCTGGTATTAGGCTAGCTGCATCGTTGAGGAGCTCGTGGCTAAATAATACGGCCGCACGCTTGCCGCGGTCGGTTCGTAGATGGGTGACCATCCATTAAATATCGAGACCCAGCCGTGCCTCGGAACCTGCTATCTTTCGCAGATCTTTGACAGTCGTTACGGGTAAAAGCTCAAATAGTCTAACAACCAGTCTTACCAAGGGGTATCGCATTACCCAGTTACTGGGTTGTGGAGGTCAGATAGGCAGTCGCTGCATGTAAGATACTGGTATTCAGCTGCATCCGGTTAGACTGGAAGCCGATCCCAACATACTTGGAAAAGGCTAGAGCATTTCTGATTTTACATTACAACTGGTGAAAACACCTCTGCTTATCGCTTTAGCGAATACAAGCTTGAATTTTGTTAAATAATAGATAGTTAAGCTAATAATACTGTGACCTAGCGTGGTATTTTTGATATATCGATTGGTCTTATTAGCGGGCCACGAACAGAGCGGGGAGCGGAAGAGATTATGACATGAAATTGAATAATTAATTATTCATTCAGGCTTGTAGGTGAACTAAACATTAATTTAATGATGAAAAGAGCTTCCTGTACGTCGATTTAGTAAAATTCAAACAACAACTTCGCATCTCACATCGCTATTCACTCTCACTTCGAATTTTGAATCGGCTTCGAGTGCGAAGTGAGCGTCGAAGTGACGGGGGAATTACCTTACTGAATGCCACTTCTTACGTCATCTCATACTTTATCTGTCAAAATCTCACGATCAATTTAGTTTTGCGGGAAAGTCTGCAAGGGATACCGGGACCTTGGCAACAGGCAACTGAATGAACACGGGTGGGTTTTAGTCAGTAAAAGTCTGACACGCCCTTCCGCTCCGCCCAGAGCAGGAGACTTTCGGACTTTCCCGCAACCCTGGCAGGAAAACCAGCATGCCTGAGAGATATTTCTCGACGACATGTGAAGCCAAGTCCGAGGCCCTTGAGCGGCTTTAAAACTCTGACACCAGGGGGCCTAGACAAAATCCCTTTTCTGTAAGCGTTAACGCCAAACGGAAAGATCAAATTGTATGGAGTTGACAACAGCAGTCACGTGACATCTCTAAAGCTAATGTCAACTCCAAACAATTTGATCTTTATGTTGGCGTTAACGCTTACAGAAAAGGGATTTTGTCTATAGCCTCTGGTCAGTTTCAAATCGCTCCTCCCCCCCGCTGCCCGCCTGGCCCCTCATACCACAACTGGCGTAGGAAGTAATCAGCCGATTGCTTCCGCCGCACCCCCCAGTTCCCGCCCTCACCCCCGCCGTCGCCTGCGACAGTAAAAGGGAGTTATCGTGGATGTAGTTCAGCGAGACCACTCCTTTAGACGTGATAAGGGAAGGTAGTCGAATCGTTATGATAACTACTAGATCTATCTGGCCTTTCTGGCACTCGTTTTCAACCGACTTCTTCGAAAAGGAGGAGGTTTTGTGTTTATGTTACGCCATTACTCCGGCAATTATGAATCGATTTATTGATTCTTTTTTTGTTTGGTAGGTCATGCTTCAGAGGTGGTCCCATATAAATTTTATTAACTTTGCTTGCGTAGTTTTTGAGTTAGCTTCAATAGACGATGTTCTATGTGACTCCGTCACTGTTATTTACATAGCAGGCAACACAACTAAAAAAGAGAAAAATGATAACTTTTTACTAAAAAAAAAACAAACTTCTTCCAGAAAAGACACTAAAAAAGTGAAAAATAACTTTAATTTCGGAAGTCGGTGGCAAAGAACGAAAATTGAAAAGCAAAGACTTCCGAAATTTAAAGTTATTGTTTACCCTAACCCGAAAAGGGGTAATTCAGGGTACTCAGCATTATCAGGAACTATTACCTACTATGGGAGTAACCCGGTCAGGGTTAAACCCGTTTTTTTTTTGTAAAAAGTTTTTATTTTTCTTGATACTTACCCTAGAATGGAGGAGCTCGTGGCGAAGTAATAACAGCTGCACGGGTCGATCCATCAGGTTAAGCTACGCTTGCCGGGGTTGGTCCGTGGATGGATGACCATCTTTACATACCGAGACTCCTCCGTGCCTCGGAAAGCACGTTAAGCCATTGGTCCCAGCTGTCATTCGAGGATCTTTTACAGTCGTTACGGGTCGTCAGAAGCCCCAAAGGCTGACAAAACCAAATTTTACCAAGGGGTATCGTATTACCCAGTTACTGGGTTGTGGAGGTCAGATAGGCAGTCGCTCCATGTAAAATACTGAGATTCCAGTCTAACGGGATGCAGCTGGATACCAGTATTTTACATGGAGAGACTGCCTATCTGACCTCCACATCCCAGTAACTGGGTTATACGATACCTGGAAGACTGGTTGTCACACTTTTAGGCTTCTGACGACCCGGCACGACTATCAAAGATCCACAAATGACAGCCGGGACCAACGGCTTAACGTGCTTTCCGAGTCACGGAGGGAACATACCCAGGAATACACGTGTAATATTAGATAAAATAATCTTATTCGGAATCTTTTTAAAAACGCTGTTTCGTACGTTGACGGTAAAATCTAGCTACGACTTCTAACAGACATATCTTACGATAAAATAAAATGACAAGACACTTCTTCGGACAAGTTTGTGCGAAGCAATTTGTACTATCTCACAATATACGTAGAACAATTTGGAATTTAAAATGCATTTGTTTTACAGATAGAATCGTAGAAGACGTTTTACTTTTTTACAATTTAAATCCATACTAATATTATAAATTCGAAAGTAACTCTGTCTGTCTGTATGTTACCTTTTCACGCCTAAACCATTGAACGGATTTCGATAAAATTTGGCAAGAAGATAGATGGCATCCCGGGGAAGGATATAGAGTACTTTCTATCGAAATACTGCTAGTAAAAATATATTTTAGAAGCATGAATGTGACTTTGAAGCTGAAATCTAAATAGGATTATTATAATATCTAAATAGGATTATTATAATATCTAAATAGGATTATTATAATATCTAAATAGGATTATTATAATATCTAAATAGGATTATTATAATATCTAAATAGGATTATTATAATATCTAAATAGGATTATTATAATATCTAAATAGGATTATTATAATATCTAAATAGGATTATTATAACGTGTATTCTTTCTCGCGAGCAATGGTGGCCCAGCGGTAACGGCCGCAACTTACGAGTTGTAGGTCGTAGGTTCGAACCTAAACAGGCGCTTTACTTTGTGTAAATTATTTCATCGCCACTGCTCTCAAAACGGTGAAGGAAAACATCGTGAGGAAGTGTTATTGGATTTTTCCATCCGGAATTTCTCAGTAGTATTCCGGAGTCTGGATTTGTGCCCGGTTGATGGCAATAGGCTCGCCCCCTGTTACATGGGACTTAAACATAACTGGCAAAATGTGGGGGTACTATATGTACATCTCTGCTAAACCCTTCGGGGTGTACAGGCGTGATGTTATATTATGTTTATTATAGACTCGACTCGCTGCTGCTTCGCACGGTTTACAACTTGACAAAACATCTAGATTTCTTAGTTATATGTAAATTTAATATTAACGTATTATACACATAAACATTACGGAATAAATTCTCTAAACGATAGTGAGAACCTCATCAAAATCTGTTGTGTGTTTTGAAGAACAACGCGGACATACAGACAAATACGAAACGTGACTTTCATTTAAAATATGTATAGATATAGGATAGAAAAAGAGAATAAAATATAAGTAAAAATATTTTTTTAAACAAGCTTTTAATGAACTAAAAGGGGTTTTCCCAGGGCCAACTTCCGGCTTCATCATGAGACCCTGAACACCACCTAGTGTCAAAGCACTTGTTAATACATAACCAATGAGTCGAAACACGATGGTGCTATCTTGTTTGATTGAGGAGTTCCTATGGGCAACTTCCGGCTCCATCATCAGACCAGTTCCATGGTATCATTTTAAAAAAATGTCTCGGTAGTTATATAAGTCTGCCAAGTTTCAGCTCAATCGGATGCCAGGAAGTGCTTGAAAAATGAATGATAATTGGAGTAACCGGAAACACATACGAACAGAGCACGCTAATATAAAGCTTGTAATAAAAACAAGCTAATATAAAGCTTGTAATAAAAACAAGCTAATATAAAGCTTGTAACAAGCATTGAACTTTGTTTTAGGGCGGTGACAAACAAAAGTTACACCATATTTCAGGTTATTGGTTTGTCCCCGCCTGCAATACCTTAGAAAAAAAACAAAGTTCAATGATTGATTTTCTCTTTTCAGTCATGATTTACAGTCGGGTTTTTTAAATAATTTGTTTTATTCAAGCTTTTTGGTTTTATTAATTTATTTATTTCTAACTTTTAATTGATACCAATATTGTTGTAATTTATTTTAAAAAAACCTTGCCCTCCTTTTTTTTTATTTGCAGATTCATCTGGGAAAAAAGGAGGTGAATATATAAAAATATACAGCCTATGTCACTCCCACAATTAAGACGAACCTAACGACACCTCGTATGTTAAAATCCATCAAGCCGTTTAGGCTACAGAGCGCGCCAAAGAAATAGACATACATACATACAAACAAACACACATACATACATACATACTCTCGAAAAACATTACCATCCTTCTGGGGCAGTCGGGTAAAAATGTCTCGCATTTGAAACTAAATCATAAAATTGCAGCAGACAGTATGAAAGCCTTTTCATGGAAAAGTCACAAAGAATGGATTTTCTTTGAGCTTTGACTCAGAACGACTTAAAACGGACTCCATCTTGGGCTGGGATAAAACGACTAAAAGGTTCAGCTAGACTGACTATCTGCCTGGATTTTATCCTAGATCATACTTTTTCATTTCTAGGTGATAACTCGTATCGGCACAATATGTTATTGGGTACCTATGAAATTGTGTTTTTTTTCTCACAAATTAATAGAGAACCTCGTCACTTCTACGTTTTAAAAAATATTCATCAATTGCTTGGTATTATATCGAATAATGACCATCATAGACAACTACCAATAGTAAAAAAACCTTATTACTCATAGTTTTCTAAACATAAAAAAATACCTTAAAAATGACTCCTCATTTTGTTAGCAGAAGTGACCACTGTTTGTTTTAACTTAGCCAAATCTTATTTTTGTCGCTTAATCTAAGTGGCATACGTTATCTTAGTTTTTAAACATTAGTGCACAAAAGTTTTACAACATAAGTGTTCATGGTTGTTATATAAATTAAGAAAATGTTAGTATGAAAAAAGCAACTTCTTTAAAATTCTCCACACAAAACACTGATTTCATAAGTGGGAACCTAATATCTACATATTTATGAATAGTTAGTAATGTTAGTCAGCATGGTTGGGCGAAGGTTTTTAATCAGTGCGTCCTACCTGTTACGACATACGGTGCCGAAATGTGGACACTCACGGTACGGCTGGTCCATAAATTCAAGGTCGCCCAGCGAGCTATGGAACGAGCTAAGCTTGGAGTCTCTCTGAGTGACCGAATCCGGAACGAGGTGATCCGACAGACAACCAAAGTTGTCGACATAGTTCACAGAATAAGCAAGCTGAAGTGGCAATGGGCCGGCCATATTAGCCGTAGAACCGATGACCGTTGGGGTAGACGTGTTCTTGAGTGGAGACCGCGAATCGGAAAACGTAAGGTAGGACGCCCTCAGGCAGGCGGAGCGACGATATTCGCAGGGTGGCTGGTAGCAACTGGATGAGAGTTGCCGAGAATCAAGCTGATGATGCAATTGGAGAGGCCTATGTCCAGCAGTGGGCTGCTACAGGCTGATGATCTATAGCACACGGATAGACTATGACTTGTGTTCGGACATAGGATACTTTTTATCCCGGTAGAATAATTTTCTGCCTCCACGCGAGTGAAGCCGCGAGCAAAAGCTGATAGTTTATAAGCCAGAAAGCGGCACAGACTTTTTTCTATCCCGGAAAATGAACGTTTGTAACTAAATAGACATAAACCCCGAAAGCAAAGCCGTGAGCAAACGCTAGTATAATATACTCATAATATTGTACCCTTTAACTGAGTTGGTTAAATAGTTTAAGTTAACTGTGGGGTTACAACTTAACTAAGGTTCTACTCTGTCGGTATTTCACTGTTTGTGCTAGCTCTGGGGTAAATTTGTACCCCGGGGTTATTTGGGGCCTCTAGTAATCAAATGTGTTCATTTTATTTGATAACTTTTGGTCATTTAACACTGAGTGGCACTAAACGCCCATAGACGATTTAACAATACGTCTTTAATTGTGGCCTTGTCTATACGATATTATTGGTGGACATGATTCATACTTAATGTTTGGTTTTAGAGTTTGAGTGTTGATTTTCAATCCTTTTAAATTATTTTTAACCGATTTCTTCAAAAAGGAGGAGGTTCTCAATTCGTGTTTTTTTTTTTTTTTTTGTATGTATGTTACGCGATTGCTCCGCAAATTAAGAATCGATTTGGATGATTCTTTTTTTGTTTGGTAGGTCATGCTTCAGAGGTGGTCCCATATAAATTTTATTAGTTTTGCTTGCGTAGTTTTTGAGATAGTTTCAATAATTACGTATTTTTCCCACTTTGCGTATGTAGATGATATCATTATTTCACTCCTTCACTGTTATTTACATAAACTTTTTACAGTTTTTATCTATTTTATGAATGTGAGAACGTTGTAGGCTTAGTGGACTGTAAATTTGCTGAACATCTTCTATTTTGTTAAGTACCTGCTAGTTGTTGAAAGGCCTACATTGTCCTCCCATGCCTACCAACACTGTAATTTGAAAATATTGTAAAAGCCAATTATTCTAAAAGAGTAACCATGGAGTTTCTTGCCGGCTCTTCTCCACAGGAAACGACCAATTGGAACCGTGCACCTAGCTTCTGACGTTTCATAAGTGCCCATGTAGGTTTATGTGAAATAAAATATTTTGATTTTGAATCAATTTAAGAAAAGGAGGTGTCAATTTGACCCTAATGTATGGTTACGTTGTATGTCCGCGATTTTCTCAAAAACTAATGAAATTTTGATGAAACTACATTTACTTTAACCTCTCTGCTCGACAAGACTTTGACACGTGACACATCAGCTAACTCGACAGGATGTTGCGAATTCCGTCATAAAAATCAGGAATTTACATGAACTTTCAGCATTTGAATTTATTAAAAAAAGTATGTTACCGCATCTATTTTATACAATAAGTTTGTGGCAAATATCATAAATTATATGTCGAGGTCGGTCAAACCGCGTCAGTCGACTGCGTAAGTTGTTTAAAATAGGTATAAATACACCTATTCAAAAGGTAGGCAACTCAGATTCCCTGAAAATATGTACATAAACAATCTTCTCTCTTGCTGAAAATATGCAAAAGGACCAAATAAAGATATTATCATTCTTTCTGCATTCTTACTTTTACCATTATTCATACTTAAACTAGATAAAAAACACGATCAAATATGAACAAAAATTAACAAAAATTGTGGTGCGACGTAACACTTCTTAGTGCTTACCGTCACCCAATTTTTCGATTTCGATTCAAATGTTGCACTCAGCCTAATCAATATTCGATATAATCAAACTTGATTAAAAATTGTAGAAACTGAATAAAAACTCTTTGGTATATTTTTCATTAATTATTTTATTTTGAAAATTAATTTTAGTAATAAGTACATATACATACACTGTGGATAGTGGTGTAACGTTTTAGGGTTCCGTACGACCGAATGAAAAACTGAACCCATATAGGATCACTTGTGTCACACGAGTCTTGTGTCTGTTCTGCATTGCTGCAATTTGCTTCGAATCTACTGGACCGATTAGGTTGAAATTTGGTACACATATACATTTTGGTGACCCAAACATGCAAATGTAACGTAAATAAATGGATTTAGCAAATAGTCACTTTTGGGGGGCCAAACCAGAAAATTGAAAAAAAAAGTTTTCGAAAAAACGTTCATACCTGCGGCGGTCTTCTTCTTATTTGATAGCAAGAGAGAAAGAGAGGGAAAGTGGGAATTTAGTCAAAATGAAAATCCAAGATGGTGGGTTCAATTTTTTTTAAATTTTTCCTCTTATCTTTCGTTTTCATAGTTTGCGATAATGCTAAAGTCAATAGAGAGGTTAAAATTTAAATCCAAGATGGCGGCTGCGACAAGTTTTTGTCATGTGTGTCGTGTGGTTTTCGGGTGATAGTGTCGATACCCAATAAGATGATATTATAATTATATTGTAAATAAATTATCATAGACATCAGTCGCTGTCGATTGTAAACTTGATAGCCAAAATCCGTAAAAAAAGGACCTCTTAATTATTTCGTCACGTCCGTTCGTCCATTGGTTCGGATGTCATACAGGCATTTTACTCGGACACCTATTTATACTATACCTACCGTTGAAAATTTGGAAGAAGGTGTATTCTTTACACCGCCAAAAATCGTATAATAAAATTACCATAAACATAATTAGGGGTGTCATTCCCCATACATGCAATCGAGGGATGAAAAAAAGATGTATGTAAAGATGTATGACTCATAAGCAAGCATGTAGCATTGTTGGATCTTATAATTAAAATGATAAGATGCTTCTAAGCTGCTTTTTGAAGTGAATAACCCATTGTAACCGAAAATAACCCGTATTTCAACAATGAGTTACGGGTTATTTTCGGTTACAACTGCAGAATTAACTTTGTTTTTCGTAGTTTTTTCTGGAAATACAAACTTATTTTTGCAGTCGAAGAATTAATGCTGTGCAATGTGCATGCGTATATGTTCATCCCAACTACGGAACCCTTTTGTGCGTGGTCCGACAAAAACTTGGTCAGTTTCTTAAATTTCGTTGGGAAACTACCACAAAAAAAAAACAATTTCTAGTACCTACTCAAGTAACCTAATAAAAACAAAAACTAGCAAGCTCATACAACTAACAAACCATATTGACGTTATGTAAAATTAATTTCTCACCATTATCAAACAAAATTTTGTTACGCCTACCTAAAAAGTATACTGGGCATTCTGTAGCAAACTATCAGAAAAGTTTAAAAAATAAAATCCACATTAAAATAATTTTGTCCAATATATTAAAATAATTTAGAACAGCGAGCGCATTCCATTTTTAAATTCAATTATAGAATCATTTCGGCGCGAAATTCAAAAGATGAGGTACCTAGCCCGGCCATAAGGTCCTGTCTATTGAGTTAATAGAATGTATAGGTTTCAATATAATGTCCGAAAAACGATTAAAATAACATTAGAAAAGTATAAATTATTAATGTATCCAGTGCTTAATGTATTTATTGTATAAAACAATTTTATTTCAATTTCCAAGTATCGATTTCTTATATTTGACATATTAATTAATCGAGAAGAACGAAATTTAAAAAATAATCGTTTGGCATAATCGTTTTCGGACATCATTACAATAAAAAAAAGTATAATGGACGGCGATTTTGAAAACAAATTCAGTAGTGGTAATGAATAATACGTGTTATTGGACCCGTGTTCGTATATTATGTTAAGATTTGGACATTTTCTAGTTGTATATAATATTTTGAATAATATTTGTCACATTTTAAATCGTATCTACATGTGTATGAGTGATATTCGTAAAAAGTAAAAATGAAAACACGCACGATTGGCGCGAAACTTCGTCTTTGGATAACACAAAACTTCATTACCACTATTTATTTAACTTGAACAATGGATGAATTCGTCAAATAATTAAATGATGTATTATTCACTGCCCCTGTGGTGGGGTTTGGATTTTCAAAATCACAATTTTTTATGTTTTTTAGCCTCGACCACCACTGTCATCAAAATGGCGATTATGGTATTTACAGTCTTGAATTTTATATAGGTGAATTAATTAACTTGCGCGCTGAATATGAAAGATTTAATGGCGTAAACATAATGAGTTTTTATCCAACTCTCATAATTAACGCACATTCATAAGATTTGATGGGTAGCATATTAAATATTTCCATAATCGAGACAGGGTGTCGTATGTGGTAATTCTGGGGTCCAATTGGATCCGCTACCGAGCCGGCGGAGGTTTTTGTGTTCGGGTCCAATTGGGGGCGCTTCCGAACTATACGGTTAAGGGTCAATTCAGGCCGCGAAGTGAAGCGACGCGACGCTGCGCGAACTTTTTAACAATTATCGAACTTATTTTCTTCACGAAAAGGTATAATTTCATTGCGAGCGTTGACATGTGTCAAAGTACGCTGAGATGCGCGGTGCTGCGCAGCGCTTGTACCTTATTGTGTAGTAAATAAATTCGATATTGTATCGGATCATAAAAAAGGGCACGTCGTGTCGCGTCTCGGTGTGAACTGACCCTAAGAGGTTTTAGTAAATAATTCATCAAGGGGGATGCGCTAGGGTGGCCCGCGAAATTCAAATTTTCTTACGTTTTTTGCAATTTGCAGGTCAGTATCAGGTTGTATGTTGATCTAAATATTATTAGCGCATGTAACAAATATGGATTTACAGAATTATAAACATTAAAATCAGCAATACAACTCTCTAAGCTCGTTTAAGTGTATTGAATGACTATTTCAAGAAATCATGACATTTGGCACTTTCATGAACTTAGAGAGTTGTATTGCTGATTCTAATGTTTATAATTCTGTAAATCCATATTTGTTTTGACATTTGTAACGTTACTTGCGTGTGGCACATTCATATCGCGTCCCACATACACTAGACAGTGTGAGCAGTGGTGGCCCAGTGGTAACGGCCGCGACTTACAAGTTGTAGGTCGTAGGTTTCGAACCCCGACAGGCGCTTTACTTTGTGTAAATAATTACCATCACCACTGCTCTCAAAACGGTGAAGGAAAACATCGTGAGGAAACCGGCTGTGTGTCTTAGAACAAAAAAAAAAATTCGAAGACATGTGACATCTACCAACCCGCACTGGGCCCGCGTGGTGGATTATGGCCCCCTCCCTCTCATAGACAGGAGGCCTGTGTCCCAGCAGTGGGAACATTATAGGCTGATTATGTTATGTTATGTTATACACTAGACGTAGTCTTACCAACTAATAAAATGTCTTATTTAGTACCAAGGAGTTCCATAATCGCTGTATTGAGACACTATAGTTTAGGACTGAGGATTATTGCCCGTAAACACGCACACATTATATTGTAGATGGTAATGTTTTACTACACCAACAGGCGTAGCATGGCGCTTTCTATCTCTACGAAGAACAGACATAGCTTTTCTATACAAAGTGACAGTTCGTTTCTTCATTTTTGACATCGCACCGTAGAAATCCTTCTACAATCTGTCATTTTGTCTTTCATTTCTAACGATCTTTGTCTACGTCTTTTTGTAGGTAGACTATTTCGGAAGAAAGTTTTCTATCCTTACTGTCAAAAACACACAGACAACCGGTAAATCCTATGACAAAACAAATAATTCTGAGTCGAATTATGTAAAAGAGTGAATTTCTTAAAAAGTGCAGTTGACTCTTTCTACTTTGCTGCCGTCGTACTGTCTACAGGAAACGTCATTTTTGTCTACTCTTCTGTCGACAAAACGGTGCTCATGTTACGCCTGCAGTTCGAGTTTGAAACTAGGTGACTATAAACGTGACTTTCAATGTCATGTACAGTACGACACACTTAGATGTAGCATCGGCAAAATTCGTAAAGCCGATCACCATCCGAACTGAGTGCGTTATCTCCAATCTTTATTACTGCCATGCTTTAGGTGACAATGATCTTTACGCAAACGCAATAACTTGTAAAATCATGTAACCAAATACACTCGTAAAATTATATAAACCAGTGCGAGTCGGACTCGCGCACGAAGGGTTCCGTACCATGATCTATAAAAACGGCAAAAAAATCATGTCTGTTGTATGGGAGCCCCCTTAAATATTTATTTTATTCTGTTTTATAGTATTTTTTGTTATAGCGGCAACAGAAATACATCATCTGTGAAAATTTGTACTATCTAACTATCACGGTTCATGAGATAGAGCCTGGTGACAGACGGACAGACAGCGGAGTCTTAGTAATAGGGTCCCGCTTTACCCTTTGGGTACGGAACTCTAATAACGACGTTTGTATAAAAAAAAGAGTAACATTATTCCAAAATAACATCGCAATCGTCACGCCGAATGTTTGTGTGGACAGAACATAAGTTGATTTCAAATGTAACCATCGCTCGCTATATAATGATTTAACGATGTACACAGACAAATCTGTCCCATTTACTAATTAAATACACATCATCCTAAAGTATTTATCAAACAAGACGATATTCCAAGCTATTTATCGCCACATCTCCACCACTAAAGCTATTTCAAACGATAACTACTATTACAAATATTAGCTTAGGCTCGCCGCACGCTCGCAAGACTTCAGACACACATTATCGCGTGTAAACAGCTTACAAACACATCACAGAGAATACAGAAGAATCACATTATTCTTACATAGCCTGAAATATGCAGCTGTGACAGACGGACGGACAGATAAACGGACGAACTCGCACCTTAAAGGGTTTCTTATTTACCATTTTGGTACGGAACCCTAAAAAGCTAGAAGTAACTTTGATACTAATGGAAGTTAAAAATCTATAGAAGTCTTTGTGAATAACATACACGGCCTACTCAAATGTCCTTTGTTTGGCATTGGTCGTCGAGCCGTTGAGCTTTTTGTTCTGAGTTGAGCTACACGATTACTGACTCAGTAGTGACCGGACAGGTCCACTCAATCTGTGTGGTTCTTTCTTCAAAAGACTATTTTAGGCGCTAATCTACATGGTCCTCATATGGCCTGACCAAGATTATGTCTGGACTTTAAGTGCTTGGCCAGATTGGGAGCGCGGCGAGGGGAGCCAACCAACAAAAAAATATCTAAAATCAATCAATCTGCCTGCCTTTTCCCAACCATGTTGGGGATGGCTTCCAGTCTAACCGGATGCAGCTGAATACCAGTATTTAACATGGAGCGATCGCCTATCTAACCTCCACAACCCAGTAACTAGGTATACCCCTTGGTAAGACTGATTGTCAGACTTTCGGGCTTCTGACGACCCGTAATGACTGTTTTCTAAAACCAATTTACTTACAAAAATAAAATATATTTTATCATATTACTACCGTCAAGCAGAGTTGCTTTCTTCTAAAGGGTATCGATGCCCGTGTAGTTACGGTAAAGGTACGTGAGACATTCAGCATTGTCTCAGGGGGCCTAAACCGGCCACTTTAGCAATACCTCTAAAAGCAATTAATTCCCTGAATTTCCAGCGGTCATTAGCAATTCCTCTAATTTGACACAAAAGCAAATCATAATAATTTGTGGACCATTTTACGAATCTCCATAGAAAACTGTCAAACAGATGACATATGTCATCTGTTTGACAGTGACAGTTTCGTGCGATTCATATTACGAAATATATATTTTAAGATAAGATAAGATAAGATAAGATATTCTTTATTTGTCTAAACGTGGTATACATACAAGAGCATGCAAGATTAAAATCAATTGTTTAAGTCCAGTCATGTTTAGCCGTAAGTATCGGCGTACAAATATTTCTATAATATTGAAAACTATTATTCTTTTTATTGACAACTAAAAAATTATAAAATTTCACAAAAAGAAAGAAAGTTACGAGTTATATTATTATAAAATTTCACAAAAAGAAAGAAAGGTACCCAGAATTGCAAATACAAAATTTTTAACTTAGAGACCTGTTAATTCGAAATTATTATTATATCATCATGTCAACATTCAGATTGAAAAAAATAAATCACAAATACAAGAACAATGTCAAAGTTTAAAAATGTATGTCAAATTTGAAAGATACATGTCAAAATTACAACCCAAGTCCAAATTAACAGATTTATGTCGATTTTACAATGTTGATTGCTAAATTACAATGTGAACGTCTAGTTCATGTCAAATTACAAGATGAATGTCAAAATTACAGGATTTATGTCAAAATTATGAGTTAAATGTTCAGATTACAGGATTTATGTCAAAGTTATTTAAGAAAAAAAAAAATATTTCGTAATATGAATCACACGCAGATCTTAAGAACTGTCAGTTTGTTACATTTTACGATGATTCATAATATTTTCATATTATGATTGTGCCAGAGTGTTCATATCACACTGTTTTATTATAATTTTTTTTTTTTTCTTTTGCAGTAATTTTTATGATATCAATGTATTAGTACTTACTAGCTTTTAAATGTCTTATATAAAAGGAAGAGCGCTATTGTCTGAGATACAGATATTAAATTATCTAGTTCAGACACAGGTGTCTTGTTTAACTTATTAGACTGAGCTAAATGATCATTGTATTGTTCTAAAATGTATGTAAGTGAAGGTGGAATAAATAAATCTAAATCTAAAGTACTACTCAAAAAGCTTGACCGCCTTCTAAATAACTGCATTCGATTCGTTTTCAATCTTCGTAAGTACGATCATGTGTCTGCGCACCGCTTGCTTTTAAAATGGTTACCAATACGTCAGCGCAGAGAGTTGAGGGCGCTGTCTATGTTGTATTCTATACTTGACAAACCCACTTCTCCTTCTTATCTGACTTGCCATGTTCAATACCTATGCTCTGCCCATAGTAAAAATCTTCGCTCCACCAACAATCGTCTTTTACGATGTCCTTCTCACCGGTCTGGTTTTATTCACTCTTCTTTCTTTGTCCAGGCGGTATTTCTTTGGAATGCGCTCCCTCTGAACATCAGGATGGCTGCCAGTCGGTTATCTTTCAAAGTAGTGGCTCGCGAACATATTCGTGAGAAGTTGGCAGAACCGTTGCGGCGCTGATTTGCTGGGGTATTTTTTTTTTTCTCCTCCACCTGTCGTTATTTCTCCTGACAAAGTTTATTCTATTTACATGTATGTATGTACGTATATATGTATTACTATTTATCCTGTTTCGAGTTATCTATCCCATATGTTGCACCTGCCATGTTTTTCTCTGCATCACCCTAAGGTTGACTGGTAGAAAATGCCTCAGGCTTTAAGTCCGCCTTTGTACAGTAGTTTTTTACTTGTGCATAAAGTTTTAATAAATAAATAAATAACATAAAAGAATAAAGTGGCCGTTTTAAGCCCGCTGGGCAACGTATATCTATGACCCTTCTGAAGTCCCTACGGTGTGGGTCAATATAATTAGACTTTTACGAACATGTCTCGACATTATGTCTGTCATCTTGAGAGTATGTTCACGACACTCATTTTATGTAAATGGGGACTTCCTTGTGTGCTGAAATGTAAGCGGTCGTTTGGCTACAAGGTGATTTTACAGAGAAAGCTCACCAAATAAAAAATCAAGACAGTATTTTTTGAATACCAGCGGTTTATAGTTCGGTTTAGAAGTAACTTTGGATTTTTTTTCTATAGAGAAAATTGTATGTACAGTCACGGACTTTAATTGATAAGCCACCTGGCACTGTTCGTATTTTAGCCGTGTAATGCAAATCGGGTGTATTCGGTTCCCGACACGCAAAGTCATATGTCTTCGTATTAGAAGAAGAAAGTTATATTTCATATCTTTACCGGTTGGCTAACCTGAGAGCCAGAACTACAAACTTGACAGCAGAGTGACTACCCAAAGTCAACAGGTATAGCAACAGTAACCTAGCAACGATAAACAATCGTTGCTAGGTTACTGTTGCGATAGTAACGTTAGCGTACGGAGAAATAATAATTGTCATTTCGACAATTTCGAAAGTAAAGTCTCTGACATCGATATTTCAACTGTCACTGTCTTCAGTTAAGTTTTCTGAAATATCGAGTTAATGAGCTATGATTCAAAGGAGGTCGGTATCAAATAGATTGAATAAACTTAATGCAACATTGTATTTATTTTTATCATTGAGAACTTATTAGTCAACCTCTATGGATAAGATTATTTCCGATTAAAAGTAATTTATTTGTCATCTTGCTTACGAGCGTGCGATTTGAGTTGGTGTTTAATCGTGTAATCTCGTAAATGTATGAAACTGCAAAATTGAAAAGTTTGAAGGTGGCTTATCAATTAAAGTCCGTGACTGTACCTAATCGTATTTTTGTCAAACATAAGACCTAGCATCAATCCTCAACTTTAACATATATTTATTTCAAAATTAATGCTGCAGTATGTTCAGTATAACTGAGGATCATGCTAAGTAACTCACACACTGTCATATAAGTATTACTTTTAAGTTTTTTAGGAATATTGAGATATCGTATACTTTTACAATGTTTGTAAATATGTGACCACCATGTATCTATCACATACTTAATTAACTTATTTGTTAATGCTCAATTTTTAATTCTTTTTTACCTATTGTGGTACAGTAATTGTATTCTCGGTGCATCGTCTTCACATGTAATTATATAATTGATGTAAGATACCAAATATTGTTAAACATTTTTTAAAAGAGTAACGGTGGAGTTTCTTGCCCATTTTTCTCCATACGAAAACTACCTTTTGGAAGGGGCAACTAGAATCAGTTCTATTTCTATGTATTTGACGTTCAAAAGTGCCTTTAATGTGCCTACTTGAAATACCTAAATTATTTGACTTTGACTTTGTAATTTGAGGTTGGGTAGGCCCCTAACGAATATGATAGAACTGTGGAGACGACACGAGTTGTGAGAGGCATCGGGGCGCTGAGGAAGTAACCGCGCGGGTGAATCCAATAGAGACAACCTACGACTGACAGCTCCAAGCGCACAGTTAGAAAAATCCAGTTATAGAGGTTTTTAATGCACCCTTTTTTTTCCAATGCACTTTAGACATTGGCAGAATAGTCGACATCGGCTTTGCTTGCCATTCAATAAAATTAAAATAAAAGTATTCAAAACTAAAACCAAACTACGACTAAAAAGGTATAAACAAGACAGACAAATTTAAAATCCGGAATCACTCGTGTTAGGGTATAAATCTAACAGATTACGTGTGACTCCGGTTTTTTTTTATTCTTTTGGGGTTATAATATATATATTTTTGATATTAAGCCCTTTCATTTGATACCTAACATGGTACGATTAAACAATTTTAGTTCCTGACTTTATGTCCTCTAGAGGGCGCCATTTTTAATTTAATGTGACGTCCGCCCAGCGGACAATCAAGACGCTTCCAACGATACCTCATTTATCAAATTGTGAAGAATGGTTTAGAAGATAGGAGGGAACAGATGAACATACATACATACATACCGGTCAAAATCATGACCCTCCTTTAGCCGTAGTCGGGTAAAAATAGAATAAAATAGAGTAGAGTTATAGGTCAAAATACGAAATCCAGGCGGACGAAGTCGCGTGCGCAGTGCCATTTTCATTCTATTTCTCTATTAAAAAATTCTCCCCAAATCTTGAAAACACAGCCACAAAAGCAGTAAATTTCAATATAATTATTTGGTTCCAAGCAATCCGTAGCGAGCGTCAGTGGTGCAGCGCTGAATTATATGCAGCGCTATCTGTGCAGCGGTGCAGCCGCTGTGGTGGGCTGGGGTGCAAGTATGAAGCGGCAGCGGGGAAGAAAGGTGAACCTTTTTTTTGGCTATTGACAAAGCTGATAAATTATTAAATGACCAACAACACATGAATTTCAAGGTGGACAACTTGATTTAAAAAAAAGTTATAAATCTAAAACACAACTACGGCAAAAAAGTCAACTAAAAAGGTATAAACAAGACATCACAGACTGACAAATTAAATATCAGAACACGTGTTAATCGAATAGAATACGTAGACGATTTTTTGTAGTTTTCGAGAAATTACAAAAAAAACTCCGAACATACATGGGGTATTTTAGTATACTCCTGGACATGAGAAATCTATTTTTTTTATGACCTCACTATTTGGTACACCCTCTATACCTACTTGTCGCGCAGTAAACTCCACTTTCGCGATGCAGGACATCAGAGGGCCTAGACAAGTAACAATCGCTTCCAAAGCGTTTCGTATTTCTACAACGACTTTTGACATAAGCTTTCGATGTCAGTCCTATACATTTTTGCATCTTCCATCATCGTTATCGCTGATAGAATGTCACTTTGTCTAGAGCTTCAGATCAGAATATTAGCATTACGTTAATATGATGCGTAGTTTGCATGTGGCGTTGTAGATGCCGCCACAATTTCAACCACCTCAGAATTTGCCTAGCCCCCCGCCCCCGCTTCTGCTCGAGACTCGCAGTGTCGTCGCAATATCCGCGGCGGCATCGCGACGGCACACAATTTAGCGTCGATATTACCACAAACGCAACTGTCATCGTATTTTAATGTTCTCCTCTCTTCTCTATGGTTTGCTGACGGAGCGTGAAGGATGAAGTATTGAATCGTAGTATTGAATGGTACGGATTTTGACGGTTCCAAGAAAATACATTTCGACAACTAGACATGATTAAAACTGGAACTCAGAGGGCCTAGACAAGTGACAATCGCTTCCAAAGCGTTTCGTATTATGTCAGTCCTATACATTTTTGCCTTTTCCATCATCGTTATCGCTGATAGAATGTCACTTTGTCTAGGGCCTCTGGTCAGAGGGCTTAAAACAGTCACTTTGGCAGAATCATAATAGGAAAATATTATGAATCATCGTAAAATGTCACAAACTGACAATTCATAATATTATCTGCGTGCGATTCTTATTACGAAATAATTCATCTGTTTGACAATTTTCTATGGAGATTCGTAAAATGGTCCACACATTACGAATAGCTTTTGTTTCAAATTAGAGGAATTGCTAATGACAGCTGGAAATTCAGGAAATGAATTGCTTTTAAAGGAATTGCTAATGTGGCCGCTTTAGGCCCTCAGCGGCGATGAATCAATGCAAGTCGAAGATAATTTTGAATTATGAAAAATCTAGAGTTATTTTGAAAACTTAACCCCGTCTTAGCTGTCACGTAGTTGGGTAAAAATTGGACTTAGGATGGACATAGGAATAGAACCCCTGAAAAGACGTATGACGGGTTTTATAATCTTAAAATAATTATAACCCGCGCCTTAGCGGGACATATACATGAGGCAAGGGGCGCGAGCGAGGCGACGGTGTGGTGTGGGCGTCGCGCCGCTCCTTTCATATTTCATACAAAATGTATAGGAGCGACGAGTCGCGACACATACACAGGTGGCGGGGCGAAGGGGTGGCGCGAGCGGGATTAATATCGTCGCTCCTTTTTGTATGAAATATGAAAGAAGTGGCGCAACGCCCGCGCCACTCGCCTCTTGTGTATGTCCCGCGCCTAACGCGTATTGTAATGTATACACAAACAATTTCACTGAAGTTAGCAAAGAAAATCCTGACAAATAAAGCAGTGGCCAGAAGAGATTAAATCCTAAATCTAGCTAGATAGATTTAGAATTTGCTCTCTGGCCACCGAACTGATCTAATCTATGTCACTACAAATCCAACAGTGTTGAACGTAAAACTCTTTCACAATTCGACCTCTCTCTATCTTAGAACATTCCACGTGAATACACAGAAGAAATTATGTAGTACAAGGCATAAGCGGTAGCGAGAGCGGGCTAGAAACGCACACATTATAAACTGGTACATTTTGGCCGTACCCAAAGTGTGCCTAGCGGAACCAAGGCTACGCACTGCCTTGGCTATGAGTTATGTCTGTTTGTCTATCAACGTTTTTAGTTCAAGCTCCTTGTAAGGCCCTACCCTACCTCAAATTTTATCTCGCTCGCACCATACTACTCGCGGTCTGAGTGAGAGCGAGACGGAGTGGGGTGCTGGCGGCTCTCAAGCCTCGAATAGTTTAGTTAATTGCTTTTTACGGTGAAAATAATGGTATTTAAAAAATATATTATATAAGACCTGCTTTAAAGTTATTTCAGTTATTATGCAAAGTTTCATGATCTAATTTGAAGTATTTTTTTATCCGACTACGGCGAAGAAAAAAGGAGGGTTATGATTTTGACCGGTATGTATGTATGTATGTATGTATGTATGTATGTATGTATGTATGTATGTATGTATGTATGTATGTATGTTCATCTGTTCCCTCCTATCTTCCAAACCACTTATCACAATTTGACAAATGAGGTATCGTTAGAAGCGTCGTGATTGTCCGCTGGTTATAGGCTATGTGAAGTCACATTAAATTAAAAATGGCGCCTTCTAGAGGATATAAAATGAGGAACTTAAAAAAGAATATGGTTTAATCGTACCATGTTGGGTATCAAATGAAAGGGCTTAATGAGCACATTTCAAAAATATATATATTATAACCCCAAAAGAATTTAAAAAAAAATCAAGTAATAAAAACTAAAACCCAACTACGACTTAAAAGGTATAAACAAGACACCACAGACAGACAAATTAAAAATCCGGAGTCACACGTAATCTGTTCGATTTATGCCCTAACACGTGTGACTCCGGATTTTTAATTTGTCTGTCTGTGGTGTCTTGTTTATACCTTTTAAGTCGTAGTTGGGTTTTAGTTTTTATTACTTGATTTTTTTATTAATAATAGCGGTTTGTAGTTCGGTTTAGAGATAACTTTGGATTTTTTTTTCTATAGATTAATTTTTTTGAACTTAATCGTGTTTTCACCAAACTTAGGACCAATCCGCAACTTTACTTATTTCAAAATTAATGCTGCAGTATTTTCGGCATAACGGAGGATCATGCTAAGCAATTTGAGGTAGGGTAGGCCCTTAAACAAAAAGGTAATATTACAGTTATGTTGGTACGGAACCTTTAGCGAGCGAATCCGACTCGTACTTGCCCGCTTTTCAGTACTATTTTCTTGGCATAGTAAACCACCCTATTTCAATCATCCAGGCTCACTGTAAATCCAATAATTCTAAAAGTATTAAATAGATTTATGTCATAGATTATTCGCACGAGTTCTTTACCCAACCTGTCATCGTAAAAGAGAGTTATGCACGAGTGTGCGCGAGATAGCCGTGCATATTTATATTCTTTCGAAGCTAGTATTTTATTGGCTAGCTGTATAAAAAAATATCTATCGTTGTTATTTTAGTGATTTTATCTACACCCATGCTTATATATTCTCTATAAAAGTTTCTGAAACATATCCATAAACAGTCATAGTAACCATTATATCATCCAAACGGGTGTTATAATGTTGTACTCATAATGCAACTCATTTCAAAACAAAAAAAGAACATTGCACGCGCGTTTCACAAACAAAGCACTGCAATTAAAAAAAAAACTTATAGGTTATTCGAATTTGAAAAAATCGAATTCACGTGTGTCGTATCCTTCCATTTTTGTTCGATATTAGTATTGCAAACCTTTTGTAGAGGATTCATAACATGGGTGTAGATAAAGTCTTGTATGCAACTGTAAATAATTAGGTATTAAAACACTCATGTGATAAACCCACATTCGTGTTTTAATACCCCATAATAATGAACAGTTGCATAAATAACTAATAAATAATAACCCGCTAAGTTCCGTATTGGGATCTATATGTTCAAGCCGTGTGCCCACTTAGTTTGTCAAGACATATCGCCAAGCGGTTGGTCGACTCTTCACGTGTCCATTACAGTCGGTTGGTCAATTTTTTGGCCAAAGAATCAATGATAAATGATTTATTTCTGTAAGTAGGTTTGTACAAACACTTTTACACGTCAATCACATTTTAAAAAAAACTAGATGAGGTCGGCGTTTCTTAACTGACTACTCTGAGAAGAAAGGCCGAAACAAACTCAGAGTTCGCAGTCTCTCTCTTAAAGTCCAGACATAATCTTGGTCAGGCCATATGAGGGCCATGTAGATTAGCGTCTGAAATGGTCTTTTGAGGAAAGAACCACACAGATTGAGTGGACCTGTCCAGTCAGTGCACGCATTTGTCAGTGCAGGAGCTCAACGATTTGACAAGCAATGATTATTTCCCTTCCCTTTGTGCATATTATTATTATTATTTTAAGACGGGTTTTTTATTATATGAATTACGAGTAGGTATGTCTTGGAAATTAAAATAACCAAGTTATTGAATTCAATTAAAACTATGCATAGCATTAAGTAGTCTATCTTCAACTTCCACGTCAATTAACAGCATCCTCCTAAGTTAGATGCTAAAGGATAAGAAACTCACTAACGGATTCTATCTGAACAGTTAGTTTCATTAACGAACACGTTACAGGCGTGGCCGGGCGCCATATTTTATCTCTAGTACCACAAGAACATAGCATAACTGTAGTGAAATTAAGTTAGTTTTGGCTCCTTGCTCCGTGCCTCAGAAAGCACGTTAAAGGCCAGCGAGCGAAGGCAGGGTATTTTAAATGTACTAATGTAAATTCGTACGTATCTATAGGTACTCCATTTGAAATAAGATTAGACATTTAAATAAACTTTTTTTACAGCCCGTTTAACCATAAGTGATAGACATAATTTTAATACTAGAAATAAAGATAAAATAGATCAACCATTTTTCAGATTAGCTAAAGTACAAACATCTTTTATGGGGTACTGCGTTAAATGCTATAACAAAATACCTCGTGATATATTGCAATTAAATGAAAGAAAATTTAAAACTCATATAAAAAGTACACTTTGTAAACAAGCTTATTACAAATTAGAGGATTATATCCAAGATAAGAATGCTTGGAAACATGCTGGTCTTGCTCCATAGGACGATTTAGTGTCTGGACAAAATCAAACTGATAGCTAATTTAGTTTTTTTATTTATTATTTGTATGTACTACTTGTAACAATGTTAGGACTATTGTAATATCGTATACTTTTACAATCTTTGTAAATATGTGAGCACCATGTATCTGGTAATTAATTTATTCATTATTGCTCCATTTATAATTCTTTTTACCTTTTGTGCTACAGTTATCTTATTATAGGTGCATCGTCTTCACATATAATTATATAATTAATGTATACAAAATATTGTAAAACATTTTTAAAAGAGTAACGGTGGAGTTTCTTGCCCATTCTTCTCCATACGAAAACTACCTTTTGGAAGGGGCAACTAGAATCAATTCTATTTCTTTGTTTGACGTTCAAAAGTGCCATATTATGTGCCTATTTGAAATAAATTATTTGACTTTGACTTTGAACCGATTTTGACTTCTATTGCGTTAGTGGCATGACAAATGACAGCTGCAGTAGACAGTTGGTATTGTGTAACCTTTTTTGCTTTGAATGCCATCCTTATGCCTACGGTATAGAACTCAAAATCGGTTGAACGGACTGTAAAAGGGTTTGTTTAAATGTCTAATCTTATTTCAAATGGGGTATAGTAGTAGCAAGATCAGAGACAGATCACGGAGCATCAAAAGGGATTTCTCTCGCGTGAGCGACGCATACGACGCGACGCGACACGACACGATGCAACGCGACGCGATGCAACACGCGACAAATGTCCTATGTGATTTCGGTCATTACTTCTCGAATCATGGAGAAGTACAGTACAAACATTTCGTTGTTCGTCGTCTCGCGTCTGGTCGCCCAAAACAAGAACGGTTTACGTCGCGTCTCGCCGCAGACTGCCATGCAGGCCGCAAGCAGGGTATGCTGTTGAGTTGATCGCATTCTTCGCGTTCGCAGCGTCGCGTCGCGTCGTATCCGTCGCTTACGCAGGACAACCCACGCGGCGGGATGCGACGACATGCGACGGGGTGCGCTGGAGTCAGCGAGCATACGATCGCGGGGCAGAGGCAGAGCGAGGGGTGGGCCACATTTCCCCCGTGGCATACTTCGGGATGCTGCCAGCATGCCGCAGCAGCCAGTAGTATACCAGCGGCAGCTGCGACATCGCAAATCATCAGTGTGCGCTGGCCCGCGGCAAATCCTCCTCAATGTCTTCCGCCGTCCGCCGTGCGCTGGCCTTATGCAACCGGTCCCGCGTGTCATTCCTGAATTTTCGATAGTCGTTACAGTTAGTCAGAAGACCGACAGTCTGATAACCAGTCTCACCAAGAGGTATCATGTTATCCAGTAACTGGGTTGTGCAGGCCAGATAGGCAGTCGCTTCTTATAAAACTCTGGTATTCAGCTGCCCTGGCAGGGTTGCGGGTTAGTCCGAAAGGGATACCGGGACCTTGGCAACAGGCAACTGAAGGAACACGGGTGAGTTTTAGTCAGTAAAAGTCTGACACGCCCTTCCGCTCCGCCCAGATCGGGAGGAGTCATTGGATGATTTCCCACCCTCAGAAAAAAAAATGGTATTCAGCGCCATCCGCTTAGACTGGAAGCCGACCCTACCAAAGTTCGGAAAAGGTAGGTAGATGATAATGTGATTATGTTCTTATACAGTCCCAAAGCTGGGCAATCTACTGCTAATCTAACACATATTCCAACTGTCGGGACTCAGGCCTCCTCTCCATGAGAGGGAGAGGACCGTTAGTATAATAATATCATTAGCAAATAACGTGTAACAACTCTGGTCGCTCTGAGCTGTAATGAGGATCGTTGCCTTTAGATGCGTTCTACGTGGCGTATCGAGGACACTGTAAACTACTCAAACTCAAACTCAAAGCATTTATTTCAATTAAACCATTTACAGGCACTTTTGAATTGTCAAAGAGTCGGTCAGTTAGTCAAAAAGTTGAATCTAGTTGCCCATTCCAAATCGTAGATCTCTATGGAGAAGAACGGGCAAGAAACTCCAAGGACACTCTTTTAAAAATGGATAGATAGATATTACAAAATCCTGGGTACAGTATATAATGGTTTCAAATTATGTTAAAACTAGCTGCGCCCCGCGGTTTCACCCGCGTAAGTCTCGATCCCGTGGGAATATCGGTATAAAAAGTATCAATCCAGGTTATAAACTATCTGTTTGCCAAATTTCTTCCAAATCCATTCAGCCATTCAGTTTTTGCGTGATTGAGTAACAAACATCCAAACACACAAACTTTAACATTTATAATATTAGTAGGATTACAATTTTTTTTTTTAAAACATGGTGTAAAAATACCCATCACATAGCCGTCAACTACGTATTCTGTACATCAAATTAAGTAACATTTAACACCAAGGCGTTGCTGGCCTTCTTGGAGGAGCTGGGGTGGATCGAATAAGTAATTTCCCACCCGTACGCAAAATACGCGCTTTGACGTGGAGTTGCGGATACCAGCCCGTATTACCTATTACCACCTATTACCTATTACCTAAGTAACATTGCACAAAAATAATTGCTGGGAAACGACTTTTATTTTTGGTGTGAAAAGTCGCTGTTAACGGTAGTGCGCAACGTAACGCACGCAAAACATTGTGTTTATGGATGCATGACACGTTTCAGGGTTTGCTTAAAATTAAGTTATAGTATTTTAAAAAACGTCGAAACTTTGACCTTCAATATTTTCGTAACCAGAAGGTTCCCAGCAGGCGTAGCATGAGCACCGTTTTGTCGACGGAAGAGTAGACAAAAATGACGTTTCCTGTAGACAGTAGACAGTACGAGACGGCAGCAAAGTAGAAAGAGTCAACTGCACTTTTTACGAAATTCACTCGTATAAATAATTCGACTCAGAATTCTTTGTTTTGTCATAGGATTTATCGGTTGTCACTTTGTCAGAGTGATTTTGACAGTAAGGATAGAAAACTTTCTTCCGAAATAGTCTACCTACAAAAAGACCTAGACAAAGATCGTTAGAAATGAACGACAAAATGACAGATTGTAGAAAGATTTCTACGGTGGATGTCAAAAATGAAGAAACGAACATTCACTTTGTATAGAAAAAGCTATGTCTATTCTTCGTAGAGATAGAAAGCGCCATGCTACGCGTGCTGGTATGGTCCAGAACAGAAAAATTATCACAATGACGGGAAGTTTATATGGGACGGAGTTCAGAAAGCTCAAATTTTAATATGATATGCATTAGAAATAAATTAAAATTAATTTAAAAAAAAACATTACACACACTACCATGCGTTTGAAACAAGATGGCTACCGTAGAATAATGACATGGCAGCATGGAATTAGTATGTACTATACAAATTAAAATAAGTTAAGGTCGAATTTCGACCAGTGGGCGACTAATAAAAGTTATAGCGTGACCAAGGGATTCATTTTAAATAGTTAGCGCGACCTCTGTTTCCGCAATTTCATCTCAATTGTTTGACTTACGGCCACTCCGCGCCGTGAACAGCTCTCCAAGCTATATTAAAGCTGAAACTATGAAACAAGCGGTTATTAATACTGCTATATTAACGCCTGTATTGCCCGCAAGGGGTTGGCAGAAGTAAGAAGTACCTACACCTACATATCGCCAGCTGTGTATAAGCGATAATTGGCTGAAAGTGCAAATGATATTCATGAGATCCAGAGTTCAATCACTGGGTAAGACAAATTAAATTAAAAAAAAAAAAAATGTGGTTATTTCGTTAGCCAAAAATACAGCAAGTTGATGGTTGATGATGCATTTTTTGCTTAAAAGGAGGCTCCACTCCTTTTAAGCAAAAAATGCCTGTAAACTATCTAGTTTTAGTTTTACATTTACATTGACTTTTAATTTGTATTTTACTTGAACTTTTACATTTTTAAATATTTCACGTGATTGTGTGTGTGTAAAGGGAAAAGGGTTAGTTAAACTATGTGTTGTAAGAGCGCCTCATGCAGTCCAAGTGCCTCTTCATAAGTAAATGGTTTTATCCAATTTGTTAGCATTTTTTTACATTCATGTGGTTGTTTAGTGTATATTATTATGTACATCTCCCTGTTTACCGTATTATATAGCTGAGCAGAACGTTTATTGTATTGTATAGTCGCGAATTTTGTTTTAGTTTGAGGGATTTGAGTAATCATGTCTTTACGTCTTTTGGTTTTCGTGTTTGCATTAAAAGGAAATGTCCTATGTTTTTACAAAGTGTTTTGGGTTTTTCAATTAGTTTAAAAGCACATTTTTTACATGTTAATTTTTCAAATCAAATCTATTTATTTATTTATTTAAATTATGTTGGGGTCGGCTTCCAGTCTAACCGGATGCAACTGAATATCAGTACTTTACATGGAGCGACTGCCTATCTAACCTGCACACAATACGATACCCCTTGGTAAGACTGGTTATCAGACTTTCGGGCTTCTGACGACCCGTAACGACTGTCAAAGATCCACGAATGACAGCCGTTTGTTACTTCTGCTGACACTAAACGGTTAGTTAACAGTAGCAGTTTAAACTGCCAGTTAAACTATAAGCAGCCGTAACTAGTTTGCTCATTACAACTGATTATCATGTGGTACTTACTGTACGCAAGTATCACCATAGTTAGGGATAGGGTTGGCACGCGTTAGAGCAGTGGTGGCCCAGTGGTAACGGCCGCGACTTACGAGTTGAAGGCCCCAGGTTCGAAACCAAGCCTTTCTTTGTAGTACCTAAATGTTTTGATCACCACTGCTCCCAAAATGGTGAAGGAAAACATTGTGAGGAAACCGGCATGTCCTAGAACCAAAAATTCGAAGACATGTGACATCTACCAACCCGCACTGGGCCCGCGTGGGGATAACGGCCCACTTCCTCTCGCAGAGAGGAGGTCTGTGTCCCAGCAGTGGGAACATTGTCATCATCATCATCATCATCATCATCATCAGCCTGTAGCAGTCCACTGCTGGACATAGTCCTGGAGAGGACTGGAGGGCTAGATGAGAAGAGCTGAATGGCGTGCAATTGGAGAATTGCACGCCATTCAGATCTTCTCATCCAGCTGCTACCAGCCACCCTGCGAAGATCGTCGCTCCACCTGCCTGAGGGCGTCCTACCTTACGTTTGCCGATTCGCGGTCTCCACTCAAGAACACGTCTACCCCAACGGTCATCGGTTCTACGGCTAATATGGCCGCTAATATGGGAACATTATAGGCTGATTATGCTTTTGCAGTCACGGCCGCAATGATTTAAAATCTTGAATTAATGTCAATTAACAAGCTAGATGTTTTAAGAGATCAAAGGATTACAAACGAATTAAAAACGCTAAGTCATAATATAACGCTGAGTTTATAACTCTAATCCAACTAAAACGAAAACTTCAACAAAAACAACTCTTTTAATTAATTATACCTTATTTTACAGATTTTTTTTCAATAATAAAACGAATAAAAATTATCATAAATATTCGTGTATAATCATTTTTTAAACTAAAAAAGTGACAACCCTACAAACTAGCTTCAGACAAAACTTTATCTGTCCATTCTGCTAATACGCTACGGACAGTGCTACGTCGTACGACGTAGCGCTACGAGCTACGCTAATGCTACGCGGCTACGGCGTAGCTAATGGTTAGATAATTTGCACAAGTTTATTTTAGATAACAAATTGATATATTTTGGTAAACGGTTTGTGGATGTCAGGGGGCTTAAAACGGTCACTTTAACAGAATCCTAATATGAAAATATTATGAACCATTGTAAAATGTTACCACACTGACAATTCATAATATGATCTGCGTGTGCGTCTAGACTAGCAGCGCCCCACGGTTTTACCCGGGTAAGTCTCGATCCCGTGAGAATATCGGGATAAAAAGTATCCAAATCAAATCAAATCAAAAGTCATTTATTCAAACTAGGCTGAGAATCAGCACTTTTCGAACGTCAAAATTACATAAGACAGTCCCCCAAAAACGCCCGCCCTTCACCACTTCCTAGTGCTTTAGCTGTGAAGAAGAAGTGGCGCAACAAACTCCCCAGCAGCACAGCTGTCTGTTCAGTTATAAAAAAAATGATTCTATACAAAAGTATGCAAAATCATTTACATTATGCAACACAAAACATAAATCTAATTATTAGCCATATGTCAGCTAGCACACACTAATATACCAATCAAAAAAAAAAAAAAACGAGAACTATATGTACTCAAGCAGAAATAAAAAGTAAATGTAAACATAAATAAACTAAATAAAAGCCTGCAGGCACAAAGGGCGTGCCCGCCTACATATAGCTATTTTTAGATATCCGTGGTGTTAATCATAGATATCCGGTGTTAATCCAGGTTATAAACTATCTGTGTCTAACATCCAAATCCGTTCTCTAGTTTTTGCGTGAAAGAGTAACAAACTTCCATCCATCCAATCTTCACAAACTTTCGCGTATTAGTAGGATATAGATTCTAATGATTACAATTCTGTAAATACATATCTGAGGGCATAAAACAGTCACTTTGGCAGAATAATAATAGGAAAATATTATGAATCATCGTATAATGTCACAAACTGACAATTCATAATATTATGATCTGCGTGCGATTCATATTACGAAATAATTCACCTGTTTGAGTTTTATATAGAGATTCGTAAAATAGTCCACACATTATGAATTGCTTTTGTGTCAAGCAATGTAGCAAGTGTAGCAATTCCTCTTATACTTATATAAGAGGAATTGCTAATGACAGCTGGAAATTCAGGAAATGAATCGTTTTTAGGAAATGAATTGTTAATGTGGCCGTCTTAGATAAGATAAGATAAGATAAGATAAGATAAGATAAGATAAGATTTATTTATTTGCATAGAATGTAGGTAACGAATACATTTAGGTGTTACAATATTTTGAGATCCTTATACATTCTGCCTCATGGCATGCAAAAATTTTTATTAGCTTTTAAATGTAAATTAATTATTAACTTATTACAGTTTCTTTATAAAAAGTTATTTACTTATACAATATTATGTTATTTACTATTTTTATTATTTAATTTATTTAGAGGTACTTACTTATTTGTTTAATATATGTACATAGTTATTAAAAAGACTTGTCATTTAAGAAATCTGTTATAGAGTAATAGCATTTTTTTACTAGTAATATTTTCAAGTACTTTTTAAATATTCTTAGAGGTTGCTCTTTAATATTTCTAGGTATATGGTTATAAATAAGAGGAGCCATACACATAACACTTTTCCTCAATAAAGCAGTTTTATATTTACCTAAGCATAACTTGTCTTCGTATTGGGTTCTTAAACTTGTAGTCCTATTTCTAGTATTTTTTAAAGTCGGGAATAAGTGAGTATTTGTTTTAACAAAAATAGCCATTTCTAATATATATAGACATGTAAATGTAAGCAGATTATTTTGTTTAAATACAGGTACACAGCTGTCGGTTACTTTAAGGTCAAAAATACATCTAATACAGCGTTTTTGCGCCTTAAAAATATTTTCTCTTTCACTGCAGTTGCCCCAGAATATTATACCAAACCTCAATACAGAAACAACTAGACTGTGATATGCTATCAATACTGTCTGTAAATTAACTTTTTTTGATAAACTATATAATGCGTAAGCGGCTGAACTTAATTTTTTGCATACGTCATCTGCTTGAGTTTTCCAAGTCAGTTGGCTATCAATTGATATTCCTAAAAATTTTGTAACATTGGCCTTCTCTATTGTTTGTCCATTATAATTTATATTCATATTTGTGTCTAGTATTCTTTGATAGAAATGCATTACTTTTGTTTTGTCTAAATTTATAATTAAATTATTTTCATCCAGCCAATTCACGAATTTATTAAGCGTACTATTGATATTAGCTTCATAACTATCTTTATCGTTACATTTAATTATTAAAGTGCTGTCATCAGCAAAAAGGACCATTGGGTTTGGTATTTGGCTTGGTAGATCATTTACATACAGTAAAAATAATAAGGGGCCGACAACGCTGCCCTGTGGGACACCAAATTTAATATTCCTGCTGGAAGAAGTGTACTTTTCTTCTTTTCTTGATTTTGCGCAAACTCTAGAAATTTCTGTAAATTGTTTGCGTCCTTTTAGATAAGTTGTAATAAGATTATGCACATTTCCTCGTATACCGTATCTATGAATTTTATTCAAAAGGATGTCATGATTTACGTAATCAAAAGCTTTTGACAGATCCGTGAATAATGCACATATAGGTATTTTTTTATCAATACTTGGCATTATGATATTCAGAAAGTCGAAAATAGCCATATTAATGTTAGTGTTTTTTCTAAAACCTTTCTGCTCGTTACATAAGATATTAAATTTTGTCAAAAAGGCGTAAATTGAATTATAGATTATCTTTTCTATTATTTTGGAAAAAATTGAAATTAACGAAATTGGTCTATAGTTTGTGATTTCATCTCTGGCGTTCTTTTTATATAGAGGCTTTACCTTAACGATTTTAAGTTGTTCTGGAAATTTGCCAGCTGATATGCATGCATTAATTATATGAGCCAAAGGTGCGGCTATATAACTATCGATATATTTAATTGCCTTTGTGGAGACACCATCATAGCCAAAGCTTTTTTTGTCTTTCAAAGATTTAATTATGCGTATGATGTCTTGAGGAATTACTGGAGGTATAAAAATAGAGTGTGGATTTTCCTTCACAACATTATTAAACTCACTTTGTGATACTGTAGCAACTTGATCAACGAAAAAATTATTAAAAGATTCTGCTAAGACATAAGGATCAGATAGGACTGTATTATTGTGTTTTATTTGCGAGATAGGTTCACTTATACTTTTATTTTTATTTATTATTTGCCAGACTGTTTTAGGTTTATTTTTAGATTGATTAATTAAGTAATTATTTTGCGATTTTTGAGTTAATTTTATAATTTTCTTAAAAGTACGCGAATAATTATGGTATAATATCTTATTTTCTTTTGATGGTTTTAATCTCTGTTGCCAAAGTAGATGTCGTTGTTTCCGGCTACAAATACGTATGCCACGTGATATCCAAGTGATCTTTTTTTGAGATTTTATTGTGACTTTTTTAAAAGGAAAACATAAATTGTGTAATAAGTGAAAAATATCCATGAAATTATTATACGATTCATCAGGATCTTCTACGTTGTACACGTCACAAAATGATAAATTTTTGAGATGATTTCTAAAAGTTTCAAGATTTTCCTTGGAAATATCTCTTTGCATAATGTGCCAAGATTTTATTAAGCAAGTTTTGTTAGTTTTCACATTTATAATTTGTGCAGTATGATCTGACAATCCAAAATCCTTTATTTTATATTGACCACATTGTTTGAAATTGTGAGCAAAATTATCAAGACAGGTATTGCTAGCAAGTCGAGTTGGTTCATTAATTTGTAATTTCAAATTGTAGCTTAAGAGAAAGTATTCAAATTCCAATGAATGTCTATTATTTTTTAAAATATCGATATTGAAATCCCCACATATAATTAGTTTTTTATTTTTAATACATAATTTTTTTAAAATGGCATCTAAAATTTCATAAAATTTATTTATATTTGTAAACTTGGGGGGTCTATACACACAAATTATAATCAACTTTTGTTGCGTAAGTTCAACAGCGCAACACTCAATTATTCCCGCTATAGAGAAATTCATAATCTCTGGTAATTCTTTAAATTCGTAACCGTTTTTGACCAAGATACAGGAACCACCTCGTTTTATATTACTCCTTGCATAACTCGCTGCAAGTTTATAATTCGGCAAATAAAGTAACTTTTCCTGACCTGACATTATGAAGTGCTCAGTTATACATATAACATCTATCAATATTTTTTCGCTTGACAACTCTTGAATATATACAGTCAAAAGATCTGACTTGTTTAAAAGTCCAGCAATATTTTGATGAAAAATACATAAATTATTAGAGAAAAAACTGGTTAGAATTCAGATCAATTACATTGTCTTGCGGTTGGACAGCTTTGTTGTTGTTAACAAGTAGCAATAAATTATCAAAAACGTTTTTCATTCCTAGATTATTCAATTTTCTATCATACTTAGAAAACATAGTAAAATCGTATAATAGATCTAAATTAGAGTCCAATACCATGGCGTAATTATGACACTGCAAATCCAAATCAAGTAAGCTGTTAAAAGTTTCTATGCGCCAGTTAAACATTGTCGAATAATTGCTTAATTTAAAAGTTGGTACGCACAATATTACATTAGTATGTTGTATCTTTTGCAATTCATTTCTAAGTGCTACTACAATCTCAACATAATTTTCAGTTCTTTTGAAGTCTTCTTCTCCTATTAAGACTATACAATAGTCGTCCATTGAAAAATCTTTAACTTTTTGATCTAAATTACGAATAAGCTGAATGGTTCCACAATTTGGTGTGACATAATGACATACTTGCGAAAATTTAAAAGTTTCCTCGGCAATTGATAAAACATCATTATTTTTATTAGAGCTAATGATGCAAATTTGATTTTTCCGGATTTTCATATCACTAATTTCTGGTTTTTCTTTTTGGACCGATGTATTTTGAGACGGTCTTGCACTCTCGCATATTAAAGTTGTTTTTTGTTTTGAAAGCGTCGATGTAGACCGAATTTGTTCGGTTGTTTGGTTGTCTGTTTGTTGACTTTGTTGTTTAGGAGGCTTGTTCTTATGAGAGCAACTACGTGGAGTTGACGATCGGGAATTCTTTCTGGGAGTAATCTCATTTGTAAGTTTAAATGTTGCTTTTTTAAGGACATCGTTTTTGGATGTCACTTCACTCAACCTATTTTTCAGATCGCCGTTTTCTAAAGAAAGATTATTAATTTCTTCGTGTGCGGAATTTAGTTTTGAGGTGAGATCTTCTATTTGTAATTTAAGTTGTTGTATTAGTAAAGTATTCTCGTCAGCTGATATATTCGGTAAACTACTGGTGCTGCCATCTACTGATGTACTATTTGCATTCGCTCCATCAAACGATATTTCTGTTGTGGAGTGTCTTTGTTGTTTTCTAAACGTTATGTTCTCGAAGAAATTCATTCTAAGTGATAGATATCAATATTAGAATGAATTCAAAAATGGAAAAAGAACCTCTTCCAATTGGTCTCGAACTGGCCCTGTATGTGTTTTTAACTCAAATCCAACACGCAAACCACTCGACCACGCAGACATTAATTTAAGGTTTCAAATTATGGTTCTATAGGCGCGTAGTTGCAACGCTTTCCGTTATTTATAATTTTGAATTGACGGTAGATTTTATTTTTTTATATTTTTGTTTTTGTTTTTTTATTAAAGTTAGTTTTAAACACTGAATTTGGTTTATAATTATTGTTAATATAGTTTAATTGTCACTAAGTGTTGAATAATTGTCACTAGTTCACCATAATAAACACAGTTTCCGTTCTATTTTGATCGACACAGAGCACTAGGTTTTTAACAGTATTTAACTTGTTAAACCGTGATTGTTGTCACTAGATAACAATGTCACTTATTTATTATAGTCCACTTTCACTAAATTAACTATCAAATAATGTTAATTACTGCTATGAATATTTTTAAAGAATTAAATATGACGGAGCTATTGTTACTGTGGCGACAGCGCTAAGTAATTTCAGCGCTAAGTAATTTCTTAGGCCCACAGACCATCCGCATTTCCTCTAAACAGCAAAACAAATAGTTTATTTCCGCATTCCTACAAGTAAACAGACATTAACACTAAAGCGAGCACATTTACAAACAGATTCCCACTACAATTTATTTCTCAATTAAAATCATGACTCTAAACACTCACTCTAGTACCGCAGGCCAGCTACACACGAGTTTCCCTCGCGTTGCTCGACAACCTAATAACATAAAGTACGCGCTCGCCGACTGTGACCATCCTTATTAATTTGCTCTAAGTGATATACGTTTGTGAAGTACCCCGCGCCCGGCCGACTAGTGATGTAGGTTTTGCAGTCCCGGGAATTATAAGTGGGATGTTTTGATAGGTATTAGAGGTAAAATGGATACTGCTGAACGCTGTTTTCATACTGGGTAGCTGTGTGTTCCTTAGTGTTGGGGGTATTGCTACAATCCAAACATACCTATATGGATAAGTGCGAAAGTGAGTTTGTTTGTTTATTTGTTTGATACCCTTTAAGGCTAAAACGGCTGAACGAATTTGGATGAAATAGGTACATGGGTAGATGGTTTTCCCGATATTCCCACGGGACCTAGACTTACGTGGGTGAAACCGCGGGGTGCAGCTAGTAGGTAACTAAAAATCTCACCGTGAGAAGAAGAAGAAGTGAGCTGCTAATAATGTCAATCCCTAACTTTAGGTGGGATGACTGATGATATTTATTTATTCTTTGTTTTTGTCTAATCTATGTATTACTAGTTTAAATTAATTAATTGTGTGTTATCTGCTCAAAATGCAATGTATGCTGTGTTTTCTATACGTAATGAGGCGTTTAGACGTAAGTTTGCAATGTACTAATTATAGTTAAATTAAATTAAATTATAGTTGTAATTAAAGTAACTAGCTGTTCACCCGCGTAAGTCTCGATCCCGTGGGAATATGGGGATAAAAAGTATCCTATGTCCTATTCCAGGTCATGGTCTACCCCTGTGCCAAGTTTCATCCAAATCCGTACAGCCGTTCACGCGTGATGGCGTGACCAAGGGAAATAGGGATTTATTTTTATATAAATAGATAGTGTATTCAAATAGTAGTGTGTTGAAGAGCCTAATAATAAATACATTCACAATTATGCGACAAAAAATCAGCAGTTTTGCCAAAAAAAATAAACTAACATAAACAAAAGCCTATCATTTATAACATTACAGTTAGACAGAACAAGTAACACTATTCCCATTCCTCGCACACATTATCGCCATCCTCTCCCATTCTCTTCCAAACCATTACATCTCTGTGAAGCTAAAACAAAAGGCTTTCATCGTCTCCAACAAATTGCCTCCAACAACGGGTCATTAGCCGTCGATGCAATACGCGGGGAGCGTCCCGGGGTGGGATCCCGGGGAGGCGTCCCGGGGTGCTGTGTGGAACGTCCTTAGTGTGTGGTTGTGTTTTGTTTTTATTTAAATGGTAATAAAATAAGCGCAAGCCTGAACACTTGGACACTGCAGAATGTTTTTAGAATAATTTACAATGGATACAATGCAACGTTGTAATTTATTTAGAAACGTCGTTTGCAAAGTTTTCATTTAATTGTTTATTTTAAACTAGCTGCCGCCAGCGGCTTCGCCCGCGTGTAATCTTTATAAATTATAGCCTATGTTACTCAGGGTGAATGTAGCTTTCTAATGGTGAAAGAATTTTTGAAATAGACGCAGTGGTTTTTGAGTTTATTCATTACAAACATACACACAAAAATACAAATCTTTCCTCTTTATAATATTAGTGTAGATGAGTGGCTACATTTTTTTGCAAATAATAATGTTAGTTTTCAGGTTTTTTGTTAGATTTTATACTTTTTGCTGAGTCTTACAGGGTCCGTAATTGTACCTTAGATTGAAATCACTCTAAACATTATGGAATGCTAAGAGAGATAGGAACATATACTTATATCGTTTATATCTGAAAAGGGTGTCTAACAATACACCTTTTCATGCAGTTATCGAACCAAAACTATACACCCAGACAGCTTTTATCAAGCACTAAACTACAATGAAGAATATTAACATCAAAAATACCATTTATAGCCGAAAAACGAATAACAATCCCGGGCCTACCCATCCCTAATTCAACCATATTACATTCAACTCGGAAACGAATCCCAGAAAAAACATACGTCTTGATCGGCCATGTTTGTGATTGCGCTGACACGTGAACGAATGCATAATGTATTGTAATCGTACGCGTTCAGTGCGTAAGAAAATATATAGGATATGTATTCAAGGAGAAATGCTACTTGATTTGTGGAGGGATTTATGGAGCATTTGTTTTATATATGTCCGTGCATAGGAAAGCAACGCGCTTGAAATGAAATTGTTTATTCTGTAAATAGGAAAAAAGTACTAAAAGTTTCTGAAACAGTTAGTTTATTGCCAACATTAAAAGAACCAGTGTCATAGTAACCATAATATCATCATCCAAACGAGTGTTATAATGTTGTACTGAATTTCATAATGCAACTCATTTCAAAAAAAGAACATTGTCATTCACGAGGGTTTCGCTAACAAAGCGCCGTAATTTAAAAATAAAACATACATTCGAATTCGAAAAATTCTAATTCACGTCGTATCGCGCCATTTTTGTTCGATATTGGTATTGCAAAGAAACTTTTATAGAAGATTCATATCATGGGTGTAGATAAAGTCTTGTATGCAACTGTAAATAATTAGGTATTAAATATAATTAATAACACGAATGTGGGTTTATCACATGAGTGATTTAACTCATGTGATAAACCCACATTCGTGTTTTAATACCCCTTATTATATAACAATTGCATAACTATTATACGTCATATTAAAAATAAGCTAGATGAGGTCGGCGTTTCCTATCTGACTACTCTGAGAAGAAAGGCCGAAACAAACTCAGAGGTCACCGTCTCTTTTAAAGTCCAGATATAATCTTGGTCAGGCCATATGAGGACCATGTAGATTAGCGTCTGAAATAGTCACGTCAAATAAACGAACAAAATTTAAAAAAAAATTGCGACCTGTGCGAGGCCAGAAAGGGCCTTAACACAGCATAATGCTGCGCTATTTTATAAATAAATAAATACCGCAGCGCTGTTATTCTGTGTATTCTTTACCTAATCTAGTGCCAACAGAAATAGAAAGTGCCCTCACTATACTAACACACTTGTCACTAGTTTGTGCACAAAGCCTAGAGGCGAGACTGAAGAGTCGTCAGCCATCACCCGCGGCGTGTCAGAGGTAGTGCCGGGCTCACACGTGTGCGGACGATGTGCGGGCAATTTTGAACAAGGTCATTTCCCACATGACGTGTGCAGTGCATGTCACCATTTTGAACCGTCATTTTCATTCAAGATATTAACAATAATGCAGGTGTACGTAAAAATTTGAAGACATGTCCCCGCACTGGGCCCGAGTGGTGGATTACTGCCCACTCCTTCTCACCGAGAGGAGGCCTGTGTCCCAGCTGTGGGGACGTTACAATAATAGTCTTCAGAGACTATAGCCCTCTTCGCGGCCGGAGAGACATTAGACGCAGAGACAGCAGTTTAACGTGCGCACTGAGCCACGGGGGTATCTAACTTCCAAACTCCGCGCTCCTATTAATGAATTCCTAATGTTTACCCCACGCTTAGCAGTCGCGCTTGTGACCACGAGACCAACGGGGCATTACCTAGGTACATACTTACAGACATATTCATTGTACAGTACGTGGCCGACCTTGTTGAGGAGCTCGTGGCTAAGTCATCATCATCTGCCTGCCTTTTCCCAACTATGTTGGGGTCGGCTTCCAGTCTAACCGGATGCAGCTGAATACCAGTATTTTACATAGAACGACTGCCTATCTGACCTCCACAACCCAGTAACTGGGTAATACGATACCCCTTGGTTAGACTGGTTGTCAGACTTTCGTGCTTCTGACGACTCGTAACGACTGTCAAAGATCCACAAATGACAGCCGGGACCAACGGCTTAACGTGCTTTCCGAGGCACGGAGGAGTCTCGATATGTGAAAATGGTCACCCATCCACGGACCAACCCCGGCAAGCGTAGCTTAACCTGATGGATCGACCCGAGCTCGTGGCTAAGTAATAACAGGTATATACATCAGGTTAAGCTACGCTTGCCGGGGTTGGTCCGTGGATGGGTGACCATTTTCACATATCGAGACTCCTCCGTGCCTCGGAAAGCACGTTATTAAGCCGTTGGTCCCGGCTGTCATTTGTGGATCTTTGACAGTCGTTACGAGTCGTCAGAAGCACGAAAGTCTGACAACCAGTCTAACCAAGGGGTATCGTATTACCCAGTTACTGGGTGTGGAGGTCAGATAGGCAGTCGCTCCATATAAAATACGGTACTCAGCTGCATCCGGTTAGACTGGAAGCCGACCCCAACATAGTTGGGAAAAGGCAGGCAGATGATGGTGGCCGACCTTGTTGACGAAAACGTTCGGCTTAGTATTCTAGGCGCCATTTTCACCTTTGACTTGCATTCAAAAACACTTGCTTTGACCAATGTCGCTCTCATCATAAATGCACATACATTTACACGTTCGCGACATGACGTTCGCTTATGTCTGTATGCGACTCAGCATTCAGTCCTCTACGTACAGAAGACTTAATGAATTCTTAGTCTTCTGCATGAATCCTTTGTTTACTATAGGAGTGAGGCGTATTTATCGACACAGATAGAAATCACAGATATTAAAAAATAGCAGATAGCAATTGCTCCAAACGATAAAAAATATCTGTTACTTAAAATCACAGATCCTCAAGACTATTACTGTTAAAACTTCGGATACGATTTTCGACTTTAACGAAAAGAATTAAAAAAGATATTCAATTGAGTTACTACGTATTTATCATCCGTACAAAAATAACAGGCTGTTATTTTATAACAGATAGATACGATTTTCGACTTTAAATCAAAAGAAATAAAGATGATATTCGCTTGGGATACGGATTTATCGTCCGTACAAAAATCACAGGCTGTGATTTAATAACAGATATTTGGATCTGTTATTTTTTTGTCACAGTCACAGTGATAACAGATATCGTGTTTCACCTGTTACAACCCATCTCTAGTTTACTAGTGAAAATTAATTAATTTCTTAAAATAATATTTAAGTACCTAGGTAAAATTTTGCACGCCATATGCAAGTCAAAATCAATCTGCCTAGCCTTTTCCCAACTATGTCACCGGAAGCAACTGAATACCAGTATTTTACATGGAGCGACTGCCTATCAGACCTCCACAACCCAGTAACTGGGTAATACGATACCCCTTGGTAAGACTGGTTGTCAGGCTTCGGGCTTCTGACGACCCGTAACAACTGTCAAAGATCCACAAATGACAGCCGGGACCAACGGCTTAACTTGCTTTCCGAGACACGGAGGAGTCTCGATATGTGAAAATGGTCACCCATCCACGGACCAACCCCGGCAAGCGTAGCTTAACCTGATGGATCGACCTGTGCGACTGTGGACATACTTCCATACTACCTAATACCTATTATAAATTTGAAAGCAAGTCTGTCGGTCTGTCTGTCTGTCTGTATGTTACCTTTTACGCCTAAACCACTGAATGGATTTCGACATTTGGCATGGAGATAGATGGCACCCTAGGGAAGGATATAGGCTACTTTTTACCGATATACCGCGCGGGCGAAGCCGCGGGCGGAAGCTAGTAATATTATAAATGTGAAAGTTTGTGTGTTTCGATGTTTGTTACTCAATCACGCAGAAACCGCTGAATGGTTGTGGCAAACAGATAGTTTATAACCTGGATTAACACATAGGATACTTTTTATCCCGATATTCACACGGGATCGAGACTTACGCGGGTGAAACCGCGGGGCGCAGCTAGTAGTTACATAAAACTAAGAAACCTCGATGTATTGTCAAGTCTTAGAAACCGTGCGAAGTAGGAGCGGGTCGCTAGTATTTATATAAATGAACTAGCTGACCCGACAGACGTTGTCCTGTCAATTTTCTAATTTTCCGCGCAATTTTCTAATTTTTTTCTTTCATAAGAACCTTCTCCTGACAATAACAAACACAACAGAAAAAGAATTAGCGAAATCGGTCTAGCCGTTCACGCGTGATGGCGTGAACAAGGGAAATAGGGATTCATTTTTATATACAGGGTGTTAGGGTAAACACCGTTATCCTTGAAACCAGTGGTTTTGTGTCATTTATAGAACGTAAAATCAATGGAAAATTACAACTTTTTTTTATTTATTTTTTAATTTCCATTTTACCACAAGCGTCGCAAGTTCGTTGCCCTAGCGCATAGGGCAACCCCTATGCGCTAGGGCAACGAACTTGCGTCTCAACACGGGTGGGGGGCGTGTGAGGTGACCTGACCGGCCGTGAGTGCGATCCCTCTCTCAGACAATCAGCTGTTTCGCTAGCGAGCACGGTGTCTCATAGAAACTATTTTAAATCTTTTAATGAAAATAACGTTTTTTTTTTGTTGTTACTCAGTCATTTATATTTATATTTAAGTCAACTTCCCATGGTTTGAATGACAAGACTGTTTACCCTAACACCCTGTTATAGATGATTTTGATATTATAAGAGTAGACTCACAATAGCTATTATGTACCATTTTTCTTGTGACGAAACCTTTTTGTTTCGTAAGGAACCGAAAACTACGCTTACTCAATGTCGAGAACATACCATGACATGCATAGGGCAGCTTGTCATTAACTTGATCGATGAAGTGGGAAAATGGACCTTATGTTGTATGGTTAGAGTTATAAGATTGTGGATATGCGACTTGTAATCACAGATAGTTAATTTAATCAGGCGTAACTTCGCGGAAATCCATTATACAATAGACGTAGATAATATTACAAGAGTCACACCTTCCTAGCACGGCGGGCTGTGCTGGGGCAGCTGCTACTGGAGCAGAAATCCTCAAAGTGCGCAAATATAACAACCTTTTTGGGAGCTATATGTTTGAGCCGTTTGGGGTTGAAACACTAGGGCCGTGGGGTCCGAGTGCTCAACGAGTATTTCGGGACGTAAACATATCTGGCGAAATGTGTGTGTTCAATAGAGTACACCTCTGCCTAAGCCTTTGGAGATAACAAGCGTGATGTTATGTGTTATCTAAACAAAAAAATAAAAACTTTTTACAAAAAAAAACAACCGACTTAAAAAAAAACACTAATAAAAAGTGAAAAATAACTTTAATTTCGAAAGTCGGTGTCTTTGCTTTATAATTTTCGTTTTTTGCCACCGACTTCCGAAATTAAAGTTATTTTTCACTTTTTATTTAGTGTTTTTTTTTTAAGTCGGTTGTTTTTTTTTGTAAAAAGTTTTTATTTTTCACTTTTTAGTGGTGGTACCTACCCCACACAAGTTACTACCTGCTATGTAAATAACAGTGAAGGAGTCTAATAATTATATCGTCTACATAGACTGTGGGAAAAATACGTAATATTGAAACTAGCTCAAAATTTATATGGGACCATCGCGGGAGTATACCCTTTCGAACTAAAAAAGAATTTTTAAAATCGGTTCACAAATGGCGACGTACTCGGTGAACATACTTACATAAAAAAAAAAAAAAACAATCATCCGAACGTAGTACCTCCTCCTTTTTTGAAGTCGGTAAAAATTGGAAGTGTCTGTTTGTAATGTCAAAATAAAAGCTTTTTAGTAAATGCTTATGAAAGTATATAATCTACTTTTACCAAAAATACCTTTTTTTTATTTTATTTGTCTGTCGGTTTTTTCCTGCTAATCTCCGAAACGGCTGGACCGATTTTGACGGGAATTTCACTGGCAGGTAGCTGATATTATAAGGAGTAAAGGCTATTATTTTAGAAAAATTGGTTCCACGCGGGTGCAGCCGCGGGCAGCAGCTAGTGTAAAATATACAGTTTTAAACTCACTGGCTTTTACTAACAATAAGTTACAGGATTTACTAAAAGAATTCCCTAAAACCAAATTAAGTCCATCTCTTATTTTAAATCGTCGCGCTGAACCGTAGACGGATAAAATATCACCGGTTTATACGGGTTTACATCGGTTTATACTCGTAAGAGGCGGTTTATGCGCTTATAGTTATAAGACATAGAGGATAGTTTTGGAGATATAAAGGGAGATTTCAGAAATTGTTTATGTAGTCAAATTTTCTTACGTTTTCTGCAAAATGCAGGTTATACTAGTATGTTGATTAAAATAATGTTTCGCGACTAGCACTGGGGGTCTAAAACGTTCTCATTAGCAATTCCTCTAAAAGCAATGAATTTCTCGAATTTCCAGCTGTCATTAGCAATTCCTCTAATTGACACAAAAGCAATTCATATTGTGTGGACCATTTTACGAATCTCCAGAGAAAACTGTCAAACAGATGAATTACCTATTTCGTAATATGAATCGCACGCAGATCATAATTTATGAATTGTCAGTTTGTGATATTTTACGATGATTCATAATATTTTCCTATTATGATTCTGCCAAAGATAAGCCCCCAGATATTTATTTACAGAATTGTAATCATTAGAATCCTACTAATACGCGAAAGTTTGTGAGGATGGATGGATGGATGGATGTTTGTTACTCTTTCACGCAAAAACTAGAGAACGGATTTGGATGAAATTTGGCACACAGATAGTTTATAACCTGGATTAACACATAGAATACTTTTTATCCCGATGTTCGTACGGGATCACGATATATGCAGGTGAAATAAATAAATAAATAAATAAATATCTCTATAGGTTAGATTTGTTCCATAGGAACTTTTCCTTATGAGATTTAGTTATTGCTTTTGCATTGGCATTGTTTAATGTCAGGTGAGAGAGTGGGCAAAGAGCCCAACCATAAATTACGTCACACGAATTTCATGAGTTATGGAACTCCCCGTCCTTGTCACTGACATATTGCACGATTACTGACAAATGCGTGCACTGACTGGACAGGTCCACTCAATCTGTGTGGTTCTTTCCTCAAAAGACCATTTCAGACACCAGTCTACATGGTCTTCACATGATCTGACCAAGATTATGTCTGGATTTTAAAAGAGGCTGTGACCTCTGTGTTTGTTTCGGCCTTTCTTCTCAGAGTAGTCAGATAGGAAACGCCGACCTCATCTAGTTTTAAAAATGTGGTTGACGTGTAAAAGTGTTTGTACAAATATACTTACAGAAATGAAATCATTTATCATTTTTTGATGTGACCCCCCAAGTGTGACTAAATGAACACAAACCAGATACCCCTCGAAAACGGGTTGTCACACTTTCGGGCTTCTAACTACTATTTTAATAACAATACGTAGTATTATAATATCTGTGACAATATTCAATGTTTTCGAAACAATATTATACTCGTAGACAGCGGCCATATAGCAGCACATATTGAAACGTTCTCATGGCATTGACACCTGTGTCACGTGGTAACGACGGCCTTTTGGCCGTGTCACGTCTCGCGAGCGAAACAGCGTGACACCTTTGTTTCAAACAGCCGTGTTTGTGAAACATATACGGCTTTAGTTCAAAAGATGTCTTTATCCACAGTTTAAACAGTACTAGGTACCATAATTATATCTTGAAATGTTTGATATAAAAACTGAATTACTTCCAAAATCTAATTCTTTTTTAACCGACTCCAAAAAAGAGAGGAGACTTGTTTATTTTTTTATCTACGCCCATGCTATAATTCCTCTATAAAAGTTACTGAAACAGTTAGCTTATTGCCAACATTAAAACAACCAGTGTCATAATAGGTAACCATATTATCATCCAAACGGGTGTTATAATGTTGTATTGAATTTCATAATGCAACTCATTTAAAAAAAAGAACATTGTCATTCACGAGCGTTTCACTAACAAAGCACCGTAAATTTAAAACAAAACACATTCGAATTCGAAAAATTCGAATTCACGTCGTACCGCGCCATCTTTGTTCGATATTGGTATTGCAAAGAAACTTTTATAGAAGATTCATATCATGGGTGTAGATACTCGTAATATCCTGTATGCAACTGTAAATAATTAGGTATTAAAACACTCATGTAATACTAACCCACATTCGTGTTTTAATACCCCTTATTATATAACAGTTGCATAAATAACTATTATATAAGTTTCCCGATGACTCTAAGACTGATTTGGAAAATTCCTTTTTTATTTGGTAGAGGAAGCTTGCGCGTTGTTCCCATAATATTTTTACGAACTTTGCTTGGGTTCAGTTAGCTTCGATAATACGTATTAATCTACTTTGTGTACCTTGATGAGGTTATAATACTTCCTGTCACTGCTGTTTACATAGCGTGGTATACGAATTTACGTGGGGTGGGTCCCATACCTAAAAAGTAAAAAATAAAAACGTTTTTACAAAAAAAAAAACAACCGATTTCCTAAAAGGACACTACAAAGTGAAAAATTACTTTAATTTCTGAAGTCGGTGTCTTTAGATTTTTCTAAAGACACCGACTTCAGAAATTAAAGTAATTTTTCACTTTGCTGGTACAACGCCGTACATAAATTACAAAATCACCACTTAACTAACCTGAATTCGTTCACAAAATCGTGTATTGTGGTCAGTTCCCAATCTAACCAGAGGGCCTAGATGAATGACAACCGATTTCAAAGCTTTACGTATTTCTGCAACGACTTTCAACAGGATTGACATAAGCTTCACGGTAGCTGATGTCAATCCAATACATTTTGACATTCGTCGTTTCATCTCACGTTGTCTGTCAAGGCTCTCTGTAGAAGCTGCACATCACTATTTTACATGAAGCGACCGCCATCTGATAACGCCCATTCACATAGCTACAGGGCTAGTGATGTCTTTTCAACACGGCCTTTGAAGCGACTTGACGTGAACAGCGTGACACTTTTGTGTTTTATAGTGACGTGTTGAATGTCTGATCACATAACTTCACGCTTATAGTGTCTACAGGGCAAGCCACAAGATAAACTAATAAATAAATAAATAAAATGCTTGCCAGGGTTGGTTGGTCAGTGGATGGGTGACCATGTTTACATATCGAGACTCCTCCGTGTCTCGGAAAGCACGTTGGTCCCGGCTGTCATTTGTGGATCTTTGACAGTCGGAGGGGGTCGTCAGAAGCCCGAAAGTCTGACAACCAGTCTTACCAAGCAGTATTACCCAGTTATTGGGTTGTGGAGGTCAGATAGGCAGTCGCTCCATGTAAAATACGGGTATTAAACTGCATCTGGTTAGACTGGAGCCGACCCCGACATAGTTGGGAAAAGGCTTGTCAGACTTTCTTGTCAGGCTTCTGACGACCCGTAACGACTGTTAAAGATCCACGAATGACAGCCGGGACCAACGGCTTAACGTGCTTTCCGTGACACGGGAGGAGTCTCGGTATGTAGAGATGGTCACCCACCCATGGACTCACCCCGGCAAGCGTAAATTAACCTGATGGATCGACCCGTGTGGCTGTTATTACTTAGCCACGAGCTCCTCAATACATAAATGCTTATGCAAATGCATAAGTACTTACGGTCATGTCACATTGTCTAGGCGTTCAATTATGCTATTTATCAAAATTAATAGGACGAGCGTATTACCATTTATTAGGCCCAAATCGCAGAACTGCTAAAATCAACCAACTTTTCCGAAACGGGTATCAAACTCAGAACCTCACGCTCAACAGTCGCGCTTATAACCACTCGACTAACAAGGCAGTCTGTCTCAGACCGTGATTGATACAAAGTGGCCAACCAACCGAAATCTGTATTACAATCAGAGGTCAGTTGTCGGTGGCAGCTGACATGATTTTAGAGGGGATCAATTACTTTCAACTCAAAGTAGATCTAGCTATTAAAATTACGTAGCTTAGGCCCATCGTTCACAACGCTACTCAAAAGTCAAAGTCAAAGTCAAATCGTTTATTTTAAATGGTTACTTTTCTACGTAAAAAATTAACAAGATAAAAATCTCTAGTCAAAAATCTCTAATCTCAAAAGTCCGCCTTTAGTTTGGACTGTATTTTTTTTATTTACTTTTGCGTAATGTTTTAATAAATAAAATAAAAAAAGAATTGATTCTAGTCGCCAAAGTCAAAGTCAAAGTCAAATAATTTATTTCAAATAGACACATATATGGCACTTTTGAACGTCAAAACAAAGAAATAGAATTGATTCTAGTTGCCCCTTCCAAAAGGTAGTTTTCGTATGGAGAAGAATGAGCAAGAAACTCCACCGTTACTCTTTTTAAAAATGTTTTACAATATTTTGTATACATCAATAATATAATTTATATGTGAAGACGATGCACCTACAATAAGATTACTGTACCACAAAAGGTAAAAAGAATTATAAATGGAGCAATAATTAATAAATTAATTACCAGATACATGGTGCTCACATATTTACAAAGATTGTAAAAGAAACCCCTTCCGAAATCCTTCGTATGGAGAAGAATGGGCAAGAAACTCAACCATTACTCATTAAAAATGTTTTATAATATTTGTTTATATTAATTAATTATATCATTGTATGTTAAAACGATGCGACCTAGAATAAAATTACTACACCACAGTAGGTAAAAAGAATGAAAAATGAAGCAATGACAGATAAAATTAATTATGTGATAGATATATGGTGCTCACATATTTACAAACATTGTAAAAGTAGACCTAAAGTCTGACAACCAGCCTTACCAAGGGTTCTCGTGTTACTCAGTTACTGGGTTGTGGAGGTCAGACAGGCAGTCGCTCTATGTAAAATGCTGGTATTCACCTGCATCCGGTTTAACTGGAAGCCGACCACTGGACCATTGGACCACCGGGGCCTACAGCAGTATTATTCGTGGGGGAAAGAGATGGACCTATACGTCCTGTAGAGCTTCATCTCTTTCCTACAATGAAGTAATAAAATTCAAATAATACCGGTGGTGGTAGGCCTCCTGATCCGGAAAATGCAGGCAGGTGATGAGTTTTCTTGGTGAAACAGTGAGTTTGTTTTGTTTAATTTCCACTTAAGGCTCTACCTCAAATTTTATCTCGCTCGCACCATAATACACGCGGCCTGAGTGAGACAGAGTGGGGTGCTGGCGGTCGTGTTTTCGCTAAACATAGGACCTAGCATCAATCCTCAACTTTAACATGTATTTATTTCATAATGAATGCTGCATTTTCGAAATAATGGAGGATCATGGTTAGCAATTTGAGGTAGGGCCTTAAGAGGAAATAGGGTCGGTCTTTTCTCCATACAAAAAGTCACAATTCGAGGTTTGGCTCTCGTCTATTTCCTCCTCCAATATTGGACCAATTTGAAAGATATTTTATAAATTGAATAAGAAGGATATTTACCGTACCTCTATGTTTTTCTTTTTTCATTAATAGTTGTCAAATATGTACAATAGGACTCTGATGACAGCGGTCTAAACAGGCAATTTTGAGCATTTTCTGAGGGTTCTATACAGATAATGGATCATCAAAACGGAAAACATAGGGACATAGAACTAGTTGATATTAATTTTACTGTACAAATTCATTGCATAACAGACAGCTGTGCTGCTGTGGAGTTTGTTGCGCCACTTCTTCCCAGCTAAAGCACTAGGAAGTGGTGAAGGGTGGGCGTTTTGGGGGACTGTCTTATGTAATTGTAGACGTTCGAAAAGTGCTGATTCTCAGCCTAATTTGAATAAATGACTTTTGATTTGATTTGATTTGCTCTAAGGTCATAAACCAGAGAGAAAACAGCGAGAGCGTTTGTATAGAGAGGGGACCGACCCTATTTCATCTTAATAGGGGGCGAGCTTATTTCCATCAACAGGATGAAACCAAGCTGTTACTAAGAAATTCCTAGTGAAAATAACATTATTTATTGTTCAATAAATAATGTTATTCCACCCGCGTTTGCTACCAACAGATGATTCATTTTAAATATAAAGACGGCTCCAAGCTTACTGTTAGGCTGATTTATTTGTATAATTATATCGAGGCTTTCTCGGATTTCTTAGGAATGAGCCGATTCGATATTATTTGGAATAACAATTTACGTTCCTACAATTATTAAAAACGAATGAGGTTACTAGTTTTAAGGGTATCCAAAGGGTGAAAATAATAGGGTCATAGAGAGGTTCTACAGCTTACACTTGTACCGTCGACCTGTCACAGGGCTGTATCTTATTAAATGTGATAGTTGGCCAACTCAGAGGAGGAGCTCGTGGCTAGGTAATAACAACCACACGGGTCGATCCATCAGGTTAAGCTACGCTTGCCGGGGTTGGTCCGTGGATGGGTGACCATTTCCACATATCGAGACTCCTCCGTGCCTCGGAAAGCTGTCCCGGCTGTCATTTGTGGATCTTTGACAGTCGTTACGAGTCACACGAAAGTCTGACAACCAGTCTAACCAAGGGGTATCGTTTTACCCAGTTACTGGGTTGTGAAGATCAGATAGGCAGTCGCTCTATGTCAAATACTGGTATTCAGCTGCATCCGGTTAGACTGGAAGCCGACCCCAACATAGTTGGGAAAAGGCTAGGCTGATAGATTGAGTTGAACTCAGACCAAATAAAAAACCAAGATTCAAATTAGGCTGAGAATCAGCCATTTTCAAACGTCAAAATTACATAAGACAGTCTCCCGACACGCACGCCCTTCACCACCTCCTAGTGCTTTAGCTGGGAAGAAGAAGTGGCGCAACAAACTCCCCAGCAGCACGGCACAGCTGTCTGTTCAGTTAGAAAAACTTGATTCTATACAATAGTAGAGGCAAAGTAATTAACATTACAAGACACAGCACTTATAATTAAATTATAAGCGATATATCAGCTAGCACACGGTAATATTCCAACAAATACAATAAAATCTCAAAATGTACACATAGATAGTTAATTGATTCAGGCCTGGCGTTTCTCTGCGTCCAGCGGTCGGTGTGGCAACACATCGTGTTGTGGTTTGCGACTGGTCAATCGTCATCCTGAGGATGCCTAGTTGAAAGGTGAAACACGTGTCGATTTCTTACAGGGTATTTTTATGATTTTTGAAGAATAGTTAAGCGGAATAGGTTACTATAATCACAGATATTATAATACTACGTACAGATACCCAATCCCATACAAAGAAATGACACCACCCTAAGTCTGGCTATTGAGCTGGCTATTTTTCGTTCTCCATTTTTTTAACAGATGGCAGCATCAGCGACTCACTAATTGCCAGAGACTGTAGGTTTTTAAACGCCATCTAGGAGTCTTGCCTAGATACTACGCAAGACTCCTAGATGTTTTTGTTCCTTTTTTACGTTTTCTCTTCCTAGGTGTTCAATTTTTATATTTCTACGTAAAGTAAGTACTAGATTAAAAAAAAAATTGTTTGATTTTCCTTAATGAAACGACATAAACGCAAGTTTAAAGTGACCCTGTCATCACTTGAGTAAAACGCCATCTATTGCAAAGAGCTTTCAACAAAATGATTAGCAGATGGCTACTTTATCATTCTAAGGGTTCGAAGTGAAGTAAACGGCTTAATTTAAGTTTTTTATTGAAAATCCGAGATTTATGAGTGTTATTACATAAATCAGCATTAAACAAAGATGTTTTGATTTTTACTAATATTACCTCAGCCAAAATTTGTCGTATAACGCTTTTTAGTGATTGTTAATTTCATAAATTGTTACTTATGCTGCCATCTATGATTTTTTTTCAAGACTAATTATAATTTGTTCGAGTTGAGACCCCATGCTATAATGTAAAAATAGTTAGTATTCCTGTTAAACTAAAATATGATATACTAAAAATAGGGTCAGAACAACATGACAACGAATGGGGTTTGAACCCACACCCTCTTAATCGCCAGGCAGCTCTTAAATCTTTCTTCACATTTTCTTTACAAAATATTTCTAAGTTCCATTTATTCCTTTTAAGCCAACAAGCCTCAACGGCCTGCATTTTTGTATAAAAAACAGCCATTTACAAAAGAAACTGGTGTATTTTGAGCTGCGACGAAGTTCAGAACCATTATATATACTGTATGAAGTTAAAACCTTAGGAAATGTGAAATAGGGAGCTCATGGCTACGTTATAAAAGCCGCACGGGTCGATCCATCAGGATAAGCTACGTTTGCTGGGGTGGTCCGTGGATGGGTGGCCATCTTTACATACCAAGACTCCTCCGTGCCTCGGAAAGCACGTTAAGCCGTTGGTCCCGGCTGTCATTTGTGGATCTTTGACAGTCGTTACGGGACGTCAGAAGCCCGAAAGTCTGACAACCAGTCTTACCAAGGGGTATCGTATTACCCAGTTACTGGGTTGTGGAGGTCAGATAGGCAGTCGCTCCATGTAAAATACTAGTATTCAGCTTCATCCAGTTAGACTGGAAGCCTACCCCAACATAGTTGGGAAAAGGCTAGGCAGATGATGGATCATTATTATTAGGTAATTATGAGCAGCGGTGGCCCAGTGGTATCAGGCCTGGTTCACGAGCTCTAAGTCCTGAGCTCGAGCCCAGACGGACACTTTCGTTTTTGCATTTAATTTCATCACCACAAGTACTCTCAACACAGTGAAGGAAAACGTAGTGAGGAAACCGGCATGTCCTAGAACCAAAAATTCGAAGACATGTGACATCTACCAACCCGCACTGGGCCCGCGTGGTGGATTACGGCCCACTCCCTCTCACAGAGAGGAGGCCTGTGTCCCAGCAATGGGAACATAATGCTATGTGTGGTGTGACTATAAATGATAGGCTGAGGAATCATGTAATAAGGCAAAAACAATATAAAATTCAAAGCAAATAATTTTATTTGTGCACCCTAGATAGATCTGTGTCATGCCTCAGTAAGTGGACATACAAATATTTTCCAATCATCAAGTATGTTTTCTCCAAAGAGTTGCAGGCAGAGGTGCGCCTATAGTACACCAACATTCATAAAGTGCCAACTTATACTGGACAACCAGTTCCGTTAAAGAGGCCTTGGTTCAGTACCACACAGAGCTGTATTCATTCGTTCACAAAGTCTTTCATTCACTCTCATTCAGTCGGTCTTTCATTCAAGCTTGCTCGTTCAGCGATGTTTATTGTGGCATATTTTGAATGTAAGACTAGCTATGTAGTGTGGCTTTGAGCGCCATTATAAAAAAAAACGTTTTTGAAAAGCATCGTTGGTCCAGTGGTTGCAAGCACGAATACTGAGCGGGGTTTCCGGGGTTCAGCGTTATTGGCTTTGATCTGATCAAGCATTTCTCAGTTGCAGCATAGATATTATAATACTACGTGAAGCAGCGAGAAGAACCGATTTGCGCCCGATTAATGGCAATACACTTGACCTGTATTACATGGTGCGAAATGTAGCTGTACTAATACTACTCTGAGTACTTTTACCCCTAATATATTATTTGACACTCATCATGTCTGTCTACCCTTTTCCCAACTATGTTGGGGTCGGCTTCCAGTCTAACCAGATGCAGCTGAATACTAGTATTTTACATGGAGCGACTGCCTATCTAACCTCCACAACCCAGTAACTGGGTAATACGATACTCTTTGGTAAGACTGGTTGTCAGACTTTCGGTCTTCTGACGACCCGTAACGACTGTCAAAGATCCTCGAATGACAGCCGGGACCAACGTGCTTTCCGAGGCACGGAGGAGTCTCGATATCTAAAGATGGTCACCCATCTACGGACCAACCCCGGCAAGCGTAGCTTAACCTGATGGATCGACCCGTGTGGCTGTTATTTCTTAGCCACGAGCGCCTCATATTATTTGACACTGTTATTGTAAAATACAATAGACCTACATATATTTAGTAAATTACTCTCTCTCTTTGACTCTGTCTCCGGCCCTTGGCGTGGCAACATGTTGTGTTCGGGTTCGCGACTGCTCAATCGTCATCCTGAGAATGCCTCGTTGAGAGGTGTCGATTTCTTACAGGTTTTTTATAACTCTTGAGGAATAGCTAAGCGGAATGAGAAAATGAAACAGTTATGTTTAGAAAATTATATTACCGATATATTTTTTTTCTTTTAGTTCTGAAGTGTCGACCAGTCGGTGAGAAACCTTAAAATAAAATAATAATTAAGTACTTCTTCTCCTTGTTCACAGAGGAAGAATGCGAAGAATCAATCTTCCCGACGGGTGTGGTGCGTCACCGGCCGGAGCCGCCCGGCACTCTCGCGCAGTCCACCCGGTTCACGGCACACGAGATCAAGCTCATGTACCGCGGGTTCAAACAGGTAAAGGTCGTTCGTCCACTGCTACGTAGTATGTGAACACCCTTTATGCGTGGAGGCTTTGCGGATGGTGAGCAATGGGTATTAGGACCAGGCCCGGGTCGAAGGTGCGTCGTGTTCACAACTGGCGGGGTCCGCTGGGACCGATGCCTGCCAGGGTTGTGGGTTAGTCCGAAAGGGATACCGGGACCTTGGCAACAGGCAACTGAAGGAACACGGGTGGGTTTTAGTCAGTAAAAGTCTAACACTTCCGCTCCGCCCAGAGCGGGAGAAGTCACTGGATGATTTCCCATTTTTTTTTTATCTAATAAAATCTTTTGTTTGTTTCAGGAGTGTCCTTCCGGCGTGGTTGATGAAGAGGCCTTCAAGAATATCTTTTGTCAATTCTTTCCACTCGGAGGTAGGTATTAATTTCATAAGTTGATGGATAAAACACATGTAATAAATATAAAATGTTGACGGAGTCATTGGAGACTAAATCAAATATGGATATACATTTAGGGGTATGAGGAATAGGGTGTAAAGTTCACTCATCTACCATAGAAAAGGGAGGATCCTCCGACCAGACGAGTGTTGTGTCTGGCGAGCAACTGCCCAACGATTGATGTCGGGTTTTTGTTTATAAGTCCATTGCACGGTAAACTTTAATTGCGCGATGCAGGATTTATGTGACGTCAGGATTTTTGTGTGACGTCAGGTCTTTGATGCGTATTTCGCATGTGGCAATAGAGATACCGCCATAAAAGTATTAACATGGATAAAGTCTTAGGACTGGATTGTTTCTCTATATAGAGCGAAATACTATACAAATACAGTCATTTTCTGTCTACCCCTGGGCCCTATATCATAGAACCCGCGAAAGATTTTCTTCCCCTCTAAGCGATCAAGTTATACAGGTTGTAAGGGTAAACACTCTTGTCATTCGGATCATGGGAAGTTGACTTAAATATAAAAATCAATAACCGAACACAACAAAATAAAAATGTTATTTTCATTAAAAGATTTTAAAAAGTTTCTATCCGACACCGTGCTCGCTAGCGAATAGTAAACAAAAAGTTTGTCTTCTTACAATTACATCCTAATTGCGTAACACACGATCAATCACAATCTGAATCGGTTTGAAACAAATTGCTAATCCATTGCTCGAAAATTCGAAAAAAAATCTGCTCAACAACGTAAATAACGCATTGAATGTTGATGAACTGTCAAATTAAAACAGATTAGTCACGAAAATAATATTTCAAAAAACTTAATACTTTGTTCAATATTTAAAAAACTTAATACTTTGTTCAATATTTAAAAAACTTAATACTTTGTTCAATATTTAAAAAACTTAATACTTTGTTCAATATTTAAAAAACTTAATACTTTGTTCAATATTTAAAAAACTTAATACTTTGTTCAATATTTAAAAAACTTAATACTTTGTTCAATATTTAAAAAACTTAATACTTTGTTTCAGACGCCACTCAGTACGCTCACTACGTGTTCAAGACTATCAAACACAAACAAAGCGGAAAAGTGAACTTCGAAGTAAGTAAAAGTACAACACAATACGAGCGTAAGGCCTTTTTGTACACACACGTTTTTCTTGCTGTGGAAAGTCAAAGTCAAAGTCAAATAATTTATTTCAAGTAGGCACATTAAAGGCACTTTTGAACGTCAAATACATAGAAATAGAACTGATTCTAGTTGCCCCTTCCAAAAGGTAGTTTTCGTATGGAGAAGAATGGGCAAGAAACTCCATCGTTACTCTTTTAAAAAAATGTTTTACAATATTTGGTATACATCAATTATATAATTACATGTGAAGACGATGCACCGAGAATACAATTACAATAGGTAAAAAGAATTAAAAATAGAGCAATGACAAATAAATAAATTAAGTATGTGATAGATACATGGTGCTCACATATTTACAAACATTAAAGTATACGATATCACAATATTCACTTGTGCATTCACACACACACACTACAAACGTACCTGTGTATTCACACACACACACACTACAAACTTGCAAGTAAAGTATTACTTGCAAGTTTGTAGTGTGTGTGTTCCTATTAGTAAATAGGACAGTGTGTGAGTTTAATTATCATAAAATGTAAAAAAAATCGATGATATACAAATAATAAATTTTACAACTAGATTAGCAACCAGTTTGATTTTGTCCAGCCTCGAACTTGTCCTATGGAGCAAGACCAGCATGTTTCCAAGCATTCTTATCTTGGATATAATCCTCTAATTTGTAATATGCTTGTTTACAAAGTGTACTTTTAATATGAGTTTTAAATTTTCTTTCATTTAATTGCAATATACTATGGTGTATTCGCCGTGTGTGCACGGTCGCCAGTGTTGTATGGACCACTATGGTAGCTTGTTCACAGACATGGTTTTTCTACGGCACGGTTTATGTTTGCCGATGCGCACGTTGATAGTTTTTCGGCCATCATGCGCAACAGATGCGCATCTTTGCTACGCTGTGTTCGCGCCAGCCCCAACATCATTCTTAGAGCATTGTTGTCTGATAGGTGGGACTCTCCGATCTTGGGGCGGTATTTAAACGTTCCCTCTGATCAGCGTGCCTCACGCAGCTTAGATTATATGTTACTAACACTAGTCTCATAAGTTTACATTGTTACTAACATAATACGGAAGTGATTCCGTACCCAAAGGGTAAAACGGGGCCCTATTACTAAGGTTCGCTGTCTGTCCGTCTGTCACCAGGCTGTATCTCATGAACCGTGATAGCTAAACACTTGAATTTTTCACAGATGATGTATATCTGTTGCCGCTATAACAACAAATACAAAAAACAGAATAAAATAAATATTTAAGGGGGCTCCCATACAACAAACGTGATTTTTTTTCAGTTTTTATAGATAATGGTACGGAACCCTTCGTGTGCGAGTCCGACTCGCACTTGGCTGGTTTTTTTCTCACCTCCCCGCTCACACGCACACATTTACAATCAATAGTTTGATTGTAAATGTGTGCGTGTGAGCGGAGGCGTCAATCAGCCGTTATCACCTCTCACACAATCCATCCATCGTTTCTTTGTCCAACTCTAAGAGCCAATACGATGTTATGTTAAATTACTTTTAATAATTAATTTTCAATTCCAAACAAAGCGATCACTATTTGCCTACAATTGTTCCATTCGTGTATCTCCCTCTCTTTCTTGCACATGTATATGTGTGTCCAACTCTGTCGCCCGAGGGCCGCCATCATTGTTTTAAATGGACCCGATTTGGCTTTTGCTCAAATTACTCTATATTTTCTATTGTGTGGGATCAAGTAACTATGTAGTTTAATTAGTTTAGCTAGGTCGGAGGCTACATTTACGGCCAGTTTTTTCTAACAGCCAAAGTAACGTCATAAGTTAAAGAAACGGTTTTTTGACGTTACTTCGGCTGTTACTTTTGATGAAGAACTGGCCGTTAGAGGGGATGCACTAAGGTAGCTTATAATTATTATTACATCACTCAATGACCTCACCTCACCTCATCTCACTTGTTTATATTTTGTATTAAAGCGATTAGTCTTATCTCAAAAGACATCTACATCTTTATTAGTTTGATAAGTAATGTTATACAGGCTGTAAGGGTAAACACTCTTGTCATTCAAACCATGGGTAGTCGACTTATATATAAAAATAAATGACCGAACAACAAAAAAAAACGTTATTTTCATTAAAAGATTTTAAAAAGTTTCTATCTGACACCGTGCTTGCTAGCGAAACAGCTGACTGACTAAGGGAGGGATCGCGCTCGCTGCCGGTTAGGTCACATCCCGTACCCCCCGCCCGTGTTGAGACGCAAGTTTGTTGCCCTAGCGCATAGGGCAACGAACTTGCGTCTCTTGTGGTAAAATTTAGATCTAAAAAAAAAATAAAAAAAGTTGTAATTTTCCATTGATTTTACGTTCTATAAATGACACCAAACTACTGGTTGCAAGGATAACGGTGTTTACCCTAACACCCTGTATAATTAACAAAAAATGCGTCCTCTCTCCAAATTCACTTATTTTTCTGTGCCCGACAGGGTCCATATTATGATCTAATTATAAGTTTACCACCTAAGAATACCTACATGTAGAATGCAATAAAGTATTGAGTATTGAGTAGCCCGCGTAATACAAATTTTCTTACGTTTTTTGCAATTTTCAGGTCAGCGTCAGATTGTACCTATGTTGATTAAAATATGATCTATCTGCATAGCCTCTTCCCAACCAGTTGAGGTCGGCCCTTACCCTACCTACCTAGTTACCCTTTGGGAACGGAACCCTAAAAAAGGGTGCTGGCCGCTACTGAAACTTTCCCAGACCTGGGAACCGTACCCAGGACTCTTGCGACCACTAGACCAAGAATAACCGTTTATTTTTCATTAATTCCACCAAAAAATATATTGAAATTGTACGTTCGTTGGTAAAATTTTCTTTCGTAATAAATATTTAAATATATGCACAAGATATTCAAAAAGGTCAGTAATTTTTCCTCAATATTTGTCTTCATGCATATTTTATATGTTATTTATTTACTGACAAACCCAATCTCGTTCTTTCGCGGCAATACTTTTTTTTTTTTTGTATTGAGGCACGGGTCATTGTTTCTATTCAGCCAATGTACGAAAAATTCTTGCGTATTCTGTTTTTTTTACAAGCTTTATATTAGCTTGCTCTGTTCGTATGTGTTTCCGGTTACTCCAATTGTCATCCATTTTTCAAGCATTTCCTGGCATCCGATTGAGCTGAAACTTGGCATACATTATAACTACCGAGACATTTTGAAAAAATGATACCATGGAACTGGTCTGATGATGGAGCCGGAAGTTGGCCACAGGAACTCCTCAATCAAACAAGATAGCACCATCGTGTTTGGACTCATTAGCTATGTATTAACATGTGCTTTGACACTAGGTGGTGGAGTCTGATGATGGAGCCGGAAGGTGGCCACAGGAAAACCCTATTTATTTAATTAAAAGCTTGTTTTTAAAAAGATTTTTACGTATGATTTATTTCATACAATGGTCAACTGGGAAAGATGCAAAAAATATATTTTGATACTTTATTTTTGAGGAAAATATTTGAAAAGATTACTTCGTTTATTTTTTGTCTGCGACGACGGCTGGTCCTTGACCATTGTCACTGTCTTGATTTCTGTCTGAAATATTTTCTTGTTTCATACTTTTTATTAGAACGTGGTTTTTAAGTAGTCGGGTTTTAGTTTTTAACTTTTTTTTATTATAATATTAATTACTTAATATCACTTCGACTTAAAAGGTATAAACAAGACACCACAGACAGACAAATTAAAAATCCGGAGTCACACGTGTTAGGGCATAAATCGAACAGATTACGTGTGACTCCGGATTTTTAATTTGTCTGTCTGTGGTGTCTTGTTTATACCTTTTAAGTCGTAGTTGGGTTTTAGTTTTTATTACTTTATTTTTTTTAATAAGTAAATTCGAAACGTTTGACAAGATGAAAAAAATGTTTTTCAAATTCGAATTTATGTCAAGGGCCGAACGACCCCTAACCCAAATTGTCTATTCAAAATCAGAATTCTATAAAGAGACAACAATTGTCGGCACATTGCTGTCTTTCTTGCACTTTTCGGTCTGTGGAGTGAAAAATAACTTAAAAGATTTGTGTTTGTAATGAATAAACTCAAGACCGATTTTAAAAATTGTTTCATCTGCCTGCCTTTTCCCAACTATGTTGGGGTCGGCTTCCAGTCTAACCGGATGCAGCTGAATACCAGTATTTTACATGGAGCGACTGCCTATCTGACCTCCACAACCCAGTAACTGGGTAATACAATACCCCTTGGTTACACTGGTTGTCAGACTTTCGTGCTTCTGACGACTCGTAACGACTGTCAAAGATCCACAAATGACAGCCGGGACCAACGGCTTAACGTGCTTTCCGAGGCACGGAGGAGTCTCGATATGTGTAAATGGTCACCCATCCACGGACCAACCCCGGCAAGCGTAGCTTAACCTGATGGATCGACCCGTGCGGCTGTTATTACTTAGCCACGAGCTCCTCTAGCGATTTTAAAAATTGTTTCACAAGTAAAATATTATTATTGTCATTTATCACTGAGCCATTTATAAAAATTTCAGACGGGCAACACTGACTGACTGCGGGGACTGATACCAATTACTAATATGCTACGAAACATTACGACGTGACTCGAAATCTCGATACAATTTGTAACGAGCTCGGATTTAAGATAGGACACAACATGCAGATAATCGTAAAATTCTCTTTGACATCAAAATTGGTTGGTTAGTGACTGGTTGTGGAGGTCAGATCTCAGATAGGTAGTTGGGGAAAGACAGATTGATTCAAGTATATCTTTTAAGTAATTAATTGATTGAGGCGTGACTTTGCGGAAATGCATTATAAAATACAATAGAGGTAGATATATTTAGTAACCTATTCCGCTTAACTATTCTTCAAGAGTCTTAAAAACCCTGTAAGAAATCGACACGTGTTTCACCTCTCACCGAGGCGTCCACAGGATGACGATTAACCAGTTGCAAATCAGAACACGACATGTTTCCTCAACGAGCGCTGGACGCAGAGACTCTTACAGGGTTTTTTATGACTCTTGAAGATTAGTTCAGCGGAATAGGTTACTAAATATACCTCTATTGATTTTTTTTGGACTTGAAAGTACTAATAACGAGCGTTTAAAAAGATCCGTGCTTGCTCCACTGTCCTGACAGCTGTCTAGTCAAGCAATTGTTATTCAACTTCACATAAAGTACATACTATTTTCGCAATGGCTCTAGGCAAGTTTCTCGTCAGTCGTCGGATTCCTATCAGTTGCCCTTTGCACTTGGTGCAGACTGGACGCTCTCAATCAACTTGGACTTGTACTTCCAAGTCGATTGAACAATACCCATGGGTGTCAATCCATGATTCGCCGTTTATGTTGCCAAGTAACCACACACATATCTGCCTAGCCTTTTGCCCCAACTATGTTGGGGTCGGCTTCCAGTCCAACCGGATGCAGCTACCAGTATTTTACATGGAGCGACTGCCTATCTGACCTCCACAACCCAGTAACTGGGTAATACGATACCACTTGGCAAGACTGGTTGTCGGACTTTCGAGCTTCTGACGACCCGTAACGACTGTCAAAGATCCACAAATGACAGCCGGGACCAACGTGCTTTCCGAGGCATGGAGGAGTCTCGATATGTGAAGATGGTCACCCATCCACGTACCAACCCCGGCAAGCCTAGCTTAACCTGATGGATCGACCCGTGCGGCTGTTATTACTTAGCCACGAGCTCCTCCAAGCAACCACTTATCTAATTATTAATTGTAACACTTCATCAATTCCAGGAGTTCCTAGACATCCTATCCCGCGTGGCTCGTGGCTCGGTCCAAGAGAAACTGTCCTGGGTGTTCACACTCTATGATGTGGACGGAGATGGCCGTATCTCCCGGTCAGAGATGCTGGCCGTTGTGCAGGCTATATATGAACTGCTTGGAAGAGCTGCCGCGCCGCCCGTGCATAGCACTGCCGCTAAAGATCATGTGGATCGCATATTTCATGTAAGTTTTTTTCATCCTAAAAGGTTAACTAAGACATCTTCTGGGGTGTTGTTCATAAACATCACAAAGCTCGTTTGTATATTCTATGTTCCAGCAAGAGTCTCTGTCTACCCCAATGGTAAGAGGCGAGAGTGTATGAATGTTTATAATGCGTGAGGCCAGCACCATCTAGCGGTGAACGAGATGAAACTGAAGTGTTGGTACTGTTTGGTAGTATTACAAAATAATAGAATTTTAAAGAATTGAGTTAGGCGGCATCTAGTAGCGAAAGAAAGAAGCAAATGGTGCTGAGCATGGTTTTTTAAATAGTGACATCTGTTAGTAGTAAGTATTAAATCATTATTCTCCTGCCCAGATCCCAATTTATTTGTGGTCGGGGCAACATTTATTTTTCTTTCATACTGCTCTATTTGTCGTCGTCTCAGTATCATCCCCTGTCGATTTGTAGTATTAAAAAGAAACAATAAACTTGAATGAAGCGACATCTTTTGATCAAACAAAGAAACATGGATTAACATAATACAATGTGCAGATATTGTGATGACAAATTAAATGCCAAACAAATAATTATTAACATAATATCTCTGTTTCCAGCTCATGGACACGAACTGCGACGGCGTGGTGACTCCGGACGAGCTCGCGCGCTGGTGCAGCCGCGACCCCGCGCTGCTGAGCTCTTTGGACACCATGGACACGGTGTTGTGATCCACGGGACGCAGCGCCGAGCATAGGTGTGTTGTGTATAAATATATTAAACACTAGACATACACGTATCATTAGACACTCTCAAGTGAAAAATGCCAAAGATTCGAGTACTTATCACACACACAACATGAAACTAGTTATACTTAAAAATACCTGCTCTACAACGTACGACTTCTTCCGCTCTGGGTGGAGCGGAAGAGCGTGTCAGACTTTTACTGACTAAATCCCACCCGTGTTCCTTCAGTTGCCTGTTGCTAAGGTCCCGGTATCCCTCTAATTCAAGGCTTCTAATTCACCCCTTATAAATGCACCCAAAAACAAACCCTCACACTCAAACAAGTTGTAGGTTGTGTTTGGAACTCATTAGGTACTTATGATGTTGCTATAAACCTGAAAAATCTAGTACAGTGAAAAAAACGTTAATAGTCAACAATTTCAGGTCGGACTCGGCGCGCGCATCATGTTCCACGGCCGCAGATAACTGTTCTCCATCTCCCTCTGGCCTACCGACTACTCACTCTACGACCTTCACACCCCACCCCCATCAGATAGACAAGGACAGAACTAGTATCGAGAGCTACGCCCCCCAGTTGCAGCAGCAGCATAAAGAGAAGAGTATGACTGAAAGCTTCGCCTCAGTTGAAACTCATATCGATAGAGATAGAAGTATTGTGGAAAGTGAATGCGAGAGCGGGATAGATAGTGGGGCTGCTAGTTCATCTACGAGTGGAATGAAGAGTGTAGTTAGTAGTGGGATTGGAAGAAGTGAGGAGGATAAAGTTGTAGTTGAGAGGAAAGTGGAAGAGAAGAAGAAGCAGCCGCCTCCAGTACCAGCTAGAGTTACTGCTTGTGTGAGTATACCACTAAATTATTTTCCGTTGCTTTGTAGTGAAATGAGCAGATACGCGGAGGAGCTCGTGGCTAAGTAATAACGGGTCGATCCATCAGGTTAAGCTACGCTTGCCGGGGTTGGTCCGTGAATGAATGAATCTTTACATACCGAGACTCCACCGTGCCTCGGAAAGCACGTTAAGCCGTTGGTCCCGGCTGTCATTCGTGGATCTTTAACAGTCGTTACGAGTCGTCAGAAGCCCGAAAGTCTGACAACCAGTCTTACCAAGGGGTATCGTATTACCCAGTTACTGCGTTGTGGATGTCAGATGGGCAGTCGCTCCATGTAAAATACTGGTATTCAGCTGCATCCGGTTAGACTGGATGCCGACCCCAAAATAGTTGGGAAAAGGCTAGGCAGATTGATTGAAATGAGCAGATACGCAGTATAATCAAGGTAACCAACATAGCCTAAAGAATTGCCGTGCTTAAGAAGCAGCGACGCCAGCCGATGGGGCTAAAAGTTCTGGAGAGGCAGCAAGTACCCGAAGAAGCGCCATGGATAGGCATTCTACAAGTTGCATATGTCTTGCTTGTTATTTTTTCATTTTGTATTGTTTGGCCCTTTTACTTAATTTAACTGACATATTTGTAACAATTAAATCTAAATTTGACATACTTAATCTATATTTTTTGTGATATCACCTACTTTGAAATAGTTATGTTTTATGCATGTAAAACCTGTTAAAATTTTGTATGCCTTTTGGCAGAGCACAGCTCGGATCTTATTATTTTATGAAAACATCTACTGTATGTACCCTGTGTTCACGAAATAAATGAATTTGAAATTTGAAATTTGAATTTAAATTTTGCTGAAGATCATAAGAATCCACGAGGTGCGGGAGGCAAAGCAAAAGGTTTTGTTGCCATCTATAGGAGAGGCTTGTATCCTGTACAGTCACGTTACTCTTATGAAAGATAATTTTCTCACCACGCTGGGAAATCGGATTAGTGAATCTAGCAGAATATTAATATTTTTAAACATGAAATGATATTTCCCAAATCTAATATTTACATAGTAGTGATAGTTTAGCTTTAAATTTTTTTAAATTAAGTTTAATTTAATACTAAGTCATTTTGATCTTTTTTTTCAGATAACTGAAGAAACAGTCCAACGCAAAGTAAAGCGCCGGCCACGAAGATCAAGCTCACCGCAGCTTCCGCGGTGAACAACACCTTGAGACATTGACATAAGGTTTATTATCCTTCGAACGCTGTGCTTATGAAACTACGCATTCCAATATGTACCTTACGCTATTTTTAAGTCAGATGATATTATTAGATTTTAGAAAATATTCGAGAAGTAAATGAAACGATAAAAAATTTAATCGATTTTGGAATCGAACTCGCAGTAGCCAAAAAACGAATTATTTTACTCAAAAAGTTTGATTTGAAAGCACAAGCAAGACAATACCTCTATATAAATTTAATTTTCATAAAATTTATCTTAAAATGGTATTTATTGCAGTTGTCAAGAGCAACTAAACATTAAAACAAAAGTGTGTAAGTAATTTATTTTACAGTAATTAATTATTTTCGTTATTAAGTATGTAGAAATAAATATTTAACATAGTAGGTACGTTTCTTATCTTAATTTATTGAAATCGCCTTGAGCATAAATATAAAATCGTCAACGTACACGAAAAATTATTTCGATTTAATTATTAAGAATGATACATTTATCTTACTCTTATTCTCTAAGATAACTTAATATTTCAAAAAACAAACTTATGACACTATTGAAACTAAGTATTATTAATAATTAATTATAAACATTAAGATGAATGTAATGATGTGTGTATGAGTACTTGATAGTATCCTTTGTATGAATCCAAAGTTTATTTACTTGATCTATCCGTAGAATATTATTCATATTTTTGGCTTCTAAATCTAAAATGGTTCTGGATAACTGATTATAATAAAACTTATTTATTACAACATCTAATAACGATATCGAGTCTGATAATAATACTTCAAATGCTATAATTATTACTCCTGTTAGAAAAAAAAATGGAGAATTTAATTACAAAAAGTTTATTGTAATCAGTAACTTAGCAGAAGGTGATATTCAAATAAAACGAAGAGCAATATTCAGTATTATAACTATAATCTATTATGGATAAATCTACTAGTTATATCAAATTTTTAAGCTCGATTTAGTTCTGGTTTCTGAAAGTCTATTCAATCGCCTATTGTGGGCGTCTATTGGTCTAGTGCTAAAACCACCTGTCTCAGACTCAGGTTCGATTCCCAGCGGAGGTAAAATTATCTGCTGGGTTTGGTTGGTGATAGCACTTGTTTTAAGTCCACCTGGCTAGCTTGGTAGCTAGCCAGGCGGACTTAGAACAAGCTGTCGAACAAGCTGTCTGTCGCCTTAACAACAATGTTAACAGCATTGTTGTGTTTCGGCAGTTAGAGGTAAGATAGTAAGTTCTTCTATGGTTGAGGATTTTGAGTGAAGCTTGCTTACAGCTTCAACCTGATCATAACTTACCATCAGGTGATTACAAAACAAGATTTATCTTCATCCTCAAACCAGGGATGACCGAGCCATCTTTATTGCTACAATGTTAAAGTTCTAAATACAAAATCTTATTTTGAACCAGAGTCAAAAATGTCAATTTTGTAATGAGAACTTTATCTCTGTTAAAATAAGGTATGAAATACAAAAATTAGCTGAAAAGTTTAAGCTTGGACCAAGGACCAAAAACAGAACTCATTTTGTAATATGACGGATAAAGGTTTTCAGAAACCGAGTTCTAAAGAGTAATATGTACCTTGTCACCCTACTATGAGATTCCTACTCTTATCTATAACTGTCGCCAACAATCGTGAGGAAACCGGCATGCCTGACAGATATTTCTCGATGGCATGTGAAGCCAAGTCAGAGGCCCATGGATGGCTTCAAAACTCTGACACCAGGTTAATCACTAACCTCACAAAAACAAAAGAAGATCTATAATAAATTATTGGACCTCAAATAGTTAGTAAAAAATTATGTCTACACCAAAGTTGATAGATATCTAAAGATAAGACGTGAGTTCTACGGCTTAGATTTAGATGGGTTACCGATGACCCATGTGAGTTTAAGCCAAAGATGCATAAATTAAGGTACAATTTCGAAGGCAACGGTAGACAGCAGACTGCAGCAGTAGTGCCGCCCAATGGCAATGATAGACCGCAGCAACACCACTGGTTTCTTTATTTGACAAATGAGTTTCGCGAAACTGAAGAAGAGAAATGCCACTATCGTCGTAGTTGCGAATCAATACTCCAGCGGCACTGTTACCTTCATTTATGGTCAACCGCAGCGGCACTGCCGTCTGCCGTCGCTTTTGAAATTGTAATTGTTGTTCTAGAGGTCCAAATCACGACCATGTTTACTGTGACAGGGTTCCATGTTAGTAAGTGAATACGCTTTAACGTTTGTCCCTAAATATTACAAATTTTTCAATATAATATTACTAAATAATGGCAGAATAAACTTTTTCAAAGTAATTTGCACAGCACAATCCGAAATAAATCAGTTAGACAAGTTTTTTTCACAGTTATAGTACTTATTTAAACAGCATCTCTCGTATTTTTTTTTAATTTTGACATTTAAGTATTTCATCAGGCGTGATCGAGGCCCAGACCAGGCCCATTCAGCATTATAAAAAAAACTTGACATATATATCGCAATGTCAGCTGTATCAAGTCTAGATTTTCTAACGATGTTTCACAATAAGTCAATGGACTTCAAGATGGGCCCATCATAAAATATTTATATATATCTCGTACTACTATTAATGACATTAATAACTACTCTAAAACAAGAAACACTCTTCTAAATGCTAAATTATATTTACAATCGCTAGTTTATAAAGTTGTTCTTCCAAATCTAGTGCATTACATTAGCCGTAACGTCGGTAGCTTTTAGCTAGATTTACTTCTTGATCTATTGTTATCTCTCTTGCACTCGGAGATTCTTCTATTTATAGCTGATGTGCGAAAGAGACCTCTATATGGTATGCGTGACTAATTATATTGTAAGGTGGAACGACCATTTTATTTGACTTGTTGGAATATCAACTTCAGCTTCCAGTCTTACCGGATGCAGCTGAATACGATTATAATACATGGACTGACTGCTTATCTGACATCCACAACCCAGTTATTTAATAACACGATAAGTACCCCTCGTTATGACTGGTTTCCAGACTTTGGTCATGCTCTTTGCTTTGTGCAATTTATTTCAGCACCACCGCTCTTGAAACGGTGAAGAAAAACAATGTGATGTAGCCGGTATGTCTTAAGTAGAACAAAAAATGTGTCGACATGTGACATCTATCAAACTGGACCAGGGTGGTTCTCGGTCCACTCCCTCTCACAGAGAGATCTGTGTCCCAGCAGTGCGAACATTATACGCTGATTATATGTTTTATCAATCAATCAACTCAGACTATCGCAATCCACTGCTGGATATAGGCCTCTCCCAGGCTGCGCCACAACACCCTGTCCTCCGCCTTCCACATCCAGTCTGTCCCAGCTAACTTTTTAAGGTCGTCGGTCCATCTAGCTCAGGGGCGTCCCACACTACGCTTGCCGATACGCGGTCTCTACTCTAGGACTCCGGCAGTCGGTCCTTGTTGTTGTATATGCTTTATATCTGCTATATAATAATGGTCATAATTATTGGTTGTTCCACCCAAATCTTGTGGAACACTTAGAGGCAATACTTCGTAGTTAAAAGTAGTATAATATATTCTACGCTCGTTGACTCTAAAGTTATATATTTTCTCTCTCGTTAATAATAAAGACCATTTTCATGAGCCTTACTTATCTAATAATTGTAGTAGTTTTAAGATGTTTTGCTCCACTGAATTGTACCTTTCTGAAAGCCTAGTTAAGTCTCTGATCAGTGCTATAGTTTGACCGGGGCCGCTGTTTCGAGGCGGGGGCAGCGTTGACCAATGAGCAGCGAGCGGGACATCGCGCGCCGTGAGCGTTGACGAATGAGCGGCCTGCATGCTGCCCGTGAGCCGTGCACATACCTCAAGCGCGGAACAGCGTCTCGATAAAACTATATCAAATGATGTGTTAACTGTTGTGATTCCAATCATATAAGTTGACTTGTGTTTCAAAAATAGATTTTCAAAACAAGGAATGTTGCCCTACTAAGACCGAATTTCAAAATGTAATCATCGGGTGGAGCAATCAACAATAATTATTAAACGTTTGGATACATGACACTTTTATAATAACACGGCACACATTAGACTCTGGGATGCACTAGCCTTCCTAACGAAAAATTTTATAACATAATGTTATAACTGAAACCCAAGATCCTAGACTCGGCAGTCGCGCTGGTGACGAACGAGGCACTTCGAAAACCAATCAGATATTCTGAAAAGTAATGGTACGGTTCAAACGGTAGACCCAAACCAGATATGCATGTATCCAAACTAAGTTGTAATTTTAAGAGTTTAAATCTTCGACCAATCACGTCTTGTGTATGTTTGTGTGAGTACTTTCTGTCTGTGTACTGATAAGCTGGGCATTATTTTATTAGTAGATACTATGGTCACATTATTGCAATAATTCTTTTCTCCATTACTACAGTCTGTTTTAATCTCGTAGACTAATTTGACAGATTCAAATGTCAAACTTCTGAATGAAAAAACAAACAACAATCACTTGAAATGTCAAATTAGTCTAACAGATTAAAAACAGACTTTATATACCTAGTACCTAGTGTTCGAAGAAAAACTGAAGGACATAAATGCAAGGATCTTTAGTTACATAGCGTTTATATTCGTACTAGAAGTTTGTTAGAATTAACTACGTACTAGAAGTTTGTTTGAAAAATATATAAGTCTGTTATTTGAACTTACCTGTAATTTTATTATGTTAACTAACTACCAGCAATACAAGCCACGACAGTACCTTATGTTGTTTTATTACTTTATTTAACTTAAAGACTTATAATATCTATAATAATAATTATGTACATTGATTTCTTTATTTCATTTTTCATACATATAAATTATATTTTTAAATATTAGAATAAAAAAATATATAAACATTGTACAAGGGAAAATTATCAAAAGGCATCAAAAAATTCGTCTGCATCGCTGTCAACAGGAAAAGTGCCCAAAAGGCTGGCAGCATTGCCACGTTGTATGGCAATGCTGATTCTTTGCCCAAAACATAGGCCAGCCTTCTGGTCACGTGAAGAGTCGACCAAGCGTTTGGCGATGTCTTGAAAAACCAAGTGGGCACTCGGACCCCATGGCCCTAGGGTTTCAACCCCAAACGGCTCGAACATATACGTCCCGATAAGATTGGAGTATTTGCGCCGTTTGAGGTTTTCTGCACCTGCAGCAGCAGCTCCAGCAAAGCCCGCCGTGCTGGGAAGATGATTATTACTTACATACCAGTTCCAAAATAACAAAACTATTACATAACGAAATCGTTTTATTTACTGTAAGTAGGTTTATACAAATAGGTACCTACTTGTACACGTCAATACTATTTTAAAAATAAAAACTAGATGAGGTCGGCGTTTCCTATCCGACTACTCTACGAAGAAAGGCCGAAACAAACTCAGAGGTCACAGTCTCTTTTAAAGTCCAGGCATAATCTTGGTCAGATCATGTGAAGACCATGTAGATTGGTGTCTGAAATGGTATTTTGAGGAAATAACTACACAGATTGAGTGGACCTGTCCAGTCAGTGCACGCATTTGTCAGTAATCGTGTAGCAGCTCAACTCAGAAGCAGCTCAACGATTCGAAGAACGATACACAAAGAAAGGACATTTGGGTAGGTCGCATAAATTACTCAAACTGTCAGACTATGATTAAAACTGTGAAAAGAAAAAAAAAACAGATAGACAGAAGGACATGACGAAACTATAAAGGTTCCTTGTTTACTACGAAACCCTAAAAATGACCCCCATAGTCTTCACATTCTCAATAATTAAAGTAATATGATACCTACTTTGCAAAGTAAATATTCATGTCATCCTTACTATAATATTATAAATGCGAAAGTAAATCTGTCCGTCTGTCGTGCTTTCACGCCAAAATTACAGAACTGATTTAAATTAAAAGTGCACAGATAGTCTAGAGCCTGAGAAAGGACATAGTCTACTTTTTATCGACATACCACGTGTGCGAAGCCGCGGGCGGAAGCTAGTTGTTTATAATTATGTATAAAATTGATCAATGTCGGTGTGTTTATAAAAATGTTTATAAAAATCCAGGAATAATCTGGGCCAGATCATTTCAGGTACATGTAGATTGGTGTCGGAAATGCATGGTATTTTGAGGAAACAACCATACAGATTTGAGTGGACCTGGGGGCCTACCACCATCGCTTACAGCAGTATTATTTTAATCTTACTCAGTGGGGGAAAGAGAGGGAGCTATACGAACTATGGAGCTTCGCATCTCTTTCCTACACTGAAGTACCTAATATTAAAATAATACTGCTGTAATAGCTAGTTGTCCCTGTTCAGTCATAATGTGTCATTACATCGCATTAGTATTCCCAGTAAGATAATGACAGAGATAGATAGTAGAGGTAGAGACCTCGTAAAAATTATCAACAACCCGTCACAAAATAAAATTGTAAACAAATAATCAAAGCAAGGCAGCGAGCTAGTACTAAGTACTTGTTCATATTATAAAAGCCGTAACAAATAATATTAAAATAATCAAAGTTTTTCCGCAAAATCTCATATTTTTATAAAAAAATATTTCATTTCTTTGTAGATATCGTAGAGTGCGATACATTGATATTACAGAACATTCCGTGATTGAAGCATTTCAAAAGTAAATTATCTTTAAGCAGTGAGTTTGTTTTAAGGATTTTTAACCGACTTCAAAAAAAGGAGGAGGTCATCAATTCGTCTGTACTTTTTTTTTTTTTTTTTTAGATTTGGTACCTCTGAACTTCGAAATTTTTTATTAATTTTGCTTGCGTAGTTTTTGAGTTAGCTTCAATAATCAAGTATTTTTCCCACTTAGTTTATCTAGACGATATCATGGTCCTATAGTCCTTCACTGTTATTTACATAGCAGGTAGTGGTATTCGAATTTGTGTCGGGTAGGTACCACAACTAAAAAGTGAAAAATAAAAACTTAAAAAAAAAAACAACCGACTTCCAAAAAAAACACAAAAAAAGTGAAAAATAATTTTTATTTCGGAAGTCGATGGCAAAAAACGAAAATTGAAAAGCAAAGACACCAGCTTCCGAAATTAAAATTATTTTTAACTTTTTTAGTGTTTTTTTTGGAAGTTGGTTATTTTTTTTGAAGTTTTGATTGATTTGTAACATCTTTCCTCTCGCTTTCCTGCAATCCACAAAAAAACTCAAACTCAAACTCAAAGCATTTATTTCAAATAAACCAATTACAGGTACTTTTGAATTGTCAAAGGGTCGGTCAGTCAGAAAATATGAAGCTAGTTGCCCATTCCAAAGCGTAGTAGGTTCCTATGGAGAAGAACGGGCAAGAAACTCCACGGACACTCTTTTAAATCAGAATATTGTTACAATATGTTGTTTACATCATTCATGTTGGAATCATACATGTGAGTACAATGTAGTACAACGTGCAGGTTAAAAGAGTCCGTAAATAAAAGATAAAACGATACAAAACAATTCAAAAATTAAAATAAATCAAAATAAGCCGTGGCAGCTAAGAGATGACCAGTCCCTACTGATGGCGCCCGTTCACGAACATGACGCATGGATCAGCACCATTCAGCTCAACCATTTTGAAGGGAACTTAATGATCCAACACACACGCCACCACCAGCGAGACATTAAAGTGAGCATGACATGCTTTCAGCCGCCAGGGCACATTCAAGTCAATGAAAGACGTACCTAGTAAATGGTAGATTTAAGGTACTTAGATAAGTACATAGTGCTCACACACATGTGCTATGCAGTTATACAATACTAGGAGATTGAATTTATACAATGTAAAGATAGTTTTTACAATCTTCAGCAGCTCCAACAATATTTTCGTATGCTAATCAATTAGTTGTTGCGCCCTGTGGAGCTGGACCAGCGCTGAGCCAAGCATTTTTGTCAGTGATGTAATCCCCCAATTTATAATATGCTTGGCGGCATAGTGTGCGTTTTATACAAGATTTAAATTTTGTTTCATTCAGTTGGAGTACACACTAAGTAGTACTCAGATGGTTATCGATCTGCAATCTGTAAGAGTCATAGAGATATAGAGGTATAATTTACAATGCGCGTATTGCACAAATCACTTAGTGCGCATCGTAGGCAAGTGAGCTATAGATACTTATATTGATAAGTGTATGACAGATAAGGATGTGAGGAGCCCGTGGCTAAGTAATAACAAGCGCACGGGTCGATCCGTCAGGTTAAGCAACGCTTGCCGGGGTTGGTCTGTGGATGTGTGACCATCTTTACATACCGAGACTCCTCCGTGCCTCGGAAAGCACGTTAAGCCGTTGGTCCCGGCTGTCATTCGTTGATCTTTGACAGTCGTTACGGGTCGTCAGAAGCTCGAAAGTCCGACAGCCAGTCTTACCAAGGGGTATCGTATTACCCAGTTACTGGGTTGTGGAGGTCAGATAGGCAGTCGCTCCATGTAAAATACTGGTATTCAGCTGCATCCGGTTAGACTGGAAGCCGACCCCAACATAGTTGGGAAAAGGCAGGCAGATTGATTGATGCTTCTATACTCAACGGTATAAGATTTGCATTGTCTATCAGTGAATTTGAGATTTTTACGATAATTCAGTGTAACAATGTAAAACGTGGTGACATAAATACATAAACATTTCTATTAATGGTTCGCGCCGCTTCTTATGTGAAGCGAAAACCGTGAACTTGTCAAACGAATTATTTATTTCATATTATAATAAATACAATATGGTTTACTGTCTACATTGTTATCTGTCTGTGTATTCAATTTATCGAACTAAGTTTTCAGTTGTCATTAAAAACCTGTGTTTGATACTAACGAAGACAATATCGACCAAAAAACTAGATACGTATAGTCGACCTGGGAATTACTGTACGAGGGGTGTTCAATAAATAGTGAGAATGAGTATGACGCAATTATCTGTTATTAAATGTTATTTTATTTTTCGACGTAGTCACCTTTCAGGGTTATACACTTCGTATAACTTTTTTCTAAAACTAAAATTCCCTTTCTAAAAAAATCTTCTTTCTGAACCCTTAAAAAATCGTGTACGGCGGCGACGACTGCGTCACCATCTTCAAATTGCTGCTCCCTGAGATGTTCCTTTAACCGCAAAAATCGGTAAACATTCACTGGAGCAAGGTCCGGTGATTATGGAGGATGTGCCATCAATTCGAAGCCAGCTTCTTGAATGGCAGCCATCGCAACTCTGGATTTGTACGCGGGGGCGTTATCTTGGTGAAACAAACAAACAACAGAACACGTTCCGAAACGACGCAAACAAATGACTTCTATTTTTTTTAAACAAAACATAATTGATTGTTTTTTTATTATCATCATAGCTAATGTCTGGGCTATGCCTGCCAGTATTTATTTTTTTTCTTTCCAAGGAGAATGTATCGAATTCTCACTATTTATTGAACACCCCTTGTAACACCCTAAGGTCACCCTAAATGTCATTCGCACGTCATGTTGTCAAAACTGCTAAAGGAATTATGAAACTGGCTATACCTACTATAAGTTATTAAAAATAAAAATATTTTATTTCACATAAACCTACATGGGCACTTATTAAACGTCAGAAGCTAGGTGCACGGTTCCAATTGGTCGTTTCCTATGGAGAAGAGCCGGAAAGAAACTCAACGGTTACTCTTTTAAAAATAAATGACTTTTAGAAAGTTTTCAAATTACTGTGTTATTATTTAAACTCCATTTAAAATAAGTTTAGACATTTAAACAAACCTTTTTACAGTCCGTTCAACCGAGTTTGACTTCTATACAGTAGGTATAAGGATGGCATTTAAAGCAAAAAAGGTTGCACAATACCAATTGTCTACTGCAGCTGCGATTTGTCATACCACGAACGCCATAGAAGTCAAAATCAGTTGAACGGACTGTAAAACAGGTTTATTTAAATGTCTAATCTTATTTGAAATGGAGTACAGGTATGTGAGAGGACAGTGTATGCCGGTCAACAGTACCAGGCCCTTAACAAGATAGAAACTGGTCTGTCTATTATGCCTACAACTTTTTCACCCAGTTACTGGGTTGTGGAGGTCAGATAGGCAGTCGCTCCATGTAAAATACTGGTATTCAGCTGCATCCGTCTAGACTGGAAGCCGACCCCAACATAATTGGGAAAATGCAGGCAGATTGAAGTCGCGTGTCTAAGCTAGTCTTGCTCTCGCCCGTCTGATTAGAAATGATTAGTAGTAATCGTGTTATATACGGCGGGTGCTGATTAATTAAAGCTAATCCGACATGCGCACACACATGTTAGACTCACGACTTTTCTTTAGGAGGTCGGCAGTAACTATGAAATTGAAACTCAAAGCATTTCAATCTGCCTAGCTTTTTCCCAACTATGTTGGGGTCGGCTTCGTATAACGGGATGCAGCTGAATACCAGTATTTTACATGGAGCGACTGCCTATCTGACCTCCACAACCCAGTAACTGAGTAATACGATACCCCTTGGTAAGACTGGTTGTGAGACTTTCGGGCTTCTGACGACCCGTAACGACTGACAAAGATCCACGAATAACAGCCGGGACCAACGGCTTAACGTGCTTTCCGAGTCACGGAGGAGTCTCAGTTTGTAAAGGTGATCACCCATCCACGGACCCACCCCGGCAAGCGTATCGAGCCGTGCGGCTGTTATTACTTAGGCACGAGCAAGCATTTATTTGAACAAATTTACAGACTGAACTGTCATGGCGTCCGTCAGTCAGAAATATGAAGTTTGTCGCCCATTCCAAAGTTTAGCAGGTTCATACGGAGAAGAACGGGAAAGAAACTCCACGAACACTCCATAAATTATTTAAAAAAAAAAAGTTATGCACACACGGCTACACATCAAGCTATACGTTTCCAGTATAAGCTGACCTCACATTGTATGGAAATCCGAGAGATGCGAGATCAGCATAAACTGGAAATGTGTAGCCGTGTGTACATACATCATTATTACGCAGAGATTCGATAAAATATGCTAATTTACCTTTTACACATGCTTTCTATGGCACATTACATCTTGCTTGTTCTATCTAAAAGGTTTGGCAGAGGAAAGTTGGTATTGTAAACCCATATTTCGCCAGTTATACCAGGCTTATCTGACTGAAACATTCCTAATGAAAAAATCCAATAGGGAATATGCATGTATTTTTTTTGATATTTTTATTCGATAGTTTACACCGTCAAATAATAGTTTAAAAAAATTCGACGGCAAAAAAGCAATTTAAAGTAGTTAAAAAAATGTTTAAAAATATCCAACCAATCCGGGCTATAAACGCCCTCCATTTGGCGCGCTTGGTGTGGTGACGTCACATTCCGTGAAAACAGACAAGCAACTGTCAAGTCAACGTCAAACACTCCTTTTTCTATGAGCGTTTGACATTGACATTTTGATTGTTATCCCAGATTGTTACGTCACATCCGCTCTTAGCCTTTTCAAGAATTTGAATTACCCACAGTTTTTTGGGACTTAAAAAAAAATAATTTCTCGCTCAAAAAGAAATTTTATTCAAAAATATTGATGGAGGCATAATTCTGAAGTAACATAGTTTATAAAAAAAAAATTTGACCCATATTTGAATCACATGCATATTCCCTATTACGCATTGCCCGACCTAGGAACCAAACCCAGGACCCTATCGCACTTGTGACTGCTGCCGCTAAACTAATGAACCAGTCACACTGTCAACTGCTTTAATAGCCAGCACCAGAGACATGAACGTCCTCCGTATGAGGCCCAAGAGCCAACCCCATAACAAGATCATAAGCATAATCAGATGTTCCCACTGCTGGGACATAGACCTCCTCTCTGTGAAAGGGAGCGGGCCGTAATCTACCACGCGGGCCCAGTGCGGGCTGGTAGATGTCACATATCTTCGAATTTTTTTTTGGTTCTAGAACAAGCCGGTATCCTCACGATGTTTTCCTTCACCGTTTTGAGACCAGTGGCGATGAAATAATTTACACAAAGTAAAGCGTCTGTCACGGTTCGAACCTACGACCTACAACTCGTAAGTCGTGGCCGTTACCACTTGGCCACCACTGCTACAAGATCAAAAATAAAATTTTTTTTTCAAATAAATCTTAGAACCAGCATTTCATTTTTTTTTTTAAACATGAATTCGACGCCAAAACGCCAACCCTTCACCACATTTGCGAAGAAGGAGTAACACAGAAAACTCCACAATAACCGAAACTACGTCAGTCTGTATACTTTTAGGAATTGTTGATTTTACTTTAGATTTCTGGTAGGCAGCACTAAAGCTTCGACTACGTACGAGTACCTACTTGTAGTGTATCTACAGTATGCAAGGGTAGTTGACTTAAATATAAAAATAAATGACCCAGTAACAACAAAAAAAAAAAGCTTGTTTTCATTAAATATCCGTCACTGTCCCGATACTCATGGATACGCGCTCGAGAGAGCTGCGAAACAGCTGACGGCCGGTCATGTAACGCCCCGCGCGCCCCGCCCGCCCCCGCCAACCGCCGCCCGCCGTGTTGAGACGCAAGATTGCCCTTGCGTATAGGGTGAAATATTCTTGTGGAAAAATGTAGATTTTCTTTTTTTTAAAAAGTTGTTTTTTTACATTGATTTTACGTTCTATAAATTAAACCAAACCACTGGTTTCAAGGATAACGGTGTTTACACTAACACTCTGTATAGTCCTGCCAGGGTTGCGGGACCTCGCAGGGTTGCGTGAAAGTCCGAAAGGGATACGTGGACCCTTGGCAACAGGCAACTGAAGGAACACGGGTGGGTTTTAGTCAGTAAAAGTCTGACACGCCCTTCCGCTCCGCCCAGAGCGGGAGAAGTTATTTGATGATTTCCAACCATAAAAAAAAAAAAGTGTATCTATAGTGTCGCTATGGTCGCTGTCACTAATGTCAACTGTCAGTTCACAACGAATGGCGGGAAATGGCACGCGGCTTGGTGTGATGATGAGTCAGTGTGAAATAATCAGCTTAAATACTAACAGGATATTAACAGGATTCTACACTACTTATGGCCTGGGGGCTTAAAACAGCCACTTTGGCAGAATCATAATATGAAAATATTATGAATCATCGTAAAATGTCACAAAGTGACAATTTCATAATTATTATTATGATCTGCGTGCGATTCTTATTACGAAATAATTCATCTGTTTGACATTTTTTTATGGAGATTTGTAAAATGGTCCACCGAAGAATTGCTTTTGAGTCAAATTAGAGGAATTGCTAATGACAGCTGGAAATTCAGGAAATAAATTGATTTTAGAGGAATTGCTAATGCGGCCGTTTTAGGCTTTTTTTTTAGGTTGGGAAATAATTCAATGACTTCTCCCGCTCTGGGCGGAGCGGAAGGGCGTGTCAGACTTTTACTGACTAAAACCCACCCGTGTTCCTTCAGTTGCCTGTTGCCAAGGTCCCGGTATCCCTTTCGGACTTTCCCGAAAACCCTGGCAGGCGTTTTAGATTCTGGCGTGTGGCGAGAGGCCTATTTCTAGCATTAGAAGACTAAAAGGCAAATGATGGTGATGACAAACAAGCACAAACAACTTCAAGAATCAAGGGAAGGTTTTCCATTTCCTTTACTCTGAACCGAAGCTCTCCAATCATTACAAATTAACAAAATTCGCACCTATCCGTCACGCTATTTCACGCACCCACACATGATTATTATACTCTGTATAAATATAAGCGCAGGCGCACGAACAGCGCGCACTCGCCCTGCACAGATGTACCTAATCGTTGGTAAGTACACAAGCTTTAACTATACTTTATAGCATTATCAGCCTATAATGTTCCCACTGCTGGGACACAGGCCTTCTCTCTGTGAGAGGGAGTGGGCCGTAATCCACCACGCGGGCCCAGTGCGGGTTGGTAGATGTCACATGTCTTCGAGTTTTAGGACATGCGTGTAATACCTCCACCGTTTTGAGAGTAGTTGTGATGTAATTATTTACACAAAGTGAAGCGCCTGCCTGGTTCGAATCCATGACCAACAAGTCACAAGTCGGGGCCATTTTACTGCTCTGGTAGTGGCCCAATGGAGAGCAGTGGTGGCTCAATGGTAACGGCCGCGGCCGTGAAAGCAAACATCGTGAGGAAACCGGCATATCCTAGAACCAAATATTGGGTCCTATGAAATTTGCGTTTCTTTCGCACAAATAGAAAACCTCGTCACTTATATGATTTAAAATATTCATCAAATGCTTGGTATTATATCGAATAATGACCATCATAGACAACTACCAATAGTAAAAAAGCCTTATTTCATAAAGTTTCTTAACATAAAAAATTCCTTAAAAATGACTCCTCATTTTGTTAGCAGAAATGACCACTATTTTTTTTTAACTTAGCCAGAACTTATTTTTTTCGCTTAAATCTAAGTGGCATATTACGTTTTTAAACATTAGTGCATAAAAGTTTTAAAACATTAGTGTTCATGGTTGTTTTAAAAATTAAGAAAATGTTAGTATGAAAAATGCAACTTCATTAAAATTCCCCATACAAAACGCTGATTTCCTAGGGGGACCTAATATTTAGAGACATGTGACATCTACTAACCCGCACTGGGCCCGCGAAGGTTCTATTAGAACCGTAACCATGTATCTATCACATACTTAATTTATTTATTTGTCATTGCTCCATTTTTAATTTTTAATTATTTTTACCTATTGTAATTGTATTCTCGGTGCATCGTCTTCACATGTAATTATACAGGCTGTAAGGGTTAACAGTCTTGTCATTCAAACCATGGGTAGTTGACTTAAATATAAAAATAAATGACCGAACACAACAAAAAAATAACGTCATTTTCATTAAAAGATTTTAAAAAGTTTCCATCCGACACCGTGCTCTCTAGCGAAACAGCTGACTGACTGAGGGAGGGGTCGCGCTCGCGGCCGGTCAGGTCACATCCCGTACTCCCCGCCCGTGTTGAGACGCAAGTTCGTTGCCCTAGCGCATAGGACAACGAACTTGCGTCTCTTGTGGTAAAATGTAGATTAAAAAAAAAGAAAAAAAAAGTTGTAATTTTTCATTGATTTGGCGTTCTATAAATGAAACCAAACCACTGGTTGCAAGGATAACGGTGTTTACCCTAACACCCTGTATAATTGATGTATACCAAAATATTGTAACACATTTTTTTTAAAGAGTAACGGTGGAGTTTCTTGCCCATTCTTCTCCATACGAAAACTACCTTTTGGAAGGGGCAACTAGAATCAGTTCTATTTCTATGTATTTGACGTTCAAAAGTGCCTTTAATGTGCCTACTTGAAATAAATTATTTGACTTTGACTTTTTGACTTTGTAAAAGTATGTAAGTTCGTAATTTTTGGCGATAAGAAATCATAATCACACGGTGAGTTACGTATAGGTTTTCATTAGATGTATAGTGTATTCGTTCCAAGTAGGGTGTAAAAATACCGATTACCAAAGCCGAAAGTCATATAATCATCCCGTAATTGCAATTATTATTGTATATTAGGCGGTACCTGGAAACCTATTAGGTTGTTTTTATAGTTTCTACCAAAAATGTGTTTTAATTCTTGTAACACAGTACTACCATACTACACTAATCTACAGTTAACAGCTGGTTTAAGTATTCTCAATAAAGAATATAAATTCGCTTACTCGAGAACAACAGATTAACTCAAACATTACAATTCGTCGTTAATACACAAATCGCAACTAATTGAGTTTTGAATACATTAAATGAGTTTATATATGTATTTTATTATAAAGTTGTGCCCCTTCAAACGTCAGCATTCTTTTACCATAGCTTTGTATAACACTATTATCTCTTTTCTTCATTTGTCATTATTATTTTCAACCAATTACATCCAGACTTAGTCGAAAGTTCGTCTGTCATTGTGCAGTTTTTACACGTGCATAAATAATTTTTATTTGAATTTATTCTCATTAGTTAGAATTACACCACGGTCGAAATTGACCCGACTATTATTTTAGAATTATTATTCATCGTTAATAATTTATTTGATTTGTCTCAATTCAATTCCCTCCTTTTGGAAGGGGCAGCTAGAATCAGTTCTATTTCTTTGTTTTTGACGGTCAAAAGTGCCTTATAACTGCTATGAGTCCTATGAGACCTATAAAAGTTTCTGAAACAGTTAGCTTATTGCCAACATTAAAACATCCAGTGTCATAGTAACCATTATATCATCCAAACAGGTGTTATAATGTTGTACTGAATTTCATAATGCAACTCATTAAAAAAAAGAACACTGTCATTCACGAGCGTTTCACTAACAAAGCACCGTAATTTAAAAACAAAACACATTCGAATTCGAAAAATTCGAATTCACGTCGTACCGCGCCATTTTTGTTCGATATTGGTATTGCAAAGAAACTTTTATAGAAGATTCATATCATGGGTGTAAATAAAATCTTGTATGCAACTATAAATAATTAGGTATTAAAACACTCATGTGTGATACTATTATCAGACTCGGCTTACCCCTTATTATAAAACAGTTGCATAAATAACTATTATGTGCCTATTTGAAATACATTATTTGACTTTTGACTTTGACTTCAAAGTATTCAAGTAATAAACAGCTGCACCCTAATAACATCACACCTTCATCCACAATCCGAGGGTTTGAAGGAAATTCCTGATGCATTGCTTCAGAGCTGTACCATCAAAATGAAAGGCATTACGATCGATTGCTGTTGTATGAGTGTTACACATAACCTCGCAGATCTAACTATATGCTTTTGTTCCAGCCTTGTGTCTCTTGTGTGGTTGGGTGGCGCCGCACGCGTGTCGCTCCGTCGACGCCCGCGACTCCCCATCCGAAGACCTAGAGCCCTTCGTAGCCCATCATCACCATGAAGGCAACATCGCCGAGCTACTCATACCACTTCTCGAACGAAGCCTAGCACAGAGCGAAGCACGGTCTAATGAAAGACAGCTTAGGAGAAGCAAAAAAGGCAAAAAAGTCATTCAAGTTCTACCGTATAGAGGATCTGAAGAGCATAAACGTAAGGGGTGGAGGAAACTGAACTCCCATAAGAAGCAGGTAGTGGAAATTACTCCTTTACATGGCAAAAACGGAGCTAAGCCTTTAGCGTACATCCTCTCTGCTGCAAAGCCAAGAAATGTGGAACATGCTGAAGCAAATGACGACGTTAGTTCTTCAAACACTTCAGAATTAGAACATGATAAGTCTACCAGTGAAGAACAACAGTCTTCTGAGGAAAAAAAAGACAATAGTGAAGATGTGAACGCTAATACATTAAGAGCCGGCGACGGTGACTCTCCCAGCTCTTCAAGCAATGTACAATCCAGCGAAGATGTTAATACTAAAGAATCTAAAGACATAAGCGCGAGTGAAAAGGAAAGCGTTGATGCAACTGTCGAAAGCGATTTAACTGCTGAAAAATCTGATGAAAGAAAGGTTGTAGTTGTTGAGGAAAGTGAAGAGGATGAGCCGGTTACTGTGAAGTCTGCGAAACATACGCATCAAGACCATCATCATAAAAGTAAAGCTACTGTGGACACTGCCACTATAGAAGAGGACGCTACTATAGAGGATGTAGGAGCTACTGTTGAAGATGTTGGGGCAACAGTCGAAGATGCTACAGCTACGGTAGAAAACAGAGACGCGACTGTAGAAGATGTCGGTGCTACCGTAGAAGACAAAGCCGCAACAATAGAAGCAGACGCAACAGTAGAAAATGCAGATGCTACGGTAGAAAATAGGGATGCGACAGTAGAAGATGTAGGAGCCACTATTGAGGATGTTGCAGCGACTGTTGAGGATCAAGCAGTTACAGCGGAGGATGAAGCGACAGTGACAGTAGAAGACCGGGCAGTTACCGTTGAGGACGTTGAGGTTACAGTGGAGGATAAAGCAGCCACAGTCGAAGAAGATCCAGCAACCGCAGAAGAGAACGTACCCACAGAAGATAAGGCAGGTACTATCGAAAACGATGCAGCCACTATAGAAGATCAAGTTGCAGTCGAAAACGACGCAACTGTTGAAAGAACTGCAACAGTTGAAGCGGATGCTACTATCGAAAACGCAGATGCAACAATTGAAGACGCCACTGTCGAAAGAGCAGCCACAATAGAAGATACTGATACACGCTCAAGACAAGCACATGAACATACTCACCCACATCATGTACAAAACGACGTTTCAGACATTAATCGTTTAATTGATACGATCGGTCGAGATGCAACTGTCGAAAACGGAGACTCTTCGCAACATTCCCGAGGCGGTTACATAGAGAATGATATAGTAATTTCTAGAGGTCAACCTGAATCTGATTCGGCTGAGAAAAGTATTAGTAAACTCTTCAACGCGAGAGCAAGAGATATCATCGAGTTAATTCAATCCTCCGTTGAAGCTAGTACAGCAGCTCAAAGAGATTGTTTAGAACCTGCCGAAAAACATCACGAGCATAAGTCATATAGACTTTCATTCCTGTTTAATAAATAAACTGATGGATAATTTAAAGGTGTATACTGATGGTATGGTAATAAATAAGGAATGGTTTTTAGTCATGAAAGTATCTTAGTAAGTATAGTAATTTCCACAAACTATAAGCACTGGTGATGCCGCTACAAGAACTGAAAGAGTCAGTTTCGTATTCAAATTCCTGGCCGTCTCAATATCCATCGACACGTGGTAAATAAATATGAGCCAGTCAACAAGGAGGTCGCGGGGCTACGAGTAACTGTCCTGGGTGCGACACATTTGAGCATCTTTATCCTATTTATCAACAAACCTGGCGGAATTTGGGAGTGTTTATCTCTGTATCCCCTCTGAGAATGGAATCGTTTTAAGTATAACTGTTGTATGTATTCCTAATTTTATTGTCTGATGTGTACACCTTGTAAAAACGACATAAGCAAGCATAAATGATTCGAGTACACTGTAAGCTTAAAAAGCTATATTTTTATTTACAATTAGATTTTAAATGAGCATTAAAAAATGTAAAAAAAAAATGTCGACACGCCGCAAAAGCAGTGATATTATGAAATAGTAGTTTAGAATGACTAAAAATACAGATAGTGTTTTTACAAAATAATTATGGCTTGTCTATAGTTCAAGAAAGAACTTAGGTACCTATCTATGGTAGGTCCTGTACCAAAAAAAAAACCATAAACTTTAGTGATCTCTAGTTCAAATTGTCAACAATTGTTTTAACAGCAGTTTTTAAATCAGAATCTTTATCAAGCTTTTAATACTGTACCTAATTAATTTTCTGAAGCTTGCATTGCTAAAAATCTTCAAACGTCTATATATGTAATTGTATTTTTTTAAAGGTTTAATTTAGTTGGACATTTGACTACGATCTCAGACCATTTTGCAAGCATCGTCTGTATGACTTCATAATAAATATATTTTAAACATGGATTTGTCTTCTTTTTCTGATTACCTACCCATTTATCTTTTTTTTGGTGACTATTCAGTAAACAGCTACAGAACAGTTGTAAAAGTTTACTACTTATATAACAACCGAGCATTATTTTAGTGGAACGAGTGTTCATTTTTGGGTCCAATACCCAAAAATAGATAGTCGAAAATTACTTTACCGAACGGCATCGGCAGCTCGTACCGTGCTGAGCCAGTCAGTAATAGTAGTAAAAGGGATAACTCCCCACGGAGGATTTCATCATACGTAATGGAAGTTAGTTTAATGTATTCCACAGCATGTTGCTATGTAACTATGAAAGCTCTGAAACTATGAAAAATATGTTAGCAGTGTTGTTAATGGGCACTCTGTAGTTATCTAGGCGCTTGAGAAGGCGTCTTCTTGCGCGCTGTACACATGAAAAACTGTTACGAGAATCGAATACTGATGATTATTCCTTCAATATGTCCATAGATAATACACTAGAATTAATATACTTCTCTTTATTTCATTTTCCATACACAGAAATTATATTTTTAAATATTTGAATAAAAAATATATAAACATTTAAAAATATAAAAAATTAGTAGCCCACCGGTATCGGGAGCAGTGTCCTGTCTCGGCAGCCTTAACCACCGGCGGTGGTTAAGGCTGCCTCAGGAACCTCCTCACAATGCGAGCCGTATCGAGGAGTGCTGCCTTCTGAATCAGGCCCTTGATCCAAGCGCCTAACGAGAGACTCGAGAGATGTTGGTCGACGCTTTCGGCCATCATTTGTTCTTTTTCAGCTTTCACGAGGTTCTCGTCATGTGGGATGGTCACATCGACTATCATTGCGCAGCGTATCAGCAATAATAGCAGGACTATTCAGTAATATCAGTAATGATAGACCGATCCCAGTTTATCTTACTTTATTATTAATGTCGGATACTAGTACAGTTCGATTCAAACTTAATAGCGGCTCGGGACATGAGGCGAGTCGCTGCGCAGTAATAGTATAAAGTAAAAAAAAACAACAATTTTCATATATTTTCACATAATTTATTAAAAAATATAACTAAAATTCACAATTTGTTTTGTTATATACTACAGCATTATACATTATATATTAGTTTATTATAATTTCGAGTTTTATGGCCTAAAGTTTCCTTCCTGTGCATTAAAAAGTACCATTTATGCACTATTTTGGCTATTCATGGCACTATATTATTAGACAGGCACATAATTCTATTGAAGTCATAAAATACATTTATTCTTAAAATTATTATTTACACATCTTATAATTAATGCTAATAAGCGTAATTGGAATCTTTCAAGACTTTAGTATTAATATTTTTCAGAAAAAAAGTATGGAGCTAAACTAAATTATTTAGGACTTCGGCTAAAATCTCTTTGTAGAAGAAGGTTGGACATAGACAAAATTTAGTTTCTATTAGCAAAGGTAGTTTTTAACTATGGATATAAAATTATTAATACTAAAGTACTTTTATTTTTATTTAAATAATTAAGTTTAAATACGTATTGTGTTACTGCAGTATTGCCTGTATTAATTAACTATTTATGTCAGATTTCTGAAGGATTTTAAAATTGTATGGAATTCATTTACTAGATAGTGTTGTTCGTTTTATATCTTGATACATTATGTTTCCTGAGGAGCTCGTGGCTAAGTAATAACAGCCGCACGGGTCGATCCATCAGGTTAAGCTACGCTTGACGGGGTTGGTCCATGGATGGGTGACCATCTTTACATACCGAGACTCCTCCGTGCCTCGGATAGCACGTTAAACCGTTGGTCCCGGCTGTCATTTGTGGATCTTTGACAGTCGTTACGGGTCGTCAGAAGCCCGAAAGTCTGACAACCAGTCTTACCAAGGGGTATCGTATTACCCAGTTACTGGGTTGTGGAGGTCAGATAGGCAGTCGCTCCATGTAAAATACTGGTATTCAGCTGCATCCGGTTAGACTGGAAGCCGACCCCAATATAGTTGGGAAAAAGCTAGGCAGATGATGATGATTATGTTTCCTGAACGTACAGTTAAACTTTGGCTTCCTCAGAAAGCGTTGGATGGTCACACAATAACGGCTGTCCAAATCAAAGAGAGCGTTTTTTGACCTCTTAACGTCAAGTAACTGAATAAGATAGATTTCCATGACGGTATATTATGAGGCTGTAGAATTTACAAGTAACTTTTCCTAGTATTAAAACATAATTATTTACTAATAGTAACCGAAACATTATTTTTAAATATAATAAATCTAGAAACATAATCAAAGCGTAAAATATTGCAAATTATAGTATTCATACGAAAAAAAAAAAAATTGAAAAACAAAAATTAAAATTTTGAAAAATTTGCTTTTTTGAGGTTTTTTTTTATAAATTGTTACAAATTCAGAATAAAAAATTGTTATATACTTGCACGTCAATAAATTTTGATTAAATTTGTAACAATTTAGGGATAAATTGAACTAAATTAACTATACAAGGAACTTAGAATTAGTTTTCCGGGGCACTAAATATAAATTTAAAGCTTAAAACTTATATTTTAACTATGATATAAAATTGGGCACATATTAGGTATATAACAAATCAACATTTTACATGCTTTGGATGATAGTGTTAATTTATAATTTGGAACTTAAAAATAATGTTTTCCTTCACTGTAGTCAGTGGCCTCTAAAAAGGTACATAATTATGATATTAAAATTTTAAAGAAGTTAAAAAATTAATTTCAAACCGACCAATATACAAGATGGAGACGACAATCTATAACTTTTTAATTTGTCTGTATGTCCGCATTGTTCTTCTAAACCATGCAACAGATTTTGATGAGGTTTTCACCATCGTTTAGAGAATTTATTCCGGAAGGTTTATGTGTATAATACGTTCATATTAAAGTTACATATAACTAAGAAATCTAGATGTTTTGGCAAGTCATAAAAACTGTTGCGAAGCAGCAGCGAGTTGCTAGTACGATAATAAATTAAAATGCGTATATATTTAATGGCGTTCCCAGACGGCATACGAAAATTCAATCAAATATACCCAATAGTTTAGTCACGGCCCATCACTACTAGTTACAGTCCGGCCGTCGAGTTTACGTTTCTGACACTTGTCAGTTGGACAATTTCTAGTTGTAATAAGGATCAAATTCGCAAAAACACATATTCGTTAGTATGAAACTGGCAGGAGTCAAATCGCAGTCTCTCGACGCTCGAACAGAGGTTTGTTTAAAAACACATTTTTTAAATTATTATTATGTTAGGATTTATTTGGAAGTTTCAAAATACTCTTTAGGATATACGAGTATTACATAATGTTCAAATGTTATATACCCAATACTTACTTTTAATAAAACGAACAAAAATCTAACCGAAATACTCGAGCAAAATCCAAAAAATCTAGAAAAATACGACGAAATATAATTTCGTCTAAATTACTTTCAATATTATAATGTATTGCAAATGTCAAACGGACTAAAAACTAACGAAACTTAACTACATTAGAGGTGGGAGATAATTTTTCTTACTAAAAACTAAAATTTTATGATTGGTTTTAGTTTAAAAGTAACATCACACTAAAAAACACATTTTTACTTGAAAAGCATCATTCTATGTTAGTCTAATCTTAAACAGCTGAATATCAATGTGATATGGAGCTGGTGTCTTACCAAGCAGGTTTTGTATTACCCAGTTACTGGGTTGTGGAGGTCAGATAGGCAGTCGCTCCATGTAAAATACTGGTATTCAGCTGCATCCGGTTAGACTGGAAGCCGACCCCAACATAGTTGGGAAAAGGCAGGCGATGATGATACAAAAATAATTATTTTATCCTAAACCAATCATAATTTTGTACTAATACTTTAACATTTATTAAAGGGTAATATGGCATCTTTTATTTACATAACTTAAAAATAAAATCAGATATACTTTTTATACTTCGAAAAAATAAAAACAAAAATTTTGAAAAACATTTATAGAGACATAATCTTTTCGGATATTTCTCGCGGATATTATACAACGTTTTTATATGATGGTCGCACACCACTAGTATTTATTTTATAACCCTCATTATTATTGTGATTAATATACAGGCTGTCACAGTTTCACTACCGTAAAAAAAACTCAGGGTTAAAAACTTTGAAAATGACCTTGCCCATTTGATTTGATCCATATTTCCAGGGACACCCTGTATAGTCAAAAGTTCATTTGCGGATGTAGGTTGACAACAGTTATTATATTTCAAGGATTTTGGTTATTATTAAAAACTGAAAGGCCACAGGAGTCCGCTGGATGCGAGAAGCACAGAACCGGTCGAAGTGGCGGTGCTTGGGGGAGGCCTATGTCCAGCAGTGGACGTCTTTCGGGTGAAATTATGATGGTGATGGACATCGGAATGCTATTTGGCATTCCTATCGCTTTGAAGTACAGTCCCTGGCATTAATAGGCTGTCAAAGAGACTTTACAATCTGAACCTCCTAACTAATATTATAAATGCGAGTTTGTTTGTTACATTTTCACGCTAAAACGGCCGAACGGATTTGGATGAAATTTGGCACATGGGTAGACCATGACCTGCGCCCTAATTCCGTAATACATGATCAATCATAATTGGAAACAAATGTCTAATCCGTTCAGATCGTAAATAACGCAATGAATATTATTGAATTGTCAAAATGAAACAAATTAGTCTTAATTGGTTACGGAAATAAGTTATGCAATTTGATACCTGGATAGGGACATAGGATACTTTTTATCCCTATATTCACACGGGATCGAGACTTACGCGGGTGAAACCGCGGGGCACAGCTAGTAATTGATAATTTTATTTTAATTGCATGTTGTTTGGTTAATTCATTGTCTTTGACCAAGAGATTTCTCAATCATACACCTGTGGTTCTGGTTAGTCAATTTCCTTGCAGAGCTGGGGTGCTATCATAACCATCCATATTAATATAATAGATTCGAAAGAAACTCTGTCTATCTGTTACATTTTCACGCCTAAACCACTGACCAGATTTCGATAAAATTTGGCAAGGAGATAGATGGCATCCCGGGGAAGGACATAGGCTACTTTTTATCGACGTTCCGCGCGGGCGAAGCCGCGGGCAGAAGCTAGTAGATTCATAGATCATTGTAGCTTGTATCTGGTCGACTTGTCCCAGTGTTAATGTCTCGTCATTTAGTGTCATTGAGTTATTTTAAAGTAGACAGTTCTGAGGCCCTAGACAAAGTCACATTCTATCAACGATAACGATGATGGAAAAGGCAAAAATGTATAGGACTGACATAAGCTATCGAAAAGCTTATGTCAATCCTGTTGAAAGTCGTTGTAGAAATACGAAACGCTTTCGAAGCGATTGTCACTTGTTTAGGCCCTTTGAACCTCTTTCTCTCAATCATTTTAGATACTTTTATATTTTTAATCTTCGTGACAGATACTTTCGTTGTTTTGTTATTAAGATATTTGTGTCATGTATTACACATTTGAGTCATTTTGGACACTGCTGGAGTCATTTTAGACACTTTTAGATGGGTTTAACGTATCTCTTAGTTGTTTTTGACGATTTTAGGCGGTTAATTGATTCAGGCTTTACTCTGCGTCCGGCTCTTGGTGTGGCAATACGTTGTGTTCGGGTTCGCGATTGGTCAATCGTCATTCTGAGGATGCCTCGTTGAGAGGCGAAACACGTGTCGATTTCTTACAGGGTTTTTGACTCTTGGGAATGGTTAAGCGGAATAGGTTACTAAATATATCTACTTCTATTGTATTTTAGGCATTTATCTGGTCATTTTCGCCCCTTGTAGCTAATTTTAACATCTCTCTAAGTTGTTACTAACGATTTTAAACACTTTTGGTTGGTTTTAAAGTCTGTTTTCTGGGTCGTTCTCAACACTCGGGCCGGTCACGCCTGGTCCCTGTGCCGCCGGTAGAGCGCGGCGTGGCCCGGGTCGCGCATGCGCGTGTAGCCGGCGGGCGCGCACAGCGCCGGCGCGCGCGCATGGAAGGCGCGGTAGCCGCCGCGCAGCAGGTAGACCTCGGGGAACGTCAGCGCCGGGTAGCGCTCCGCGTGCAGCGCGCGGTCGGCCGAGCGCAGCGAGCGGCAGCTGGGGGGGCGGGGAGTTAGTGGCCGTCTATGTCTACAAATCATAACTTATGACGTCTGTCAAAATTAATTTATAATAAAATTGGGGTCACTCGCGTCGTTCAGGGTTCTAACACAATCATCATGAATCACTCCCTACGGTCGTGATTCAGTCGTTAGAATCCTTCACTTGCTCGTGATTCATCTATGGCCCTCGCTTTAAATCCGTCCTCTGTTCACTAATTGCATAATATACTATTTTACGGTGAGAATAATGGTAATTAAAAAAAAAACATAAGTCCTACTAACAGTTAATTCATTCAGTTCTTATGCATTTAATGAACTAATTTGAAGTATTTTTTGAATATCAATGATTTATAGTTAAGTTTAAAAGTGAACTTAGTTTTTTTTTTTCTATAGAGAAAATTTTAATATGTAATCATGTTTTCACCAAACATAGGACCTAGCATCAATCCTCAACTTTAACATGATATATTTATTTCAATTAATACTGCAATATTTTCGGCATAATGGAGGATCATGCTAAGCAATTTGAGATACTTACAGCTTAGGCCCCCTCTCCAGCGAGAATTCACAGTGGAACACGAGCACGGTGCGGCCCTCAGCACTCGCTGCGCGCGGCGCGTGCACGAGCGCGTGGATCTGCGCCGTCGTGTAGTAGTTGACGGCGTTCACTATGTGGCCGCCTTCGAACTCGTACGGGTAGCGGCAGTCTATGACCTGCGGAGATTGAGGGTTGCTTAGATACATACACACCACGCCTGCATTCCCCGAAGAGCCAGGCAGCGGTGTAACTATCCTGCCAGGGTTGCGGGAAAGTCTGAAACGGATACCGGGACCTTGGCAACAGGCAACTGAAGGAACACGGGTGGGTTTTAGTCAGTAAGAGTCTGACACGCCCTTCCGCTCCGTCCAGAGCGGGAGAAGTCATTTGGTGATTGCAAAAACTCAAAAAAAAAAAATCTCTCTCTTCTCCAGGTCATGGTCTACCCATATGCCAAATTTCATCCAAATCAGTTCTGCTATTTTAGCATTTATAATATTATACAGTATGTTAACTAACAAAGGGCGTTCCCGTTAACCTGCAATAGTATAGCGTGTATACATGCTAAAAAAAAAAATACCACTCAAAAAAAAAAAATTTTTTTTTTATTTGTGTCGTGAAATGTTCACAAAACGATTAAATTTAAACGTAAAAGAAACACTCTGTACACGCACACTTGTATTTCAACGTAGAAAAACAAGTGTGACAAGTGGGCGTGTACAGAGAGTTTATTTTCCGTAACAATTTAATATTTTTTGTGAATATTTTACTATACAAAAACATATGTTTTTTTTTTTATGGTAAGTAATATTTTTTTTTAGCATGTATACACGCTATACTATTGCAGGTTAACGGGAACGCCCTTTGTTAGTTAACATACTGTATGTAAAAATACAGGGTGTTAGGGTAAACACCGTTATCCTTGCAACCAGTGGTTTGGTTTCATTTATAGAACGTAAAATCAATGGAAAATTACAACTTTTTTTTATTTTTTTTTAATTTTTAGATCGAAATTTTACCACAAGAAACGCAAGTTCGTTGCCCTATGTGCTAGTGCAACGAACTTGCGTCTCAACACGGGCGGGGGGTACGGGATGTGACCTGACCGGCAGCGAGCGCGATCCCTCCCTTAGTCAGTCAGCTGTTTCTAGCGAAACAGCTGACTGGCAGCTGGCAAGCACGTTGTCAGATAGAAACTTTTTAAAATCTTTTAATGAAAATAAGGTTTTTTTTTTGTTGTGTTCGGTCATTTATTTTTATATTTAAGTCAACTACCCATGGTTTGAATGACAAGAGTGTTTACCCTTACAGCCTGTATAAATATATTTTATAATATTAATTAATTAAAGTTAGGATAGGATGTAGGGACCGAGCCTATTGCCTCAACCGGGCACCAATCCTCCGGGCTGCTACTGAGAAATTCCTGATGAAAAAACCCATGGGAATCAGACCCAGGGGGCTTAAAACAGTCACTTTGGCAGAATCATAATAGGAAAAATATTATGAATCATCGTAAAACACAAACTGACAATTCATAATTATGATCTGCGTGCGATTCATATTACGAAATAATTCATCTGCTTGACAGTTTTCTATGGAGATTCGTAAAATGGTTCACATATTATGAATTGCTTTTATGCAAATTAGAGGAAATGCTAATGACAGCTGGAAATTCAGCTGGAATTGCTAATGTGGCCGTTTGAGGCCCCCAGGACCTCACGTTCAGCGTCAGCGCTTGCGACCAAAGTAGATAACAGTATTTTTATGTAAATAATTAATAGTCTCACCTTAAAATCACTAATAACATGTTGGTATTCGCCCCTGAGGAGCGCCGCTAGCGTGTCACACGATATGCTCTTTAGGTCAGAGTGGTCGCCGGTCGTCAGAGGCAACGCGTACGGTACCGAGAAGTCTCCTATTAGATCTGGTTCTACGGCCGCTGGAAAGAGAGAGATATGGGTTAGACAGAGGTAGACAGATATTCTTTAGGGGATTTAGACAGGAAAAATATTAGAACAAACGAATTTAGAATGTTTAAATGGTGGACTGACCTCGGCTAGTTTTAAAACATTATTTATTTTTGACGTCTAAAAGTGTGGCTAAGTGCGGGTCGATCCATCAGGTTAAGCTACGTTTGCCGGGGATGGTCCGTGGATGGGTGACCATCTTTACATACCGAGACTCCTCCGTGCCTCGGAAAGCACGTTAAACCGTTGGTCCCGGCTGTCATTCGTAGATCTTTGACAGTCGTTACGGGTCGTCAGAGGCCCGAAAGTCTGACAACCAGTCTTACCAAGGGGTTTCGTATTACCCAGTTACTGGGTTGTGGAGGTCAGATAGGCAGTCGCTCCATGTAAAATACTGGTATTCAGCTGCATCCGGTTAGACTGGAAACCGACCCCAACATAGTTGTGAAAAGGCGAGTATGTAAAGATGGTCACCCATCCACGGACCAACCCCGGCAAGCGTAGCTTAACCTGAAAGATCGATCCGTGCGGCTGTTATTACTTAGCCACGAGCACCTCCACTTTCTACAGTATACTAAAAAGTACAAATATACTTACATCTTGCCATAGCAGACATTATCAATGCATTATTCTCAGAAAAAGCCCTCTGCAGCACCGGTCGCTGTAACCTCTCCACATCTGGACTCTCACAATTTGATCTCCTTCTCTTATTTGCTACTTCATTCTCACTTCTCTCAACTCTCTTTTTATTTCTCTGTGCAGGATTCTCTAGAATAGAGAATAGAGAGACTCTCGCTCTACTCTCAGGGTTGAAACTTAAACTCCTATTCAACGGTCTCCTTAGAAAACTTTTTTCAGATATCACGTTAGATTTTATTTGACCGGAGAGTAAGTCATTGAAATTTGCTACTTTAGGAGAGTTAGATTCTTCAATTTCTAAGAACGGTTCATCCAGTTCAGAAATGAAACCGCTTTCCATAGATGTCGTGGATTCCATAGTGTATAGACCAGATTTTGTTAGCGGTGACTGACTCATTGAACCGATACTGGAATCTGACTTCTCATGCCTCAATTTAGTTGGTGTTTCAGAGAATTTTAGAGACTTCTTAGCCGCTTGCTTTTTGACCGCTGGAGACGGGAACTCAAAATCTTCATCATCAAAGTTGAGCATCCGTGTAGCGGTGACCGTAGGCTTGTTGAAACTTGTTGAAGCCTCATCCTCAGCCAACGGTGCTCCGAAGACAAAATTCCTTGAGGTTACCTTTCTTGAAGATGCTGTACGTCCTCTAGAGATGATGTCAGGACTATCCGTGGAGATAATTTCATATTTAGTGCATTCATCGAAGTTGTCCGCTTCAAATTCTTGTTCCAAATCGTGGAGGGTTTCAAAATCATCTAAGTCTTGGGTAACCTCTTTCTCCGGGACGTAGAGGTCTTCTTTTGGTGATTTTTTGAGAGCATGGGTGAAATCCAGCTGGAATAATAGAAGAAGAATTTGTTAACATTTTTTTTTTATAAGATGTCTGTGATGTTAATGGGTGTGAGCACAAATGCGAAATCTAACTGAGAAATTATCCAATTACTGATGGTAAGACACTTAGACACTTAGCTGGACCTGGGTATCGAACCCAGCAGTCGTACTTGTAACCACGAGACCAATCAATTGAGAACATAATTATTATTTTATTTATTACCTAACTTTTTTACATTTAATCCACACTAAAGGCTCTTACATACTGGGGCGATTTGTCGCGCGCCGCGACGCCGCCGAATTGATCGCCGTGAGGTTTTCTCAGAAATTGTATGTAAGAGCCTTTATCCTTACTAATAAATGTGAAAGTAACTCTGTCTGTCTGTCGCGCTATCACAGAGCCTGAGAAAGGACGTAGGCTACTTTTTTACGACATACCATGCGGGCGAAGCCGCGGGCGGAAGCTAGTCTTATATCTGCCTGGCCTTTTTGGGATGCAGCAGAATACCAGTATTTTACATGGAGCGACTGCCTATCAGACCTCCACAATCCATTAACTGGGTAATACAAAGACATTCTGAATTACTTTAAAGATATTAAAAACTTCATAATGAACAGTACCCACCTTAGTAGTCGACCAGTTTGTGACCTTTTCCCTCGTAGCCTCAAATCTCTCTCCGAATAAAAAGTCCCTTGCTTCCTCCTCCACGTCCAACTTAACGAATGTCTCACTTATAAATGACCCCTCATTCTCCTTATTTGACATCTTAAACCTACTCCGTTCCTCCATAACTTTAGTTATCCGTGACCGTTTCACCCTCGTTGATAAGGGAGAGTTCCTATTCAAGGGAGAGTTTTGGTTTAAGAACGGAGAGGTTCTATTCAGTAAGGGAGAATTTATTGCTTGTAAGGGTGATTTGAACGGCTTCGGTGAGTTTGTTAGCGGTGATTTCAGTCTATCTACCGGAGACTTTGGCAGCTGTATCTCTCCTAGTATCCGTCGCTTGGTTGGTGTGTATATTGGGGACAGCGGTGACTTTGTGAAATCTATAGCGTGCGGGTTCATCTTTAATTTGTAGCTATTTGTTAGAGAGTCCTCTTGTTTCCGTTTCTTTCCATTGCTGCCGGAGTTTATTTTGAAGTTTTCGGTTATTAAGCTGGAAAGAGAAAGGTTTTATGTTAGTTTAAATTCAACTGTACATAAGTAAGGAGTTCGGGTCAAGTGTTGATAGCAGTTAATATTACTACAGATTCATCAAAACATTTAAGAAACATTCAATTTAATAAATAATTTGCTGAGATAATATTGTACATTACTAAGACCTGTGGCAGCATCAAAAATACATCATCTGTGAAAATTTCAACTGTCTAACTATCACAGTACATGAAATACAGCCTGGTGACAGACGGACGGACAGCAGTCTTAATAATAGGGTCCCGTTTTACCATTTGGGTACGGAACCCTAAAAAGTAAATAAAATGAAAACTATTTATATACTAAGTTAGTTAAACACTGAGAATTATGGTAAATCAGCTTATTGGAATACTGGATTAATAATTATACCTATTTCCATGAATATGACAAAAGATTGCAAGTACATTACTAAAACATGGTTCTCAACATCTGATCCTAATAACATTGAGCCTATGTGAACACTACAGCAAGTTACATGGGTGTAAAAAGTTAATCAATCATGCTTTACAAAAATCATGTTCTCTAAACTAGATTTTTCAACTTGTACAAAATGATCTAAATTATTTTCTCAGGCTTATGAACTAAATTCCACCCTAATCAGTAACCTACAGGTCATGTGAACATATCTTATACCTTAATTCACTCCCCAGCATGTAATAAAAACTTTTTGTAAGAGAATTCCGCCGAAAATGTTAACAAAGACACTTTGACATAACCCTTTCATTTTTTTTTTATATAACCTATCTATAGTCGTAAATAAATCGAAGTAACTGGTTCTACGTACCGGTGAACCCTTCCTCGAGTCCTTGGGGCATTATTGTACACTTATTTCGAGGTAAAAAAAGCAACAAAAGAGTTTGACGAAAGTTTATTTTAACCTCCGTGGTCACAGTTTTAACACTTAATTCTCATGCGAAACTTATAGAACACGTTTCTATGACACTTGTACATGATTACTTTTAGGTTTTCGACTAGTTTTTAATGAAAATAATAAATAAACAGGGTAGTTTTTGATGTTTTGTGAATCATCGCTTTCGGCGGTTCGCGCGCTAAGGTTAGGTTTTAAATGTCAAATGTTGCGAGGTTGAGGAATTAGCGATTCTGCCAAAGGACGAAGGTGCGACTTCATGATGCAAAAAATATGGCGACATATTTTAGTTATTTAAAATGGGTTTATAGCTAGGTACTTCGAATATATGGCATTTATTTCCTAATCGTTTTAATATACAAAAGTACAGAATAAATCAAATCTTAATTATTCTAAATCCTTTAAAAGTTATCATATATTTACATTCATCGGTTACTTAGTTAGATTGTTAAAAATAGATAAAGGGGCAAGAGAAGACTTCGATGCTTTAAGATGCATATTACACGCATTCATATTGTAATCGATTAAATAAATTAGTCGATCAATATTTATACAGTAATAGGGATGGGGGGGCCTTCATCAGTTTTTAATGAATAATAACGGATTTTTGAATTTATTTTCTTAACCCTCCTACCGATTCAGATCTTGAAAGGGTGTAGGCTGAGATGTTAGTTGGCCCTTAATTCACATTTTTGCATCATAAAAACGAATACCTAGTTAAATCGAGTATATCGGAATAAAAATATAATAAGTACTTACTTTTATCAAAACTATATTATTTTTATTTACAAAAAACGTTAACGAAACTTTACGTTGTGAAATATTTTCGAAAGACATTGACAGTTTACTATAAAAGTGCGGATAATTGTTTATTTTATGCCATAACACCAAAGTCGACCCTAAACCGATTATGTTTTGTTTTTATACCATAATATTGTTTAAAATGGTGACGTGAAACTACTTTATCTGCAACTTTTAGTAACCTAATTTAGACGAGTTTTGGCACATAATAACAAGCAGCTGTACTTGTTTTTTAGCTGCGATAAAGAAGGCAATTGTTAATTACGAAATAATATTATTGTACTTCTAGGATGTTGTTATTTTAATTCATTTTCCTTCTCATAGGCGATAGAGTATAGTGCAAAAATAGAATTATTGCTGTGGTAACCTTGTAGGTAATATTAATTATATTCTATTTAAGAGAGGATATTTACCGACCTATATACATTGTACACAGCATAACATTATTTCATAACTACTTTTATAACAGATTCAATTTTCAAAATTAATATCACATTATTAACCGATGCGATAACGCATAACGGTCTTCGTTATCGTTATTTTCTGTTTGTATTATTTCTATTATCTTTTATTTTTGTTATTATTCGCCAATTGTGCAAGGTTAGTTAAAGATAAGCAAATAAAACATAATTATTTGTATAAAAAAACTGTCTGCAAGTTTCTAATAATAATGAATGAAGGTTTTTGTTATATATGTGTAAAGTAAAGATTTGAATGGACGAATGACATCATCAACGGATTTCGTTTTAGTAGATTATAACGTTTTTGTGTTAAGTGCTAGTCTAGTTAATGATGGTGGATTTTCAACGCTGAGCTTAGCGCGGAAAGTTGAAAACTCAACAGCGCGGTTTTATTTGGATCTTTCATGTAGATGTCGCTTATCGTTAGTGAAATCGTGCTTAGGTTCATTATCGTTAGGTATTTTTACTTTGATCTTAAAAGTAAAACACAAAGAAGTTAATGAGGATTACATGAAAAAAAATCATAATTTGAGCGCTAAAAGCACAATTCTGATGACTGTCAGTAGTGATATGCACATAAACTTTTCGAAAATATCAGATATTGAAGTAAAATTACAATGATCAAGGCTCGATTACTAACTTTTTTCGTAATATTATGTCATGTTTATTATAATGTGAGGAAAACGTAGAACAGAACTACTTATTAAATCCACTTCCGCGACCGAGTCATATTCAAAAATAACATTTTATACTTAGGTTTTTTCTGTACCAATGAAATTAAAAAAAAATATTATAACTTGACGTAAAGATGATACCAGCATTCATCCGATTCCTGTCCTTATCCGAATTTATTAGTGGTTGGCGCAACATGTCTCCTTCCTCCGAAGTTCATACATCTCTATCAGTCGTCATCTCAGTAGTCACCTCCTTTCTAGCCATATCATCTTACACACAGTCCATCCATCGTATTTTTGTACCACAATCCTCCACAAAGATTACGAGCATATAGGTTGCATGTTACTAGTATTCCAGATAACTCCTATACCCAAGATAGTATACGGTAATGTGAGATTGGCATGTTGAAGATAAAACAAGTCAGGATCATATTCACGTATTTTCACAGGGCATTGGGCTGTGTGACACCTCATTCTCTCCTCTTGACCAATGAAAAAAAAACTACACAGACGTTTATAGAACATACGTCTTACTACAAAAATTAGAACTGTATCCTTTAGTTGTTTATTTAGCCACACGTGCCCAAATATAGATAAGCAGTTGATATGAATATCCTTTGACCTAATTTCACATCGAGGGACGTTATTTTGTAAAAGCTCACTGTTGAAGAACTCGATCCTAGTGCAGTATAGTTCACTTGGAACCTCATTCAAGTGACCGCAGGCAATTCGAAAACGAACTCATTTGTTTTTAAAGATTCGCAAATTCAAAACGAGACACGCGTTCGAATTTTGTAGTGATGTTCTGGTTCGATAGAAATTACACTGCTACAAGGATCTTTTGACAGGGGGCGCTGCATTTTAAATTGGTAAACATTTTTTGCAAAATGTATTGAAAAAACAAGATGGCGGCGTTAGTTCCGATTTTGGCAACGCGCCAAACTTGCACAGCTTTATATCGTTATTTCTTCATCGTGGTTTTTATCCCGGCCACGGTCACAAACTGCCAGTTTTATTTTTTTAGATAAAACCTCATTTATCTAATTGCGCAGAAACAAAAGCGCATTCATGATTATTATAAAACTAACAGACATTTGCCCTAGTTAGATTATAGTGGTGATGTCAGTGCTCAAGAGGCGGTTACTGGAGTTAGTTCGTTAATTAGGAGTAGTGGCTTCTGACCTTACGTGATGAGAGGACTGAGGGGTTTGTGAGTATAAATCTGAGTGATATATGGGTAGATGGCAAAGACAAAAGGAGTACCTATGTAACGATCGTAGCAGGTGGCGTTCTATATTCTCTGCTTACCTCCATGTGGAGGTGGCATAAGTTTGTGTCTCTGACAAAGAAATTGGAAGAAGCTGATGGATTAGATAAAGATAGATCTAAGGTGTTGTATATAAATAAATAAATATATTAAAACTTACAAAGATACATTATTAATCGATTATTGATTGCTGCTAGCGCATAGCGTAGCGGTTTATTGCCTATTCGATCGATTTAACTCAGGATCATCGAGATATAAGTACTAACGTACGTACGTTAGTACTTATATCTCGATGCTCAGGATACATTTAGGATAATGTGACAATTGACAGTTATTAACAAATGAAGGTAAATGCATTAAACTAATATTATTATCGCAATAAACCACATCACATGCGTAATGTGGTCACTTTATCAGTAAATGATAATGCAACATTGTGCCCAAATAACATAGTATAATGTTACAATAATAATCAGACCAGGAAGGTTATGAAACATAGGTATTATGTTTACCGTAACTTTGTAAAATACACAGTAAAAGGAAACTAAATTTTCAAAAAATAATACCTATTTAAAATGAAATATTGAATCCTGAAAATAAATATTCTTACTCTCCAGAAGGTTTGAGCTTTATGAGAACACTATAGACTGGAAAAATTAATAGCCAATCAACAAGTTCAGTAACAAGGCCCAGGGAGCCAAGTCTACTAATTTACAAACGTGTCTGTGGTCTCACAATGATCACTTTTTGACAGATTTTGTATGGCATTTCTGTCAAAAACTGATCATTGTGAGACCACTGACACGTTTTTAAATTAGTAGACTTGGCCCCCTGATTGCTGGACCGTTGCGGTTGTCCAAATTCGAAGCCAAACAGTACAGAAAAAAAAAAACTTAAAATTCAGGAATCATTGCATTACGTCCTACAAAAAAAAATCTTTAACCAGCTGATCAATTTTTTCTGCAACCCTGCAATAAGTACACGACATTTCATGATTTCACACATAAAAACTTAATAAATACTGCAACGGCAGTCTCGTTTTTTCACCCCTAAGGTCACGACCTTTCCGTTACAAGACGTTACCGTTGAAAAAAAAACTTCCCTTTTATGAAATGCATCTATTGTTATACAAGGGTAGATACCGCTTGTATTTAAGGAGTTTATATGTCTTGAGTAGAGTATATAATGATGTATAAAGACTCAAGACATAAAGTCTGTTATTGCCCCCTTGGTATATAATGTAAGTGTCAGATGGGACTGACAATGTCGCGAAATTTTTGATGGGTGCAGTGCGGTTTCTCGTTACGATGTGGTGCTTGATTTTGTGCAAGATAACTGGCAGAAAATAAAATCTATATTTACTTCACTACTGCTATAGGTATTCGCCCAAGCCGTCCGTTCTATACTAAAATAAGTAACATTAGTTATTAATGTAAAAGTAATATTATGCATGCCCTCAACAGGCAAAATATGGAGTACATTAAAAAACCACAAACTGTTACAACTGGTAACCCTTTTTTATTATTTTAAGTACGTTGGACTATGTATTATCTGCTTTCCGTGTGCAAGGTATAACTCTAGTCAAGGATACATACACCATGGTGGTATTTTCTTTAACAAATCCAAAATATTTTGCTAAATTTCCACCAAATCCGTTCAACCGTTTTAGCGTGAAAGCGTAACGAACAAATAAACTCACATTCGCATTTATATTATTACTTATGATTAGGATGTCAGTTTCATTATATCTGTCTGTAAAAGATCTGTCTGTCAAATAAAAGAAATACAATTGTAATAAATAAGAACCCGAAGATTCAATTTTCAATTTTCATACACATTTATATGCGTACGATTTATAAACATACAAATATCATTACTCGCACTAGACAGACGCAAAGACAAATACCTTCACTCATTCATTAAAATACCTGTCACAAAACCAATAACTATCGATAACGGCTAATTTTAACTGAAAAGTAACCGTTAATCAAAAATAACCGTTACCCATTTCTCATAAGGTTTAATTTTAAAGTTGAGGGTTTAAGAAATAAATATTTATTCAAATCAGTGTTCGTTTGTATAGTTATGGTGCATAATGCATTCGGGGAGGGGTGTAGCTGGTTTTTATAACCGTTTCTTCTTTTTTTTTTTTGGGAATTTACAAGACACTTGTCCTGTTGTCTATGGATTCAAGAATGCATGTCTGTGTCAGCCGTTAAAAATGTTTGTCACGAGCTAAAGTGAATGAAACCGACTTTTAAAGTGTTTTAGTACTTATTTCTAAAATTATTGCTGGAAGATAGGCCAATTTTGAGTCAAACTAGCCTTTTTTTAGTACCTCTACCTACTTTATAACAAAATCAAAGTATTCGGATTTATCCAGAATAGTCAAGAATGGGATTATCGTCCAGCCTAAACACCTGGGATCAAATAATTTGTTAAATAAGTTAGATGGTGCTAAAACTGTACACAAATCTGTCAACTTGTGTACACTTAAAAACAATGACAAAGACAACTATGTAAGCTAATCTAAACCTGTGTGATCTGTCCCATCCCAGCATTTATACCTAGTTCAGAAAACCGTTATATTTTGCACAACAATATCATCATACCTAGACAATTATCTATCCATGGCTTACAGGAAAAACATGCAACGTGAAACAGTTGAATATGTACACACGGCTACACATCAAGCTATATATTTCCAGTTTATGCTGCAGGCGTAGCATGAGCACCGTTTTGTCGACGGAAGAGTAGACAAAAATGACGTTTCCAGCAGGCGTTTCCAGTAGACAGAACGAGACGGCAGCAAAATAGAAAGAGTCAACTGCACTTTTTACGAAATTCACTCTTTTACATAATTCGACTCACAATTCTTTGTTTTGTCATAGGATTTATCGGTTGTCAGTGTGATTTTGACAGTAAGGATAGAAAACTTTCTTCCGAAATAGTCTACTTATAAAAAGACCTAGACAAAGATCGTTAGAAATGAAAGACAAAATGACAGATTGTAGAAGGATTTCTACGGTGGATGTCAAAAATGAAGAAACGAACTGTCACTTTGTATAGAAAAAGCTATGTCTATTCTTCGTAGAGATAGAAAACGCCATGCTACGCCTGCTGATCTCGCATTGTATAGGATTTCCGTACAATGCGAGGTCAGCTTATACTGGAAATGTATAGCTTGGTGTGTAGCCGTGTGTACTAGCGACACCCTCCTGTTTCGGTTTTTACGATTTGACAAAACATCGAGAGTGCTAAAAAGTGAACAATAACTTTAATTTTGGAAGTCGATGGCAAAAAAAGAAAATTGAAAACCGACTTCCGAAATCAAAGTATTTTTTTTAAGTCGATTGTTTTTTTTTTTGTATGTTGTGATGTCTTACAATTTCCACCCAAATGAAGTCGCGAGCAGATTATGCTAGTATGTAGGTACTCTTGTCATGCCATATTGTTTACAAGGAAGTTTTAAAATCAGTTGGTATTGCAAACAGGATGTACCGTGTACCAGATATCCTTCCCCTAACCTTCATTCCACCACATGTGTGGCACCATACATTTGTCAAAGTATTGGCTGGTTGGGCCAAAAAAATTGACGCTTTGCCGCAGTTTGGGAGTTGTTAATTTTGACGGGAAACGAGAGCATAGCTAAAGGAATTCGTGGAGAAATGAATTTTGAAAGCAATGAAGCGTGTGTTTTTAATTTTAAATCTCTTGGAGCGAAGGATATTGAAGATTTGCCGCAGAATTTCTTTTGAAACTATGTATAAGCGACATTTCGCATGGTAAGTTTGGCAAAATGGAGCAGTTTCGTTTTAAGGGTTCCGTACTCTAAGGGTGCCAAACGGAACCTATTATCTAAGCCTTCGCTGTCAGTCCGTCCGTCTGTCTGTCTCATGAACCGAAATAGGGAGAGTAAAAAATCACAGATTATGTATTTCTTTTGACACTATAACAACAAATAATAAAAATAAAATAAAGTTAAAAATTAAAGGGGATCCCATACGAAGACACGTGTTTTTTTCGGCGGTTTTAGCTAAATATAGTACGGTGATACGGAACCCTTAGTGTGCGAGTCCAACTCACACTTGGCCGGTTTTTTAAGAATTACCCGAATGAGCGTTATTTGTTTGATTCGTGCTCCACTCAAATAAGCTAAAATAAAAACCGAATAATGTATTTATATTTTACTAGCGACCCGCTGCTGCTTCGCACGGTTAGCAACTTGACAAAACGAGATTTCTTAGTTATATGTAACTTTAACACATAAACCTTCCGGAATAAATTCTCTAAACGATGGTGAAAACCTCATCAAAATCTGTTGCGTGGTTTAGAAGAACAACACGCGGACATACGCGAAAAGCTAATTTATAATATGTATAGATAGATAAAACGTATTTAATTTTAATCAAGCAATGCATATTATTTATTTCCAAAATTAAGTGTGATAAATAAAACACGTTTTCACCGATAAAACAGTTTTGGTTTTACCCATCTGTATAAATAAATTACGACCGTTACAAAATACCTAATGAACGGTTTCCCCATAATCAAAGCACAGCTTGTTATCCCTATTAATTATATAAAATCTCGACAAAAACAGACAGATGGTTTGATATCGAGTGGTGAATCATCAAGCGATTGCTACCCCTAACGTTGAAATAATCGATAAAACCGTTATATCGCGGCAACGGGGGTACAACACTAGAGGGTTGAGTGACCAACTCTTAAGTTTTTTTTATTAGTGAGTGACATACTGTTATTGTTAGCCTGTATTATTCCACTGCTGGGCAAAGGGTCCCAGCTCTTTCGATCCAGGGCTAAATGTTGACCACTGGTCGTTCGTTTTCTCCAGCTCGGCCCGCCATCTTCTACGGGGGCTGGCGCGACGCGACGCCTTCTAGCTGTGTCAGGGGCTCCACATAGTGGCCCGTGGTTTTTTGGCCCACAGCTTATTGGGCATACGACAGACGTGGCCAGCCTAGTCCCACTACAGTTTATCGGCTTTTTGAGCACCGTCAGAGTCGGTTTTTTGGAGCGCAGTGTGGTGTTGCGAATGGTCTGCCAATTAGACGCCAAGAATATTAGAGTTAGGACTATTGAAAGTTTGTCACAAAAAAAAAAAATGGTAACTATCTAATAGTATTATTTTATTCAAATTGTTTATTTTTGCAACGCAATAATCTAGTTTCCATTTTTTTTCAATATAAAACCCTCTTTATAACACAACACTAACACCCGCCATTTTTTTTTCACCCAAAAATCCGTTCCTTGACCTTTCAAGAAGTTTGCTTATCCATTTTACACGATTACTATGCCCCCGTGCACCTACGATTTATGCACGCATTCAATTTCACACCTTACGGCTCCCAAAATAAACTTTATTTCGCCCTAAAGCTAGTAAAACCGTTAGCACGTGCCGTGGGGGAGTATTGCTATTGTAGTTCGAAATTCAATTGATTTAAAAAAAATATGATATAAAGTGAAATCTTGGCGCGTGCTATGGAACAGCTGATGGTCTCAACGACCTTTGTGCTCCTACCTTCTTGGGGGTGCATCCAGGTGTCCGGTCAAGACACTACGATTGTATTGAAGAAATATGACATAGGTACTCACATGACATTTTAAGGGACATGTTGTTATTGGCAAAGGTAATGCTGGTATTCAAATGCATCTGCAAGCTGTAACCCCAAGAATCGTTTGGGAAACAAAAAAATAATAAACCTACATCAAACGTGAAAACCTCTCCCGAGAGTTTAATAATCAGCATAATTATGACAAGAAATAACATTGGCTAATGCATTAAAATTAAAATCTGGCGAAACATAATAAAAATCAGTTTCGAGGCAAATTAAAAAAAAAAATGCTGCATATAGCACCGATCAATCACCAAATTCAGCCTTTTAACATTCAAAAACAATTGATTAATCGTTCCACATCCAAAAAAAAAAACAAATAGGTAATCCGGGCGCTTGTAATACTAAAATGAGTTTTTTTTTACTCTAACTAAGCATCAAGTAACACCCTCAATGCAATATGAACTATAATGTGCCACCATCGATCGGTAACGGTTTTGTTCTGGCTGTATGCGTGTGTCCTGTGCCTCTGTGGCATATGGAAATATTTTTCCATAACGCGTTTGCGCGCGTTATTTATGGGTGTTCCAACTTTTTGACGTTTTAGTTTGTAATAATTTTTGAAAAATATTTGTAATTCTGTTGTCTAAATGTGTCGTTTACTAACTAGCATGCAATATTCACGTAAGCAATATTCAAATATTTATCTTGAACAAACTATTCAATTATATTTCATTTATAGCATATTTTTCGCGACTTCCAGTGATGGCCCCATAGAAAAATGTAATCATTATGAAGAGTTCAAAGACCCCTTTTCGGGTTTTTAGTTTTCAATTTACATGTAATTAAATCTTTTATAATTATTAATTACAAAGAAATTATTATTTGATTGATATTATGTAGTCTTGTATTGATAAATTATTATGGACCGCAAACTCGATAACGAATGCTAACAAGTGTGGCAGCGGGTTAAACTTGACTATTGTCAAAACACATGTTCAGTAAGTACATTCATTATTTCATTGAATGAAAGTGAATGGGATGCGTTGAATGATATTTGTATGGCGCGCACGTGCGCTTCCGTTTCCGGATGAAACAGGCTGAATCCTTGACTTTTTGTGTCTGCGATAAAAAAAACAGCTGTTTTTCTCGATGACAACTATTTTATTGAAATTGGTGATGATAAAGTCTACAATAAATCAATTAGACTTCAATTAATTTTATTGCAATTTTTATCAAATAATTGACACGATTCTGAATGAAAACGACAAAAAAAAAGTTTATAAGTGCGCTAATCGAGAATAACAATAAAATTAATTTCCAATCGAATTGCTAAATCGATTTTCGAATTGCAGCCACAAATCATTTGGTAATCTTATCGCGGATACCATCTGCCGACTTCTCTGGTGAAAAAAAAATAGTTTAACTCAACTAGGAGATAAAATTCATGTTTTAACGTATTCTATAATTTATTTCCTTGAAACATGAGTGTTTTCGAAGATAAGCAAGGTAATAGAAGGGCCATTGTATGTTTATTAAGTTGCCCATTTTAAAATTGAACGAAAGATATTTTAAATCAACGAAAAATAATTCAAGACTTGATATGCAATATTTCTAATAACTAATATCATCTGTTAATGTTTGTTATATTTATGAAAAGCCTGAATTTATGGTAACAATCGTAACAGGTAACGTTTAGTAGTTTCTGCCCACCCCCACGCCATGGGAAAAAGGCATGAAAATATTAGCAACACGAAAAAAAAATTGCAAACGTCAAACAATTTTCATTTCCCGCGCACCACAGATACACAATACCATCGATCCAGATAATGCCCGTTACACACATTCTCAAGACGGCGCGTGCTATGCATCTGCTGATGCAAGTGCAGGCAGCTGCATTTTACAATAGACAAATAAATTGCCTTTCTATACTTCCTTAGCTTCCCCATACTTCCTTGTATCTTCCCCCTCGATAAGATTTTTTTTGTAACAAATCCTATTTTGATTTGATGCTGTGCCTGTGATCCAACGGGATATGTTATTGTTTTTTTTTTTGTTGGCTTTAGCAGATGACCATGTAGGAACCGTTACTTGGTGTGGCTTTTTTTTTTAGCTTGTAAATAAAATAGGGAGTAATACCAACATCATCATCATCTGCCTAGCCTTTTCCCAACTATGTTGGGGTCTAACGTAGTCGTCGACTGTCAAAGATCCACAACGCTTTCCGAGGCATGGAGGAGTCTCGATATGTGAAAATGGTCACCCATCCACGGGCCAACCCCGGCAAGCGTAGCTTATTCTGATGTATCGACCCGAGCGGCTGTTATTAAGTAGCCACGAGCTTCTCCGAGGGAGTAATACCAACAGATATCAAGAAAGCATTAGGTAAGCATCCAAAAGTAACGATACTTGAGCAAATCCGGCGAGTCCTGAGTCTCCTGAGTCCTGACCAACCTAGCTGACTAGCAAATCTAACCATAAAATGTCATGAAAAAAAAAAGAACTTTGACACTTCAATCTGTCAATATGACGCAAGATCTTGCCAACTAAAACAAAAGAAAACCGACATAAATACAATTCCTGTATTTTGAACGTTCGCATTCTAATCTTAGTCTCAATCTGTCAAAAATACCCGTAATTCACCTATTATGAAATTGCTTGTCGCTGATAAGATTGCGAGTTGCGACTAGATATTTAAAATATTTACTATATGGAAATTGGCCTTTGGCCAATCAACCTTGCTAACTATCGAAGCTGTACTACAGAACCCCACAAACTAACTAACAATAATGGCACTCCTATTTGTCAGTGAATACTGCAAAAGCTAAAAACAAAAGAAAATCGAAATACAAAAATCAGATACCGGAAAAGCAGTTTCAAGTAATTTCCGAGATTGCGACGTTTGTATCCGTCGTAACTCAATATTTAGGGTAGTGCGTACCGAAGCTTGAATCCTGCTGACCACACGTCTTCCTGTGGTTAATGATATGGTATATGGTGCTTCCATTCAGAACACAGGATGTACTGAGTGCACCCGTTTTCTTAAACGTTGCGTAAACTTCGTTGTCTCGAAAGATCTTTAAGAGTAGAGGCTATATAGTCATTGAGGAGTAGTAAGTGGCTATCCTTTTATTTATTGTGCCGCTTTTCATCTGTAGTAAGGTCTCTTAAAATGGTGCCGATTCTGTTGTTCACAAACTAAATTTAAGTTCAGTGCATCTTTTTCTTTCTATGTCATTAAGAAAAGGACATAAGATTTTTAGTTTAGTCCTGTCAAATTAATCAGCGCCTGTCACTACTCCATACAAGTTTAGACGTGATTAAAAACTTGCTAAATTACGTCAATTTACGTCAGGCGCTGATTAATTGGACAGGACTAAGCTAAAATTTCTCGAATTGTTGACGAATTTTAACCATATATGTATGAAGCAACGTAGTATGAATTCCTTTCAAATCCTTCGGATTGTGAATTTAATTGGTTAAGCAATGACGGTTTTCTGAAATGGCTTTCACTAGGTGCCAGCACTGAAACGTCAGGTCCGGGCACCTGTCAAAAGTGTCAAAGCGCCTATACTTTCTTTAATCGTGGCAGAATGATGATATATTTTCTATTCATTGTCGAAATAGAAAACCTCTTGTCTAAGTGGCGCCAACTGGCGGCATGAATGTTTATGAAAACCTTCATTGGAGTGCGCATTGTCATTTGAAAGCAGTAACAATAGTCTTTCAGGTGCAGAGAAATTAATGAGCAGCTCAACAAACATCTTTAATATGCTAGAAGGAAGCAGTTAATAATTATAACAACAATGAAGATGATACAAACTATGACCTATCATTAAGGTATTTAAAACAATTCAAGTGGTTTATTAGCAAATTAGCACCATCTGCCGACTGCCCACCATTGCTAACTCCATATACCATGTAAAACAATAATTGATTGAGCTCAGTCACGCAATTTTCATAATTCGCTGCGCGCGCGCCATGTGTTGGGCTTTCGACGCAGGAGGGAGGAACGCGGGAGGTCCCGCCATCTTTGATTTTAAAAACATACATTTAAAAAGAGAATGTTTTGAGTTCGTTATGGTCTATACTTGGGAGTCTTGAGATGTAGGAAAGGAATTGTTTGGGTTAAGAAGAAGGGTGGAAAAATTCGTAGAATTACATTTTTTGTAGAGCCATTGCGTGTTGCATTGGTCGCATCTGGTAAATGAGAAGTGATAGCCAGGTAATCATTAGAGACACCTAAGAAATTGTCAGATTCTTAGCACTCAGTTGAGGTTTCCATCTTACATCTGGTCTAACTCAGCTCGTCAGCTGCCTTCCTCAATTTTTCGGTACGTGAACGATGAGCATCGAAGCGATGAAGGCTGAGGTGCGAGCAAAAAACAAAGCATTAAGACTCGGTAACACTTTACAGATGTCAAATCCCAAAGGAACTCTCGGAACGACAGTTAACTTTCAATTTCGTCAAAAAACTACAACTTTGTAATCCCTGTGTCACCCCAAAATAACTAAACCAACGGATAAAGCCATTAAAACCTTTAAAAAGAAAACGAACGTGTCTGGAAAGCCATTAAAGAAGATGGCGGCTCATTTGACAGTGACAGCAAAAAACGCGGCAAAAAGTGAGAGATTAAGCGTGATTTATGAGAAAGTGCGAATTGAAGATCATATGGCGTACCAAGCGTAAGGTGGAGACAAGATTAACGAGGATTTGATAGCTCAAAACTTAATTATTCTTGGTAAAATACGTCAGTTAACAAGTGGTAACATTTATTTGAAAGCTACCAGGGGCTATCAATGTACTGCCCGAGAAGAGTATTACAATCGAAAGACAGTCGCTATACAAAACATCTAACTAAAGTATCATTTGTAATCGGAAATGTCGCTGTTATAATTTCTGATATTCAGAGTACTCAGACGCATTTGAGTCCACTAGAAACCGATATAGATAAGGTAAAGGCTAAGATAATGAAAGCTAACATAAAAGATTTTATCAAAAACAGAGCAATGGACCTAAACTCCATTTGAAATAAGATTAGACATTTAAATAAACCTTTTTTACAGTCCGTTCAACCGATATTGACTTCTATTGCGTTGGTGGCATGATAAATGGCAGCTGCAGTAGACAGTTGGTATTGTGTAACCTTGCCATGCTTATGAATAAGGTTTAGAAGTTAAAATCGGTTGAACGGACTGTAATCTAATCTTATTTCAAATGGAGTGTATGTAGTTATACACTGAGATGAATCTAACACTAGCATAGATTTAAATATATGATGTCTTAGTTACAGTGAACACATAACTTTAGCCTGGACTAGATTAAGACTGCTCTTAAACTCTCTTTGCTTGAAATAAATGTTTCGCCAAAAAACTTGGAAACATTACAAACACTAATACAGTCAGCTGATAATTTTCAAAAACTAACCGTTAACGAACACTTAGTTAATCAAATGGACCTTGAACGAATTGTGACCTATTTGGGAGCAAAAGTAGGTTAGCATCCATGATGACTCGATCGCAAAGACAAGTAATATTTAATAACATTACGTCTTGTGCTAGATAAACTCTGACTTTGGCACTTGTTTAATTGATAACTTGGGGAGTTACCCCTAACTTTTTGCTGTCAGTGAATCTGCGGGAACTTTTTGCTGTCAATGAATCTGCTTGAACTTTTTGCTGTCAGTGAATATGCCTGAACTTATTAGTGTCAGTAAATCTGCCTAGCCTTTTCCCTACTATGTTAGAATCAGCTTCCAATCTATCCAGATGCAGCTGAATACCAATAATTTGCTGTCTGCTGTCATTGATAAGGATGTTTTTGAAAGTTCTTCTACTACTAACTAAGAAGTCCTGTCCAGCGACAACTACACAAGACTTCACAAAAGCTACGCACGCATAGGGCAGGGGTTCCCAAATTCGGGCTGCAAAACTTCAAATAGCTAAAACTCTCAAAATGTAGGTCAGATTTCCAGCACCATAGGTTTCCTGATGTTTTCCCTAAACCGTTGTATAATAGTCAAACTGCAAGTATATTATTAACCAAATACGGCATCCTATTACAATAACGAATTAGCTTACAAGTTTAGTATTCTATTTTTAAACAGCGCTCCCACACGTTCCATATTTCAAACGACTGTTCCGAATTCAAATAAACCAGTACTGTTCGTTTCAGCGGATGACGTCATTAACGGTTTTGCACATTTTTATGTTGGCACTATTATTATTTTATGTGATGCAGTTATTATTGTTTATGTCTAGTCTCTATGGTTACAAAGAGGTCACAAGCATACAGTACTTACTGACATTCTGCCGGGACACGATGGTGAATTAGGAGCTCAAGATAACTCATTTGAGGTTTGATTAACTTTGAATGTTGAATTTAATTAGTGGCCAAACCAGATATTTTACTAAATTACGTCATAATATACCATAGGAATGATTTTGATACGATTTGGCACGTACGTTATCTTGTGCAGAAATAAGGGACTGGTTATTGGGTGCAAGAGATGATCCCAAAACAATATGCTAATATGAAAGATATTTGCATAGATTTGCGAATTGTTACCTTATTCAATATTGTCAAGAAACACAATAGAAAGACAACTCTAGTTTGCCAAAAGATACTGATTTAAATAGTTTAGGCAAAAACTATGTAAATATATTCAAATTAAAGACAGAAGTGATTTAGAACCAAGAATTTAATTTGTTACTTCTCACGGGCGATTTACAAATCTACATAATATTATTCTACATGACACAAAAATATTGAAAGCACGTTAAGTCGTTGGTCCCGGCTGTCATTTGTAGCTCTTTGACAGTCGTTACGGGTCGTCAGAAGCCCGAAAGTCTGACAATCAGTCTTACCAAGGGGTATCGTGTTACCCAGTAACTGGGTTGTGGAGGTCAGATAGGCAGTCGCTCCTTGTAAAATACCGGTATTCAGCTGCACCCGGTTAGACTGGAAGCCGACCCCAACATTGTTGGGAAAAGGCAGGCAGATGATGTAGATGACACAAAAATATGAGGCAAGCATCTGGTTAATCTGGCTTTCAACCTAACAACAACTTCTTGAGAAATCTGTACTTACCTATGAGTAACTCATTCTTTATGCGTTTTGCAGGTCACCTGAATTTGGGTTCTTCAAAAATAAGTAGCAAGCAACCCCCAGTTATTCAGAAGTAGGTACAGTTAGTGAGATTTAGAAAAGAAGACAAAAATCTCCAATTGAAACGTCAAAAGAATGATTGACAGTTTTGAAAGATCACTGTCATTCCCAAACATTATAGTGACGTCATAATCTATTGTTCAATGTCCAAGGGGACTAAATAAAATCAATATGTACCAATAACTTAGATTTCCCGCTCCATTTAATATGACCAGCTGACGGTCAGAGATGACCAAAGATCACTACCATGGGAACGTCTGAGCTAAGGCGAACCCCTTATTTTAAACTTTTAAATTCGGAAGTAGTGAACAACAATAGACAATCAGACATTTCGCACGGGAACTCCCTATTGTCATTTTTGGCGCGAAAGATGGGGCGAGAAATGTCAAATGAAAAAAAATGGCCTGGCGCAATGAGAAGTTTTAGCGAATATAGAGCACCTGTATGGTTACTGTAAATATGGGGTGTGAAACAGGATCGTCGTGGGTTCCTTCCGGGTTTTCTCAAGCTTGTCATAAAGATAATATGCTGTATAATTTGTTACTTATGAGATTCTGCAGACCCCTCTGCGAAACAAAAGACGATCTTCTTTTGTTAGAACTACTTTTCCTTGGTCAAGATAAAATTCGGTTTTTATTTATTTATTTATTTATTTAATACTTTAAGCACACAAATGTACAGAGGCGGACTTAATGCCGTAGGCATTTTCTACCAGCATTTTTTTTTTTGCAATACCAATGTGTGTGAGAGCCGTTACCGACTATTTACAAGCCTGAAGTTTAAAGTGGGCGAAATATAAACGTAATTAGATCATCATTTTTCGTCACTTTTTCCTTAATAATTAAGACGTCTTCGCCAATGTGTAAGTCAGCCATTATGATTAATCAAAAGCATATAGCGAATTTTACCAATTTATCTCATCGCGATCAGCATGATCCGCGTTGCTGACAGTTTACTGTCATTATTTTCTTTGGAATACTGACAGCTCTGGAACTCAGCTATGATAAATTTCGCCAGGCCGCGTGGACAGGCAAAGGTCTTAAACCATACAGCCTTTACTTAACCTATTAACGACATTTTCTGTTCAAAGATTTTTGTTTTACAATTTCTTCGTCTAACTAACTTCAAAACATCTCAGTAAGCGATATGTATGTTATAACGACTAAGCCGTTAGACTCGTGTTATTAAACTTTATCAACAATTCAACAGGATGTAGTAATAAGCGCCCTAACCTTGTACAGGCGCACAGATAAGTGTTATGCGACAAGCTTGGAGTGTGGGCGGTTATATATCAAGAATGGCGACGAAACTTGATAAAATATTATAATAATGGACTGGAGAACAGTAGGTAGCCTACCTATTTAATTGTACTAAGTAAAGTCTGTTTTTTTGACATTTGACAGTTGCAAATGTCAAACTCCAAATTGAAAAAGCCAACAACAATCACTTGAGATGTCAAATTAGTCTAAAAGATTAAAAAACAGACTTTAGTCAGTTGTTATTGTTGTTAAATAAGTCAAGGAAGTCTCAGACTAAGTGGAGGGACGATCTTCGCAGGGTGGCTGGTAGCAGTTGGATGAGAGTTGCCGAGAATCGAGCTGAATGGCGTGCAATTGTAGAGGCGTATGTCCAGCAGTGGACTGCTGTAGGCTGATGATGGCTGATTTAATTAGGGGTTAAAATAAATTAAATAAATATTATAAACGCGAAAGTTTGTAAGAATGGATGGATGTTTGTTACTCTTTCACGTAAAAACTACTGAATGGATTTGGATGAAATTTGGCAAACAGATAGTTTATAACCTGGATTAACACATAGGATACTTTTTATCCCGATATTCCCAAGGAATCGAGACTTACGCGGGTGAAACCGCGGGGCGCAGCTAGTAATGAAATATTTCTCAAATTATACTGTTGTCTGAAGTATCAAATTTGATTCCATTATTCTTAAGTTTCTAACTTATTGATCACGAATTTTCTTTTCAATTCCCACGTTATAAGGAAAAAAATCTTCATTGTCGTACATTTCTTAAACATTACGTGTGTTTAACGATAAAATTAACACCATGCTGTACAACTGTACTTGCTTGTCTACCAAACAAAGCGTTTTTATCTTAGTTAGCTTTACTTTAAGCCGACTCCGAAGCTTTTGGTAAACATGACAAACGCTCCAAGTTGGCGTTAAAAACCAGCTTTTTGTACCCCGTAGTAAATGGTGGAGTAATGGCCGATTCCTTACGGACCGTTATTGGTTAAAATAAAGACTTATATCTTTACCAATAATGAAGCAAATACCTCATAGTTCTGTATTGTCATCATCTGCCTAGCCTTTTCCCAACTATGTTAGGGCCGGCTTCCAGTCTAACCGGATGCAGCTGAATACCAGTTTTTTCATGGAGCGACTGCCTATCTGACCTCCACAACCCAGTAACTGGGTAATACGATACCTCTTGGTAAGACTTGGTTGTCAGACTTTCGAGCTTCTGACGACCCGTAACCAAAGATCCACAAATGACAGCCGGGACCAACGCACGAAGGAGTCTCGATATGTAAAGATGGTCACCCATCCACGGACCAACCCCGGCAAGCGTAGCTTAACCTGACGGATCGACCCGTGCGGCTGTTATTACTTAGGTACGAGCTCCTCGAGCCATAGCTATGTATAGTAGTTCCCACAATATGTTTTGGTACGGCTTCCAGACTTTCAGTCCTCTAACCGGACATATTAGTTAGACTTCATTTTTTTTGTAACAAGCAGTAGCTAAAAGGAATAATCGTGAAAAAAACAGCAATAATAAATCGTGCCTTCCATGTATGTCTCCTTTTGGCAGTTATAGGATTGTAAAAGAAGACAGAACTACCAAAAATCAAAATGACTTCATTTTTCTGTTGCCGCGGGAAAACCAGCTGTTTATTCCACAGATAACAAATAAAAAATGCAAAGGTCAAAACTTAAGATTCCAAAGCGTAAGAGACCATAAACGCAGCTTTTTTCGCGATGACGTCATTTCCTATTACATCATAGACAAAGGATGTATCTATTTAAAATGGCGACTCCGTGTTTTGAATAGAGAATTGAGTGAGAGTAACGGTTTGCTAATGGGAAATCTGGAAAATAGTGATGTTTGAATGACAATACTTAGTTCTACTAATTTCACAGGATTGCGGAACTTGATGAGTAATTAACAAAAGAGTTAAAACTCAATTGAGTGATTAAAAGATCCCGGCCATTGTTAACTAAAACATTTGTAAGTAATCATTTTGTTATGTCTTCATTAAAACATGTTCAGTTTATTCGCCTGTTTTTAGGAACAATTTTTTTTTTTAAATGGCGCCAAAAGTACAGCTAATCATAAATGAAACTACAACTCTAAAAGGCATGTGGAGTTCATATTACACAAACTGTTTGCATGCAGCTTCGTCGACAAACACACATTGTGAAATATTACAAAAGTACGGTTAATCACACCGCATTTGAGTTATAAAAACCACCCTACGAGCCCACGACATAAAAGCGCTGTCAAACTTGTTCCCATGGCCGTGAGGTTGACTGTACCGGAGCTTTCTATTGACAAAAGTGCTAACTCCCGTTCCCGTTAGAAAAAACGTCAAAAATGTCAATGAACTTATCTCTGGAAATATTGCACCATAGGGTTTACTCTAGAGAAGTTTTTTTTATTTTGATAATTTGAACTTTACGCTATTCGCTGTCAAATCATAGGATGACAGTTTGGTTGATCTATCAACAAAAACCAATAATAATAATTTGATTTAAGAAATTTGAATAATCTTTTACAACCGGTGATTACGCTTTACAGAATTTTGCAATTTTTATCAAATAAAAAACGATTTTTATACGCTTTATGGCGAAAGCTTCAGGGTAGCCCGCGAAATTACGTTTTTTACAATTTGCAGGTCAGTTATCAGGTTGTATGTTGATTAAAATATACATCGCTTATCCGACAAGTGCCAACTGTCAGTTCAACTAGTATTTGTATTGCGACATTGCACAGGATGTGAATGTATGTCAGACTCGTTGAGACAATAGACTCTATGCTCCATGGTCTAATAGAGCGGTTACTGTTCACACTTGCAACAGGCAGAAAACTAAGATGTCAGAGACAATGAGTGCTGTCAGTAGCAATGTGTTACTTCCTTAGCATTTGAATTGGTATTCCTATTTTGCATTTTGAATTGCGCTGCGAATTGATGTGTGGTAAGGGCATTACATTTTGTTTTTGGAAACGTAAGTTACTATTTAGGGAGGTGACTTTTTCTAAAAATTACAAGATAATTTCTTAACTTAAAGATTTTTTCATTGTTTTGTATTTATGCGCTACGTTATTAAGATTTTTCTATTAAATCCGAAAAATTATGATGATGCAATCACACAGAAATTAATGTGAATGACTACTAGCGAGACAATATTTTTATAAATCAGATATTATCCTGTATAGGCCCAACACAACGGTAAGTGTAAAATAAAATTAAAAAGCTTCAAATCCGCACAAACGACATCAATTTAACAAAAACCATATCTAGTTTACTTCCATTTCTTTCCACGAATAAATTATTTATCAGTATATTAAACCCTTGAATTGATTAAACATAACTACAGTTTTTTCTCCGCATATGGTTTCAACGATTCTTTAACGTATTAACGGTGCGTCACGGTGTACGCTTACGCTTGCCATAGAAAACGTTACAAAACGTTAGGTTTTTTTAAGAAAATGATAGTTTGATAGGTTAAGGAAGTAAGTGTGATGGAAAATTTAGATTTTTTTGCTGCTCTATTTGAAAAGAGTGGAAGGCTGACCACGGCGTAGTTGGGAAATGCTGGATAAATACTGATACGGGTTATAAACGGCTGTTTTGTATGCAGATTGCAGAACTAAGCAGTGCATAGTTTCTTAGTTTTGAGATGAGAAAATGAAGTGGGAATACACTTCATTTCAAGGATTACTTCTTTTTTTTTTCTTCTTTTCAGGAATTTTGAAAACTATCTCTAAATCTAGATTTAAAAAATTCTGCTGCAATTTAGTTGTAGACATTATTTGTGAATTTTTGCTCTGTTGTATTAGAGAAAATTGAAGATGAATGTCGAAAAGAAGTGTGAAGACCAAAACCAAGAAGAGATGACGTTTTTACTTCTAGAAGCCAGAAGACATCAGACAACTTGATATTTCGCTAGGATTAAGCAAGTTTCTAAATACCAGATGAGCCAAGAAACCCATCACGTTAATCTAAGAACTACCAGGATGACATAAGTGTAAGGACATGGAATGTAAGATTAGCGTGCGAGCGAGACGAAAGCACGGGTTAGAAAGGGATAGACAATAACGGTTGAATGAAGCTCGGTTCATGGTTTTGTTTTTTTTTTATAAGATTTTTTTAAGTTGTGGTTCGAACAAGTTGTTTTTTTTTTTTTTTGTTTTATTATGAGGGTTAGGAGGGATTTTTATAGGTGTGGGCAGTGATGTTTCTAAAGTGTTGAGGAAGAGGCTTGAGATTAGAGTAAAGTACTATTTTATTTTATTAGCTAAGCCATGGAATTTTAAATGAGACAGCTAAAAATATTTTGGAATAATAGCTGTTAACAGAAAAACATGCTGAAGGCACAAACAAAATGGTGCTCAAACTGTTCCTGAAAAGTTTTTTTATGTGAATTCTTATTTAGGCGCGTCGAGCACTTTTTAGGTGAACAAAAATGATGGAACTCGCGTCATCGTCACCGAACGCTTGTTGGGTGAACAAAAATCATGGAACTCGCGTCATCGTCACCGAACGCTTGAAGAAATGAATCGAAAACTATCGGCAGTCCCCAAAGACCGCCCGCATGTTTTTTTTTTGGTGAGAACTGGGTTTTTTTTTCGTGTCCAACTTTTTTCGCTCGCGTTTTGACTAAAGGCATGATCACATTGTTTACACTACCACCAAAAACAAAACAAAATCACCTACTCAACTACAGTATCAAAAATTCGTCCTCTCAAATAAAATAAAAGAACATCGATCTCTGCCTACACTATGAATAGCTAGCTTGATTGTTGAATAGTCCCTTACCCCTGGTAACACTGAGGGGTTACGCATCTGGTAAGGTCGATAACCTTAGAGGGTGGATATCGATCGCCATGTGTTAAAACTAGGAAGTGTGGACGTGGCATTATAGTGAACTTGGTTGACATTACGAAAAAAAATAAAAAAAATAATTTCTTTGAAAGATTTTCTGGTACATAATTATTTTGATTATAATTTGCGTTAGCACACATTTCAATTAATTTCTGTGCAGTAGGCCCAATCCCCATTCCACAATAAAAAAATAAAAATAAAAAATTGTTGAAGTAAAAATCTCTTCAGTTTTAAAGTCGTGTCTTTCGGGGAACTTTGTAAAGGAAGATACATTTTGGAAGCACTTTAGTTGTACTCATTACGTAACAATGTATTGCATTGTAATCTTACAAGTAGGTAATTTACAAGTAAATTAGTAAAATTGCGTGATTTTAAAATGCTTTGTGTCCATTGTCAATGCCTCCGGCACATAAAAGAATCTTTTTTCGTGAATTCAAAAGAACAAGGCTTCCATTTTTGGCGGGACTTGTAAACGTCAAAATATTTTTTTCAAAGCTTCGGGCGGCAAAGGAAAGTGCCTTACATATGCTTATTTACTTTTTTTCAGATACATTCATAGACAATAAAACTTCTACGGTATTTTTCTTTTATTAATGATGAAATGATGCTAGCTTGTTGACAATACTTCACTTTATCGCAATAGGAAGGGACATTGACACAATAAAACAGTTTTTGCACGATAAAATAATTTTGGTTTATCAAGCTAAACAATATAATTATTTGGTTTCGAGGGTCGACACACTAAGGGGTGTGATAGCACCTGCCCGATTCAACAGGGGAATGTTATATTGCGAAAATAGTTCAATGGAAAAGTAACTGTAATTTTAGGACAATTGAGTTTATGTTTGTGTGTGGTTTCAATAAAATAAGTGGGATGTAGTGTGGCTTGATATCGATTTTAGCTAATTCTGTGGCTTTGGCTTGTAGTTTTATACTTATTTGAGGTGAACGATTGACTCTACAAATATTTTCTAATGATTTAATTTAGAAATCTCTCTGCAAGAGTTTTTTTAATGATGAAGAGGCTCTGAAGAACATTTAAGAACGTAGGTAGACCTATCCAGGCACGCAGGTAGGACCTGCGAAGCTATATCGGACGTATTATAAGTATTGGTCTCCAACAAGGCTCGGAATCCGGTTAAATTTTCAAACAGGTATAATGTACTTGACGCAAAAACCTTTACATTTGGTTTCGTTCGCATGTTTTATACCGGTTCTATTAAACCGGTATTTGGAAGAGTATTATATAAACGTTAGAGCGGTACCGGTTTAGAGCAATAAAACCGGTTAATACTTCAGTTTTTATACAGCGCAGCATCCTCACAAGTAGTCACAACGCCTTTGCCGATATGCCGCTCGTTGTATAAACCGGTTAATTTAGGTTAAATTCTCGCAAAACCGAAATAACCGGTATTTTTTAAACCGGTTCCGAGCCTTAGTCTCCACGTCTAAATAATTTCTACAGTCGATGAGCTTTGAGTCCAAATAGATGCCGATGTATAATGACAAAATAACTGGCCTAGAAACACAAGCATATTGGAATGAATGAGGTCAATCGGTCCAACACTTTTATAAAATTGATCCTGTTGAACTAGTCCATCATTTATTTCACAACACTAAATTAAAATTATGTCAGTTGGGTGTGGCGTAGCGACGATGCACACACGGCTACACATCAAGCTATACATTTCTAGTCTATGCTGATCTCGCATTGTATAGGATTTCCATACGATGCAAGGTCAGCTTATACTGGAAATGTATAGCTTGATGTAAGAAGAAATGTATAGCTTGAGCAAAAAATAGTCGGAAATGGAACAAGGAAGAGAAGGCTTTTGTTAGTAGGTCAAACACAATGCATGTGCTACAGAATAAAACTTAATGTTTGTCTTTGCTTGTTTTTGGAACGAAGTACTTGCTTACATATTTTTTTTTTACAACCACCGGCTAGCTCCAGTCAACTTTTTTTGTTCCACAAATAATTTCATAAGTTTAAATTGTGTTCCATTTTCGTAATTACCTACCTACTCTGATACTTAGTCAATGCATAATGTAAAACTGGTTCAAGACGCCCTCTACTCCATCAATCTGTCATAATCATAATTTATGAAATCGGTTAAAAAAGGGGTGGAGCTAATTTCTATTTCTAAGCCAAGCTGGGGTGGAGCGGGAGAGCTAATTTCAATTTCTAAGCCAAGAAACGATTTTTATCAACATCACCTAATCTTTTTCCAAAAAACTTCGTTACCGCTTAGCAAGTGACGGTACCAGGCGCACATAACTACGAAGCAGTTGTGAAGTTATCAGGGATCCTTGTCTGTTAATATTTCACGGTCTAACGGGTCTGTGGGGGTGATGTCCCTGCATTTAGTAGGGCTCCTAGCATATGGCGTGGCTGTTTGGGGTTAGTTTAGAATTTTAGAGGTCAGTACACGACATAATTTTCGGTTCCATCGTCAAAATTGTACGCTGATCTAACAGGAATGCCTTTTAGTTCTGATTTAAGTCGATAGAGGCGCTGCAATAGATCTATCAAAATAAAAACAACTGCCAGCATAATTTTCCTCCGATCTTAGAAAGAAAATAATCTACAGCATTCCTTTTTTCAAATCATCTACCAATAATTTCAGCAAATCAATATTAAATAAACCACAGCGGACGAAACATTACCTACTTTCTCATCTATTTCTTTTTAAAATAAGACATCGACTCTAGAGTAATTTCCCGAACGTCCGAAGGATACCATTACTGGTCACTTTTTTTTTCAAAGCCATAGAGTATCTTTTTTTTTTTAAAGATATCCTTGGAAGGCAATGGTATAAAAAGTGGTGCGGCCTACGTGTAATGGCTCTTCGGTTTGTCTGTATGTGTATGTATGTATGTATAGAGAGAAACTAGCGTTTGAACGTGGCTTTGGCCGTATCTATTTATTGCTTTAGTTTATTTCTTAGGTCAGTATTCTAAAATGACCCTGGAGCCTTAGACAAAATAAAGACCAAGTCATACCGCTGCGAACAATACAGTGAAGCATGCCAAAAGTACACCTCCGCTCTGTGCATATACGCTCATACACACACATTTACAATCAACTACACCTCACTAAGTGCACACATGTTTACGAAACCGGCCTCACATCACTGTTGACATGGTTTTTTATTTGGTCCGACGCTGGAGCACGAATCTTATTTAAAAAAATGTAATTTTTTCATGCTTTCTACAATACGTTTCCCTATCTTTTCTTCACATGAAACAAGTATTTCTGGTATGTATCTTTTCACTCTTTATCTTTGTCCAACATAAACAAAAGTTCAAGAGACTGCTCCCAGAAGCGTTTAAAAACTTGAGGTTATCCGTTAAAGATCTTAGTTACGATAAGATGCCAGCATTGCCAGCGTCTTTGTGTATGAAGAGGGCTATGTGAACTTATTTATTTATTGACCCTTGAGTTAAAAACTTTTTGAACTATTGAAATGGAAACAAGACTAAGCGCAGGATAAATCTTGGCGCTGCTGAAATTGGAACTAATCGTATGCTGGCGTCTTCTCGTTTACCAAATCAAATTAGTACATAAAGAATTATTGAATTAAGATTTAATCATTACTAATATACTTACTTAGATTTAATATTTTAAATATTACAGTACAGTCGCGCGAAAGTACCTTGTGCGCACTCTACGGAGAATTTTTCAAGGCAGCTTTACGATTTACCTCAAAATTAGTAGGATATCATCATTTATTTCCTACTTAGGTGTGCATTGGCTGCCGTAGAACGTCTCGTGTACCCTAGAAACTTCAACAGGCAGCTCAAAAGTTACCAAACTGCACCCATTGCTTAATTCACAATCAATGACAGTCGAATCTTTTTGAAATAAATAGCTAATTCATTTCTTCATAAGTTCGAAAAAAACATCTGCTCACCAACGTAAATAACGCAATTAATGTTGACGAACTGTCAAAATGAAACAGATTAGCCTAAGTTGCGCTTATTAGAACAGCAAACGTGCTTTTTCTTAAAGCCAACCATCATTTAACCGTCGAAATCGAAAGCCTGACTGCGACGTGACTCCAGCCAGAGTAAAAAAGCGAAATTATAAAGTACCTACTTTAGATAATAAATAACTTATTCATTCATTCCTTATTCTAAAACTTCCGGGCTTAAACCCAAGGTCGATGTCAGGAAGCGCTTGTCAGGAGTCCTTCGCTCATGAATGATCATTGCAAAACCGGTACCTATTAGTTAAGTAATATAAAAAAATAATACCTCCACAGACGGTACTTGAAAGACATCCGGCGATCTCTGGATAGTCGGCCTTCACACCCACATCACCAACATTATCAAGAAACTATTATCTACGAAGTGTAGAACTTCATTATCTTTACCAAGGCAATAGTGCTTCACATATTCGTTATAGTTTTTGTCCCTAGCTCACATACTTAAAAGACACTTGAACTCCCACGCACTCTTATTTACTCAGAATTTCAACTCACCATCATAATCGAGGGTGATTATCACAATTTGTTTTCACTACGGTGCAGCATGGCTTCTTCTTTCATACATCACTATTAGCCGTCATCTCAGTAGTCACCCCCTTTCTAGCCATATCATCTTTCACACAGTCCATCCATCGTTTCTTAGGCTGTATCAACCGTCATCTCTGCGTTCACCCCCTTACTAGCCATATCATCTTTCACACAGTCCATCCATCGTTTCTTAGGCTGTATCAACCGTCATCTCTGCGTTCACCCCCTTTCTAGCCATATCATCTTTCACACAATCCATCCCATAGTTTCTTAGGTCATCCCCAAGATAACCCCACAACATCCCTTGAAACTCCGTACACACAAGTTGTCTATGTATGTGTGGGTGATCAGCTGAGTATATGGAGTTAACATTATGTATGGTATGTAATGTAATCTTTCCTCAGAAATAGCTGTTACGCACGTATTTGTAGTCACGATCCATCTTCACGCTATTCCGGCACGGTGGTCGGCAATTTAGATGGTGTTATTACTGGTTCTATTTCTTTAGAGTAGTTATTTTGCTGTCTTAGAAGAAATGGCTGATGTTTTGCTCTACGTGCGAGAGTGTTTTAAAAGGAAGTCGTTGATGTTTTTTTTTCTCGTAGACTATTCTAAAGAGCAATGCCTTAGACTAAATAAAAAACGAAGACATATAGTGCTGCGAACAATACAGTGAACCATGCCAAAACTACACCTCCACTCAGTGCGTAAACGCTCATTGCAAGTATTGCAACCATTTACAATGAAACTACACCCCACTTAGTGCACACATGTTTACGACGTCCCTGTTGACAGCACTCTGTCTTGGTCTGAGAATGGAGCTAGAAATTAGATATTAATTAATTAGCATAGAAAGACTCCTAGGTGATGTGATATGACGTTGCTAGAATGATCTATATAGAATGCTCTACGAGAGACACTAGTCTGTTGACACTACCTCAAACATATTCTTGCTAAAAAGGCTCTTTATAGTGTTGTAATTATTACTTTCTACTAAGCATGAGAACACCTTTACGAAGAAAGGCACAAGTGCTTCTCCATTATATTTTTTTTGTCTTCAGAAAAAGACATGTTGCGCCAACCCTTATTGGTATAAGGTTAGGAGAATGGTGATAATGAGGAATCACTATGATTGTCAAACATTCTGGTGATCCCATCATGTTATATGCTCCCAAAATTGTTGTTGAAATTTCGCAAGTCCATTTTGGAAGAGTTTTGTCCCCTTCTCCATGTATTTTCGTCTCCAACAGACACTGGGTCAGTAAAACAGTAAACTACAAAACGTACCGAAAAGGATTGTTTTTTATACGCTGCACCGAAAATGGAAGCGTAACAATAGGAGGAAGTTAGTCAACGGATGTAACGGTTGAGATGCTTCGAAAATAAAAGTTTTTGTTCAAAAGTGAGAGTTTTTACCGTTTGTAGGTAGTAAGGACGATTTGAAGATAGTCTGGAATCCGTGTTATCTCAGAGCTCACAATTCGGGGAAAAGACGCTTATCTATACCAGTGGCCAGTTTTCAGTTCCATATTTGAAGACGATTCTATAATTAAAATAAACATATAGTTAGGTACCTAACTGGCAAAAACTACATGTGGGTACCCTCTGCCTGAACAAGCCGTGATTTTATGTTATGAATTTATGATTCTGTAATTTCATAAACTGTGTCAAGTTACAAAAGTATTCCTTTAATATTATATTTTTTTACTATATTATAATACGACAGTGAAGTAGTATTTTTTTATTATACCTTTCCTTTGGTAGGTTATTGACCCCTTAAAAGACCTCAGAAAGTACCAAACGAAGCAGGTTGTCTAACGAATCTTATTCAAAACTCCCGATGCACCGAACTCATAGAATGTTGATAGTCCAGTCCCAAAACTAGTTTCGAATTAGAAATTCAATGTGGACTATCTCTTCCATAAAACCGGTTTTCAAAAAAGCCTCCTATGTGTGGTACGGGCACTTAAATTATACATTTTTTTTATTAGATTAGAGGTGGGATACGGGCACATTGTTGTCTGGCCATAGACAACCGCAGCAGTAAAAATATCTTTGTCTATGATGCTATGTTGTTGTTTATGGATTTTTTTGTTTTGTTTTGAATTTTTATGGGTTGGGATTAGGGGTAGGTGAGTTAAATTATGGGGGGCAAGCTTATTGCCATCGACCGGGCAGTAATCCAGACTCCGGGAGCAAGTTGCCCGACCCTGGATTCGAACTTAGGACCTCATGCTCAACAGCAACGCTTGCGACCACTCGACCAACGAGGCAGTCATTTTTTAATTAATTATTAATTATCATTTTTTATGCTCTAGAACTCCGATAAACAGATCAACACGATTTATTTTAGTACATTTTTTATCAGAATGACCGACTTATCGCAGTGTACTCTACTGGTTGATTGTTTTAATGCCGCTTCATTCATAAATTCCGGGTAGCCTATCTTGTTTTGCAATTATGCAGTTATTTACTGATTATATATTTTTATGTAAGTAACTAGGTACCTACCACAAAGGAAAAAAGACAAAAACATGATTTATTACGAAATATTACGAAGGTCACGAAATTCTTTTTCACCCGATGTCCCAATTTTGAATTCAAGATAACAAACTAAAGTACTTAGGTACCTACTTAAACAATTAAAGTATTGTAAATGAGACTAGTTATTCATAAGAATTTGGTACATTGATACAGTCACTATTGAACATCACCCCTTTCTGATACTTGTACAAGTACATTCGACCTTAATTTTACGATTTCTGCGGGCTCTAGCAATCGCTAGCCAGTTTCCTTGCCTGGGATAGATCACTAGTTCACTGGGGCGTAATAAATCAGTTGGTTTATAAACATTCTGCATAAATAGAGCACAGGAAACGACTCAAAGATATGCAGCAGCCAATAAAATGATTCAATGGCGAACAGGCGAACGATCGTTGACATTCACCGCGTTTCCCGCCAATCCTGATACCTCCATCCCTTTCTTACACGCTAAACTCAATAAGAGAGAGCGAGATGGCTATACAAACATAAGTTATCGGTTATTGCTAACATCCTATTTGCAGATAAAAAATGTTTTTGTAATGTATGTTTTTTTTTTTTAATAGAAATAAGTTATTCCGTTTAGTTAGTCGGTAATTAGGCGAGAATTTACGCTTGGAAGGTATTTTTTAGGCAAAGGTCAAAAACTTTTAGGCAGAAACAAATCCAGTTGGTCTCGAATTCTTGCAGATTTGTCAATACAAATCAGAATCTAAAACTTTGTAATCTATCAATTATTTCTATGCAAGTTACTGTTGTCAACAGCTGACGGGAATTTCGACTGTAAATACGAGCTAGGTACTCGTGCCTACCTACAGTGCTAGGTAATCAAAAATTCCGTCATAAATGAGAAGAGAGTACCTAAGTAAACTTTATGTTCAACTGGTAAGCTTATTTTTATGTTATTACAGGACTGTTCAATGATCTAATTAGGTAATTACTTACAAAAACAGTATGAAAGACATATAAAATCTTTTCTAAAACATTTTCTCGGAAATACAGCTTGGAAAACTTAAAATATATAACTTAGTACTTAGATGTATTTTTTTTTTATTTTCATCGTTCTTCATTCAAAAAAATATGTATTACCATTAGATACCAAAAGAAAAGAAAATTTCCCTTTCACTGACCACTTTCGCGCTATCCTACAACCATAGAGTCGTGGCTTCAAAAGAGGTCGTTCACCTAGTCTATACTTCAAGGCTACTGCCAAAAAGGTGATGTCACTATTTCAAGTTTTTTTGCATATTATTATTATGTGGAACATGTGTGTAGCTAAGTAGGAAGGTATGTTAAGTTTGATAAGCTTAAAGATTGTAAATACAGCCATTAGGTAAATGAAGAATGAAGTTAAGGAATAATAAAATAGCCTGTTAATGTTGACGCCTGTGCTTTATTGGGATACGTGAAACGTGATCCATTATTGGCCATTGTGTAGACACTGGCTGAAGCTCCATGGCTCCAAGCTCCATAAAAAAAACTTTGACTTTGACTTATAACCTGTCACTGTCATTATATTTGCAAATAAAAGAGATGGCAATACTGATAGAGCTTTTTTGATTGTGTTGTTTATGACTTCTGAACAAGCTGGAATATTTTGAAAGATACAGTTTACAATGAAATATCCATGACGATGCTTTTTATCAGCCGAAGTAGTTACCTAGCTGACTGGCTGTAATACGCCACGGCAAAAAGGTGACTTGAGTTAGGATGCGAATTCAGAAACTCACAATCGGCGGCCGATGTTTCAACCACTGTACCCATGAGGCTGTATATTTTCGTAAAGTTGGTAAACCTGTATTGCTAACGTAGGTATTGCGTTCCCAAATAATTTTACCATAGAGCAGATAATAACGCTTTTAGGATTCGCAAGCTGGCACAAAATATAATGAGGTATTTGAATTAATCGACAATTCTCCAGAAGCAATCGAACCGATCGATGTGGCGCAGGTCAAAGTGCAGCAGTGAACGTGTTTCGGCTGAAATGATGATGATTTTGTGTCTAACCGACGGAAACTCACTGAAACGGTGTTTTTCACGCGCTGGTGTTTGTTCAAGGCAGAAAACGCGCCGTCGAACGCGCGTTTATAAAAGGATGTGTGCCTGCCCTGAATGACCCTTTAACCAACTATACTTTTAACATAAATGCTGTAGATCTTGCCTCAGAAATTGTAGGGTTCCGTACCCAAAGGGTAAAACGGGACCCTATTACTAAGGCTCCGCGGTCTGTGTCTGTTCGTCTGTCACCAGGCTGTATCTCATGAACCGTGATAGCTAGACAGTTGAAATTTTCACAGATGATGTATATCTGTTGCCGCTATAATAACAAATACAAAAAAACAGAATAAAATAAATATTTAAGGGGCTCCCATACAACAAACCAGATTTTTTTGCTCGATATTGATAACGGTAACAGGTGGACGCTTGAAATATTCACAGAATATTTAGTTACATATTCACTTCTCGCACTTGGCCGGTTTTTTAAACTTACAAAATCACACGGTATTATCCTATAATAACAAATATAGGTTTTACTATACTTTTAAATTCCTTTATTGTACACGGCAGGCGAGGCAACCTACTTTTTGTTAACGTTAATCACTCTATTTCCATGTAACCCGGCCGTTATCATAGGCTATAATGATCTATGAAAGCCATAGAAAATAAGTTTGGTTTTTCTAGTCGGGTCTATGGTGCTTTAAGTATGTAGGATTTGTTCACGCAAAACAAAGTTTATGGTTTGTGTAGGTTAGCTAAAACTATACCAGCATATCCAACTGTTGTTATTTTATTAACAAATTACCAGACGGCGAAGTAAACACATGATTATGATTTAAAATACTAATGTTTTGAAACTTCACAGATGTTTTTCTTGCCCAAGCGAGAATTAGATCACAATAAACTCTATTATCAACAGTTTAGGTAAGAACATTGAAAACTTACCCAGAGCACTGGCAGTTCACCTCACAGTGTTTACTGCTCTCTCCCCACATTTTAACAGCACAGACACACTCACTCACTACAGGCGCCAAGCGATGACTGGCGATGACTGAGCGGCATAATGGGAGAGTTCCCGCGGGCGCGCGAAACGGCCGTTGGTGATACCACCCTCTATGTTTTTTATGGTAGGGTTTCGGGATTGCTACTTTTCTAGTAAGTTTTTAATATGGAGTTTGGGGCTTTGGTTTTGGATAAGAAATGTTGGGAATTAAGGTTTTCTCATTTTATTAGTAGCATTATCATTCGATAAGAACTTTTCTCGTGAAATGGTTTAATTGGTGGTGAAATCTGCATCAAAATCGATCAAGCAGTTTAGAAGTAACAAGAAACAAAGCGAATAAATTCAGTCATAAATTCATAATTTACCACAAAGTTATTTAGAAATTCAAAAGAAATCACCGTCTGCTGCAGTCTATTTTCTTTTTGTTATTTCTTATTCTTTTATTCGTATGTTTAAATTTATTATGTTCGTCAAAGTATAACCTACAAAACATAACCTAATAGTTGTGGTCATTGTTCTTAAAATTTACACTGAAAATGACTTTGAATGAGTGTATTTTAGTCACTTTAACGTTACGACGATCTAGAGCAAATATATTAAAATAATGTTACAATAATGTGTATTTATGTATTTTGACAAGTTGAGAATTTAAAGTACTGTACCCAAACTGTACCATATCTTTTCATATTGTAGAAAAATTAAACAATACATAAAAGGTCAAAGGCGTGTGTTCGTCACGTAAAACATGACATTTATGCGTAGTTTTTCATAGTATATTTAAATTGTATTAACTTTTTGCAAAGAAAAAAATTGGTAATTTAATGACCTTGGCCATTAGCATGCCTCTAGTATCTGCCCAAAACGTTTAAAGGCTAGATCAGAAATGCTAAGTAACGGATTACTAGTGCAATATTTTTTCCAATAAAATGTAACTATCTTTATATTTTATTTTGTTTAAAGACAGGCTATTTATAAATTATTACGTGAGATAGGAGGAGCTCGCGGCTAAGTAATAACAGCCGCACGGGTCAATCCTTCAGGTTAAGCTACGCTTTCCGGGGTTGGTCCGTGGATGGGTGACCATCTTCACATACCGAGACTCCTCCGTGCCTCGGAAAGCACGTTAAGCCGTTGGTCCCGGCTGTCATTCGTGGTTCTTTGACAGTCGTTACGGGTCGTCAGAAGCCCGAAAGTCTGGCAACCAGTCTTACCAAGGGGTATCGTATTACCCAGTTACTGGGTTGTGGAGGTCAGATAGGCAGTCGCTCCATGTAGAATACTGGTATTCAGCTGCATCCGCTTAGACTGGAAGCCGACCCCAATATATATGGGAAAAGGCTAGGTAGATTGACGTGAGATATAAAAAATTGTCAAATCAAGAAAGTAAAAAAAAGTTTTCGCCCTTAACCTAAACTCAGCTGTTATTTTTAAAACTAAAATGAAATTGGTACAATCTGAATTTTCAAAGTTGGCAACTGGAACGACCAACCCGTCTGAGTACATAATACGTCCTAACTAGATCGAGGATATTAACATAATTTATTTCAATTTCAACTTTATATTGATAGCTGTAGAGCATACTTCACTTCAGCCTCAACCTTGAATGGAATGCCATACAAAAATCATATGGGAAACGAATCCTGTTCTTACACATACAAAAAACTGCTAACATACGAAAGTAGACCTTAAGCCATTGACTTATGGTTTAAAATCAAATAACTCCTTATGGGAATCCAGTATCTCACACTAACACATTGATAAATTTCAAAGTAACAATCATATGATCGCATTCTGGAATATACAAACGAAATTAAGCTTACTGCACGAGATCATTAAGTCCAAACTTTACTGACATTTGTTTCATAACCTTACTTAAAAGCGCGCCAACTTTTATTTGCAATTGGAAATTATAGGATGCGGTAGGATTTGTTTTAGTTATCAAATTTTCAACGGCAAACATAACTTTGTGTCTCCTGATATCCTTAAATTCTCCAGCAATCATATGGCCAAAGTTATGCTTTTGAAGTGGCGACAAAAAAAGGAGGCAGTGTTACTTCTCAAGCCTCAAGTTCCATTCAAATAGTGATTTGCAAATTAAAATCAATATTCGAAATTCAAATCGTCAGCTGTTTTTAAATTTCCGCCATTTTACTTAGGTACCAATTCTTTTTTTTTAATCAATCTCTTTTTCTTGACGAAGATTTTTGAATCGAAGACGTTATGCCGTAATGCCAATGTTTTAATGTTGGTACCCATTGGAGCTTTTTACCGTAACGTTAGCCGTTGGCTTGTGGTTTGCCGATTCGCGCCAAAGACGAGAAGAAATGGCTGCAGTTTACATCCTGGGTTAGGTTCTAGGCACTAAATAAAATTACGAATGAAAAAAAAAGACTGCATGATTTTGTTGTCATTGGTGCCGATTCTGTTGTTCTCAAAATAAACTAAATTTAAGTTCAGTGCAACTTTTTCTTTCTATTTCATTTAGAAAAGGACAGAAGATAAATTTTAGGTTAGTCTTGTCAAATTAATCAGCGCCTGACGTAAATTGACGTAGTTTTAATAAGCAAGTTTTTAATCACGTCTAAACTTACGAAGGAGTAGTGACAGGCGCTCCTCCACAACTCAGTTACTGGGTCACACGATATCCCTTGGCGACACGATAGTTTTGGGCTTCACTACCCGTAACGACTGGCAGAGATCTACAAATGACAACTAGGACCAACGGCTTAACGTGCTTTCCGAGGCACGGAGGAGTCTCGGGATGTACCTAAAGATGGTCACCCATCCACGAACCGACCGCGGCAAGCGAAGACTGTTATCATTTGGCCACAAGCCTCTTCCACTAAAAACTAATGGTAGTAGTACTTTCCCGGACTAGCTGCTTCACAAATTCTCGTTTTCAGTCAGACTAGGCGATTTGATAAAAGCACGCTGTTGAATTTTGAGCGCCGAAAGTTAGAATTGAAACTGCGCAATTTTGTTTAGGCATTCATTTAGGTGTCGCCTCCTCTAGATTCATTTAGTTAGTGAAACGAACAAAAGAGCTCTACCACAAAATAGATACCTAGGTAAGTAATCAATCTGCCTGCCTTTTTCCAACAATATTGGGGTCTGCTTCCAGTCTAACCAGATGCAGCTGAATACCAGCATTTTACATGGTGCGACTGCTTACCTGACCTCCACAACCCACTTAGTGGGTAACACGATACCCCTTGGTAAGCCTGATTGTCCGACTTTCGAGCTTCTGACGACCCGTAACAACTGTCAAAGATCTAAAAATGACAGCCGGGACCAACGGCTTTACGTGCTTTCCGAGGCACGGGTGGAGGGATCTCGGTGGTCACCCATCCACGGACCAGCCCCGGCAAGCGTAGCTTTACCTGATGGATCGACCCGAGCGGCTGTTATTACTTAGCCACGAGCTCCTCCACTAAAAACCATTCAATTCTTATTATTTAACCGCGAGCTTCGTTCATTGACTTCGCCAAACGTGATCGAATAATAAAATTTCATATCATTTGCAATTTTAATTGAAGTCGACTACATATCTGTTACAGCTATGCTAGTATTATTAATACTTACCTACTCTAGTTCACTAGAAACCAGTTTTTCTTGTCCCCAGGAATAATAGTAGGTAGTAGATATTGTAGTAAGGAGCTCGTGGCTAAGTAATAACAGCCGCACGGGTCGATCCATCAGGTTAAGCTACGCTTGCCGGAGTTGGTCTGTGAATGAGTGACCATCTTTACATACCGAGACTCCTCCGTGTCTCGGAAAGCACGATAAGCCGTTGGTCCCGGCTGTCATTTGTAGATCTTTGACAGTTGTTACGGGTCGTCAAAAGCCCGAAAGTCTGACAACCAGTCTTACGAAGGGGTATCGTATTACCCAGTTACTGGATTGTGGAGATCCGATAGGCAGTCGCTCCATGTAAAATACTGGTATTCAGCTGCATCCGGTTAGACTGGAAGCCGACTCCAACATAGTTGGGAAAAAGCAGGCAGATTGATTACTTACCTATCTATTTTGTGGTAGAGCTCTTTTGTTCGTTTCACTAACTAAATGAATCTAGAGGAGGCGACACCTAAATGAATGCCTAAACAAAATTGCGCAGTTTCAATTCTAACTTTCGGCGCTCAAAATTCAACAGCGTGCTTTTATCAAATCGCCTAGTCTGGCTGAAAACGAGAATTTGTGAAGCAGCTAGTCCGAGAAAGTACTACTGCCATACATACAGTATGTTAACTAACAAAGGGCGTTCCCGTTAAATCCGCAATAATACAACGTCCATACATCCTAAAAAAATACGAATAAAACAAAAAAAAAAAAATCTTAGGTAGTGATAATATTCACAACAGTAATAAATTCATACGTAAAAAAAAACCACTCTGTACACGCACAATTGTATTTCAACGTATGACAAGTGTGCGTGTACAGAGTGTTTCTTTTCCGTATCAATTTAATATTTTTTGCTAATATTTTACTACTAAAAAAAAAAACAAAAAATTTAAGATTTAATGGTAATATTTTTTTTTTTTGCATGTATACGCGCTATACTATTGCAGGTTAATGGGAACGCTCTTAGCTAATTAACATACTGTATGTGTGTCGCCAAGCGTTGCTTGTTCCGATTTGAAGGGCACGGGAGACATTCAGCTCTGTCTCTGGGATGTCGCCGGTACTGCACCGCTACCAACTATGTACGGACCTAAGTACGTACCGGTGGTGACCGCGACCACCTACCATCAGGTGGACGTTGGCTTGTTTTCCATATAAGTTTAGAACTGTAACCATTTGTTTTATACTCTTTGAAGCTTATCTAAGTTGATCTTTCCGTCCACTTATCTCTATTTAGGGCTACTTAATTGGGAGGGACCTAAAATCAGCCTTTAATGAATTGAAATTCGAGAATAACTTTGAGCCACACGAAAGCCCATTTTATTTTCTACATCTTATTTACGAAAAGCGTTCCATTTTTACCCGACTACGGCGAAGCAAAAAGGAAGGTTACGGTTAAGTATATATGTATGTTCATCTGTTCCCTTATAACTTCTAAACATCATCATAATTTGACAAATGAGGAAAAATCCGGAGTCACACGTAATCTGCCCTAACACGTGTGACTCCGGATTTTTATTAATTTGTCTGGCTGTGATTTCTTGTTTATACCTTTTCAGCTTTTTATTCTTATCCATCCATGTACAGTCACTACAGTCCATTTGAGCTATTTCTATCCATGTCTGCCATATCTATCAAACAAGTTAATATTATATAATAGGCTACAACAAATAATAGCACCTCCTTCTAGGCAGTTAGGTAATGATTTCTTTTTCTCTCCGACCGAGCCTTAGAAACAGGTACTTGGCTTAACAAAAAATGTCTAACTCGTAAGTCGTAACGTCCTTTCCGATTTAAATCGTCCGTTACGACAGGACAAACGTTTGAATATCCTCTCTGCTTTCGTGGAACTTATATGAAGGTACGGTTGTCAACTTTGAAGAGTTCTCTAAAACATGAAGGAACACTTTATTTGTGTCAAATCTAGAACGCAGAACGCAGAACTTAGAAACGACAAAAAATATTAAGTAATTATATAAATCAATAAGTTAGCATTACATACAGATTTTCAAAAATTTACAAAATACTCATAATGTCAATCACTGTGATTTGCAAATGAAATCGATCAAAAGAATATATTTGACAATCTGAGAGCCAATTTTAATTGCGTGTGATGCCGTTTTATAGTTTTTCAAATTTTACTTAAAAAGTTAGTAGAAATTCGATCAATACTAAGTAATAAAAGTTCCAAAGCAAAGCAGTTATAATTTAATCAAATTCAGCGCACGTTTTTGTTTTTACAGATTCAAGGAACAAACATGGCGGTATCTTACCAGCTGATTGACAGAGACAATAAAAATAGTTTTATTGTTTTTTGTTACCAGCCAGTGTTGGTACCTCTGGTTCACAGAGACAGTGATTTGTGTTTATTTTTTTAATTTTCGCGTAGATTTAGTACCTATAATAGACTATTTAGACAGGACCAATCCCCGAGACAATCCATTAATTTGCTTCATCAATGGCTTGAGGACAATCCAATGCAGTGGAGTGTCTCTATTTAGACGATGCTATTGGATTGGCTTAGTGGATTGTCTCGGGGATTGGCCCCGTCTAAATGGTTCATTAGTCTCTGACTATTGTGCGATAGAAAAACCTTATTTCTTCTATCTATGGACAGACCAGTAAAGTATTTTTGCGTGTGACAAAGAAGCCTAAGCATCGTAACTTGACTTCAATAGGCCAATTCTCGTAGGGTACTTAAAAACGTTTACATTCAAGTCGCAATCTGTCAAACTTGTCAAAAATGTTGTTTCTTTATTGTATTTTTGACAGATTGCGAATGAGATTCGAATGCGAATGTTCATAAAAATTACGTCAATTCCCTCTCAGATAATGCTTGTTGTTGTTGACAAATGCCAAGAAACAATGGACAAGTCACAAAGGACCATGCGCCCGTTAAGTTATAATGTGTGTGGCATTGTTTTAACATCAAATCATATCTTTGACGATGACAGTTAACAATTTTATAGCCTTTATAACTTTAACGACAATATTCTTGCGAGAATTTCAACAATATTTCCGTTATGAATAAGTTATTGGCTATCTTTGTCATAAGCTTGAAGTTTTGTCTGAAATCTCTGGAACAATAAACCTTCAGGAATAAACTCTCCAAACGATTGTGAAAACCTCATCAAAATCTGTTGCGTGGTTTAGAAGAACAACGCGCATACAGACATACACGAAAAGCGACTAATTACAAGCTTTATATTAGCTTGCTCTGTTCGTATGTGTTTCCGGTTACTCCTTTTGTCATCAATTTTTCAAACACTTGCTGGCATCCGATTGAGCTGAAACTTGGCACATTCATACAACTACCGAGACATTTTGAAAAAATGATGCAATGGAGCTAGTCTGATGATGGAACCGGAAGTTAGACATAGGAACTCCTCATTGGTTATATATTAACAAGTGCTTTGACACTAGGTGGTGTTCAAGGTCTGATGATGGAGCCGGAAGGTGGCTTGAGGCGTAAATGTCCTTCTTACACTACACTTGAAGATAAGCCTCAAGATTTTAAGAAAATGTTCTATGTTTACGTAAGTTTTATTTTTTTATATTAAAAGCTTTTTTTATTTATATTAAAAGATTTTTTTTATTTATATTAAAAGCTTGTTTAAAAAAAAAAAACTTATATTTTATTTATAATGTATAGATAAGTACCTATAGATGATTGAAAAAACCATATAGGAGACAGAACAGCACCCTGTTTGCTTAATACTAATCAATCAGAATTGGAATCGGTTCGAACCATTGCTTCATAAGTTCGTTACGTTGTTGAGCATATTTTTTTCGAACTACTGAAACAATGGATTACACATTTGTTTCAAACTGATTCCAATTCTGACTAGTCATGCTTTACGCAATTAGGATAGCGCCGACAGGACTATAAAACGTTATAAGTTCTGTAAGGTTGACGGACGACCAGGGGGCCAAGTCTACTAATTTACAAACGTGTCAGTGGTCTCACAATGATCAGTTTTTGACAGAAATGCCATACAAAATCTGTCAAAAACTGATCTGAGAGATGATTGTGAGACCACTGACACGTTTGTAAATTAGTAGACTTGCCCCCCTGGTGAAAATCATGGGAATCCGCTAGATGCTGGCAACACCAAGACCGGTCGTTCTGGAATTCCTTGGAGGAGGCATACATCCAGTTAGGAGGAGCTCGTGGCTAAGTAATAACAGCCGCTCGGGCCGATCCATCAGGTTAAGCTATGCTTGCCGGGGTTGGTCCGTGGTTGGGTGACCATTTTCACATATCGAGACTCCTTCGTGCCTCGGAAAGCACGTTAAGCCGTTGGTCCCGGCTGTCATTTGTGGATCTTTGACAGTCGTTACGAGTCGTCAGAAGCACTAAAGTCTGACAACTAGTCTAACCAAGGGGTATCTTATTACCCAGTTACTGGGTTGTGGAGGTCAGATAGGCAGTTGCTCCATGTAAAATACTGGTATTCAGCTGCATCCGATTAGACTGGAAGCCGACCCCAACATAGTTGGGAAAAGGCTAGGCAGATGAGGCATACATCCAGTTGTAAACGTTTTTGTAAGGTGATGATGCCCCCCAAAAGCTGTAATTTTTTTCCCCATTTCCAGTAACCAAAGGTGTTTCGCACTAACCCAGAGGCCGCCGGTGCCTAAGGTTATCTTAACGGACCGTTACTGATAACTTGACGTGACGTAGTTGATAACCTAACGGTCGATACGATCATATGGGGGGCTATGGGACTTCCTGGCGAACCTCGCCTTGATCTAGTAGGCATAGATAATAGATAAGCTTTAGAAAGGCTTATCGTGGTATCGCTGATGGATAGAAAAGTCTAGTCTTTGGTAAAGTATGGTTTGAATTTAAATGCTTTTTCGAATGAGGTTTCGAATGCCTGGCGCCTTGCTCGAAAATGCAGGGTACTTTGTACCTAGGTTCAGAATAGTAGATTTAAACCGTGGTTCAATCCTTGGCGTGTGTTGGATCATTAAGCTCCCTTCAAAATGGTTGAGCTGAATGGTGCTGATCCATGCGTCATGTTCCTGAACGGGCGCGCGCCGTCAGTTGTGACTGGTCACCTCTTAGATGCCATGGCTGATTAAAATTTTTTTTTTTTTTTTTGGTTTTTAACATATAATTGCGGACGCTTTTAACGTGCTTTCTACATTGTTCTCACATGTACAATTTCAACATATGATTGTCATGATGTAATTAGACATTTGTTTTAAACCGATTGCAATTCTGATTGATCGCGTATTCTTTGCCAACCTATTTATTACTTGCTAAAGACTGTTTTTAACGCCAGGCAGATGATTAACTCCCAAATAAAATATGTAACATACCTAACCCATTCCGGATCAGGGTAAGATTCACAAAGCTGATTCATACTTTCATGAATGATACATAGCCATGTGCCTTCATTGTACCTACCTATTGTGTGTGTACCTACGACTCTCGCGAATTTATGAGTCAACAAATACGAAATATTCGGAAGTCGCGGACGTTGGGTCTGATCACCGTCTCTATCCTATACTTAAAAAAATCAAGATAGATAGATAGATAGATAAAACGTTTATTTGGTGCACACAAAAGACAGCACAACATACAAAAACACGGTTAAATTATAACTAATTAGGTACATTAATAAACAGCTGGGTGCCAATATACAAAAAAAAAAAAAAATTGAAACATTAAAAGAAAACTAGACACGGTGATGACAATATAGTCAATGACACACTTTAAAAAAAAAAAAAAACGAAGCATACAAAGTGCGGTGTGCGTCTCAACGTTGCACCAAATGGGAGTCCAACTCAGCATGTGTCAGGCGAATATACCTGACGCTGATATTCTGCTGGATCCCTGCAGTGACATACGGACGCTATCAAGCTGAACAGTTTGATTGTTTGAATGCGCTGATCCCTGGAACTTAAAGTCGGAGTTAAAAATTCTTTTTACCCTTGAGAGCCCAATTCTTTAAGAAGGTTATAGACTATTTTCATCACGCTACGACCCGTAGGAGCCGAGCAAAAAGAAAAAAAAATGGCAGAAAGAACATTAAGCTAAAACGAGTAATAGCGTGGGCGGGCGATGCAATGCGACGCGGACGAAGTCACAACCTGAAGCTATAGTACTGTTATTTATAAGCCTGTCACTGTCTCTCTGCAGGGCCAAGGACTCTTCTCATACATAACCTGGTGGCATCTCACCTACAACAAGCATGTGCTTAGCTCAGACCAAAAATCAAGACAGAGCGCTATAAACAGTGACGTGAGGCCGGGTTCGTAAACATGTGTGCATTTAGTGAGGTTGAGGTGTAGTTTGATTGTAAAGGTGTGCGTGTGAGCGTGTATGCACAGAGCGGAGGTGAAGTTTTGGCATGCATCACTGTATTGATCGCAGCGCTCTGTCTTGCTTTTTTATTTGGTCAGAGGTGCTTAGCAGAGAGCCCAGTGGTAACGGCCACGACTTACGAGTTGTAGGTCGTAGGTTCGAACCGTGAGAGGCGCTTTACTTTGTGTAAATTATTTCAACGCCACTGCTCTCAAAACGGTGAAGGAAAACATCGTGAGGAAACCGGCATGTCCTAGAACCAAAAATTCGAAGACATGTGACATCTACCAGCCCGCACTGGGCCCGCGTGGTGGATTACGGCGCACTCCCTCTCACAGAGAGGAGGCCTGTGTCCCAGCAGTGGGAACATTATAGGCTGATTATGCTTAGCAGATTATTTTGATTTCAGGAGAACAAAAATTCCCCGAAGGGTTTCACAGGTGTGGCTGTGCAGTGTACACATCTTTATTACATCCACATTTCCCTAGTAATGTTTGAATCCCATTTTATTAGGGGCGAGCCTATTGCCATAAACCAGGGGCACAAATCATTTGTTCTCGACTTTTAGCTAAGAAATTATCAAAGTCGTTTATATCTGCAAAGGCCTTACAGGCTTTACATGTGGCACTCTTTTGTCTACAAATTTAAATCAGAAAACAGCTGTGAGACGTCGCCGCCGGTGCAGCAAGCGGTGGCAGCTTTTACAACTCTTTAACAAAAATGATCCATTTTTCTGTAATTTGCTTCAGAGGCAGAATGGCTGCTGTTCATTGCTTAAAAAAAAAACGTTTATGGTCAAACTGGACCAGGACCAATGGTGCGTTTCGACGTACATCGAACGATGTTTACGTGCTTTAATTGACATATTTTTAAACTTAGAAGCAATGTATTTTAAACCGTGGCTGTTTTTTTTTGCATTCAGCCTTTACAGTGAAAGTATTACCGTTTCTTTGGCAAGAAATCTTTTACAATCTTCGCAATCTCTTTATCTTTTTTCATGTTTTGTGTTTTAAATGACTCCATATAAAAATGTGTATTGTTACTTAGTCATATTTTTTAACAAAATTGTGTTACAATAATGTTCATAACTGTTATGAATATTGGAGATATTACGTAGGTATGTCTCTCATCATAATAAGGCATTTAGGTATAACAAGGGACTTCCACATGAAATACCTGATGTCAACTATAAGGTATTTTTATTTATATCTACATACATTATTATGGTACTTATTCCACTATTTAGTGCTTTGGCACTTTATCTGGGATTCCTAAACATTGCGTAGCCCGTGAAACAGAGTTCTAACAATCTACAGCTGATTTCGTACCTCGCAACAAAAATCAGCTGACTTTCATGAAAGCATAATAAAATAAACAAAGCTAAAAATCACTTCCCAAGTTTAGAATAAATCCTCAGTTTCTTAGAACTCAATAGCTCATTCAGCCTTATCTGTCAAGCGTTCCACCAATTGAAACGTCTTGTAAAACAGACAAAATTCAACTTTAAGTCTGAGTAGTAAAGATTATTCAAACGGTAAGTGTAAAGTATGCAGGATGCAAAAGCGCGCGAAACCAAGCGTCGGTTACTATACCGTTGTTTTAAATCTGGAATTCTCCCGGTCCGTTTACATTTCTATAAGTTATTGCTGTACGAAATTGAGCTCTATAGCCATTAATGTAAAGGTTATAGTTCTAAATGGGTGAGATTTAAGCAGTAATATTTCTGGCTTTTTTTACGTGTCTGAGAGAAATGAGATGAAATTACGTGTTTTAAAATGGTGTTAAAGTTTTAACTACCTACTTTTTTGGAATCAGCTGTTTCTACAAGGTTAATGAGGGAAAAATAAGAGCAATTTCATTAAAAATTTAGCTGATAATTACCTAAGAGTAACGCCATAGGAGGTCCTCCAGCGGAAGTACCTACTTTATTTAGTCCGACAATGACACCACATTTTGAGTTTGACATTTCGAAGTGTTAATTTTTCCAAGTATTTTTTTAGTTTCTTTGTAATACTTGCTTGTATAAGGTAGGTGAGGTAAGTACCTACTTGTTTCAATCAACAAGCACAATAATACCAAGATGCTAAGATTTAAGTTGACAAGTACAATTATTTGTGTTGGTTGAAAAGGCAGCTGACTCGTGCGTTCTGCACAAGTATTCATATTCAGCCTTGCATAGGTTTTATACTTTTTTTTTATCTGTCTGTGGACACGCTGTAGGCTCTGTGAGTGCATGCTTTGAATAATAATTTTGCCAAAAAGCCATAATTTTGACAAAGTAAAGAGTTGGCGTGGTTTTTGAGTTAGCTTACGTATTTTTCCCACTTAGTTTTTCTCGACTCTTGTTTTAATTTACTCCGTCACTGTTATTTACATAACAGTTAGTGGTATTCGAATTTATGTGGGGTAGGTACCTACCTACTACAACTAAAAAGTGAAAAATTAAAACAACCGACTTCCAAAAAGAACACAAAAAAAGTGAAAAATAACTTTAATTTCAGAAGTCGGTGGCAACAAACGAAAATTGAAAAGCAAAGCCACCGACTTCCGAAATTAAGGATAATTTTCACTTTTTTTGTGTTTTTTTTGGAAGTCGATTGTTTTTTTTTGTAAAAAGTTTTTTTACTGTTTAGAAACAAAAGAATAGCTACTCTTGCATAAAAGACGACGATTTTAATTCTACCTCCTGTGATAAAAGGAAGTGTTGGTCTTCGCCAACGGCAGCGCCTATTCTGAAAGACCACCATGCAGAAATCCCTTGAGCTTTATTGCCAGAAGAAAAAAGTCTAAAATTATGAGAGCTTTATCAATGTAGGTACTGCGTTTATCAATGAAATTATCTTTTATTTACCTACAACTACCTACAAGGTTGTTTACAAGGGAATTATGTTACCGCCAAAAGTACAGATTCAAGCATTTTTGCCATGAATGCACTGCACTAAATTAATAAATCAAAAAATGTTATCAATATTACATCACTAGTGTATTATGGCAAGTAAAAATCAACCTGAACTGTTTTATATAAAGTTGTTTTTCAATTGGCCAACAACATCCACGTTAAAGCATTTTTCCCTCGCTTTTTCAAGAGGTCATTGTCGGTCAGAGAACAGGTATGCCATAACGAGACAATAAAAAACGAACTTTAATTCAAACACACAAAGTCTAAATTCAATTGGCAACTAATAATTCTCACGATCGATATTATTATACCACGGCAAAAAGAAATTTCTTTGCAATTAAAGAAAATTAGACATTATTGCTTAGTATTAAAGTTTATATTAGTTTGTTTCCCTCCGTTTGACAGCCCGCGCTTTTCTTTACGAAGGTTACGTGTGGTATCTCTATTATTTATGACGTTTTGATAGCGTGATAAGCTTATAAGTTCTAGATTTTTCGTTTTAGAGATCTATCTTTACGCTCTATCAGTTGTGAGGTGCGTAAAAACGCTAAAACAGATTTTTATTGACACTTCCTGTCATTTTGACATTGACATTTCTGTACCAACCTAATGACGTTTCGTGCCAACAAAATTTTGTGTGTTTCGTATTTGTGAAGTCCATCCGTCCTTTGTTTTTGCTTGATTCTGGATGTCATTCACAAACTTTGTCTTTTGCCGACATAGCGCTTTTTGCTCTGTTGAATTTTGGTTTTAGTTATAAAAAGTGTTAATTTGTATGTCTCTACAGCATACAGCCATATTGATTATGTATGTACCTACACTAAATTTTTTGTGGCCATTTTAGTACTGATGGTCTTCAAAACGAGTTTTAATAAATCTTTTCGATAGTTTCGCAGCTATAGATTTTCTCTAATGACTGATCAAATCACAAACATTATCATTTATTACTTATCATCAAAATAGAGAAATCAGCGTTAATTATTTACCTATGTATTGTTGTGGCATCTACATCGCCACATGTAAACTACGCATCATACTGACGTCACATAAAATCCACCATCGCGCAAGCAGAATTCACCATACGGCTAGGATTATTGTATACAACATCCCGACATCAATCGGAGGAGCTTGTAGCTAAGTAATAACAGCCGCACGGGTCGATCCATCAGGTTAAGCTACGCTTGCCGGGGTTGGTCCGTGGATGGGTGACCATCTTTACATATCGAGACTCCTCCGTGCCTCGGAAAGCACGTTAAGCCGTTGGTCCCGGCTGTCATTTGTGGATCTTTGACAGTCGTTACGAGTCGTCAGAAGCACGAAAGTCTGAAGACCACTCTTAACAAGGGGTATCGTATTACCCTGTTACTGGGTTGTGGAGGTCAGATAGGCAGAAATATTTGACATCTATTTGCAAAAAAGGAGGAGGTACTACGTTCGGATGATTGTTTTTTTTTTTTTTTTTTATGTATGTTCACCGATTACTCCGCCGTTTGTGAACCGATTTTAAAAATTATTGTTTAGTTCGAAAGGGTATACTCCCGAGATGGTCCCATATACATTTTATTAAGTTTGCTTGCGTAGTTTTTGAGGTAGCTTCAATATTACGTATTTTTCCCAGAGTCTATGTAGACGATATAATTATTAGACTCCTTCACTGTTATTTACATAGCAGGTAGTAACTTGTGTGGGATACGTACCACCACAAAAAGTGAAAAATAAAAACTTTTTACTTACAAAAAAAAAACAACCGACTTCAAAAAGAAACACTAAATAAAAAGTGAAAAAAACTTTTTACAAAAAAAAAAACAACCGACTTCCAAAAAAAACACTAAAAAAAGTGAAAAATTACTTTATTTTCGGAAGTCGGTGTCTTTGGTTTTCAATTTTCGTTTTTGGCCACCGACTTCCGAAAATAAAGTAATTTTTCACTTTTTTTAGTGTTTTTTTTGGAAGTCGGTTGTTTTTTTTTTTGTAAAAAGTTTTTATTTTTCACTTTTTAGTTGTGGTAACTACCCCACACAAATTCGTATACCGTTATCTGCTATGTGACTGAGTCAATTAACATGTCATCAACATACGCAAAATGGGAAAAATACGTAATTATTGAAGCTAACTCAAAAACTACGCAAGCAAAACTAATAAAATTTATATGGGGCCACCTCTGAAGCATGACCTACCAAACAAAAAAAGAATCATCAAAATCGATTCATAATTGGCGGAGTAATCGGGTAACATACACAAAAAAAAAAAAAAAAAACATACAGACGAATTGAGAACCTCCTCCTTTTTGAAGAAGTCGGTTAAAAATAATTTTAATTTCGGAAGTCGGTGGCAAAAAACGAAAATTAAAAAGCAAAGACACCGACTTTCGAAATTAAAGTTATTTTTCACTTTTTATTTAGTGTTTTTTTTGTCAGATTGAACGCTCATAACACGAGTCGATGTCAAAACGGTCAAAAATATTGCTTTGTAATGTTGGCTAACGTCAATTTAAATAACTGTCAAAGCTCCAAAGTGCAAAGACAAACATGAATTCAGCCTAATACAAAAAATATTTCAGTAAATCGAAATCATCTCGGAATATAAGCTAAAGACTTGAATCTGTGTAGAGAGGACGCAATAGCCTCCTAAACTTGCAGCCGTCGTGACCTTGAACTCTCGCACAGACTGGGGCGTTGCTCGGACTATCAGGACATTCTGACACGCGATTTTGGGTATAAAATACTCAATTTGGCGGTGATAAAATTTGGGAATTGTCCTGTAACTATATTGAAGTAACTGTAAAAGCAAAGCTTAACAAAGCAATCTAAGGATAAAATAAAAATATAAGTAAATATTAGGTATACTTAAGTACTATAGTAATTGGGAAGAATTATAAATATTTTAAAAGACTGGTAACGGTGGAGTGTCTTGCCCATTCTTCTCCATACGAAACTACCTTTTGGACAACTAGAATCAAATCTATTTTCTTGTTTTTTGACATTTAAAAGAGCCTTGTAGGTGCATAGTGTCACAAAAACTTAATTTGAAAAAATTGGCGGTAAATTCGATAGATTACAATCAAAAGCGTAACCTACGTCGAATTCTAACATGATAAGGTCCCACCATCACACCCGAAACGCCATATAAACACTTTAAAGAGTCGAAAATTTAACTTTTAACAATACTTTAAAAGCCCGGAACTTTGTACCTGCCACAAATATTTTATGTAAAAAAAGTCCTAGCTTTCCGAGAACGTATGCGTAGAGACCCGAACCTGTTAGCGAATTTAAAAAAAAGTGTACAAAAAGTTATGGCCGCCCGTTCCATCAGCTGATTTTGAAATCGGTGAAGCTGAGGCGCCCCTGTACTGAGTTTGCGAGGCGATCGGAATGTATCGTTTAAGACTTATTATTATTGATTGATTTTTGCGCTTTTTCTTGATGATTTTGGCTGAAAATTAGTGTTAAAACTTGCTTTTACTGTGAAATATTTGGTAATATTGAACAAATTTGAAATTGTAGGGTAGTTGGTTAGGTACTTCAGGTTGAAAACCACGTCTGACTAATTTGAGGTTGCTTTTTTCTAAAACCTGAATTTACATTAAACATTTCAGTTGAAAGCAACAAGTTTTGTCGATTCCTAAGGCTACGTGGTGCCTTCAAAATAATTTGTCTATAAAAACGTTCCGGAATGAAGAAAAACCGGCATTTTGTCCTTAAAATTAATCTTCGTACCAACACGCACGATTATCGCAAGGAGTTTCATAGTACAAGGAGGCCGTCCAACCTGTTTGCTCTCTCAGCTGATTCCCGCCAAAACCAGGCGTCACAGTAAAAAAAAATCAACAATAGTTGACAAAATACTTTATTATCATCATTCTAGTGTATAGGAGAGCTATTGTCATGTTTTCAAGCAATGGGTTAGTGTTTACAAGTTATTTTAAAAGGTTATTGTCGAGTTACATTACCGGTTTGCGAAGAAAGCTCTACACGTCAGCTGGTCGTCCCGCGCAAATTGGCCGTATAGGTTATTGCCTTTGCTTGATTATGCTGAAACCTTGAACCTGTCATTACTTTAGTGTTTTTGGAAGTTTTGACACTTTTAGCTGACATTTGGATGTCAGTTGAAAAACTTTTATGAAATCTGGAGTCTGGAGTTAACTTAGCAAACAATTATTAAAATACTATGGCAGACGCCAACGCTCTAATTAATAGCTATTTAATGTATTACTTTTTAGGGTTTCGTAGTTAACAAGGAACCCGTATTGTATTACATGTATGACTTAACTTTGGTGTCCTAAAAGTAGTACCTTTGTCTATCGTCAATTAGCAATAATTTTGAGGTCGACAATTACCTAGTACTACATAATATAAGTAACACGTAACAAAGGGGCATAATTATCGCACGCAATCCGTCAATGAATTATGTATAAAACTTGCCAGCACCATCGAGATATAAGTACGTTAGTACTTATATCTCGATGGCCAGCACTGATCATTAAAAACCTACCGGAAATTATGTCATATGGCCCGCGTCGCCAACTTTGCAAAACTAAAGTCATTCCTACACGTGGTTCGAAAAGTAAATCGATATTGGATTCAGATTCCTACCTACTGTTTTTTTTTGGATATTTCTAAGAAAATATTGTTTTACATCGTCATGTTATGGAGGAGAATAATGATTAAAACCAATGATATTTTTAATAGGTATATTGGGTATAATTACATTGGATTAAACTAAATAAGTTATCAATCGTTGGCGATGGACTGGTCATTATACCTTTGAAAACACTTTTGTATGAGTAACTACATAAGTAATTATGCTTTTACATGAAACATGAAAAATTACACATTTATTATTCAAGTTTAGTTTACTTACATAGTTATGTAATACATAATTACAAAGCCTGTAGGTAACAGGCCCATCAGCTTCGTCATTAATCATTTGCAAAAATAATCAATGAATAGTTTACCTCTACCAATTTATGTTGAACCTCTATTTGACATTACCAGTACATGGACAGAGGTCATCTAACTTTAGACGGCTTTACCAACATAATCTGACCCTCCTACTCAAACATTTTACCAACAAACACAGCTCAACGCACCTAGCCAGACAAAACCCATAGAAAACTACTTTGCACACCGAAAATTTATTTAAAAATTATTAAAAATACGTTTATACAGTTAACAATGACATTTTGTAAGCAAAAATAAGGCAAAAATACATGAAACGAATGTTAATTTATTCTCACGTGAACTGTCAGCTGATTTGGCGGGAAAGCCGCCATGTTGAAAAACAAAACTCGTTTGGCAAAGAGTGATTTATTTTTAAGGTCCCTACTAAGGAAGCGTTCGATATTGTGCATTGTTATCTTCGTTTTAAAAAGGGTTTTAATAGTAAACAGAGGGAGTATGCTTGAATGCGCAAAATTGTTTCTTTATTTCAAGTTTGTCGTGTTGCATAAATAATACACACATGTAATTTTGAGGGGTGAAAGTGTGAAAGTAACTGTCACTTGTCTGTCAAGCCGTGGGATTTTACTTCCTCGAGGACTGGAAGCTGCATCCCTTACAAGTAAAGGCGTCCTCCTACTCCTACTAGTGGCTTGTGGGTGTCGAAAGTTGACTAAATGATTATTGTGTCAAGGGAATTACCAGTAAGTTGGTGTTGGATCATTTAGCTCCCTTCAAAATGGTTGAGCTGAATGGTGCTGATTCATGCGTCATGTTCGTGAACGGGCGCCGTCAGTTGTGACTGGTCATCTCTTAGCTGCCATGGCTTATTTTAATTTTTTATTTGTTTTTATGTTATAATTGCGGACGCTTTTAACGTGCTTTCTACATTGTTCTCACATGCATGATGTAACCAATATTTTGTAACAATATTTTGATTTAAAAGAGTGTCCGTGGAGTTTGTTGCCCGTTCTTCTCCATAGGTACCTACTACGCTTTGGAATGGGCAACTAGCTTCATATTTCTGACTGACCGACTCCTTGACAGTTCAAAAGTGCCTGTAAATGGTTTAATTGAAATAAATGCTTTGAGTTTTGAGTTTTTTTGAGTTGAGTTTAGTTATGACCAGAAATTTCCGTAAGTATTTTTAAAGTTGGATGACCCCTGTAACACAGGTTTCTTTAATGTACATTTATTTAATTATAGTATTAACATAATATACCTATACGCTAACAGATTATAAATAACAATATGTACTAAACATAAAAAAGGAGTGGAAAGAATCATAGGGCTTAAAAAAATTCATCCGCATCGCTGTCAACAGGAAAAGTACCGGCTAGCAGTATTGTCACGTTGTATGGCGTAGCTGGTTCTTTAGCCAAAAAATAAGCCAGCCCTCTGGACACGTGAAGAGTCGACCAACCACTTGGCGATGTCTTGAAAAACTAAGTGGACAGTCGGACCCCATGGCACTAGTGTTTCAACTCCAAACGGCTCGACTATACAACTACCAATTATTATAGCCTCTTTATTTCCATAATGAATGCTATTACTATTACATAAATGTGCATGCATAAAATAACAAAAAAATATTATAATTCATATCAATAGCAATAGTATAACAAATAATTTCTAATTAATAAAATCATTTCCTTTTTCCATTTATAGATTTCTAAAATAGTAAATGAATTCAATTTTCTAAAATAATTTATAATTTCAATATGGACCCCTCAACGGGTGAAGGCCTCCTCCATTTTGCTCCACGTTTGTCTGTCCTTTGCCTTTGTGATCCAATTTTCATAACTACCAATAAGATTGAATATTTGCGCCGATTTAGGTTTTCTACTTCTAATAAACTTGATTGATATTTCGAAACAAAATTAGATTAACTAGAAGTAAGAGAGAACTAGGAAAGAATTTCATTCATACCTACTTCGCTATTGCTCTAATAATGGCAAGCAAAGTATTTCTCCATGAACCTTTGTAAGACTCGCCGATAAAAGGCCATTTCGATCTGAGAACGTTCAAGGGCTCTCACATGATAGATAATGGCTTCCCACATATTAATAAAAGCCCGCCTTAACACAGGAAGGACCCGGGGTGGCCTTGGAAACCGGAGACCACAGCGAATAATACAAGATCTCCTAAATATCTCTTTTTGATACCGCTTCAAGCCCCCGGGCCATTAAAAAGATAACTATAAGCCAAATACAAAATACTTTTGTATTCTCATGGCTTGCAAAAAGATGTTTCGGCGAAAAACCATTTTTTATCTGTGCTCTTGGGTCCCAAAGGTTAAATTGACCCATGAAAAAATCTCGTTCCACACTCGTCTATGAAGACTGGGCAAGGTTGAGGATAGCGGCTATTTATCATGTAAAAGCACGCTTGTCATGGATTTGACAGGTTGAAATTAGTGTCGAGGGAGCTCTAGAATGTTTTATATTGTGGTTGTTATGTCTCATAGTTCCAAACGACTGACTGTTGAGCCTGCCAAGCGACTGTGGGGTTCTGGTTTCGATAGGGCCCAGGACGGGCGAAGTGTTATTAGGTTTTTGGCCTGGAATTTTTCAGTGGGAGCCCGGTGTCTGGATTTGTGCCCGATTAATGGCAATAGGTTTGCCCCCTATTGAATGGGAGGATAGCTACGTTATTGTATCAATCAATCGTCTAACCTTTTCCCAACTATGTTGGGGTCGGCTTCCAGTCTAACTGGATGGACCTGAATACCAGTATTTTACATGGAGCGACTGCCAATCTGACCTCCATAACCCAGTTATACACGATACCCCTTGGTAAGACTGGTTATTGAGTCCAAGACGAAAATGGCCGACGTCCTACCTGGTGCCTAACGGTAAGCATCTCTGCCTATTACAATGGTTTATACTTCGCATGTACGTGTCATCGCATTACGCTTTATTACAGACAGCAAAGTAGAAACTTTTGAGATCCTTTTTAACGGGCGCTGGGCAATTTAATCTGGAAAAAGAAATGCTACCTGGTTGTAGAAACATGCATATTGGTACTTCTTGTGCAGACAAACTCTTTAACAAAGAGCTCTACTGGACTACTGGCTGAAGATTTACTGCAACTAGGGATACAGACAGACTGATGTTTGTTTTAAAAAAAAAGGGTACTGCTCTATGACTACACGATAGTAGTGAAAATGAATACCTAAACGTGGCTGATGACAACTGACCGATTGGAGTGGAGCCAAGTATATACCCGATTCAGCGTCTCCGATCCATGCATGACGGTTCAGTTTTGAAAGAGCACTAAGTGCGCCTAACGAAGTTTTCACTTCAGCTTTTTTCTGCAATGGCGTTTACATTCACGCACAAGAATTTTTGCAGCACTTTCTAAAACAATACAAATCATACGTAATTATCTCATTAGTTATCCAATTACCATTATAATGCTATTATAATTGCCTTTATCTATATCCACGCCACTCTTCTTTCTATTACAATCTTTTCGGCACCTCAATCGTCTTAAAAAAGATTATGAATAAAAAGGCTAACCAATCACAAAGGTTTGCTCAATAGAGCTTTAATCTTTACTAATAAGCATAAGCCCTTCTTTGTGAACATTTTATGACTCTGCTTAACCTTTTTTTGACGTACACTGACACAATACTGAGTAGCTTGATTGACATCTTGTGAGGAAACGAAGCGTTGGAATTTAAAAACAATATTTCTAGTTGTGACTTTCGGCCACCGTTCTTAGTAAAGTATTTTCTATTTGTCAATTTATTTATAGGATGAGGTTACACAAAGGAGGTGGGCTAGGAGTTTTTGTAACGTTACTGAATTTGGGTTACAAAAATGTTCCTTTTCTTTTATAAGGGGCTGTTTCGGCTTTGATCTGGACAAGTGTGGGTGTCGATGGCGAGTCGGGGATTACATCAGGTGGTTAGGTAGCAGTCTTTAGTGAAAATAATCCGGTCAGACGGCAGTCGCCAATGTCCGAGGTCCGACTATTCGTTTTTGCACGCACGGATTCCTTTTTTCGAACTTTAGCGATTTCTGATATCTGGCGAGAAACGATGTAGTCCTAACCAAAATTCTTAGACGATAACTTTTAGACGATCAAAATTAGAAAATAAACTCAAAATTCCTTTATTCTATTTAGACTGAGAATCAGAGGGCCTAGACAAGTGAGAATCGCTTCTAAAGCGTTTCTTATTTCTACAACAACTTTCAACTGGATTGACATAAGCTTTTCGATAGCTTATATCAGCCCTATACATTTTTGCCTTTTCCATCATCGTTATCGCTGATAGAATGTCACTTTGTTTAGGGCCTCTGGAGTTTGAAAACGTCATGACATGAGTTACAAAAGTCAGCCCCTAACACATTTCTGGACTATAATTTTTATCTGCGAAGAAGAAGTCGCAATAAAATACCCAGCACATCGGTTATATTTCTAATTGGGTAACCTATTGGGTAAAATGGTATTTTAGATTTTCAAAAAATAATGCATATCTATGGAGTTTTGCTTACGAAAATATCTAGTTTAATAATTCCCTTTCAAATGCCATGTAATACTACTACTTTCTTTTATAAAGACCACCGAACGGGCAATAAATTTCGACATAATTATAGGTCATTTTGTGGTTTTGCCTAAGAGTTTACCATGATTACTGGGCTTAGTTTTGGAAGGCCTCTGGGATAACTCAATCTTAAATCGTCTACTGCACTTCCATAGTTATGTATCCTCTGTCAGCACCAGCACCAATCCAGCACCACAGACTTGCCAGTGGTAGCAACCGAACAGCAACCGTATTATTATTATCACCCAAATGTCCTTTCTTTGTTATTGTTCGTCGAGTCGTTGAGCTCCTTAAGTTCTGAGTTGAGCTCCACTATTACTGACAAATGCGTGCACTGACTGGACAGGTTCACTCAAATCGTTGTGGTTCTTTCCTCAAAAGACAATTTCAGTCGCTAATCTACATGGTCCTCATATGGCCTGACCAAGATTATGTCTGGACTTTAAAATAGACTGCGTCCTCTGAGTTTGTTTCGGCCTTTCTTCTCAGAGTAGTCAGATAGGAAACGCCGACCTCACCTATTTTTTTTTTAATATGACGTTTAAAAGTAATTCCAATATCCTATTTACAGAATAAACAATTTCATTTCATTTCATTATAACGAAAATAAAGATCACTGAAAGACAGTTATGGAAAATAAGAGATAAGTAAACTGCCAAGGCATCAAACAAACACACTTCTTCAATAAACAATAAACCGAAATCCAAAGTTGTTTTTAATCGATCGCTCGACAATATATCGAGTGATACAATAATGGGCTCTGTAACATTATTCTTTTTTAATTAATAAATAAAATCGTAAGCAGGACGGGCTATATTTTCGTCTCGATTCTCGATATTACAGTTATTAAACCTAACCTAAACAGGCACGTGGTTAATACACATAACCTTAACCACTTAGTTATAATAAATAATAGTTATGCGAATTGGATAATAAGTTAAACGAACTTTTACGTAAGATATGCATAACACAATAAAGTGGCTAAGTAATAACAGCCGCACGGGTCGATCCAAGAGGTTAAGCTACCCTTGCCGGGGTTGGTACTTGGATGGGTGACCATCTTTACATATCGAGACTCCTCCGTGCCTCAGAAAGCACGTTAAGCCGTTGTTCCCGGCTGTCATTCGAGGATCTTTGACAGTCGTTACGGGTCGTCAGAAGCCCGAAAGTCTGACCACCAGTCTTAGCAAGGGGTATCGTATTACCCAGTTACTGGGTTGTGGAGGTCAGATAGGCAGTCGCTCCATGTAAAATACTGGTATTCAGCTGCATCCGGTTAGACTGGAAGCCGACCCCAACATAGTTGGGAAAAGGCAGGCAGATTGATTGATGCATAACTATAAAGCATTTTAAACTTCCATAAAAATGGTAGATAATAAAAATAACTTTCCAGTGTGGTGGCCCAGTGGTAACGAGCGATCCCAATTTACGAGTTGTAGGTCGTGGGTTCGAACCCAACCAGGCGCATTACTTTGTGCAAATAATTTCATCACCACTGCTCTCAAAACGGTGAAGGAAAACATCGTGAGGAAACCGTCATAATAACTGTGTTCTAGAACCAAAAATTCGAAGACATGTGTGAGTTACCATGAGCTGCATGCTTGCCAAAAATTACAAAAAAACTATTAGCACTACTTTAAAAATCTAGCTACAATTACAAAACGTGATGTCCTAATTGCACAAGCTGATGTCGTAAATGATGATATTGGCCATTTTCTGGCTGGGGTAACGTCTGTCCGTCCGTCTGTCTGTCTGTCTGTCCGTCTGTCACCAGGCTGTATCTCATGAACCGTGATAGTTAGACAGTTGAAATTTTCATAAAAGAGGTATTTCTGTTGCCGCTATAACAACAAATACTAAAAAACAGAATAAAGTAAATATTTAAGGGGGGCTCCCATACAACAAACATGATTTTTTTTCTCGTTTTTATAGATAACTAGCTGCGCCCCGTGGTTTCACCCGCGTAAGTCTCGATCCCGTGGGAATATCGGGATAAAAAATATCCTATGTCTTATTCCAGGTCATGGTCTACCCCTGTGCCAAATTTCATCCAAATCCATTCAGCCGTTCACGCGTGATAGCGTGACCAAGGGAAATAGGGATTCATTTTTTATCCGACTACGGCGAAGAAAAAAGGAGGGTTATGATTTTGACCGGTATGTATGTATGTATGTATGTATGTATGTATGTATGTATGTATGTATGTATGTATGTATGTATGTATGTATGTATGTATGTATGTATGTATGTTCATCTGTTCCCTCCTATCTTCCAAACCACTTATCACAATTTGACAAATGAGGTATCGTTAGAAGCGTCGTGATTGTCCGCTGGTTATAGGCTATGTGAACTCACATTAAATTAAAAATGGCGCCTTCTAGAGGATATAAAGTGACGAACTTAAAAAAAATATGGTTTAATCGTACCATGTTGGGTATCAAATGAAAGGGCTTAATGAGCACATTTCAAAAATATATATATTACCACCCCAAAAGTATAAAAAAAAAATCAAGTAACAAAAACTAAAACCCAACTACGACTTAAAAGGTATAAACAAGACACCACAGACAGACAAATTAAAAATCCGGAGTCACACGTAATCTGTTCGATTTATGCCCTAACACGTGTGACTCCGGATTTTTAATTTGTCTGTCTGTGGTGTCTTGTTTATACCTTAAAAGGTATAAACAAGACACCACAGACAGACAAATTAAAAAACAGACAGTCAAATTAAAAGAGATACCTAAAAAATCAAGTAATAAAAACTAAAACCCAACTACGGCTTTTAAGCCGTAGTTGGGTTTTAGTTTTTATTACTTGATTTTTTTATAAATATAGATAGATGGTGCGGAATCCTTCGTGCGCGAGTCCGACTCACACTTGGCAGGTATTTTTATATACTTAGGTATCTCTATTTTACTGCCTACCTATACTTACTTGGCAAGGAAATCTGTAATCAACGCACAAAACTCACAAGCACTCATTCTAGCTATTCCCAGTAACTTGGAGCTGTTTCTAACGAGCTATGCAGCAAGTTTTTATCTCAAATGACTCCTTATGGGACTGTAATGTCTCTAATCATAGACAAAAACTCTGTGATTACGACAGGTCCTCGATCGGATGGCGGACACGGCGTTCATTGCACTAATACGATGGTATGAGATCCATCTTTATTTCATTTTGATTACATATAAATTATATTTTTAAATATTAGAATAAAGAAATATATACAAAAATATAAAAAATAGTAGCCCACTGGTATCGGGAACAGGGTCCAAGCTACCGGCGGTCAGGGCTCCAGAGAGAGGAACCTCCTAACAATGCGAGCCGTGTCCAGGAGTACCGCTTTCTGAATCAAGCCCCTAATCCAGCTGCCCAACGAGAGCCTCCATAGGTGTTGGTCGAAGCTCTTGGCAATTAAGCCATTGGCTGATACGACTATCGGCACAATGATCGCAGAGTCCACATCCCACATGTCGACAACCTCGTGAGCCAAGTCAAGATACTTGATTTGTTTATCTTTCTCGGCCTTCACGAGGTTCCCATCATGCGGGACCGTTATGTCAATGTGAGATCCATTATTATTGTTGGTTTTTTTTATCGATTTCTGTTGAGGAGGTTGACACTTCGATCATCACCAATCAATCGTTTTGAAACAGCATTATTCAAATGGCTTTTAGAAAGATCATTCTGTTCTATGAATGAGTACCTAAACTCAAAGGGCTACTGACATTTTACTAATCTTTATTTATAAAAATGAATCCCTATTTCCCTTGCGCATATCCCTATTTGCCACGCGTGAACGGCTGAACGGATTTGCATGTTTGGCACGTGTGTAGACCATGATCTGGAATAGGACATAGGATACTTTTTATCCCGATATACCCATGGGATCGAGACTTACGCGGGTGAAACCACGGGGCGCAGCTAGTATTTAATGATTACTGACATTTTACTATTGTATTTTGACAAATGATTGACATTCTTGATAATTATAATAACTATTCCAATTTATAACTATTAAGTTCCAATTTTATTAGCTTCATTCAATTATTTAATTAATTTTGCATGCTAGTTTTAGCGAATTGTGTTAGAAAATGTTAAAAACCCAACATCTGTAATTTACTACAATAGGAAATACGTCAAATAATAATCGATGGCAAAAAAGCAATTTAAAGTAGTTAAAAAAATGTCTAAAAATATCCAACCGATCTGGGGTATTTAAACGCCCTCCATTTGGCGCGCTTGGTGTGGTAACGTCACAGTCCGTGAAAACAGACAAGCAACTGTCAAGTCAACGTCAAACACTCCTTTTTGTATGAGCGTTTGACATTGACTTGACACTTGTTGATTGACTTGACATTGAAATTTTGATTATTATCCCGGTTTGTTACGTCACATCCGCTCTTAGCCTTTTCAAGTATTTGAATTACCCACAGTTTGGGACTTTAAAAAAATTAATTTCTTGCTTAAAAAGAAATTTTGTTCAAAAAAATATTGATGGACGACTAATTCTGAAGTAATATAGTTTATAAAAAAAAATATTTGGCCCATATTTGAATCACATGCATATTCCCTATTCTTGAAAAAATCAATTTCATTTACCACAATTTTTGCACACGCAATTCAATGACGGACTACGCTGCCGGTAGCATTGCGCCTGTAGTAAATTATTGCGCATACGCTTATGGCTGGCGTTTGTGGAGCTCGTGGTTAAGTAATAACAGCCGCACGGGTCGATCCATCAGGTTAAGCTACGCTTGCCGGGGTTGGTCCGTGGATGGGTGACCATCTTTACATACCGAGACTCTTCCGTGTCTCACAAAGCACGTTAAGCCGTTGGTCCCGGCTGTCACTTGTGGATCTTTGACAGTCGTTACGGGTCGTCAGAAGCCCGAAAGTCTGACAACCAGTCTTGCCAAGGGGTATCGTATTACCCAGTTACTGGGTTGTGGAGGTCAGATAGGCAGTCGCTCCATGTAAAATACTGGTATTCAGCTGCATCCGGTTGGGCTGGAAGCCGACCCCAACTTGGTTGGGAAAAGGCTAGGCAGATGATGACGTTTATTGCAGGCGTTTACTACTAAAAACCTATTTAGATTAAAATTTATGACCAGTTTATAGAGATAACGAGGTTTTTATGTATCTCTCTTGTTTCTGTAATAGGGATTATGGTTTAGACGCCATTAATTTATTGTTCCTCATCAAAAGTATCCTTACATATTATAAAACATTACCCTCCTTCTGGGGCAGTCGGGTAAAAACAAAGTCCTCCTCCGCGACTGTCTGTCGTCCTGTTCGCGATAAACTCAAAAACTACTGCTGATTTTCATGCTGTATTCACCAAAGGATAGAGTGGTTCTCGAGGAAGGTTTTAGTATACATATAATAACCGACATCCACGCGGGCGAAGCCGCGGGCATCAGCTAGTTTAAGGGGGATGCGCTAGGGTAGCCCGCGAAATTCAAATTTTCTTACGTTTTTTGCAATTTGCAGGTCAGTATCAAGTTGTATGTTGATCTAAATATTATTAGCGCTCGTAACAAATATGAATTTACAGAATTATAAACATTAAAATCAGCAATACTACTCTCTAAGCTCATGAAAGTGTATTGAATGACTATTTCATGAAATCATGACATTTGGCACTTTCATGAACTTAGAGTATTGCTGATTCTAATGTTTCACGGGCTACCCTAGCGCATCAACCTTAAATTAAAAGTATTGTTATTGACATTTGACATAGGTATCCCTTACTTTCCCGCCATTCCTAAATAGGCAAAGGAAATAATACTTGTTAAACAGAAAGCTCAAGGAAACAATGTATTCTGCCTAACACTACATCCTTCTTAGTAAATTCGACACATTACAGATAGGTTTAGAAGTTTAATTTTTAAAGGAAAAGATTGAGGAAACCGGCATGCCAGAGAGATATTTCTCGACAGCATGTGAAGCCAAGTCAGAGGCCTTTGGGCGGCTTTAAAACTCTGACACCAGGTTAGTCAGTAACTACACGAAAGAAGAAGTGATCTTTATTCTCGCTGTATTAAGGTTGCTGATCGCCTAGCTGTCAGAGGTGAAATTCAGCTTGGCAAAAAAGAGTATGATGCGGTGACAGATGAAACTAAATATTTTACTTAGGTAATGCAGACCTACGATGATGGCACTACTTTGCCGACAAGTGCTAGTAGGTTTTGAGTCAGTACAAGCAGCGTTTTTAACTATTTGTTTAAATTCTTTTACTCATTTCCCATTTGAAGTGACCTATATGCGGTAGTGGCGCCCTCATTTTTTCCAAACTTTTTTTGGCCAAGCTGTACTTGTAGTAGGCCTGTAGTGGCACTTCTTACCAAAGTTCTTCATAGTGTCGGGTCTAACCAAAACCACAAATAGTTGCATCCGCCCTGACCAAGTTCAAATACATTTCGCCATTTACACAAAACGCAAGCAAATAATGTTTTCGCGCGAAAAGTGAGCGTTCCCGGTTAACTATATTTGTCTGTGGTAATGCTGGTAATATTTGCTTTTTTGTAGCTAGCAACACTGGCTGGAAACATTTGTTTTACACTGATTTTTGAATGGTAGTGTTCTTTTTGTACGGTGGGAATTTTAAACCGATTTTCAACGTGTTTTTTAACCGACTGCGCATCTGCGAAGGGTAATGTTTTTAGATATCTAAACTTAAACATTCACAGCTTTTGCAATGATGTCGCGATAAACTTTATACATAGGTATTTAATATCAAGAAATTGTACCTATGTGTCGTCATCATCTGCTAAGCCTTTTCCCTACCATGATGGGGTCCGCTTCCAGTCTAACCGGATGCAGCCTGAATACCAGTATTTTACATGAAGCGACTGAATAAATCTGACCTCCACAAACCAGTTACTGGGTAATATTAAAAACCTTTGTTAAGACTGGTTGTCAGACTTTTAGGCATCTCACAACCCGTAACGACTGTCAAAGATCTACAAATGACAGCGGGCACAAACTTTCCGAGCCATGGAATCATCATAATCATAAATTGAGAGTAAATAAAGACCATCGTAGCGAGTCTAACATTCGTTATCAAGTTTGAAATCAGCTGATCGTTATAACTTGCATAATTTACTTACTAACTTATTTATTTGCTTATTTTCTCTACGTCCGGCGCTCGGCGAAACGTCATGTTCGGGTTTACGACTGGTCAATCGTCATCCTGAGGATGCCTCGTTGGGAGGTGAAACACGTGTCGATTTCTTATATGATTTTTAGAAATAGTTAAGCGGAATAGGTTACTTATATAAGTCTATTGTATTTTACAACGTTATAACATTTGCCGTTCCCAGGACCGTAATATCGTAAATTGTAACAAAAGCCATAAAAAGACATGTTACATTCCATATTTACAAGATTTGGTTTATCATAAATCACGACCCGCACTTTTCATCTCCAAAAGCTACCATTAATAAAAATCAGGTGATCCTTTGTGTTGCTAGCCTAAAAAATGACAATAGAACTTTTAACTGTACCTGGGTGTTTCAAAATAGCGAATATGTCTAATTTTTTAAAAAAGGAAGAACATAGTTTCGTCTTTTTGTAACTATGTTGTGGTCGGCTTCCAGTCTAACCAGAGGCCCTAGAGAAAGTAACATTCTATCAGCGAAAACGATGATGGAAAACGCAAAAATGTATAGGACTGACATAAGCTATCGAAAAGCTTATGTCAATCCTGTTGAAAGTCGTTGTAGAAATACGAAACGCTTTCGAAGCGATTGTCACTTGTCTAGGCCCTCCGAGGCCCTAGACAAAGTGACATTCTATCGGCGATAACGATGATGGAAAATGCAAAAATGTATAGGACTGACATAAGCTATCGAAAAGCTTATGTCAATCCTGGTGAAAGTCGTTGTAGAAATACGCTTTCGAAGCGATTGTCACTTGTCTTGGCCCTCAGATCGGCTGAATATCAATGTTTTACAGTAGGTACATGAAGCGACTGTCATTCTGTCATTCATCTACGCAAAGAGAATTAAACCAGTCATTGGATCTAGGCATAAACCTAGCTCTAGATTATTAACTAGACATTTCACTAACATAAACCTGTCTGAAACATCTGTTTATTCTTTACAAACAAAACATTCGCGTTTTTGAAACTCCAAAACTCAGCTCCGTGACAGTTTACCTGTTAACTTTGACAATATGATATAGAAAGGCGGCGATCGATTAAAAAAAAACGTCGGCCATTTTGAAAAAAAACTTCAAATTTTATATTTCCGTGTTTTTGGAGGCTTGTGGTAGGTGGGAATGCTTTGTGTAGTGTGGGTTCGATCCCAGTCGATGTAAAGTTGATTTTATTGAGTTTGAGCACAATCATTTATCATTTCCAAAGAACATTTGAAAATGCGGTTTTTAGCTGATGTTAATAAAAGTTGGTCTTAAATTGCGTAGTCGGATTCCTGTACTGTGTGAGGCCATTATGATTATTAGGACAATTGCCTTGCTTATTACCACAAAACCATTGTTTAACAGTTGTTCAGCCTAAACACCTTTTAAACATGACATTTCTGTATGAACTTTGACATAAAACTGACATTTTAACACGTGTTGAACAAGAAGTGTCAAGTTTTTGTGGTAAGGCCCATAATTTTTTTACTGTACTATCTAAACTAACTAATATTATAAACGCGAAAGTTTGTAAGTATGGATGGATGGATGGATATTTGTAACTCTTTCACGCAAAAACTACTGAACCGATTTGGATGAAATTTGGCACACAGATAGTTTATAACCTGGATAACACATACGATACTTTTTATCCTGATATTCCTACGGGATCGAGACATATGCGGGTGAAACCGCGGGGCCCTACTAGTCATAGATAAAATTATCTTGTTGCTAAAGTCTTCTTCAGATAATCTATCAAGCTTGAACCACGTCATTATCATCATCTGCCTAGCCTTTTCCTAATTATGGTGGGGTATGCAGCTGAATACCGAAGGTTTACATGGAGCGACAGCCTATCTGACCTCCACAGCCCAGTTACTGGGTAACACGATACTCCTTTCCTTGGTTAGACTGGGTGACTGTTGTATTGATTCGACGTAGTGCATCATTATCAAATTCAAATTCTTTATTGCGAACTAAGTGTATAGAATTTTGAAGATGTTAACAAATAGGCAGGTTCTTAGAACTTACTTGCCTGTTAAGGCATTGCAATTTAAGTGGTCATAAAATATAAAAATTAAAAAAATATCAAACCTACATTCATTACTATTGTGCTTATAGAATGTGAATAGCAAACTTTACTGCTCACTGGGACGCAACTCGTAGCTAACGCTTTTATGGCAGGCGCTAACAGAGAGAAATTTTCCACCTCAATCTGCCTAGCCTTTTCCCAACTATGTTGGAGTCGGCGTCCAGTGTAACCGGATGTAGTTGAATATAAGTATATTACATGGAGCGACTGCCTATCTGACCTCCACAACTCAGTAACTGGGTAATACGATACCCCTTGGTAAGACTGGTTGTCAGACTTTCGGGCTTAATATTGCACTAATAATAAAACTAGCAGCGCCTCGCGGTTTCACCCGCATAAGTCTCGATCTCGTGAGAATAACGGGATAAGAAGTATCCTATGTTAATGCAGGTTATAAACAAATAAACGTTATTCTTTCTTTTCTTTCTTTCAAAACAGCTATCTGTGCATCAAAATAAATTCAGTAGTTTTTGCGTGAAAGAGTAACAAACTTCCAGCCAGCCATCCTCACAAACTTTCGCGTTTATAATATTAGTAGGATATTATATTGCATGCTTACTGTAACTAGAATATTTTAACATAGTAATTAAAACAGTGGTTCCCAAACTAGGCAGCGCCTGTATCTTGGTGGCCTGAGATGCGTTATCTTGCATTTTAAGTCGAGACAAATACCTGTAATTTGCGTTACCGGAAAATTATTTTCAGGATGTTTGAAAATGGACAGCGGCCGTAGACAAAGTGACATTCTATCAGCGATAACATTGATGGAAAAGGCAAAAATATATAGGACTGACATAAGCTATCGAAAAGCTTATGTCAATCCTGTTGAAAGTCGTTGTAGAAATACGAAACGCTTTCGAAGCGATTGTCACTTGTCTAGCCCCTCAATTCGTAATAATTAGCGAACTATCAAGCTAAGATAAAAATAAATTGAACAAAATAAAATAAATGAATCGCTCAATTGACAAGCGGTTTTTATTGCAAGTGGTCATCAAATGGTTGGTCGTAATGTGGTGGAGATGAAAATTCCAAGACTCTTCTATATTTACGAGTAGAGTCATCTTTCGTTACATAATCTTCATTCGCTTTATTGTTGATTATTTTTCGTTTTACCTCTTCTTTAGTAAGTTTCATAAGGTTATCATTAACTGTTGTATCAACACCGTCATTATTCTTTGCCATTGGTAGTGGTTCGAAAGAACCACGAACTCGTATATTTACTGATGGTACTGCATCGTCTGCATCAGTACTACCTTTATATTTGTTGTTTGTTTTTGTTCGTTCTGTTGCTTTCGTAGATTTACTTCTTGAGACCATTTTCTGTTCTTTCAATTTATGTGCATTATTTTTGAGTATTTCTTTATTAGGTTCTAAATCTGGTTCATCTTCTTGCACATAATTCGTTTTTGTAACATCTCTTTTAGTTTTTCTCACTTTATATTTAGTTTTATCTGCCTGAGCTCTTGATTCATACTCATAACTTTCTCTTACACTGACATGTTTTGTTTTTTTAATCTTTTTGCTTTTATTTTCATCTTTATGGTTTTTACCTTCTTCCGAATACTCATCTGTAGAATTGTTTGCTTTATCTCCATTAGTTAATATGTTCTTCCTACTATTTTGATTATCTGCATCAATTTTTTTTAATTGGTTTACTTTATTACGGAGATTCCTCATTCTTCTAATGTAAAGCTTCAACCCATGATGCCCAGTAGTAAGTCTGTTTCTCCTTGCTACTGACTTTTGTCTTTTTCTTTCATCTCTGTCAAATACTTCAATAGAAAGCTCTTCCCCAGGAATGGGAGGTGGTATGCTCCTCCTGAGGTCTCCGTCGCTCATCAATCTGAAATATTAATGATTAAAATTTTTGAAAAGTGATCGCTAAATGTCAAACAAAAATTAATGTTGACAATACATATATCAAGGTATACATTTCCAGTATAAACTGACCTCACACCCATATAGACTTTCGTTACAACGAAATGCCAGCTTATGCTAGAAATGTATAACTTCGCTAGCTGACATATATGGCTAATAATTAAATGTATGTTTTACGTTGCGTAATGTAAATGATTTTGCATACTTTTGTATAGAATCATTTTTTTCTAACCGAACAGACAGCTGTGCTGCTGGGGAGTTTGTTGCGCCACTTCTTCTTCCCAGCTAAAGCACTAGGAAGTGGTGAAGGGTGGTTCTTATGTAATTTTGACGTTCGAAAAGTGCTGATTCTCAGCCTAGTTTGAATAAATGACTTTTGATTTGATTTGATTTTACTTCATATGTCATGCGTACCCTAACTCAGGCGCGTTGGTTGGTTGTACAGTTGGTAGCCTGCCTGTTGAGTCCTCTACCAACATTCTTTGTACCAGCTCGCTCTTCGCAGATTTATAAATTATTTCTGGTTTCTCCGTATTCATATAAGATATCTCTTCCGTGTACAGGGTTGCATATGGCTGTGAGTAAAATTGACGCTGCCGTTCCTGAGATAACTCTATAGAGTTTCCTTCTATTGTCTCATCAAATGATTCATCTGTACTTAGATGTGTTATTTGTAGTTGTTGACTGTTACTCTTTTCTTTAGAAGTATCATGTTTTGTTGCTTCTTCTTTATGTGTTTCATCACTTGCCTTTAATTTAAAGACATTTTTGTTGTCGGCAAATAATTTTGGATCTATTATTAAAGATAGTTCGGGTTTTTTATATTCCATGGCGATATTATATCCAGAGATCTTTACAGTATTCTGTGATTCTCTGGCTGCAGGTTTGTAGGGAAATAAATTAGTATTCCGACTTGATGATGGAGTCTCTTTGGTTTTTTTCAAAAATGTTGCAATTTCTTTTTTCAATTCTCGTCTGACATTAATGTTAAGATCTGTGTAATGATTAAAAACAATAGCCCTGACGCCATTTCTAATTATTTTGACCAAATATTTCTTAGGCCTTTCTGATGTTGAGTTGCCATAAGCCTTCAGATCCGATAAGACTTTTCGAAACTTTTCTTTGGCATCCTCTCTATACAAAGAATTGATATACTCCAGCAATTCTTTAACGTTTTTGTCGTATGTTCCATGTCTTATTCTAGTCACCACTTCATTTATATCTGCTTTCAAAACAGGAACTGATTTCTTCTTAATCAAATCTAATTTTTTCGCCATTAGACTCCTAAATTCATAATTCTCAGTCAATTCGTAAAATTTGCAGCCTCTGTAATGATATTTTCTGATTTCTTCGTCTAGTATGTCGAAGAAATCTGCAAATGCGGTGTTTTCATAAGTGTTGAGTATGTTAGCGAGTCCCTGAATGAAATCCGTGAAGGTTTCAACTCTCGGCGCTCTGAAGTCAGGTCGAGGTAACTTGTTTTCATTAATAACTTTTTCATTTGTTGCTACAGCGACTTTTTTTGCGTTTTCTCCTACATTTAATTCTAGATCTACTTTCAGTTCTAGATCAGTGCCTCCATTATGTTTCAGTTTGATGTGTGGGCTTGAGTTTGTGTAAGCTGAAACATAATTAAGAATGCCACATTAAAAATAGGTAAGTATTGATCTGAACTTCAAAACGAATAAAAATTATAAATAGGTATAATTGTTTGTAAGAGGTAATCTCTGGAAGTACTGATCCGATTACAAAAATCTTTCCATGATAGAAAGCTACACTATTTCCTGGTGCCATAGGATATGTGGCGGCATCTTCATCACCACATGCGAACTACGCATCAAAGACCTGACGTCACACGAAATTCTGTATCGCGCAATTAGAGTTTACTACGTGATCAACATATATCTCTGAGTGAGTTCACAAGGAATGCTTTATTTGTAATAAGTTACAAAATTTTATAGGATAAGGGTAAGACAAGTACACTATCGCAATAGGTTACCCTGTAATGATAGGTGTAAGTTGGAAATAAAATAAATAAATAAAATATACAAGATTCCAACATCAATCGTTGGGCAGTTGCCCGCCTGGTCGGAGGATCCTCCCTTTTCTATGGTGGATGAGTGAACTTTACACCCTGTTCCTCATACCTCTAAAGATATGTTTAGGATGTGTTTCTGTATGTTGTTTCGTAAGGTGACTTCCACGCGGTTGGAAATTACGGACAGAACTTGCAACTTGTTAAACCTATGGGATGTTATTTTTCTTACGTCTCCTTCAATATTAAAGCAAGTTGGACACTATTTTACCACCCCGTTGGATATAATTAAACAAATTAATGATACTTCAAAGTTGTTGGGATTTAAAATAAACAATTTAAATTCGCTATGATAACATTTTTTAAATGAAAGTCAAAGTCAAAGTCAAATAATTCATTTCAAATAGGCACTTTTGAACATCAAAAAAAAACAAAGAAATAGAACTGATTCTAGTCGCCCCTGCCAAGAGGTAGTTTTCGTATGGAGAAGAATGGGCAAGAAACTCCACCGTTACTCTTTTAAAAAATGTTTTACAATATTTTGTATACATCAATTACATTATTATATATTATCTGTGAACGCAAAATAACTACCAAATATCCTGAACAGCAGAAAACAAGTGCACACTTTCATTTTAATATAAAGTTACTAACATTTTTATGGAATCATAAAACTTTGTATACATTGCACATTCAATTATTTTTATTTCTAACTTGCTGTTGCACGCTGTGCGGACCACAAATCCTTTTCTAAATTAAAAGTAGCCTAAGTTACTCCTTATAACATCAGCTATCTGCCAGTGAAAATTGCGTCAAAATCGGCCCAGCGGTTTCGGAGATTAGCCAGACAAACGCAATTTTAATTTTTTTTTCTGTCTGAAAGATAGGTGTTTTTTTTTAAATTGTTATTTTGTTATAAGAACCGTATATAGTTTCATATATGAGGTTTCGTATTACCCACTTATTGAGAGGTAGCTCCATGTCAAATGCAGTTAAGTGCAATTTCCTGACATACAGGTTTTATAAAAAAAACTTAGTTTAGGCACCAGTCTTCCACAAATTAATTATAAATTTGTGTCTGTAGACTATTTAATTACTTTCTCTGTAATTTTGATAATAAAATAAATAAAAATAAATACTGGTATTCAGCTGCATCCGGTTTGACTGGGGCAGCAGACCTCAACATAGTTGGGAAAAGACAGGCAGATTCATATATTAATTATAGTAAAAAGCTGATATTTTGACATTACAAACATACACCTCAATTTTATTTTCATATGAACATTCAATAAAAATATTACCACAGTTTTATTGATAATATAAAAAAACTGAAATAGTAAGTTCTTTTTAAAATAAAGTAATGTTTTTAGAAATTGTAACAAACCCAATATTTTTAAACGTATTTTAGATCTTGCGAGTTATTGGTCAAGATCTTTTATTTAAAAAATGTAATCGTTCTTTACGGTTTAAATTGTGGATCGAGTCGATCAAGTTATGGCTTCTTAGTCCTTTCATAGGCTGCACTGTGCAATTACTATCGACATAAAGACTTTAAAAAAAAACGAGTGTGTAGAAATATGAACACGTGGTGCCAGAACTTTTATTTCTAACCTTTAAAAAGTAAACAATGTAATATACATCATTACAGAAACGAGAAAAAATGTGAGCTTTTTTAAAAAAATGTGTGGCAGCATGGCATGTCGGCTATACTGAAATCGGGATTAAAATCAAAGTAATAAAACACTATGCTAATATTTTTATTCAGTTTCTATTTAAATTACTATTTATTTAATTGTGATGAACATGAGACAAATGGTACGTTTTATTTTTTATTGCTTTCATTACATTTAGAATAGAATAGAATTATCTTTATTCAACTATCATTACTCAAAAATGGTTAGTAAGACTTACAAAATATGTAAGTAAGAACTGACACTTCACAAAAACAAAAACAAACAAATACATAGTAGTGGAGCACCGTTGTGGCAACCCATGTGAGATGGCACAACCTTGACCCACGAAAACACAGTCTGGGCGAATCGAATTCATGCTTAGTATACTGTTGGAGCTGCTCCACACCCTGCGCACCATGGATCACCTTTTGCGAATTTAACTCTCAATCAATCTGCTCAGTATTTTCCAAACTATATTGGGGTTGGCTTCCAGTCTAACCGGATGCAGCTGAATATTTCACATGGAGCTACTGCCTATTTGACCTCCACAGCCCAGTAACTGGGTAATACGATACCCCTTGGTAAGACTGGTTGTCTGACTTTCGGGCGACCCGTAACGAATACACACTACATGACACACACACATTACATTACATTTCATTCATTACACATCACTTACATTACATTTAATTTTCATCATTATTATAAAACAAAGTCCTCCGCCTGTCTGTTCGCGATAACCTCAAAAACTACTGCACCGATTTTCATGCTGTTTTCACCAATGGATAGAGTGGTTCCCCAGGAAAATTTTGGTATATAATAACCGACATCCACGTGGGCGAAGCCGCGGGCATCAGTCATAAAAAAAAACAGATTTCCTTGGATGGAAGGACCAATTGAAATGACAGATGACAGTTGAATTCTATTCTATCCTTCTCAAATTCAACATGATTTTTTACCTTTTACTTCCAGCAAAATTCAACGAATCCCTAATAATAGATAAGCATCATAAAAACATTCTAAAAGTAAACTCCTTTCTTAAAAATGTGCAGAATAAAATACACGAAAAATCAGTGGAAGGTGACTACAAAAACAAACCAACAGAAGACGAGAAGTTTGTTTACGACAACATCACCAATTGGCGGAGGAACAAAGCTCTGGGAAAAGACCAAACAGACCAGAATCTAAAGGCCCGTAACAAAAATCCAGCTGAATTTCATCCCTCTCCACAATATAAGCCTCTTGTTGGTCGTCCAGCTGTAATTCAATGGTTACCACCTGTCCTCCCAGGTTTCAAACTACCACTATCTCCCCCATTACAGAATCCAATGGCGTTATTCCCGTTAAAAAACCCTGGACAAAGACCTGAGCTCTATCCTGGATACCTATTAAGACCGATGCATTCGAGGTATCCTGGACTGCCTCCTAGGTTTCATAGATACCAAAATATTTATCTAAGACCAGCTGCTCCTTATTTACCAAGTCCTTCGTATACACCAGGTCCTGATAGATCTAAAATACCACCGTTTCTTTATGCAGTGAATCATTATCTTCAAAAAAATCTTCTTCGTCCCAATATTTCTCCAGTAATTTCCGATCCAGCTGTAAGTTTGAAGACACCTCCGTCAGTTACCATTCTTTCTTCAACTAAAGCGACGACAACAATTGGTTACAACGCAAAGATCTGGCTGGAAGAGATCGCTCCGTATACACCTGTCAATGAAAAGACAAAGAAACCCTCAGAAGACCAGTCACCACCCGATCACAGCAAAGATACCACAGCGTCTATTGCTGACGGAATTTCTAAGACAAAAGACTATTGGTTCTCAACTGAGACAGCCAATACGGGACAGCTCTTCAATGAGGATGACCATGGATTTCTTACTGTGACTCTTCCAGAGCAAGTTGGGATATCACATCAAATACCGGACGACCCTAATAAGTACTGGATGTCGTCTATTGCTGACGGATTTTCTAAGACAAATGACTATTGGTTCTCAACTGAGACAGCCAATACGGGACAGCTCTTCAATGAGGATGACCATGGATTTCTTACTGTGACTCTTCCAGAGCAAGTTGGGATATCAGATCAAATACCGGACGACCCTAATAAGAACTGGATGTCAACTACAGCTGGAGATGTGCTGCATGGAAGTTTGTATCTTTAATACGTCATTTTCATCTTCCATTTCGTACCTCAATTTATTTCAGTATGTCTTCTTATTCCATGTCCATTGGCCGCCATCTCATTATGTATTACAGTTGTTGTAGCATTCACGAATGTAGGATAACAAAGTCAAATAATTTATTTCAAGTAGGCACATTAAAGGTACTGTTGAACGTCAAAAACAAAGAAATAGAACTGATTCTAGTTGCTCCTTCCAAAAGGTAGTTTTCGTATGGAGAAGAATGGACAAGAAACTCCACCGTTACTCTTTAAAAAATGTTTTACAATATTTTGTATTCATCAACTATATAATTAGCAGAAATGACCACTATTTTTTTTTTTAACTTAGCCAGAACTTATGTTTTTCGCTTAAATCTAAGTGGCATATTACGTTTTTAAAACATTAGTGTTCATGGTTGTTATATAAATTAAGAAAATGTTAGTATGAAAAATGCAACTTCTTTAAAATTCCCCATACAAAACGCTGATTTCATAGGTGGGGGACCTAATAAATAAATAAATTCCAGAAATCACGGTACAAAAACCTTCACCATCGTCGTCGAAGCAGCGTTACCTCGACTTGATGGAGCAACTCAATGAAGGCTACATGATGGTGTTCATTATAGAGCTGTGCAGAATGATCGCCTTGAAGGACAGGCAGGAGGTCCGACAGGTTCTGTCCCATACGGAGACAATCTACAATAGGTAAGTGTAAATAATAAAGATTTCTTAACAAGCAATGGAGCCCTGCATACTAGATGGTAAAATATCGGATCTTGGGAGGCATACCACGCTGTGCTACATGATGCTCAAGTAGCAGATGTTGGAGAATTTTTTTTTTTTACAAAATAAAAAATAACCGATTTCCAAAAAAACAACAAATGAGAAAAATTACTTTAATTTCGGAAGTCGGGTGTCTTTGCTTTTCAATTTTCGTTTTTTGCCACCGACTTTCGAAATAAAAGTTATTTTTCACTTATTTTGTTTGTAAGTCGGTTGTTTTTTTGTAAATTGATTTAATTTTCACTTTTTAGTTGTGGTACTTACCCCACACAAATTCGAATACCACTGCCTGTTATGTAAATTGACGGAGTCAAATAAAATATCGTCTACATAGACTAAGTGGGAAAAATACGTAATTATTGAAGCTAACTCAAAAACTACGCAAGCAATGTTAATAAAATTTGTATGGGATCATGGGCATAACCTACCAAACAAAAAACAATCATCAAAATCGATTCATAATTGGCCGAGTAATCGCGTAAAATACACAAAAAAAAAAACATACTGATGAATTGAGAAACTCCTCCTCTCTGAAGAAGTCGGTTAAAAACAGCTAAAATGGGGGCGGGCTGGACTGAGGGAGGTCGTCATCTAGTTCAACCGCGGCGAACGTGGTGCCTGCATGTCTTAGAACCAAACATTCCAAGACTTAAGAGGAAATAAGGTCGGTTCCCTCTCCATACAAACGCTCTCGCCTGTTTTCTCTCTGGTTTATGACCTTAGAGCAATGATTTTTTACAGTAAAATAAATATCAACTAGTTCTATGCCCCTATGTTTTCAGTTTTGATGATACATTATCTGTTGAAGCACTAGAACCCTCAGAAAATGCTCAAAATTGCCTGTTTAGACCGCTGTCATCAGAGGCCTATTGTACAAATTTGACAACTATAAATGAAAAAGAAAAACATAGGGGCACAGTAAATTATCTTTAAAATAAATTTATAATATCTTTCAATTTGGTTCAATATTGGAGAAGGAAATAGACGAGAGCCAAACCTCGAATAATGACTTTTTGTATGGAGAAATGATCGATCATATTTCCTCTTAATAGCAGAATCAATGCAGAGTTGATTTGTTGATTGATTTTCTCCTCCATCAATGTATTTTTATCTTTTTTGACTTGGTGTATTTTGTTTGTTTATATACCATGTCGCCCATGGGCAAGTGCCCGCCGTTATTTTTTTGAATATTCATGAAACGTTATCGAAAATTAACTTTCAAATTTTTAAAATCAATTTATAATATCTTTCAATTTGGTTCAATATTGGAGAAGGAAATAGACGAGAGCTAAACCTCGAATAATGACTTTTTGTATGGAGAAATGATCGATCCTATTTCCTCTTAATAGCAGAATCAATGCACAGTTGATTTGTTGGTTGATTTCCTCCATCAATGTATTTTTATCTCTTTTGACTTGGTGAATTTTGTTTGTTTATATACAATATCGCCCATGGGCATCTGCCCGCCCGTATTTTTCTGAATATTCATGATTTTGATTCGAAAATTAACTTTAAAAGTGGGTTTATCTTTAATATTTCTCGTGTTATTATTTTTTGAGTAGCGTTGTGACCTTGTCTTACCGTTTTTGCCATATCTCCGGTGTTATTGGCTTGATTTAGATTTTGTTTATTATTTATAGAAGCTTATGAGTTATTTTATTGGATTAACTAACATTTTTTATTAAAATTTATCGACAATGAAAAAAAAAGGAGGTGAAGAAATTTTTTTCCTAAAAAAATTCAGTATTTATTTAAAAAAAAACAATGTCAAAAAGTAAAAGATCAAGGCATCTCGCACTATACCCGCGCAGTGGATTACGGCCCACTCCCTCTCACAGAGAGAATGCCTGAGTCCCAGCAGTGGGAACATTATAAATAGGCTGATTCTGTTTATGTAATGTTTTTTCTTACAGTTTATGGAACAGTGGCCGCCTCGCTTGGATCGGAGACCCGCTTGAAACTGTCATTTGGAAGCTGTCAATAATAATGTCAGGAAGAGATATTGATCTCGTTCGAAGTAAGGCCATCAACATCGTCGTTCAGCCAGGAGACGTCCACTGCTGGGCACATAGGCCTCCCCAAGGCTTCCCCATATCGAACTTCGGTCGTCAGTCATAGCCTATAAAACTCCGGTCTCCGCACACGGGCCACAGGCCACAACCACAAAACGCCGCTACCGGCATTCTGTAGTATTCATACATTTTATATGGACTCGCCGCAGACTGGCCACACGCGACAGTCATAAACGCCGCGGCTTTTACTACAGGAAATATGCCGGTGGCGGCGTTTTGTGGTTGTTGCCGGTAGCCCGTGTTCAGAGACCCTAAAAGTCAAAGACAAATAATTTATTTCAAATAGGCACATAAAAGGCACTTTTGAAAGTCAACATTTTGATTCTAGTCACCCTTTCCAAAAGGTAGTTTTCGTATGGAGAAGAATGGGCAAGAAACTCCACCATTACTCTTTCAAGAATGAATGGAGCAATTTATTAATATACCTACATAAAGCATGGTTATACTTATATCGAAACTACAGTATGTTGACTAACAAAGGGCGTTCCCGTTAACCTGCAATAGTATAGCGTGTATAAAAGCTAAAAAAAATATTTACATTAAAAAAAAAAAAAAAACTTTATTTGTGTCGTGAAATTTTCACAAAACGATTAAATTCAAACGTAAAAGAAACACTCTGTACACGCACACTTGTATTTCAACGAAGAAAAACAAGTGTGACAAGTGGGCGTGTACAGAGAGTTTATTTTCCGTAACAATTTAATATTTTTTGTGAATATTTTACTATACAAACCAAAAAAAAACATTTTTTTTTTAATGGTAATATTTTTTTTAGCTTGTATACACGCTATACTATTGCAGGTTAACGGGAACGCCCTTTGTTAGTTAACATACTGTATAATATCCTTAAATAATTTATAAAATTCCAACTGCCATTAACAATTGACAAGTATTGATGACAGATGGCGATCATTTTAATATTGTTGATGTGATTGTGCTACGTAATAATATTATGCTGATCAATTAATTTATACGTGACTCTATTTATACGTGAATAAATGAATTTGAATTTGAATTTGAATTAATAAATTATAGATTATTGTAAGGGGAATCTTGTTACACAGTAACTGGGTTATGGAGGCCAGGGGGTAAAACGGTCACATTAGCAATTCCTCTAAAAACAATTCATTTCCTGAATTCCCAGCTGTCATTAGAGATTCCTGTATTTTGACACAAAAGCAATTCTTATTTTGTGGACCATTTTACGAATCTCCATAAAAAACTGTCAAACAGATGAATTATTTCGTAATATGAATTACACGCAGATCATTATGAATAGGGAATATGTATGTATTTTTTTAAATATTTTTATTCGATAGTTTACATCGTCAAATAATAGTAAAAAAAAATTCGACGGAAAAAAGGCAATTTAAAGTACTCAAGATTTTTTTTTTTAATATACAACCGATCCGGGCTGTTTAAACGCCCTCCATTTGGCGTACTTGATGTGGTGACGTCACAGTCCGTGAAAACAAACAAGCAACTGTCAAGTCCATTGACTTGACACTAGTTGATTGACTTGACATTGACATTTTGATTGTTATCCCGGATTGTTACGTCACATCCGCTCTTAGCTTTTCAAGTATTTGAATTACCTACAGTTATTTGGGAAAAAAATTTATTCAAAAATATGATGGTGGCATAATTCTGAAGTAATATAGTTTATAAAAAAAAATATTTGACCCATATTTGAATCACATGCATATTCCCTATTGTCAGTTTGTGACATTTTACGTTGATTCAAAATATTTTCCTATTATGATTCTGCCAAAGTGGCCATTTTAGAGCAGCCGATAGGCAGTCGCTTCATGTAAAACAATGTTATTCAGCTGCATCCAGTTAGACTGGAAGCTGACCCCGACTTACTTGGGAAAAGTCTAGACAGATGATGATGATTGATTATTTTTAATATTAAAATGCTTCTCTCCACCAGCTTACGCATCAATGATGTTCCACATGTTGCTACAAAGGAAGCAGTCGCTGTCTGCTGAGGTGAACTCCATCATTGATGAGACTGACTTATTCTATGACGATGATGAAGGAGACGGGCTTTTAAAATCCTTGAAGCAATTTGAAGAGTACCCTAAAAGTGAGTGGAACGTTGTATAAAAAAAAAACATGCGGGCAGTCTTTGGGGAGCTGCCGATAGAAATGAAAACTAAGCAACAATTGCGTAACCTCAACGTAATTCAAACGGTATACGGTAGATGGCGCTAAAAACATTTCTCCGATGGTGACGATGACGCGAGTTCCATGATTTTTGTTCACCCAAAAAGTTCTCAACGCGCTTAAAGAAGTTAGTAAGTAACTTCAAAAATAGAAAAAACGAAGTTTATAGATATGAAATCTAGCTAGATCGATTTTCCCCCGTAAACCCCTGTAATGCAACGTTCATCGAAATCGTTAGAGCCGGTTTCGAGAACGTGATTACAAATGTATACCTATATGCAACGTGTTTTAGTCATTAGACTTAAATATAAAATTAAATGACCGACACGACCGAACAACAAAAAAAAAACGTTATTTTCATTAAAAGATTTTAAAAAGTTTCTATCCGAAACCGTGCTCGCTAGCGAAACAGCTGACTGTCTGAGAGAGGGTTGCGCTCGCGGTCGGTCAGGTCACCTCCCGCGCCCCCCAGACGCAAGTTCGTTGCCCGCATAGGTGAAAGGGTGAAATACACTAGTGGTAAAAAGAAATTAAAGAAAAACGTTCTTGATATATAAATGACACCAAACCACTGGTTTCAAGGATAACGGTGCGTCAGGGTAAAACAATGTTGCTCACAAAAGTATAGGATTTAATTTGTACTAAATCTCTGATTTCAGCTACCAAAAACGGTTTTTGGCTCTGCGACGGCCTCATAGAAAGCTTTCTACTGCCGTTTCGGCGCCTGACGGGCACTCGCCGCCGCCAGCGACTGGTCGACTCGATTAACAAACTCTTAAAACAACGCTTCCCTCTACTAATGAGAGGACACCATAGAGGAGCTCTTGCTGGTAAAGTATCATCATTTCCTCCAAAGCCATAGTTTAAATAAGCAACAGTAATAAGACTTCATCGTTGAGCGAGCTCGTGGCTACGTAATAACAGCCGCACGGGTCGATCCATCAAGTTAAGCTACGCTTGCCAGGGTTGGTCCGTGGATGGGTGACCATCTTTACATACCGAGACTCCTCCGTGCCTCGGAAAGCACGTTAAGCCGTTGGTCCCGGCTGTCATTTGTGGATCTTTGACAGTTGTTACGGGTCGTCAGAAGCCCGAAAGTCTGACAACCAGTCTTACCAAGGGGTATCGTATTACCCAGTTACTGGGTTGTGGAGGTCAGATAGGCAGTCGCTCCATGTAAAATACTGGTATTCAGCTGCATCCGGTTAGACTGGAAGCCGACCCCAACATAGTTGGGAAAAGGCAAGCAGATTGATTGATTGAGTCATAAACGTTTATCTTTTATTTTCACAGGAAGCCCTAAGAATGAATCGCAACCAAAAAAACGAAAGAGAAAACGACATCATCTTCCTTACAAAAAGAAACGGAAGCGAAAGAGACAGCATATACCAGAGTATCACAATGAAAATATATATAGAAAACAATTCAGCGACGATACAGACTATATGAACCTATTTTTGAGTACTAGGACACCAGTAACAAGTGACCGGCCGAGGTTCAGAACTAGAAAAAGCTATAGAAAAATCTTCTAGGCTGAAGTACGGAGCTGTGGGTCTGTTTTTTTCTCTACCAACCAGAAATAGAAAGCCAAGCTGCCAAAGTCACAGTCAAATAATTTATTTCAAATAGGCACATTAAGGGCACTTTTGAACGTTTAAACAAAGAAATAGAACAGATTTTAGTTGCCCCTTACAAAAGGTAGTTTTCGTATGCAGAAGAATGGGCAAGAAACTCCACCGTTACTTTTTTTAAAAATGTTTTACAATATTTTGTATACATCAATTACATAATTATATGTGAAGACGATGCACCTAGAATAAGATTACTGTACCACAATAGGTAAAAAGAATTAAAAAATGGAGCAATGACAAATAAATTAATTGATAGATACATGGTGCTCACATATTTACAAACATTTTAAAACTAAACGATATCACAATATTTCTAACATTCTACCAAGAGCAACACTACTTCAAGGGAAACTTAATTCCTTTGACAGGAAGAATGATAAAAGTACTAAAATGAACCAAAATAGGTCCACTGTTGGTCCTGTGTAGCTCGCATCCAGCAGATGCTATAGTCACCGGAGCCCAAAACGGCCGCTTTGGCAGAATCATAATAGGATACTATTATGAATTATCGTCAAATGTCAAAAACTGACAATTCATTATTATCTGCGTGCAATTCATAATACGCAAGTTCATCTGTTTGACAGTTTTGTGTGGAGATTCGTAAAATGGACAAAAAATAATGAATTGCTTTATTGAAGTTTAATGTTAAATTAAAATTATTTAATCAAAATTACGGTTATTTCAGTAGTTACGTCATTTTCATGCAGCAATATTTACACCAAATATGATTCGAATAATTTACACAAAGTAAAGCGCCTGTCAGGGTTCGAACCTACGACCTACAACTCGTAAGTCGTGGCCGTTACCACTTGACCACCACTGCTCTTGTAAATTATTTCATCACCACTGCTCTCAAAACGGTGAAGGAAAACATCGTGAGGAAACCGGCATGTCCTAGAACCAAAAATTCGAAGACATGTGACATCTACCAACCCACACTGGGCTCGCGTTGTGGATTACGGCCCGCTCCCTTTAAATAGGTACCGTCTTACCATATGATAGAAAGGTTTAAGAAATCTAAGGCAAAGAAGTCAGATTTCAGACTGAAATAAACAGCTGAGTTCCTTCGAAAGATGACTGAAGGTTCAAGCTACAGTGATGAAGTGACGATAAACTTTAATGACGAACTCAAACTCAAACTCAAAGCATTTATTTCAATTAAACCATTTACAGATACCGACTTTTGAATTGTCAAGGAGTCGGTCAGTCAGAAATATGAAGCTAGTTGCCCATTCCAAAGCGTAGTAGGTTCCTATGGTGAAGAACGGGCAAGAAACTCCACGGACACTCTTTTAAATCAGAATATTGTTACAATATACAGGGTGTTAGGGTAAACACCGTTATCCTTGCAACCAGTGGTTTGGTTTCATTTATAAAACGTAAAATCAATGGAAAATTACAACTTTTTTTTAATTTTTTTTAGATCTAAATTTTACCACAAGAGACGCAAGTTCAATATAGAATATAGAATATATTTATTTGCATTTAAACATGGTACAATAATGGTCTTAATATTATGGTTATGATCTACATGTCTCGCCATGGAATGGCATACATACGTTCCTTGCCCTATGCGCTAGGGCAACGAACTTGCGTCTCAACACGGGCGGGGGGTACGGGATGTGACCTGACCGGCAGCGAGCGCGATCCCTCCCTTAGTCAGTCAGCTGTTTCTAGCGAAACAGCTGACTGGCAGCTGGCAAACACGGTGTCAGATAGAAACTTTTTAAAATCTTTTAATGAAAATAACGTTTTTTTTTTGTTGTGTTCGGTCATTTATTTTTATATTAAAGTCAACTACCCATGGTTTGAATGACAAGAGTGTTTACCCTTACATCCTGTACTATCGCGGTCTAAAAATGTTTATCAGTTTTCAAACTAGCTTCTTTACCACACTGTGTGCAGTAAAGTCTAAAATGCAATATCTGCTTCTTATTACTTTTATTTCTTAATTTTAAAGTTGACACTTTACCATAATGACATAAAATGCTATACCTCCTTCGTATTACTTTTATATTTCTTAATTTTAAAGTTGACACCTGTTGACATATTACCGTAACCATAATGACATTTTAACAAAGAAAATAGGTTTGAATTTTAGTAAATATAGATTGATAGAAATAAAATGGCTAGTATAACCCCGCAACAAAGGGCTGAAATATTATTTCTCCACGAAGATGGCTTGAATATTAGTGCGATATCACGAGAGCTCAATATATCTCGATTCACCGTGAGATTTTGGATTCGGCGTCATGGCGAAGAAGGGCAAAATAATAACAGATCATAGAAGCAATTCAGGACGACGGGCGATACTAACCACCGCGCAAATAACTGATATGGTTCAACATTACGAAGAGCGCGGCTTCACACCAACTAGTCATTTTGCTGCTTTGTATGATGTGGGTCCTCGGACGATTCGACGAGCTTTGCACGGAGCAGGGCTACACTACAGACGTCATGCTATAAAAGTGGAACTCAAAGCTCACCACAAAACTGCCTGACTTAATTTTGCGCGACAATATCTTGATTTTGATTGGTCGAATGTTATATCTTGATTATGATTGCTGACGTCGTTAGAAAAAAGGGCTACTGCGAATAATTATGTGTCACTTTTGGAAGAGGTGATGCTGCCTACTGTGCGCGTTGTGTATCCTGCAGCAGAATTCCCACAAATTGATTACGTTCAGGATAATGCACCGATACACAAGGCCCGGGCTACTATGTCGTGGTTCAACATGCACCGTGACATTCGTCTCATTCAATGGCCTGCTCGTTCAGCAGATATGAACCCGATTGAAAATCTGTGGGGCATAATGGTTCAACGCTGGGACTGTCAGAACGAAAGAAACCCTGAAGCTCTTAGATCACATTGTGCACGGGTATGGGATGATATCAGGGGGACAGATTTATGCGCGCGGCTTGTCTCATCTATGAGAGATAGACTACGTGCCGTCATAGCTGCTGATGGAGGCTATACTAGTTATTAAAACTATAAATTATTGATAATTTCCATAAAAAAATAAAAATGTTTACTATATAATTGTCTATTTTTCCATTTTTAATAACAAGTTCGCTTGGTTAAAGAAGATTTGTTTGAGAAAAAATATTAAATGATAAATGATTTATTTCTGTAAGTAGGTTTGTACAAACACTTTTAAACGTCAATCACATTTTTAAAACTAAATCAGGTCGGCGTTTAATATCTGACTACTCTGAGAAGAAAGGCCGAAATCACTATATTGTCATCGACCTTGTGACATAGATGTGTGCATGCAATTATAAACCTTAAGGTAAACATTTTCAGACCGCGACCGTATGTTGACGATATTTTAAGTTACTCCGTTACTGTTATTTACATAGCAGGTAGTGGTATTCGAAATTGTGAGAGGTAGTACCACAACAAAAAAGTTAAAAATAAAAACTTTTTACAACAAAAAACAACTGACTTCCAAAAAAAACAAAGTAAAAATAAATTTAATTTCGGAAGTCGGTGGCAAAAAACGAAAATTGAAAACCAAAGACACCAACTTCCGAAATTAAAGTTATTTTTCACTTTTTACTGTTTGTTTTGGAAGTCGGTTTTTTTTTTTTGTAAAAAGTTTTTTATAAAATAGGTACTTATTTCAATTATTTACCTACCGCAATCACATCATGGTAAATCATCAAATGACTCTCCCGCTCTAGAGGGAGCGGGAGGGCATGTCAGACTGACTAAAACCCACCCGTGTTCAGCCTCAGCAAGGCTTCTTCTTCCATACATCTCTATCAGCCGTCATCTCAGTAATCACCCCCTTTCCAGCCATATCATCTAACGTACAATCCATTCATCTACATATATTAAATTATGTAAGTATCAATACTCCTCACCCTTTCGCTCAGACAACAGGTATCCAACCTCTTCAAATACCGTTTCCCAGTAAATAATTGACCAACCATGCAACACCGGATATCTATTCAATATTTACGACGTCTCTCAAAGCACATGCCGGCAAAATTCTTGTAAACATTACAACAATAAGAATTCTTCAAAGTAAGTGCTACTACAAAACAAATCTTTGTAAGATATCTGAGAATCGGCAAAGTATGAATGGAATAGTTAGGTATGGCAGTATAATCAGCCTATAATGTTCCGACTGCTGGGACACAGGCCTCCTCTATGTGAATGGAATACACAATTGTTATGAGAAAAGATTAGCGATGTCCAATGATATTTCGGTGAGCTAGTGAATGGAATGCTCGATTTACGGCATTTTTTTAAATGATTAACACGTCTGAGGCCCCAGACAAAGTGACATTCTATCAGCGATAACGATGATGGAAAAGGCAAAAATGTATGAGACTGACATGAGCTATCGAAAAGCTAAATGTCAATTCTGTTGAAAGTCGTTGTAGTAATACGAAACGCTTTCGAAGCGATTGTCACTTGTCTAGGCCCTCCGCGTTCTCTAGGAGGTAAGTAGACACTCTATGCGATAACGATGATGGAAATGTCAAAAATCTATTAGATTGACATAAGCTACCGAAAAGCATATTGTCAATCCTGTTGAAAGTTGTAGAAATATAAAAGGGTGTATTACACTATCATATCTATGAAAACTACATTTACTTAATATATCTACATCTATTGTATTTCACTATATGAAATGTACAATTAGGTATTATTATTTTTTTGACTGCAAAGCGTGGGGTCCTGGGTTCGATTCCCGGGTCGGGCAAAGTGTTATTGGATTTTTCCATTAGAAATTTCGTAGTAACAGCCCGGAGTTTGGAAGTTGGCGGTGTGATACCTCCGTGCCTCGGAAAGCACGTTAAGCCGTTGGTCCTACGCCTGATCTCTCTCCGGTCGTGTCGGATTGTCGTCCCATCGGACTATGAGAGTGCGGGAAGAGAGAGTGCACTTGTGTCTGCGCAAACACTTGTGCACTATAATATCTTCCTGCCCCGAAGGCTAGTCTCCGTTGAGATTGGCCGCCGTGGCCGAAAATACGGTCTGGAGGACTATTATTTTTTAGATCAAGTATTTGAAATTAAACTCGTGTTTAGCCGCGCAACTCCTGACCACTGGTTTTTTTTTTAAAAGGCCATTTTTTTAAATCACAAAGATCCTTAGCTTTGTTTAAAAGTAAGTACAATTTCAGTTTTATTTGTCAATAAAATTTTAGTAATATTTTTATTGAATTAGAAATAAAAATATTGGATCTTGAAGTTTTATGTTTTCATAAATAAGTTTGGATTTTTTTATTACAATGAAAGTGTGTACTTGTATCCTGCTCCTCGAGTTATTTGGTAGTTTTATTTTATAGTCTACTAGCTTCCGCCCGCGGCTTCGCCCGCGTTGTATGTCGATAAAAAGTAGCCTATGTCCTTCCTCGGGATATCATCTATCTCTTTGCCAAATTTTATAGAAATCTGTTCAGTGGTTTAGCCGTGAAAAGGTAACAAAAAGACAGACAGACAGAGTTACTTTCGAATTTATAATATTAGTATGGATTTCAAGCCTCCTTTTCACTGAGTTTTCCTCAATAATATTTACTACATTTTATAGCAATTCATCCTCTGTCATAATAAAACCATTACAAATCAATTTTCAGCTTACACAAACTCGATTTCACGGCTTGAAGTCTTCAACCTACCACAAGAGACTGGTCGGGAATATAGTAATGAAGAGTCCTCCGGAGATACTAATACTAACGCAGACAATGGACATAATATTATAACAAAAAGCACTACAGTTCAAGATAAAAACATGAAACTTGCCTTAAGACAGCCGAGAGTTGAGAGCTTCACAGATTTCATTCAAGATACCGTAAAAGTTCTCAACACTTATGAAGATACCGCGTTCGAAGACTTTTTCCACGTTCTAGACAATGAAATCAGAAAATATCATTACAGAGGCTGCAAATTTTCTGAATTGACGCAAAATTCTGATACAAGAGGTTTACTGGCCGGCTCGCTAAAGTTCATTAGAGGAAAACCAGTTTCTTTTACGAGAGCAAACATCAATGCAGTAGCGGACACGATGAGAGATGAAACATACGACAAAAATGTTAAAGAATTGCTGGATTATATCAATTCTTTATACACATTATATACTGAACTGAATTTTCAAAGTGTTTTAAGTGAATTGAAGTATTATAGGAATACAAAATCTGTAAGAACTCACAATAATTTAGTACAGGTCATTAGAGGCGCGGTCCGAGCTGTTTTGTTTAATCCTTACAGTGAACTTGACAGTTCTACTAGAAGAGAATTGAGAGAAAGAATAGAAACATTTTGGAAACAATTCAAAAATAATCCTGCATTAAGCGCTGAAATGAATGACATTACTTACAAAGATCCAGTCATTAAGTCAGTAATTAAAAGCTCCGAAAATATAATGAACAAAGTTAAAAATCCCGAACCTTATTCTAAAAATGATCCACAAGTAAAATCAAAAAACAAAAGACAGAGCATCGTTAGTTCTAGTATAGAGACTTTCGGCGAACAGTTCCAAGGTGATGAAACTGAGAAGTATGAGAGTAGCAATGAATTTGGGAATCATATAACAAATTACAACACAGACGAAGTCTTATCAGGACAGTCTCTCGATAGCAGCTCGAACTCCATCAAAAACTCTCAAGAGCGACACCAAGAGTACAACACAGAACGATACATGACTCTGTACACAGAAGAAATAAATTACAAAACAAAGAGTACGAAAAAAACAGCAATCATTCCTATATCTGCGAGTGTGTTGACAGGAAGACCCAAAGTTAAGACGCGATCGACGACCATGTCCACACCGAGAGAGAGCGATGTATCGTCGGACAGTTCAGAGAAGCTTGAAGTGTTAAGAGCTAATCGTGACACGAATGATACGGAACTAAGTAATTCTAACTCAAGCTATGACACAGAGAGTGGCCTGACGCTAGAATCGAAGCACAATCCGAAAGTAAGAGCAAATTATGACAAGCAACAAAAGCACGGCAAGGGAGATGAATCAAGGTCTAGGAGTAAACAAAAGAACATGGAAATCATTAGCGACGCAGTCATTGATGTTCAGTTAGCTAATACTGAGTTGTTGAGATCTTTGGGGGTGTTTGATCCACATGGGATGGATAAAAAGTAAGGAATTGTTTGGTTCATTCAGAATTCAGCACGAAATTATATGTAGATTTTATGTGTTTGGTACTTTTGCTCCTTAAAGGTAACAAAATTTGGTACTATAAAAGTCCTGAGAACGTTTTAGAACGTGCTAATATTTATGCAATATGGTTGAAAACCAGCGTCAGGCACTTATAGTTGCCTGGCATTTTTTTTTTTTGCTCAATTGTACCTTTTTGGTGCAGCCGTGAGGCACACTCCCCGATAATGTCCTGTATCGCACTTTAAAACTTTTTTTTATTTTTTGTTTCTATATTTTATTTGGTTATCGGCATGTATATTATGTGCCTTTCAGTCTGTGCTGAATAAATTTATTTTCTTTATTTCTTTCTTTCTTTCAATAATCTCTCAGAAACATAAAAATTACCACTAAATCGAATCGAAGGACTATGTTTTGTAAAGCTGCTACATCTGTATACAACAAAACACCATGAAACACCTTACCATATTTCAACTTATTAGTGGTCGGCGCAGCATGTCTACTTCTTCTTTACATCATTATCATCTAATCTCAGTAGTCACATTTACTAGCCACATTTATCTTTACATAATCCATCCATCGTTTCACAAAACCACACACGTTCGTTCTCAAATCTTTCCTCATATCAATTCCTCATTTCTTAGAATAGAATAGAATATATATAGAACAGGGTGTAAGGGTAAACACCGTTGTCACGCAAACCATGGGTAGGTAGTTGACTTAAATATAAAAATAAATGACCGAGTAACAACAAAAAAATACGTTATTTTTATTAAAAGATTTTAAAAAGTTTCTATCCGACACCGTGCTCACAAGCGAAACAGCTGACTGACTGAGGAAGGGGTCGCGCTCGCGGCCCGTCAAGTCACGTCCCACGCCCCCCACCCATGTTGAGACGCAAGTTCGTTGCCCTAGCGCATAGGTGAAAGGGTGAAATACTCCAGAGGTAAAAGGTAATTTAAAAAAAAAAAACGGAATTTTATATTCTATAAATGACACCAAACCACTGGTTTCAAGGATAACGGTGTTTACCCTAACAACCTGTATATGCATAACATGAAACAAAACTTCATTAGTTCCAGATATGATACTACTCTTTTACCGAAGTCTCATAGACTAACTGAATCAGTACTTAGAAAGTCTGCAATACATCCTCGACCTATGCAAACACAAGCAGAGATTAAAATTCAGAAACCGACAGCTCCCACGAAACCTCCTTCAAGATACTCGATAAGAAACAAACCCATGTACAGAACACAATTAAAAGACTTCAGGAAAAATATACCGCTCCCCGTGCCCAACACTGGACACCCAGTTGACCAATTTATGACGGAAAACAATCAAAGTCAGACATATGATAAACATTCTGATAATGATACTATTGGAGCAGAAGATTTCAACACATATGTTATTAAAAGAATAAACGCGATGGAAAACAAATTAAAAGAATTAAAACAAATGACTAATTTCAGTTTCAGAAGTAGAATGGACGATAATAATTCTAATGAGGTTGAAGATAGAAATGGTACTGTTAAGTTGGAGGTAAAAGATAAAGTTGATGTTAAAAGAAAAGACATGAAAGGAAACGTCACTGAGAAGGTTTTGAATGAAGACCATGATTTAAATAATGAACAAGTTAATGATGAACATGAATTCACAACAAAAAATAATACAATGAATACTGAATCTTCCACTAAAAACACCAAATCTGGTAAACAAAACGTTATACAGAAGGATACAGTTAATGCAACAGTTTTTGATAACAAAAATACAACACAAGTCACAAACAGCGTTAGCACAATCAATGTAAATGTCACTAAGAAATTAAACAAAGAAGTTATTAACAGTAATGTCAAAACATCTACTATTAGTTTAGTTGTTGTTACGAATGATACGAAACTTGAAAGCGTTGTGACAACTCCCACGGTTAGTATTACTAGAAAAACAATGGCTTATTCTGAACCGTCATATGACGAGCCACAAGAGGAGAATGGGCCAAAGGACACTGTTCGTAACAACGAATTGGATTCTCAATATTTCGCTCATTTTAATGATGGCATGGATCTTGGAATGTAATATATGAAAAGTATTACTCAACACCATTGTGGCACCAGATATACAGAATAAAATGGCTGAGATTTACTATATCTATATATATATAAATAAATCCCTATTTCCCTTGGTCACGCCATCACGCGTGAACGGCTAGACCGATTTCGCTAATTCTTTTTCTGTTGTGTTTGTTATTGTCAGGAGAAGGTTCTTATGAAAGAAACAATTAAGAAAATTGCGCGGAAAATTAGAAAATTTAAGAATAATTTAACCACCATAAAATTATGTCTAATCTAACCTTAGCGCTTTGACAATATTAACTGTGACAGGACAACGTCTGTCGGGTCAGCTAGTCCTTTATAATTTCATGTTTAGAAACATTTTCAACTTTAGGTAATACCTATTCACCTATAGATAATTGCTTATTTGCCTTACTTTTAATATTTGTATGTCAAAATATGGTGACATGTGTCATCACTCAACAGTACTATTTTATCATACACCTTTGTAATAAATGGCTTTGACTTAAACCTTTTCATTATTAAAATAATGTTATCACTGTGCCAAATTACAAGAGTCATCATCTGCCTGCCTTTTTCCAACTATGTTGGGGTCGGCTTCCAGTCTAACCGGATGCAGCTGAATACCAGTATTTTACATGGAGCGACTGCCTATCTGACCTCCACAACCCAGTAACTGGGTAATACGATACTCCTTGGTAAGACTGGTTGTCAGACTTTCGGACTTCTGACGACCCGTAACAACTGTCAAAGATCCACAAATGACAGCCAAATTACAAGAGTAAACAATAAAATTTAAAAAAATATAATATTTATTTTAATGATTCCATTATCGATGTAATGCACGACTCATGAGTCATGAGTCATGAGTAAAAGAATCGTCATGTTTTCTTTGTTACCGTACTACTGCGGCTTCTCCCGCGTAAGTCTCGATCCCGTGGGAGAATCGGGCACCTATCCTATGTCCTATTCCAGGTCATGGTCTACCCATGTGTCAAGTTTAATTTTAATCCTTTAAGCCGTTTCAAGCGTGAAAGCGTAACAAAGTCACTTTCGCATTTGTAATATTACTAGCTGCGCCCCGCGGTTTCACCCACGTAAGTCTCGATCCCGTGGGAATATCGGGATAAAAAGTGTCCTATGTGTTAATTCAGGTTATAAACTATCTGTTTGCCAAATTTCATCCAAATCCATTCAGCCGTTTTTGCGTGATTGAGTAACAAACCTCCAACACATATACTTTCACATTTATAATACGAGTAGGATAATAAAAAAAAATATAACGATAGTTAGGATAACTCTGGTTTCCTGTAAATGAATGAAGGAGTGCACTGGAATAAAACATAAAATATCAATAAATTGTGTTTTTTTTTTTTTTTTAGTTTTTCGCAATTTGCAGGTCAGTATCAGGTTGTATGTTGATCTAAATATTATAAGCGCTCGTAACAAATATGAATTTACAGAATTATAAACATTAGAATCAGCAATACAACTCTCTAAGTTCATGAAAGTGCCAAATGTCATGATTTCATGAAATAGTCATTCAATACTCTGACCTGCAAATAGCAAAAAACGTAAGAAAATTTGAATTTCGCGGGCTACCCTAGCGCATACCCCTTAAACCTGCGTTTAGGTATTTTTTATTATAATTATTTTCTTATTTAATTAAAAGGGAAATCCAACACAACAAAAGAGTTAATATTATAATTTACATTTACAAAATAACAATAAGAACGACATTTTAAAGCTAAATTAATCACAGTTATGTAACATGGGCTAATAAGAATAGAGAATGCAGATTTATATTCAGGAGAGAATATTTTCGTCTTATACAGTGTGTCCGGACATGGACTAGCGATATTCTAATAGTTATTTATGCAACTGTTATATAATAAGGAGTATTATGGTTACATCATGGGATATTATGGTTATAGCATGGGTCTAGATAAATACTTTTATCTACACCCATGCTATAAATCCTCTCTAACAGTTTCTGAAATAGTTAGCTTATTGCCAACATTAAAACAACCAGTGTCATAGTAACCATAATATCATCCAAACGGGTGTTATTATGTTGTACTGAAATTTATCTACACCCATGCTATAAATCCTCTCTAAAAGTTTCTGAAACAGTTAGCTTATTGCCAACATTAAAACAACCAGTGTCATAGTAACCATAATATCATCCAAACGGGTGTTATAATGTTGTACTGAATTTCATAATGCAACTCATTTTAAAAAAGGAACACAGTCATTCACGAGCATTTCACTAACACTGTAATTTAAAAACAAAACACATTCGAATTCGAAATATTCGAATTCATGTCGTACCGCGCCATTTTTGTTCGATATTGGTCTTGCAGTGACTTTTATAGAAGATTCATATCATAGGTGTATATAAAATCTTGTATGCAACTGTAAATAATTAGTTAATAATAATCCGTTTCAGCGTTGTTCCGTGCCATATCATGCTTTTATGTTCCCACATTATTCACATTCCCATATTCTAAAGCTTGAATCAAGTTCTTCGTCAGCGACGCCTCCTCGTCACTGTAGCTTGAACCATCGACAATCTTTCGAAGCAGTTCAGCTTTTAATCTCAGTCTTTTATCTTTCTTCTTTAACTCAGCTTGTTTTAAACTCTCTTTCACTTGGTGGTAGAAAGATGTTTTATCTTTCTGAGCTGTTTTTCTAACTGATTCATCCTTTCCTTCAATAAACTTGATAAGTTCTTCGTCTTCTGTGTCGTCACCCTCGGAGTATTGTAACAATGCATTTGGAGTCTCGATTGGCTCCCTATGTCTCCTGCTGAAATGAAATTATATTGACATAATTATGTAAAAAAATTAAGACATAAAATGCTATAGCATAATCAGCCTATAATGTTTCCACTGCTAGGACACAGGCCTCCTCTCTGTGAGAGGGAGCGGGCCGTAATCCACCACGCGGGCCCAGTGTGGGTTGGTAGATGTCACATGTCTTCGAATTTTGGTTCTAGGACATGCCGGTTTCCTCACGATGTTTTCCTTCACCGTTTTGAGAGCAGTGGCGATGAAATAATTTACACTAAGTAAAGCGCCTGTCAGGGTTCGAACCTATGACCTACAACTCGTAAGTCGTGGCCGTTACCTCTGGGCCACCACTGCTCATGCTATAGAGGTAGATGTATTTAGTAACCTATTCCGCTTAACTATTCCTAAAGGTCACAAACAACCCTGTAAGAAATTGACACGTGTTTCACCTCTCAACGAGGCATATTCAGGATGACGATTGACTGGTCGCGAACCCGAACACGACGTGTTGCCTCGCCGAGCGCCGGAAGCAGAGTGTGTTGATTTCTTAGAGGGTGTTTTATGAATTTCTGCAAACTTAGGCGTGAGTCAATTAACTATTTCATCAATTAAAAAGAAAAATTTAAAAAAAAATTCATTAATGTTGGATTGCCGTTGGACGGTGGACTAATGACTTGGTGAAGGCCGCGGGAATGCGCTGGATGCGAGAAGCACAGAACCGGTCGAAGTGGTGGTGTTTGGCGGCCTATGTCCAGCAGTGAACGTCTTTCGGCCGAAATTATGATAGGATACAATGAAAAATTAGAAGATATACTTTTCTGTTAGTCGAGTCACATTCCTCATCTTTTTGAAGTGATGCGCAGGAGTATTCACGCTGTATCTTTTTTGCCCTTCTGTTCTGTGTTCTCCTACGGTTCCCAACATTCCGTATTCTACTTCTGCTTGATCCTTCTTAAAAAAGTCTTCTTTGCCATACTCCGGACGTCTGTATCTATAATTCTTGTGTCTCTCTCTCGCTTTGTGTCGTTTTTGTAAATCGTGATGGTGTTTTCTCTTTCTGGCTTTTGAATGGAATCTTCTAGATTTTGTGGTTAAAGTGGTAGGACTTCCAAAAGGCTGGACCGAATGACCCCTTACAGACGTATTAGGAAGTGTTGTCTTTGTATTCAATGGTCTGGTACATTTGTGTAATGTTGGAGGTCCCAAAGCTTTTTTGTTTTGTCTCGGTCCTAGCTTAGGTGGTGGTTTTAGTAGGGAAGATATTCTAGGACCAATATGAAGTCTAGATGCAGACGGTCTAATATAAAGACTTTGAGAAGGAAAAGGATCTTCCCATTTCAAGAGTCGGTTATATAACTCAGTCGTGATATGTGTAATGGAGACGGGGAATGATGGTCGAGTGATTATAGGGTGAGGGAAAGTTTGCGTATTAAGGTCATATATCGATGAAGTGTTTTCCCACCGATTGGTGCTGTGGTTCATAAAATCTTTATCACTTGTCAATTTTTGTTCATCATTGACTAGTCTAAGTACATCAGTGTTCGCTTCGTGGAATTTCTGTAGTGCTTCTTGAATGAAGTCTTTTATTTTGAGAAAGTTTCGGTGATATTGATTCATTAGCAAGGATTCGTCGAATTTGGCTGGAAGTTAGAGAATTACAATTTAAAAAATCAATCTGCCTGCCTTTTCCCAACTATGTTGGGGTCAGCTTTCCAGTTTAACCGGATGCAGCTGAATAGCCAGTAACTGGGTAATACGATACCCCTTGGCAAGACTGGTTGTCAGACTTTCTGGCTTCTGACGACCCGTAAGCCCGTAACGACTGTCAAAGATCCTCGAATGACAGCCGGGACCAACGGCTTAACTTGCTTTCCGAGGCACGGAGGAGTCTCGGTATGTAAGGATGGTCACTCATTCACAGACCAACCCCGGCAAGCGTAGCTTAACCTGATGAATCGACCCGTGCGGCTGTTATTACTTAGCCACGAGCTCCTCCAGAGAGGATTACAATTATGAATGGGATATTTCAACTTTATCCCCAAGTTTGGGGACGTATCATGCATTTAATAAAAACATTTTACAAAAAAAAAAAAAAACGACTTCCAAAAATACACTAAAAATGTGAAAAATAACTTTAATTTCGGAAGTCGGCGTCTTTGCTTTCCAGTTTTCATTATTTTCACCGTAAAAAGCAATTACTTAAACTATTTGAGACTAGAGAGCCGCCAGCACCCCACTCCGTCTCGCTCTCACTCAGGTCGCGAGTAGTATGTTGCGAGCGAGGTAAAATTTGAGCTAGGGTACGGCCTTAATAAGAAAAAAAAACATACCTTTCTCATAATTGACGCAACTAACCAAGACATAATGTGAAAATAAACATATTATTAGTATTAGCATAGTTTTCAGTCACTTTTCATATCTAAATGAATTGATTGATTCATTAATTTAGTCCATAATTGTATACTTAGCAGTGTTTTTAAATCCAACATTTAACATTAAAAAAAAATGCTTATTTTAAAATGTCACTTTAGTTTAAAAGAAGCTGAAAATTGTACAGCTTCATCTTCTACTTCTATTGTTTGTCTGTATGTCCGCGTCGTTCTTCTAAACCACGCAACAGATTTTGATGAGGTTTTCACCATCGTTTAGAGAATTTATTCAGGAACGTTTATGTATATAATAAGTTAATATTACCTAACTAAGAAATCTCCATGTTTATTCAAGTCTTAAAAACCGTGTGAACAGGAGTGGCACCCTAATTGCGTATACACGATCAAATCACAATTTGAATCGGTTTCAAACAAACCATAAGGTAGATAAATGTAAGTAGGTAGGTAGGTATGTATGTAGGGTAGGGGAGGTAGGTATGTAGGTGGGTAGGTAGGGAAGGTAGGTAGTACTTAGTGACACGTGCGAAGCCGGGGCCGGCAGCTATAGTTAATTGTAGTAATATTTTTATTGAATTGGAAATAAAAATAGTTGCATGTGCAATGTAACACTAACAAGTTTTATGTTTCCATAAAAATGTTAATATTTTTTATATTAAAATGAAAGTATGTACTTACGTACTTGTTTTCTACATTTGGTAGTTATTTTGTTTTGTTTTTAAATGATTTCTTTTGACAGAGTACATGGCAAAGAATATAATGTCTGATGCCGCGATCCGACGGTGCGCCATTTATTACGGACAGACACAGACGAGCCCGCACGACGCACCGTGGGAAGGTGTACGTGTGCGGGGTGTCGCAGACATCGGAAGTTCCTCGGTGCACGGTGCGTGGCGGTCTGTGGTCGTCTGCCATGCGTGTCCGTCCGCAAAATCGCGGTTCGTCGGATCTCGGCATGAGAAATGCTGTTGAATATTAGAATAAAAACTTAAAAAGAAAAAAAAAACAACAGACTTCCTAAAAAAAAAACTTTAATTTCGGAAGTCGGTGTCTTTGGTTTTCAATTTTAACACAGATTTCTCTCAAGTCGATATATTTAACTGTAATAAACCTACATTCAAAAAACAAATAATAAAAACTATAAACGAAGGCAAATGACAAACTATTAATAACATAACTTAATTTTCGACTTTTTTTCTCTTTAAAATTTAAACTTAAATATAAGTAATACCTGAAATTTCACTTTTTGAATTTAAATATTTCTAAGTAGTCCGTTCGCATGTTTTATACTTATCCTAGTTATACAGGGAAACCTATTATTAGCCATACAATACTGTAACACATATTTTGTAACATATTATTATGTATCGCTGTTGGTTGCCTAAATAAAAAAAAAATTAAAAAAAAAAAAAAAAAAAAAAAAAAAATTCGTTTTTTGCCACCGACCTCCGAAATTAAAGTTATTTTTCACGTTTAAGTGTTAAGAATCATCCAAATCTTATACATAATTAGAAGAGTAATCGTAACAAACAGACAAAAATACAGACGAATTAAGAACCTCCTCCTTTTTTTAAGTCGATTAAAAACAAAATGTTTAGGTTGAACTGGTAGAAAATGCCTATGGCATTAAGTCCGCCGCTCTGTACATTTGTGTGCTTAAAGTATTAAATAAATAAACTTCTGTTGGTGACGACGCTTCATCTGCCTAGCCTTTTGCCCAACTATGTTGGGGTCGGCTTCCAGTCTAACCAGATGCAGCTGAATACCAGTATTTTACATGGAGCGACTGCCTATTGGACCTCCACAACCCAGTAACTGGGTAAAACTATACCCCTTGGTACCGTACGCAAAATACGCGCTTTGACGTGGAGTTGCGGATACCAGCCCGTATTACCTATTACCTACCCCTTGGTTAGACTGGTTGTCAGACTTTCGTGCTTCTGACGACTCGTAACGACTGTCAAAGATCCACAAATGACAGCCGGGACTAACGGCTTAACGTGCTTTCCGAGGCACGGAGGAGTCTCGATATGTAAAGATGGTCACCCATCCATGGACCAACCCCGGTAAGCGTAGGTTAACCTGACGAATCGATCCGTGCGGCTGTTATTACTTAGCCACGAGCCCCTCACGACGACGACGCTTATGTGAAGTGAAAAGTAAAACGGTGTAAAATAAAAATCGACCAATCACAAAACAGACTAAAATATGAGAGTGTGTGCGTGAACACCATGTGACTTTAGACTTCAGTATTGTTTTTAAAGTGTCCGATTGATTATGGAATTTTTGTTATAAAGTTAATTTTAATTAGTGAGGATAGGTATATAAAAATGCCATTAGAAAAATATTGTTTTACATAAATGCAATTTCTTGTTCTTTTTTTATTTAACTCCGTCTGACGTCTAACTACGACTACAAGATACCACAGACAGACAAATTATAAATCCGGAGTCACACGTGTTAGGGCATAAATCGAACAGATTACGTGTGACTCCGGATTTTTAATTGGTCTGTCTGTGGTGTCTTGTTGTATGTAGTAGTTGGGTTTTTGTTTTTATTACTTTAATTTTTTTGGGGTTAAAATATTATATATTTTTCAAATGTGCTCATTAAGCCCTTTCATTTGATACCCAACATGGTATGATTCAATTTTTTTTTTAAAGTCTTAATGTCTTCTAGAGGGCGCCATTTTAATGTATTGTGACGTCACATAGCCTGTAACCAGCGGATACCTCATTCCTTCCAACGATACCTCATTTGTCAAATTATGATGAGTCGTTTAGAAGATAGGAGGGAACAGATGAACATACATACGTACCGGTCAAAATTATAACCCTTCTTTTTTTTTCGCCGTAGTCGTTAAAAAGGCAGTTGGCCTGTCCTCAAACCCGCAGCACCTCATGCTTAGCATTAGCATGCGACCCGTAGACCAACGAGGTAGTCCAGTGTAGGTATTTAAATCCATTGTAATCATCACTACATATTATAAAATAAAATCTTCCATCGCGTCTCTCGTGGTTCTCGAGGAAGGTTTTAGTATATCACTACGTATCATAGAACAAAGTCCTCCGCTGCGTCTGTTTGTCTGTTCGCGATAAACTCAAAAACTACTGCACCGATTTTCATGCTGTTTCCACATTACATTATACCTTGGTAACAACAAGAACTATAAGTAACTAGCTGCGCCCCGTGGTTTCACCCGCGTAAGTCTGATCCCGTGGGAATATCGGGATAAAAAGTATCATAATGTCCTATTCCAGGTCATGGTCTACCCCTGTGCCAAATTTCATCCAAATCCGTTCAGCCGTTCACGCGTGATGGCGTGACCAAGGGAAATAGGGATTCATTTTTATAATTATAGAATAAATAAATTACTGATTAAAACTAACTATACAACAATTTACTAAAATACGTCAAAAAATTCCTCCGCATCGCTGTCGGCTGGTAGTGTACCCAAGAGACTGGCGGCATTGCCACGTTGTATTAGCCTCTGACCAAGGTAAGAGCCAGCCCTTGGGTCACGGGAAGTGTCAAACAGCCGTTTGGAGATTTCATTGAATAAACTATGAGCACTCGGTCCCCACGGCCTTCAACCACGGCTTTCAACCCCAAACGGCTCGAAAATATAATTTCCTATAAGGCTATTATAGTTTCACCGCTTGAGGTTGTTAAATAAAAAATTAAAATAACGCTCTATAAGTCAGCCATTTTAATTTAGTATAAGCACCAAAATTGTCAATCCTTTTTGTAAATTATCTAATAGTTTATTTTTTAATATTTTTTAATAAAACCATCACTTTTCAGATCAAATGGATCAAGGTAATGTTTGCCTGTGCCCTCCGGGGGGATAGGCCACTCGCTATATGACGGTTCAGAATACGCCGTTGTACTTCTAGTCACAGGAACCGTGGTAGTAGTGAAAACGCTTTCAAGTTTCGTTTCGTTCGTTACTAGAACTAAACTAACAGTAGATGTTGTGATATTATTGTTAATTACTTCTTCGTTTATTTCCTTTGTGTTATTAGTGATATTTACACTGTTGTTTGTGACTTGAGATAATAATATGTTTTTGTTATCAATTGTTGCATTGACTGCTGCCTTATTTATATCGTTTGGTTCAGAAGATGTGGTATTATTTGTTGTAGATTCCGTATTCACTGTATTACTTTTGGTAGTGTGTCCATCATCAATTGTTTCATTATTTATGTCGTGGTTTTCATTCAGAATTTTTTCAATAACGTTTCCTTTCATTTTTCTTTTACTTCCATAGTTATCTTTTACCTTATCAGTAACATTGCTAACTTCAAACCTATCAGTATAATTATTATTCACTTCCTTTAATTTGTTTAATTCCTTTTCTATAGCATCTATTGTGTTAATGACATATTTGTTGAAATCTTTTACTGCAATAGTATCATTATTTGATCGTTTTGTTATAAATATCTGTTTCTGGTTTTGGTCTTTCTTATATTGTTTAACTGACTGGCCTACGTAGGTCACTCTACTTCCCTTTGGCTCATCGAATTGTTTTCTATAGAAAGGTTCATAACTTTTCAAGTATGTTGAAGGAGGTTTTGTGGGAGTATTTGGTTCCTGAGGTTTAATTTGTGCTTCTGTTTGCACAGATCCAGGACGTATTTTAAGTTTGATGTCATATCTGGAAATAATGAAGCAATTTATATTGTTATGCACATATATTATATTGGGTTCCCACCTATGAAATTGGTGTTTTTTTCTCACAAATAGAGAACCTCGTCACTTCTATGATTTATAATATTCATCAATTGCTTGGTATTATATCAAATAAGGAACATCATAGACAACTACCAATAATAAAAATACCTTTTTACTTAAAGTTTTCTAAACATAAAAAATACCTTAAAAATTACTCCTCATTTTGTTAGCAGAAATTACTTTTTTTTTAACTTAGCCAAATCTATATTCTTGTCGCTTAATCTAAGCGGCATATTACGTTATCTTAGTTTAAACACTAGTGCATAAAACTATTAAAACACTAGTATTCATGGTTGTTATATAAATAAAGAAAATGTTAGTATGAAAAATGCAACTTCTTTAAAATTAAAACGCTGATTTCATAGGTGGGGACAATTAAAATATCATTGGGTGGGGACCTAATATTAGATATGTTTAAGAGAAAAATTAGCGTTGTGAGGAAAGTGTTGTGTTCAGTAAGAATTTGGATGGTAACAAGAGTGGAAGACCAAGTGACGATGAGTGGATTGTGTAAATATGACTAGAAAGGTGGTAACCACTTTTTATTTTTATTTTGATGGTGGGTAATCGTCCAATGACTTCTCCCGCTCTAGGCGTAGCGGAAGGGCGTGTCCGACTTTTACTGACTAAAACCCACCCGTGTTCCTCCAGTTGCCTGTTGCCAAGGTCCCGGTATCCCTTTCGGACTAACCCGCAACTCTGGCAGGCATCGGTCCTAGCGGACTCCGCCAATTGTGCTGACATCTCTTTGAGGCGCGCGTGGAACACGATGCGCCGTCGACCCGGGCCTCGTCCTAATCGGACGGCGAGCTACCCATTGCTCGCCGTACGCAAGCCCGCGCCTATGGTGGTCGGGAATCCGCCTCTCGATGCCCAGGGCGTCTCCAACAGCGGCGCAAACTTTGCCTCTCCCTCACGCGTTCCGCCTCCTCCTTCGCAAGGTGGTGACCACTGAGATGACATTTAGTAGAGATGTATGGAAGGATAAGACATGCTGCGTCGACCTCAAATAAATTGGGAAAAGAGCAAGAGGAACAACACATTAATTCTATTCATCTTGTTTCAAATAGAACTAGTATTTGACAAGAAGTTCATTAAAAGTAGAAATGTTCAAGAAAGAAAAATAGGTTTATTTGTCACAAAAACACGTGCCTACAAAAAGATAACAGTACTTAATCATAATACAGGTTGTCAGGGTAAACACCGTTGTCACTCAAACCATGGGTAGTTGATTAAATATAAAAACAAATGACCGAGTAACAACATAAAAAAAAACGTTATTTTCATTATAAGATTTTTAAAAGTTTCTATCCGACACCGTGCTCGCTAGCAAAACAGCTGACTAACTGAGGGAAGGGTCGTGCTCGCGGCCGGTCAGGTAACGTCCCGCACCCAGGGGCCCTTGGTGAGACGCAAGTTCATTGCCTGCAACGAACTTGCGTCTTTTGTGGTATTTATTTATTTAATAGTTTAAGCACACAAATGTACAGCGACGGACTTAATGCCATAGGCATTTTCTGCCAGTCAACTTTTGGGTGATGCAGAGACAAAAGTGGTAAAATGTAGATTAAAAAAAAGACAAAAAATGATTTAAATTCCATTGATTTTACGTTCTATAAATGACACCAAACTTCTGGTTTCAAGGATAACGGTATTTACCCTAACACCCTGTATATAAATTATAGAAATATGAGCTGAGGAGTACATAAAATAAAACAGTTGGCAGCTGCACGTCATGACTGTGACAAGAAGGCTTCCACTCAGCATGATGCTGCGCTATGGACCCACAGCACAGCGCTGATTTTCAGTGGTCACCCGAAAAAGAACGTGCGGAAATGCGGAAAGTCAGGTTCAATTATTTGTACAAAATAAATAGGAAAAAATGTACATTTTACAAACTTAAAGTTTCTAAGCTTCTAAACTGTCTTAACTTTGATACGAAATTATCAGCAGGCGTAGCATGAGCATCGTTTTGTCGACGGAAGAGTAGACAAAAATGACGTTTCCTGTAGACAGTACGACGGCAGCAAAGTAGAAAGTGTCAACTGCACTTTTTACGAAATTCACTCTTTTACATAATTCGACTCAGAATTATTTGTTTTGTCATGGGATTTATCGGTTGTCAGTGTGATTTTGACAGTAAGGATAGAAAACTTTCTTCCGAAATAGTCTACCTACAAAAAGACCTAGACAAAGATCGTTACAAATGAAAGACAAAATGACAGATCGTAGAAGGATTTCTACGGTGGATGTCAAAAATGAAGAAACAAACTGTCACTTTGTATAGAAAAAGCTATGTCTATTCTTCGTAGAGATAGAAAGCGCCATGCTACGCCTGCTGAGGGCCTAGACGAGTAACAATCGCTTCGACAGCGTTTTCTATTTCTACAACGACTTTCAACAGTCCTGTAAATTTTTGCCTTTTCCATTATCGTTATCGCTGATAGAATGGTACTTTGTCTAGGGCCTCTGGTCCTTAGGAAAATCAATAAAAATCTTACTTCGTATCCATCTCGACTGGTTCAAACATTCCTAAAGACTTCAACAACTCAGTATTAGCTAACTGAACATCAATCACTGCGTCGTACTGCCTAACGATTTGTGCGTTCTTATGTTTACTCTTAGACCTTGATTTATCTGCCTCGCCGTGCTGACTTTGCTTGTCATAGTTTTCTTTTGCTCTCGGTTCTTGCTTCGATTCTAGCGTCAGGCCACTCTCTGTGTCATAGCTTGAGTTAGAAATGTCCTGTTTAGTATCATCTGCGTCATGATTTGTTCTTAGCATTTCAATTTTCTTTGTTTCGTCTGCCGATACATCGCTCTCTCTCGGTGTGGACATGGTTGTCGGTCGCTTCTTAACTATGGGTTTCCTTGTCATCACACTCGCAGATATGGGTACGATTTCTGTTTCTTTCGTAGTTTTTGGTTTGTAGGATATTTCTTCTGTATAAAGAGTCATGTATGTTGGATGCTGTGTGTTGATCTCTTCATATCGCTCGTGAGTGTTTTTGATGGATTTTGGGTTGCTATCGGACGATTGTCCTGATGAGATATCGTCAGCATAATCTGTGGCCGGTTTCCAAAATCCATTGCCACTCTCATTTACCTCAGGTTTATCGTCGTGAAACTGTTCATCATCAGTCTCTTTAGTAACAATTCTCTCACTTATGTTTTTCAATTTCATTTGTGGATCATTTTTAGAATAAGTTTCGGGATTTTTAAGCGCCTTGATGCTTTTAACGGCTGACTTAATGACTGGATCTGTGTAAGGAATATCATTCATTTCAGCGCTAGATGCAGGATATTTTTTAAATTGTTTCCAGAAGGTTTCTATTTTTTCCTTTAATTCTCTTCTAGTATTAGTGTTAAGTTTAGTGTAATGATCAAACAAAATAGCTCGCACGCCGTCTCTAACGACTTGTACTAAATCATTGTGAGTTTTCATAGATTCCGTACTCCTAAAATACTTTAATTCGTTTAAAACACTATGAAAATTTGGTTCAGTATATGTGTATAAAGCATTGATATAATCCAGCAATTCTTTAACATTTTTGTCGTATGTTTCATCTCTCATCGTATCTGCTACTTCATTGATGTTTGCTTTCGTAAAAGAAACTGGCTTCCCTCTGATGAATTTTAGCGACCCGGCCAGTAAACGCCTAGTATCAGAATTTTGCGTCAATTCAGAAAATTTGCAGCCTCTGTAATGATATTTTCTGATTTCGTTGTCTAGAACGTGGAAGAAATCTTTGAATGCAGTATCTTCATAACTGTTGAGAATTTTAACGGCTTCCTGAATGAAATCTGTCAAGGTTTCAACCGTCGGCGCTCTGAGGACAAGTTTCATGTTTCTATTACTTAATGTTGTGCTTCTTGTTTTTAAGTTATGTACATCATCCAAGTTGTTAGTATCTCCGGAGTACTCTTCGTTACTATATTCTGGAACAGTTTTTTGTGGAAGGTGGACGCGTCTGTGGTCTCCTTTCTGTCTGACCCGTGATAACGAGTTCGTGTAAGCTGAAATATAATTTAGAATATTTTTAGTACTAAGACTGCCTATTGTACCACTAGTTTTCAAATTTTAAGAAAAGAAATTAAAATTGTTTATTCTACACAAACTAAACGCACCTATTACAAAATAAAATTAGTAAATGTCATATAATTAGTACCCAAAAGTCTCGTATTCGGAGGCTACTTAGTCTGTGGCACAGAGTACATTTTTAATCTGTGGTCAGAGACCAATTAAAGATACACATCATACATGCTCTGTGAGGCCAAAGACAATTTAGTTGCGTAATGTATTGCAACATATCAAATCATATTATGTCTGTCCTTTTTACCCGACTGCCGAGGAAGTTTTTATTGTATTGAGTGGTGTACCATAAAGTTTTTAGTAAATAAATACTAAAATAATCTTGTTTCGTTGTTAGGATACAAAAGTTGTGGCAAGGATTACAACGGTGTTAGAAAATCTAATAGAATTAATTTTTATTTACGTTCCTTATTTCATTTTCAATACATATCTAATTTAACTAATATTATAAACGCGAAAGTTTGTAAGTACGGATAGATGGATGGATGTTTGTTACTCTTTCACGTAAAAACTACTGAATGGATTAGGATGAAATTTGGCAAATTGATAGTTTATAACCTGGATTAACGCATAGGATACTTTTTATCTCGATATTCCCACGGGATCGAGACTTACGCGGGTGAAAGCGCGGGGTGCAGCTAGTAAATTATATTTTTAAATATTAGAATAAAACAATTATAAAAACATTTAAAAATATAAAAAATAGTAGCCCACAGGTATCGGGACCAGGTTCCAAGCTACCGGCGGTCAGGGCTCCAGAGAGAGGAACCTCCTAACAATGCGAGCCGTGTCCAGGAGTACCGCTTTCAGAATCAAGCCCTTAATCCAGCTGCCTAACATTATTTACGTCATTATTAATGAAGATTCTACTTCTATCCTTAAAGTTATATTTAAAACTGTTTGTATAAGACCCTTATAGGTCACCTTTTAAAACCAACAACTGAAAGTGAATTAAAATAGTATATCTTGCCGCAAACTCGGTCTAAATGAAGCTTGAAACAAACTATAAAATAAAACTACCAAATATTCTGAACAGCAGAAAATAAGTGCACACTTTCATTTTATTATAAAACGACTAAAATTTTTATGGAATCATAAAACTATTCAGATATTGCACATTCAACTATCTTTTATTACTAATTCAATAAAAATATTAATACAATTTTTTGACAATAAAACTGAACTACTTTTAAACAAAGTAGAATGTTTAAAAATGGCCTTTAATAAAATATGTCACGGAGGAGTCTCGGTATGTAAAGATGGTCACCCATCCACGGACTAACCCCGGCAAAGGTAGCTTAACCTGATGAATCGACCCGTGCGGTTGTTATTACTTAGCCACGAGCTCCACCCGTTTGTAAAATCAAGGTCGCAAAACGCTTTCGAATCGCTTCTTTTTCTTCTATTTATATGTAATTATAATTATTTTATAATAAATGGTATAATCATGATAAATCTTTGATGTTGTAAATGCCAGAGAATCCTTCAAAATGAGCTTTCTAATCCATATAATTATAGGCGGACTAAGACGCATAATAATTCTCAATAATATTTTTAAAATTCCTGATAGACAACGAACAAACAATTGAAGGTTGCCGATCTGTTTTGTTTTACTGAGACCACCAAAAATGTCTCGGCGACATTGTTCTGTCAAAGCATGCAAACAGGTCAATAAAAATGTCATCATGTAAAAGAAATGGTGAAAAAATTATTACTAAAGTCGAATTATTAATTCACTGGAGTAAAATGACGGGTGCTAGCTGTCACCTAGTAACATAATAAGGTCCTATTTCTATTGTAATATTAGTATCACAAACGTTGCATTAACGAACAAGTTAGTTTAATCTAAGTAATTCAAGTTTAATATTAAGTGTACAATTTAGAACACAATATTCCCATAAAATATTTTAAAAGTGACAGCTAGCACCTGTCATTTTACTCCAGTGAATTAATAATTTCGACTTTAGGTAGGTACTTACTTCAATCAATGTTCAATGAGACTTTGTCTCGATAGTTTAAAAATATTTTTATAAATGTCCAAGTCGTCTTCAAAATATTGGTCGTTTGAGCCAAATTAATATAATACATAATCAGGCTAACATGTTCCCACTGCTGGGACACAGGCCACCTCTCTGTGAGAGGGAGTGGGCCGTAATCCACCACGCGGGCCCAGTGCGGGTTGGTAGATGACACATGTCTTCGAATTTTTGGTTCTAGGACATACCGGTTTCCTCACGATGTTTTCCTTCACCGTTTTGAGAGCAGTGGTGATGAAATAATTCACACAAAGTAAAGCGCCTGGTTGGGTTCGAATTCACGACCTACAACTCGTAAGTCGAGACAGTTACCACTGGGCTTACACTGCTCCTCAATTAACATAAAGCGGTATCAATACTATTTAAGGTTGATGCGCTAGGGTGGCCCGCGAAATTCAAATTTTCTTACGTTTTTTGCAATTTGCAGGTCAGTATCAAGTTGTATGTTGATCTAAATATTATTAGCGCTCGAAACAAATATGGATTTACGGAATTATAAACATTAGAATCAGCAATACAACTCTCTAAGTGCATGAAAGTGCCAAATGTCATGATTTCATGAAATAGTCATTCAATACACTTTCGTGAGCTTAGAGAGTTGTATTGCTGATTTAAATGTTACTACTATTTGTTACGAGCGCTAATAATATTTAGATCAACATACAACCTCATAGTGACCTGCAAATTGCAAAAAACGTAAGAAAATTTGAATTTCGCGCCTTGAATTCATGCCTGCGGGGCTCCTACCATCAGCTCTTACAGCCGTATTATTTTGATATTACTTCAGTGTATGAAAGAGATGCAGCTCTACAGGACGTATAGCCCCATCTCTTTCCCCCACTGAGTAAGATTAAAATAATACTGCTGTAAGCGGTGGTGGTAGGCCCCCCGAAACAAAAGCAAACACAGATTTTTTTGGTTCAGCCGACAACCAAAAAAATCTGTTTGCTTTTGTTGTCGATTTTTTTGGTTGTCGGCTGCTTAACCCAACTTTCCCGTGATCGCTAGACGGAGGATAGCAAGGGAACAGCTGGATCGGAATTAACAAACGGAGAGTTCTTATTAAAAATATTATATTTTTTATTGATAATATTACTGTGTAGGAGTTGCATCGCTTTGAAGATTCGTCACATTTTTATTTATTACTTCAGTTGTTACCTCCTTAGTGATAATCAGAGAGGTTTTACTAATTTCTGCAGCCTTTGCTGTGATGTTGGTCATTCTGTTTTTATTTTCGTCAACAGTCGAATGGAATTCAACCTTTTTCAAAACGTTTGCTAACTTAGGTGATGTAGGAACTGGTACAGATGTAGATATAGTTGATAATTTAAGTGTGGTAGGAGAGGTTACTACAGCAGTAGGTTCAATAGTCGTTGTAGTTTTAGTTGTAGATTCCATAGCCTTTGTAGAAGTACTCAATGAGGCTATTTTTCTGTTCTCAGTTACTGTTTCTTTCAATGCATCATCGCCATCTTGTTCATTCATCATAACTTCAATTTCTTTATCTTTTGCTTTAGGACTTACGTCGCCAACGTTAGTGAGACTTATTTCTGGATTCTTATCTTTTTTTATAGTTTCTTGCTGTTTAGTATTCATCTCTATTGCATTGTCGTTGTCAACTATTTCCTCTTTGTTTTTATCTTTAGAAACAAACAAATCCTTTTCTCTAACGTTTGTTTTATTATCTGGTTTTCCTGCTTCATTTTTTTTGTCTGTTCTATTGTTAAAATCATTGGATTTGAACTTAGTTTCAGACTTTTCACCTTTTTGTATGTTATCTTCTAATTCTTTTGATTTTCGTTTTGAATCTTCGTCTTTCACATATTTGTTTTCAATTATATGCTTAGTTTTGTTATCTGAAGTTTCTGCCATCTTTAATTTGACTTGCCTAACCTTATAATCATTTTGTAATTTGTTTACATCTGATCTGAGGTTAGTTTTGGTCTGTTTACGTTTTACTACGTCATCATTCGCACCAAAACTATGTGTAACTTTTCTTGCTACCACCATGTCTGTATTGACATTCATTCTATTTTGTATTTGATCCCACCGTCTTTCAAGATTTTTTATTCTTTCAATGACGTATGAGTCTTTTTCTAAGCTAGAAGATGTTCTTTTTACATTGTGTCCATGACGTCTTGTACCCTTTTTTATTTCAGATGTTTCTAAGGTCATACCTTCGTCGGACGAGGACGGGTGTTTTGCACCTTTCTTGAAGACCCATTCGGGTTTCCGAGGTAACATTTTGGTATCTTCTGCAACAGCCCACCTTCTCATGGAAGAATTAGTTGGAGGAGGTGAAGTCTGCTGAGTTGGTCTCGTAATTATTATTTCATTAAAACTCATAGGTTGTGAAGATTTGGTTGTTTTATCAGATTTTGAAGGCATCATTACATCTAAAACTTGCAGAAACTTCTGCGTTTTTGTCACAGCTGTGTTCCATGGTTTGTTTTCTCTGGAATTAATAAAGCAATATTATTTTAATGTTATGTATTACAGACCAACAAAACAGACCAAGTAAAACTAACACTTTGTTAAGGCATATTGCCAAAGTTAGTACACGGGCAGTCTATAGGTCAATTATACTAAAAGATCGCTGGATGTCCTACGCGTCCAATATAACAATGGTTTCAGGATCTTGTTGAGGCTGCCTCGTTACGGTTTATTCCGGAAATCCCCACCGATAAATGCCCACCAGTGGGGATTGTTACTTTTTTTTCCAGAAATCCCCACTAGTTTAATCAACTCAGCCTAATGGGGATTTTTGGAATAATAAGTAATCATCCCCACCAGGTCTTGCTGTTTCTAAACTGATGTTTGTTAATCAATTAATTAATCTAGTTAATCAATTAGTTAATTATTGTAGAATGATTGATTATAAAATTCAAAACTTCAGTCACCGGAAATCTGGTTTGTCATACCTACATGCAATATCCTACATCCAGAGATAATGCAGTCTGTACAGATTCATACGTCAATCATTAAAAGAAAAATAAGTTTTTCACTGACATAAGATTGTCATGTTTTCATGTTTTGTTAACAAAACAAATTAATCATAATGGGAGAAAGTTCTTCTCCTTCTATCATTGAATACATTCTTAAACAAAAAAGTAAAATACTTGTGCGTGCCGGTCATCAATATTCCCATAAAAAGAAATATAAAAATGGTGCTAACATATGGGAATGTGTAAAAAGAAAAAAAGAAAAGTGTAATGGATCTATTACTATTCAAGTGAGTTCATATTATTAACATATTCAAGATTATATGATAGACAAACAACAGACCTAAGTTTATTAAAAAAAAATACTATAGTCTATATCTTTCCGAAAGTGACTTCATTGCTTGCATTGATACCAAATGTGGCTTTCATAATGACATTCTAACTGAAAGAGCTAGTGTCTGCTTACGGATGTGTATGCCTGAAGGCATGGCTGGCATGCCTGAAGGCATACACATCCGATAGCTTGATAATAAGAACGGTAATTAATCAAAAAATTACATGTATACATATACATCTTTTTAATTGTATGTGTTTTTTTTCCTTACAGAATACTAATATTCACAAGGAAAGGCCACATAAATGCACACCAGATTTCGAAAAAAATGAAATAGCTTTAAAAATACAAAAACTAAAGAACACTATATCTACTCCAGATTTACCGAATGTTCCCACAGTATATAATTCGGCAGCAGCATCGTACAATGATACAGGTTTTCAGTTGAGAAAAGGTAATTTTGAATTTCGTCAGATTCAATTCTCGCCCTTTTTTCCAAGGGCTTTTTTATAGTGAAAAAAGCAACCTCTAACAGTTACATCCGGGAAGACCTCTTGAATAGCATTAATCGTTTCACTATAAAAAAGCCATTTGGAAAAAAGGGAGAATTGAATCTGACGAAATCCAAAATTACCTTTACTCAACTGAAAACCTGTATCATTGTACGATGCTGCTGCCGAATTATATACTGTGGGAACATTCGGTAAATCTGGAGTAGATATAGTGTTCTTTAGTTTTTGTATTTTTAAAGCTATTTCATTTTTTTCGAAATCTGGTGTGCATTTATGTGGCCTTTCCTTGTGAATATTAGTATTCTGTAAGGAAAAAAAACACATACAATTAAAAAGATGTATATGTATACATGTAATTTTTTGATTAATTACCGTTCTTATTATCAAGCTATCGGATGTGTATGCCTTCAGGCATGCCAGCCATGCCTTCAGGCATACACATCCGTAAGCAGACACTAGCTCTTTCAGTTAGAATGTCATTATGAAAGCCACATTTGGTATCAATGCAAGCAATGAAGTCACTTTCGGAAAGATATAGACTATAGTATTTTTTTTTAATAAACTTAGGTCTGTTGTTTGTCTATCATATAATCTTGAATATGTTAATAATATGAACTCACTTGAATAGTAATAGATCCATTACACTTTTCTTTTTTTCTTTTTACACATTCCCATATGTTAGCACCATTTTTATATTTCTTTTTATGGGAATATTGATGACCGGCACGCACAAGTATTTTACTTTTTTGTTTAAGAATGTATTCAATGATAGAAGGAGAAGAACTTTCTCCCATTATGATTAATTTGTTTTGTTAACAAAACATGAAAACATGACAATCTTATGTCAGTGAAAAACTTATTTTTCTTTTAATGATTGACGTATGAATCTGTACAGACTGCATTATCTCTGGATGTAGGATATTGCATGTAGGTATGACAAACCAGATTTCCGGTGACTGAAGTTTTGAATTTTATAATCAATCATTCTACAATAATTAACTAATTGATTAACTAGATTAATTAATTGATTAACAAACATCAGTTTAGAAACAGCAAGACCTGGTGGGGATGATTACTTATTATTCCAAAAATCCCCATTAGGCTGAGTTGATTAAACTAGTGGGGATTTCTGGAAAAAAAAGTAACAATCCCCACTGGTGGGCATTTATCGGTGGGGATTTCCGGAATAAACCCTCGTTACTGTAGCGCGTCGGAGATGTTTGCGCCCGCACCGACGGCTTCTATGCAATTATACGCAAAAAAACGGCGTCACTACTGAGGAGAGTGAGGGGCAGTCGGAACAGCATCCTGAAAACAGTAGCCGAGAGCTTTGGCTCTCCGATTGTTCAGCAGTTTGTGCGGAGGTTAATTTATACTAACACTAGGCAATAAGTATTTTTTTGTATGTTATTAACACTTTATGGATATTTGTGTCTGAAATAATAAAAAAAATCATTCACTAGTTCTATTCTTAGAACAGTTATGTTGTTTGAATAAGAAAACTTGCATTTGATAAAAGAGATGAGATGGTTTATTTCATTTATCAACGATGATGTTACGAAATTTATGAAAACTGGTGCTTAGATCCAAGGAGATTTTTTTCTTTTTGAAGATATAAATATATTGAACAAAAATAATAGCGATTTCTAATAGTTATTTATAAGGGGTATTAAAACACGAATGTGGGATAATAGTATCACATGAGTGCCTAATTATGCCTATGCGTTAATGCCTAATTATTTACGGTCGCATACAAGACTTAGATAACGTCACCCATGATATGAATCTTCTATAAAAGTTTCTTTGCAATACCAATATCGAACAAAAATGGCGCGGTACGACGTGAATTCGAATTTCTCGAATTCGAATGTGTTTTTTTTTTAAATTACGGTGCTTTGTTAGTGAAACGCTCGTGAATGACAATGTTTTTTTTTTTTAAAGGAGTTGCATTATGAAATTCTGTACAACGTTATAACACCCGTTTGGATGATATTATGATTACTATGACACTGGGTGTTTTAATGTTGGCAATAAACTAACTGTTTTAGAAACTAAAAAAATAGAGGTTTTATAGCATGGGTGTAGATAAAATAAAATTAAAATCTTACTTTAATTCCACTCTCGGTCCCAAATTTTTTTTGTTTTTCTGATGTTTGTCTGATCGATGTACGTCCATATTAAAAACCAAGTTTGTAGTTCGAACATAATTTTGCCTGAAGAAATCTCTATTATGTACTAATATAAATGGGTCGCTGGGCTGTGAGGTCGTGTCATACTTATGTTTTTTATCTTGCTTCGATTTCTGTTTGTGCCTTGATTCATATTTTGTCTCGTTCTTCGACCAATGCTTCGTCATACGCTTCTTGTCATCCTTTTTTCCATACTTCGGTTCATATTTTTTCCCATGCCACTTTTTTTGGCCCTTATCAGATTTCTTATACTTATGACTATGCTTGTTTAACGACTCCGTCATGTTATGTCTCGATGCGTGTCTGCTGGGTTTAATTGTCAATTTATCGAGTACAGCTTTCGGTAGTCTTCCCGTTGACTCTTCTATCCATATCTTCTTAACTGTATTGTTTTTAGGCATTTTCGGCGACGCATTCAGATCTTCAATTTTCTTTAATTTCTTTCTTACATTCTTTGAAGGTTTTTTAGATACTTCTTTTGGGATTATCGAAATGTATTGCGTTGTTTTATGCTGAGGCTCCTGATAAAACTCGATGGAGTTGAATGATTCGCCTGATAAGCGATCTATATTTGGCTGTTCCTGGTGGTCGTTCTTGGGCCTTTGTTGGACTGTTATAGGACCAGTATGAGAACTTAGTCGTGTTACCTTCTTTTGAATATCAAAAAGTTCGTCGTCGGTGACTTTTCTAGTATGTTTATATCGTTTCTTTACATTTGTCACGTCATCTCGATTCATTTCTGGTTTTTTATATTCAGATTGTTTTATTTCGGTCCTGTTTTTATTATTTTCATTTTTTGTAATAACTTCTATTTGTTTATTTGCGTTATTCATAAGATCTTTTCTTGAAACAGGATCTTTTATAATGTTTTCCGAGTTTTTGGGATTATTTCTAGATTTAGAATTAGGTTTGACATTTGATATATCGACTCTTGATGGTTTTTTTTTGTTAAATTGTTTCCAAAATGTTTCTACTCTTTGTTTGACGTCTCGTCTAACATTAGTATTTAGATTTGTGTAGGAGTCGAAAATAATTGTCCGGACTCCATTTTTAATGATCTTACTCAAATTATTTTTAGACCTTTTAGATTTCGACTTGCCATAGAACTCCAGATCACTTATAACTTTTTGGAAAATCTCTCCAGCATCCTGTTTGTACAAAGAATTGATATAATTTACGATTTCTTTGACATCTCCGTCATAGTTGTCATCTTTTAACATATCCGAAAGTAAATTTATGTTTGCTTTCGTAACAGAAGTTGGTTTCCCTTTAATCGAATCTAATTTTTCGGCAATTAGCGTTCTGATTTCATAATTCTCCGTCAATTCGTAAAATTTGCAGCCTCTGTAGTGATAATTTCTGATTTCTTCGTCTAGGATATCAAAGAAATCTGTAAATGCTGTATCTTCATAAGTGTTAAGTATATGAATGACATGCTGAATGAATTCCGTAAAGGTTTCAACTCTCGGCGCTTTGTAGTTTCGTCGTAAGTTATCATTATTTTCGTCAATAACTGTTTTAACATTTGTTATGAAGTTTTGTACATTGTTTAAGAACTCTATATCGACGTCTTTGTCTTTATTACTGAATTCTAGAACAGTCTCTAGTGCCAGGTTGACACTCCTTTGATTAGATTTTGGTGTTTTAAATGCAAACGAATTTGTGTACGCTGAAAGATAATTCATAACGTAATTTATTATAAAAGTGTTTTTAGTTAATACGAGCGAACTAAAGAATTGCCAGATACTTTTATTAAAAGCCTGCCAAGTGCGAGTGGGACTCGTGGCCGAAGGGTTCCGTACCATCTATTTTATGACTCTTGAAGAATAGTCAAGCGGAATAGGTTACTAAATATATCTGCGTCTATTGTATTTTATCATGGATTTCCGCAAAGCCACGCCTGAGTCAATTAATTATCCTCTATAGAAGGTTCTTTGAACGCACGTGAATTCGAATTTTTCGAATTCGATTTTTTTTTTTAATTACTGTGCTTTGTCAGTGAAACGCGCCTGAATGACAGCGTTCTTTTTTTCAAATGAGTTGCATTATGAAATTTAGTACAACATTATAACATCCGTTTGGATAACATAATGGTTACTTATGACACTGGTTGTTTTAATGTTGGCAATAAGCTAACTGTGTCATTTTTATAGAGGATTTATAGCATGGGTGTAGATAAAAACTATTATTCTTAAAATTGACTTAGTTACACGCGAGAAGGAAGTTCATAAGCGCTTTGGCACAGACTTGAAATAAACGCAAAATAACTACCAATGATTCCGAACAACACAAAACAGGTACACACTCTCATTTTATTATAAATATACTAACATTTTTATAGAATCATAAAACATATTACATTGCGCATGCAAAAATTGTTTATTTTCAACTAGCGACCCGACCCTACTTCGAACGCGTTTTTTACGATTTGACAAAACATGAGATTTCTTTAACACAGTCCTACCAACTTATCTGTGAACTGAAAGAGGACGGCACCGTCGATTCAGTGTTGCTAATTGATTGATTATACAAATTAATTCTAACATTCTAACATCAGAATGAATGAATTCATCTACATTCTAATAATGATAATAATTTTATTGTGCAGTGAATGTGGCACACTGACAATCGAATGACTTTCAACATGACGGCCGTAGTTCCAATTTTCGCCATTTCACAGATAAGTTGGTAGGAGTGTAGGTACATTGAAAGTTTAATATTAAATGTGACATATATGGACGTTCAGGAATCATCATCTGCCTAGCTTTTTGCCACCTATGTTGCGGTCGGCTTTCAGTCTAACCGCATGCAGCTGAATACCAGTATTTTAAATGGAGCGACTGCCTATTTGACCTCCACAACCCAGTAACTGGATGATACGATTGTGACGAAGTCCTTCTCATCCATACTCATCCTATCATTTATTACTGGCAATCCTTTATGGCTGGCCACAAACATCATCAATCCATTTTCAATTTGAATTCAGAACGCCACAAACTCCCATGCAGTCTTTTTCCAGTCTGCTGGACACTTCATCTTTGGACTTGACCGAGCGTGTTACTGTCTGTAATTTTTATATAATCATCATTCTTCTAAATACTGTGATAATACTATATTTATATAATCATGTGTGTGTAACCAGTAATAAACCGTTCCTCCTATCGTCTACTGTGTTTACCTTATTATTCAACGTTGTCCGGTGAGACCCTCACTAAGCGAGCTAGCGGAGGGCAGAGGGGTCTCCCGGTACACGATACCCCTTGGTAAGACTGGTTGTCAGATTTTCGGGCTTCTGACGACCCGTAACAACTCGAAGATCCACAAATGACAGCCGGGACCAACGGCTTAACGTGCTTTCCGAGGCACGGAGGAGTCTCGGTATGTAAAGACGGTCACTCATCCACGGACCAACCCCGGCAAGCGTAGCTTAACCTGATGGATCGACCAGTGCGGCTGTTATTACGTAGCCACGAGCTCCAATGATAATGAAAACCATATCAAAATCTGTTGCGTAGTTTAGAAGAATAACGCGGTTATTCCGACAGACACGAAAAACGACTGTAATTTATATTAAGTGTGTCTATAGATGAGGAGCTCGTGGCTAAGTAATAACAGCCGCGCGAATCGGGGTTTTTTTTATTCCGGGCTTGTTAAAGTTAACTCCGTACACAGATTTGTCGTGAACGTTTGTAAGTTGAATTAGTATACTAGAGAAACGCGTTCCACTAATATGCACTATGTAGTTATGTTGAAGTTAAGAGTAATTAACAGTTCTAGAGCGGAAGGCGATTATTTCTCTCAGTTGTTGCTAGCTACACAGTTATACAACGTGCCGTTACAATGCTGACATTAATTTAACACACGTATACGATTTCGCGTATTCGTTTTATGAAAATATTTAAATTTCATTAAACGTTATTATTATTGATTTATTTTCAATTTTCTAAATTACCATCTCGGAAAGAACTGTAGCGAAGAGGTCATATGCCGGGGTCACGGATCATATGTAGGCGAATAGAAGGAAAGCCGCGCAATTTCTTAGAAATTATGCCGACAAAGGATCTTCACCTATAGAATGTAAGCCAGCTAGTAGGTAGCTTCATGAATGAATCTTTTACACAGAGTGATCTCAATTTTGGTTATGTTTTTATTATTTAGTTTGATGAAAATTTTAATTTTTCAATTTACGAATATTTTTTATGTTTACTGGCTCTACCCGTGTGTTAAATTAATGTCGCCATTGTAGCGGCACGTTGTATAAGTTCAATGTATGTATTTAATAAGGGGTTGACGACTTATTTCCATGTTGAGCTTCAAGCAGAGCCTTTAAATAGCGTAACACACATTCTAATTTCAAAATTCCTAAACTAATAAGCTGTTGATGTTAAAAAATTCGTCAAATAAAATCAAATCAAAATATTTTATTTCTATAAAACCTACATGGGCACTTATGAGACGTTAGAATCTAGATCGACAACGTAAATAACGCAATGATGCTGAATTGTAAAAATAAAAGGCATTAGTATTGTTAGTTTGTTGTTGTTGTTGTTGTTAGTGTGCTTAGGCTTGCAGAAAATATATCGATTTAGCGATATTTTTTGTTCGATATATCGATATTTTTAGACGATATTTATTATTTCGATGTATCGATATAAAATATCTACTATCGAAAATGTATCAAAAACTATATATTTGTAATATTATCACCGTTGTCGCCATTGACTAAAACCGCTGGAATTCAGAGCCGTAAAAATTATACTTTTTTTCCTAGTTTGTTGTTAAAATAATTATAAAACTTTAGCCTTTTTTTTTCCAAATTTGGTGTTTAAATAATTTACATATAAAACTGGAACAAAATAAAGTAAAAAAAAAATTAAATTTCCAACGATATATCGATTATTTTTTCGATATAGGTATCGAAATCTATATTGATATTTTTTATAAATATCGATACGATATATTATTATAGGGTGTAAGGGTAAACACCGTGGTCACTCAAACCATGCGTAGTTGACTTAAATATAAAAATAAATGACCGAGTAACAACAAAAAAAAACGTTCTTTTCATTAAAAGATTTAAAAAAGTTTTTATCCAACACCGTGCTCGATATCGAAACAGCTAATTGACTGAGGGAGTGGTCGCGCTTGCGGCCGGTCAGGTCACGTCCCGCGCGCCCAACCCGTTTTGAGACGCAAGTTCGTTGCCCTAGCGCAAAGGTGAAAGGGTGAAATACTCTAGAGGTAAAATGTAATAAAAAAAGTCGTAATTTTCCATTGATTTTACGTTCTGTAAATGACACCAAACCACTGGTTTCAAGGATAACGGTGTTTACCCTAACACGCTGTATATCGATACTTTTTGACACTTCTTGCATCATATTATCCCGCCAGTTTACGTTTAAGCAGGGCCTCTTCATCACTGTAGCTCGAGTCCTCGACAATTCTTCTGATCAGCTCGGCTTTTATTCGTCCAGATCTCCTCTGCGATACAGACTCCTTGAGATTTTGCGTTACTTAGGGGTAAAGAAAAAAGAAAAAATGTTTAATTTGGCACATGTCATAAGTACCTCTGCCAGGGTTGCGGGACAGTCCGAAAGGGATACCGGGACCTTGGCAACAGGCAACTGAAGGAACACGGGTGGGTTTTAGTCAGTAATATTCTGACACGCCCTTCCGCTCTGCCCAGAGCGGGAGAAGACATTTAATGATTTATCAACTACAAAAAAAAAAAAACAAAGTTATAAAACTTAAACCCAACTACGACAGAAAGTCTACAAAAAAGGTATAAACAAGACATCACAAATGGTGGAATCCGACGATCGGCAATATTGCAGACGGACACGCACGGCAGACGACCACAGACCGCCACGCACCGCGCACCGAGTACGTGAAAAATAAAATTAATTTCAGAAGTCGGTGTCCTTGATTTTGAATTTTCCTTGTATGCCACCGAAATTAAAGTATTTAATTCAGAAATTAAAGTATTTTTTCATTTTTTATTTTGTGTTTTTTTTGGAAGTCGGTTGTTTTTGGTTTGTCTTTGGTGGAGATATTTTGATTTAAAAGAGTGTCCGTGCAGTTTCTTGCCCGTCCTTTTCCATAGGTACCTACTACGCTTTGGAATGGGCAACTAGCTTCATATTCCTGACTGACGGACTCCTTGACAATTCATAAGTGCCTGTAAATGGTTTAATTGAAATAAATGCTTGGAGTTTGAGTTTGAGACAGCCTCAGAAATGACCTCATTTACCTTCAGTTGGCTGCATACGTCTATTGTTTTGCGATTCTTTAGTTGCTTGAGGGAAAAACTGCAACATCGCATTCGGTGGATGGATTGGTCTACCAAGTCTCCTATAGAAAGAATCCTTCGTGGGTCGTTCCATGTTTAAGTACGCGTTAGACCTCAACTGCCTTGGAGTTATAACTCTAAATCTTCTCTGAGTTCTCGTTATTGGAAGCAAGCTTCTCAAACTCGGGTAGTCAGCTGTTGGGGTGAGCAGTCTCCGATACGCGTTTTCGTTCGTATCATAGTGTTTCGTACGATTTATTAGATGCCTCTTCATACTAATTCTGCGTTTTAGTGAATTGTATATGCGTTTTCTCTGCCTTGAATGTTCAGGTTTTGTGATTGCTGTAAAAATGAATGAATTACGTATTACCAATTGATAAATAGACCTCTTTGAAAATTAAGGGTACTGTCATCATCATCTGCCTAGCCTTTTCCCAACTATGTTGGGGTCGGCTTCCAGTCTAACCGGATGCAGCTGAATACCAGTATATTACATGGAGCGACTGCCTATCTGACTTCCACAACCCAGTAACTGGGTAATACGATACCCCCCGCGAGTCGGACCCGCGCACGAAGGGTTCCGTGTCATTATCTATAAAAACGGCAAAAAAATCACGTTTGTTTTATGGGAGCCTCCCTGAAATATTTGTTTTACATAAAAAGCCTATAATGTTCCCACTGCTGGGACACAAGCCTCCTCTCTGTGAGAGGGAGTGGGCCGTAATCCACCACGCGGGCCCAGTGCGGGTTGGTAGATGTCACATGTCTACGAATTTTTGGTTCTAGAACATGCCGGTTTCCTCACTATGTTTTCCTTCACCTTTTTGAGAGCAGTGGTGATGAAATTATTTACACAAAGTAAAGCGCCTGTCAGGGTTAGAACCTACGACCTACAACTGGTAAGTCGCGGCCGATGGCCACCACTGCTCTACGAAATATTTGTTTTATTTTAATGTAATTATTTATTTTTACCACCTATGTTCACATGTGGAAGCAATAAATGTTTTGAGAACCTATATTGCCCAGCAGCTTCAGCAGATCTCCGTTAGCTCTCCTGTCAGTGAACCGTTCGGTTACGGCTTTGTTCACCCAGTCGAGCAGTCTTTGACAACGGTCTGTGCCTTTTAGGCGTTGAAACGGTCCCATGAAGCTCTTCATAAGTGATAAGCAAATTACCCAGCCCGGACCTGCACCTAAAATAAAAAGAAACACTAAAAACGCGAAGAATCACAAAAAAAACCGACTTCGAAAAAAAACAAAAATCAATCTGCTTGCCTTTTCCCAACTATGTTGGGGTCGGCTTCCAGTTTAACCAAAAACCCAGTAACTGGGTAATACGATAACCAGAAAAAAAAAAGATATAAAAATCTTTTTAAATCAAGCTTTTAATTAACTAAACAGGGTTTTCCCATGGCCACCTTCCGGCTCCATCATCAGACCGTGAACACCGACTAGTGTCAACGCACTTGTTAATACTACGTAGAACATAATCGTGCTATCTATAGTTTGATTGACGAGTTCCTGTGGCCAACTTCCGGATCCATCATCAGACCAGTTCCATGTTATCATTTTTTCAAAATGTCTCGGTAGTTACTATGTATGCCAAGTTTCAGCTTAATCGGATGCCAGGAAGTGCTTGAAAAATGGATGACAAAAGGAGTAACCGGAAACACATACGAACAATATAAAGCTTGTAAAAAGAAACACTAAAAACGCGAAGAAACACTACAAACAAAAAAAACCGACTTCCGAAAAAAAAACAAAAATCAATCTGCTTGCCTTTTCGCAACTATGTTGGGGTCGGCTTCCAGTCTAACCGGATGCAGCTGAATACCAGTATTTTACATGGAGCGACTGCCTATCTGACTTCCACAACCCAGTAAGTGGGTAGTACGATACCCCTTGGTAAGACTGGTTGTCAGACTTTCGTGCTTCTGACGACCCGTAACGACTGTCAAAGATCCTCGAATGACAGCCGGGACCAACGGCTTAACGTGCTTTCCGAGGCACGGAGGAGTCTCGATATGTAAAGATGGTCACCCATTCACAGAACAACCCCGGCAAGCGTAGCTTAACCTGATGGATCGAACCGTGCGGCTGTTATTACTTAGCCACGAGCACTCATTTGTCAAATTGTGTTGAGTGGTTTAGAAGATAGGAGGGAACAGATGAACATACATACATACATAACCCTCCTTTTTTTTCGCCGTAGTCGGGTAAAAACACCTTGTATAAGAATAAAAATAAGAATATTATTAAATGCTTTTATAATTTTTTTATTCTAATAGGTATTTAAAAATATAATTTATGTGTATAGAAAATGAAGTAAAGTTTAGAATAAGAATAAGAAAATTTTATTTGTAAACATAGGTAGGTTGTATAAAGGGTATTTTTCATACAAGTTTGAAAGAAAAATAAAAGAAAGAAAAATATTTTCGAGTAATTTCTTCGACATTTATGCACCGATTTGTCTGTTTATGTTCAAATCAAATACACCCCTTGCAAAAAAAAACGGGCACCTTAACAGTCATTGGCTTTTGTATGGATAATATTAATATTTTTACTATGTAATTAGCATAAATGACTAGTAATTTGTTATAATCAATAAGAATATAGTTTTTTCGCTATAATTGTAGCGCTGCTGGAAGACGGGCTTCCAGCAGCGCTACAATTTTACTACTCTTATTGCTTTTTCTGCCATTACAATCGACACAAAGATATCACTTTTAAGTCACAATAAGGCTGGATTATGCGACAAACATAAATTATTCTACTAAAAATAACGATCAGTTAGTTTTAGTTGCCAGGTTTGCGGTTAGAAGGTTCTAACCGCAAACCTGCAAAATGTTAGTAAAAGTCACAAACGGAAAACGGGATTATTATTGTTTTTAAACAAAAGTTTCGAATTTGGAATTAACTTTTTTTCTTACCCAGAATCTTTATTAAGTGCCAGTAACATAGTTTGGCTATTAAAACCTCTTTACAACTAAATGATTACCAGTGATCGGAGTAGGTAGATTGAACTGGGGCCATTGATCCGAAACGTATATATTAATATGGACATTCCTCCGGAATTGGTGGATTATTAAAAAAAACCGGAACTTATGTAGGAATTGTATTCTGCCAGAGTGGAAGGAGTCATTTGATGATTTGCCATCCTCAAAAAGTTCTAGCCATAAAAGGCTAAAAATAAAAAATAAATATTAAAGCTTCGATCGGAATTCGATTGTTTTTATTATTCAACAGATAAATAATGAATTAATTTAGTTTTGATACCTTCCTTTAAATTTTGAATTGAGTAGTAATAATATCACTACCAACATTAACAATATTTAATTGAATCCGGAAATACCGGAATTACTTTCCGAAAAATGGCTTATCCATGTTATTCTTTCTGTGTGCATTTATGATACAAGTACCAAAAATCAATCTACCTACTCCGATCACTGATGATTACCATGAAGGCGATGGAAATGGACTGTATGAATTGTGGTTGAAATAAAACTAAAAGCCAATGTGAGTAAAATACTGTAATAGAAGGAAGATGAAAAAATATAACAGAAAATGGAAAAACCAACAAAACCAAACCTTTGACAACTAGCAGCACAAGACAAGTGAAAAGAAAAGAATAACAGTCAAATATAAACAAAGTCTTCTAAAAGTTTGGCAAACCAAGGAGTATGCAACATTCAGACGCCAGCAGGTCAAGCTACCCGAAACTGTCAGATTTTCCCAATCAAACTTGAACCTTAATGCTTTAGCGATAAAGTTGAAAATCTATTAAAGAAATTTGACAGATTGTAGTAGCTTGATGTGCTGGCGTCTGTACAAAAGTCAAAACCCCCCATTTTTTTTTGCAAAGGGGTGTAATTACAAAATCCTGGGTCGACTTACTATTAGTAGTCGTATAATCCTCAAACTCCCTCAGTGCGCTAAAGAGTTCAGCTCCTTCCGTGTCCTCATACATTGTCTCGGCGTCATCGATAAGATTGTTCACGTCGTTTGACAAGTTCTCATTACGGTCCGTCAGCATTTTGTTGAACATATCCGCGTAGACTGATAAATGAAGCTTTTTTATATTTTTATCTACACCCATGCTATAAATCCTCTATAAAAGTTTCTGAAACAGTTAGCTCATAGCCAACATTAAAACATCCAGTATCATAGTAACCATAATATCATCCAAACGGGTGTTATAATTTTGTACTGCATAATGCAACTCATTTAAAAAAAGAACATTGTCATTCACGAGCGATTCACTAACAAAGCACCGTAATTTAAAAACAAAACACATTCGAATTCGAAAAATTCGAATTCACGTCGTACCGCGCCATTTTTGTTGGATATTGGTATTGCAAAGAAACTTTGATAGAAGATTCATATCATGGGTGTAGATAAAGTTTTGTATGCAACTGTAAATAATTAGGTATTAAAACACTCATATGATACTCATTCGTGTTTTAATACCCCTTATTATATAACAGTTGCATAAATAACTATAATACAACTATGCTATTGACACGATTTTACATTAATAATTTCTATAATATAGTATTAGTCATACTCCATACTATATCGTAATCCAAGTTGTCTCGGTCTACCCGTGTGCTAAATTTCTTCCAAATCCGTTCAGCCGTTCCGTTTGCTATGTTTATGGTTTAAGTGTACCGAGGGGCATTAAGAGGAAATAGGGTCGGCTTTTTCCATACAAAAAGTCATAATTCGAGGTTCGGCTCTCGTCTATTTCCTCCTCCAATATTAGACCAATTTGAAAGATATTTTATAAATTGAATAAGAAGGATATTTACTGTGCCCCTATGTTTTCCGTTTTGATGATACATAATCTGTAGAAGCACTAGAACTCTCAGAAAATGCTCAAAATTGCCTGTTTAGACCGCTGTCATCAGAGTCCTATTGTACAAATTTGACAACTATTAAAGAATAAAGAAAATATAGGGGCACAGTAAATATCCTTTTTATTGAATTTATAAAATATCTTTCAAATTGGTCCAATATTGGAGGAGGAAATAGACGAGAGCCGAACCTCGAATTGTGACTTTTTTATGCAGAAAAAGACCTACGCAATTTCCACTAAAGATAATAGTTGGATTGTCTATGCACTGCACGGGATTAGCATTGCAACTCGAGTCGTTTGGTGCCGTATTATAAAGTATTATTGCCACAATTTTTCCAGTGTGAGAGAGAGACGGAGCTAGACAAGGCCGATAGCACCATCCCGTTTTCGCAGTGCAACAATGATGGCGTTAATACTCACTTCGTAACGAATTCATATCATGTGTCGATCGCTGAGACAAGAACGAACAGACGTTCTTCATTAGTTTAATGATGGGATCACCAACCCACTGTATTTCACCTCTCTCCATGTACCTGAAACAAAGCACCACATCAGGCGAGTATTTTTTTGTTTTGACGATTTACATTATACAGGTGTTAGGGTAAACACCGTTATCCTTGAAACTAATAGTTAGGTGTCATTTATAGAACGTAAAATCAATGGAAAATTACAACATTTTTTTTCTTTTTTTAAAACTAAATTTTAACACAAAAGACAACTTGCGTCTCAACAAGGGGGGTGCGGGACGTGACCTGACCGGCCGCGAGCGCTACCCTTCCTTCAGTTAGTCAGCTGTTTCGCTAGCGAGCACGGTGTCGGACAGAACTTTTTAATGAAAATAACATTTTTTTTTGTTGTTACTCGGTCATTTGTTTTTATATTCAAGTCAACTACCCATAGTTTGAGTGACAACGGCGTTTACCCTGACAACCTGTATAATAAATTAAATAAATTACTGATTAAAACTAACTATACTAATAAACAATTGACTAAAATATGGCGTCGAAAAATTCCTCCGCATCGCTGTCGACTGGTAGTGTACCCAAGAGACTGGCGGCATTGCCACGTTGTATGGCAATGCTTAGCCTCTGACCAAGGTAAAAGCCAGCCCATGGGTCACGGGAAGTGTCAAACAGCCGTTTCGAGATTTCATTGAACAAGCTATGAGCACTCGGACCCCACGGCCCTAGGGTTTAAACCCCAAACGGTTCGAAAATATAAGCCTTATATACTTATAAGGCTATTATACTTTTGCCGCTTGAGGTTTTCCGCAGCCGCAGTGGCAGCGCCAGCACAACACGCCGAGCCAGGAAGATGAGATGGCGCAAGAGTATCGACACACGTTGCGTCCCACACTAAAGGCCTACCCATCTTCCATGGAAATAAGGACATGCCGTCCGGTCTTTTGCCATCGTCGCGTGGCAAGCCATTGGGTTCTAATACAGGCTGGAACGCCAGTGGTGACAAGAGCTCGTCGGATGATAAATGTTTATTTATTTATTTGTATAATGGTACACACGGCTACACATCAAGCTATACATTTCCAGTATACGCTGACCTCGCATTGTACGGAAATCCTATACAATGCGAGCTCAGCATAAACTGGATATGTATAGCTTGATGTGTAGCCGTGTGTACACTCAGTTACTGGCTAGGCTAAAACTTCTAAGTACATGACCCTGTTAGGGCGCAGCAAGTATTATTACATTTAACTTATACACTCCATTTGAAATAAGATTAGACATTTAAACAAACCTTTTTACAGTCCGTTCAACCGATTTTGACTTCTATACCGTAGGCATAAGGATAGCATTAAAAGCAAAAAAGGTTACACAATACCAACTGTTTTCTGCAGCTGCCATTTGTTATGCCACCAACGCAATAGAAGTCAAAATCGGTTGAACGCACTGTACAAAATGTTTATTTGAATGTGAAAAAAAAAAACAACCGACTTCCAAAAAACCTGTAAGACAAAAATTATAAAAGCTGAACGCGCATAAAGGTAATGCTCAGAAAACCCTTTCGCTCAAACTCAAACTCAAAGCATTTATTTCAAATAAACCAATTACAGGCACTTTTGAATTGTCAAGGGGTCGGTCAGTCAGAAAGATGAAGCTAGTTGCCCATTCCAAAACGTAGTAGGTTCCTATGGAGAAGAACGGGCAAGAAACTCCATGGACACTCTTTTTACCCGACTACGGCGAAGAAAAAAGGAGAGTTATGATTTTGACCGGTATGTATGTATGTATGTATGTATGTATGTATGTATGTACAGTCGCGGTCTGAGAATGTTTACCACCTTAAGGTTTATAATTGCATGCACACATCTATGTCACAAGATCGATGACAATATAGTGATTTTGATTAGGTATAGAGCAATATACTGAGTTTGTTTCGGCCTTTTTTCTCAGAGTAGTCAGATATTAAACGCCGACCTCATTGATTGACGTTTAAAAGTGTTTGTACAAACCTACTTACAGAAATAAATCATTTATCATTTAATATTTTTTCTAAAACAAATCTTTCTTAACCAAGCGAGGTTGAACTTGTTACTAAAAATGCAAAAATAGACAATTTTATAAAGAAAGAAAGAAAGAAAATGCATTTATTTAGCACAGTCAGGGCACACAACACACTGTAACTACATGTAAAATAAACATTTTGTGTTATAATAAACATTTTTATTTTTTTATGGAAATTATCAATAATTTATAGTTTTAATAACTAGTATAGCCTCCATCAGCAGCTATGACGGCACTTAGTCTATCTCTCATAGATGAGACAAGCCGCGCGCATAAATCTGTCCCCCTGATATCATCCCATACCCGTGCACAATGTGATCTAAGAGCTTCAGGGTTTCTTTCGTTCTGACAGTCCCAGTGTTGAACCATTATGCCCCACAGATTTTCAATCGGGTTCATATCTGCTGAACACTGCTGAACGAGCAGGCATTGAATGAGACGAATGTCACGGTGCATGTTGAACCAAGCCATAGTAGCCCGGGCCTTGTGTATCGGTGTATTATCCTGAACGTAATCAATTTGTGGGAATTCTGCTGCAGGATACACAACTCGCACAGTAGGCAGCATCACCTCTTCTCTTTTTTCTAACGACGTCAGTTCTCCGACGTCATCGTGGCTCATCCACCCCCATAAGTTGACTGTTATGCGACCAGATTCATTTTGAGGCACGATATGAGCTTCATCATACCGAGTGCGATTATAATGCCATAAAGTCAATCTTCCAATTTGACTCGATTTAAAAGTTTTTTCGTCGGTAAATATAACATTCGACCAATCAAAATCAAGATATTGTCACGCAAAATTAAGTCGGGCAGTTTTGTGGTGAGCTTTGAGTTCCACTTTTATAGCATGACGTCTGTAGTGTAGCCCTGCTCCGTGCAAAGCTCGTCGAATCGTCCGAGGACCCACATCATACAATGAGATACAAAGCAGCAAAATGACTAGTTGGTGTGAAGCCGCGCTCTTCGTAATGTCGAACCATATCAGTTATTTGCGCGGTGGTTAGTATCGCCCGTGTCGTCCTGAATTGCTTCTATGATCTGTTATCTGCCCTTCTTCGCCATGACGACGAATCCAAAATCTCACAGTGAATCGAGATATATTGAGCTCTCGTGATATCGCACTAATATTCAAGCCATCTTCGTGGAGAAATAATATTTCAGCCCTTTGTTGTAGGGTTATACTAGCCATTTTATTTCTATCAATCTATAACTCAGACCAACAATTTTGTTGGTCTGAGATCTATAATTACCAAAATTCAAACATATTTTCTTTGTTAAATGTCATATGGTAATATGTCAACAGGTGTCAACTTTAAAATTAAGAAATAAAAGTAATACGAAGGAGTTATAGCATTTTATGTCATTATGGTAATGTGTCAACTTTAAAATTAAGAAATAAAAGTAATAAGAAGCAGATATAGCATTTTAGACTTTACTGCACACAGTGTGGTAAAGAAGCTAATTTGAAAACTGATAAACATTTTTAGACCGCGATAGTATGTATGTATGTATGTTCATCTGTTCCCTCCTATCTTCCAAACCACTTATCACAATTTGACAAATGAGGTATCGTTAAAAGCGTCGTGATTGTCCGCTGGTTATAGGCTATGTGACGTCACATTAAATAAAAATGGCGCCCTCTAGAGGACATAAAGTGAGGAACTTAAAAAAAAAATGGTTTAATCGTACCATGTTGGGTATCAAATGAAAGGGCTTAATGAGCACATTTCAAAAATATATATATTATAACCCCAAAACAATTAAAAAAAAAAACAAATAATAAAAACTAAAACCCAACTACGACTTAAAAGGTATAAACAAGGCACCACAGACAGACAAATTAAAAATCCGGAGTCACACGTGTTAGGGCATAAATCGAACAGATTACGTGTGACTCCGGATTTTTAATTTGTCTGTCTGTGGTGCCTTGTTTATACCTTTTATGTCGTAGTTGGGTTTTAGTTTTTTACCCGACTACGGCGAAGAAAAAAGGAGGGTTATGATTTTGACCGGTATGTATGTATGTATGTTCATCTGTTCCCTCCTATCTTCCAAACCACTTATCACAATTTGACAAATGAGGTATCGTTAAAAGCGTCGTGATTGTCCGCTGGTTATAGGCTATGTGACGTCACATTAAATTAAAAATGGCGCCCTCTAGAGGACATAAAGTGAGGAACTTAAAAAAAAATATGGTTTAATCGTACCATGTTGGGTATCAAATGAAAGGGCTTAATGAGCACATTTCAAAAATATATATATTATAACCCCAAAAGAATTTAAAAAAAAATCAAGTAATAAAAACTAAAACCCAACTACGACTTCACACGTAATCTGTTCGATTTATGCTAACACGTGTGACTCCGGATTTTTAATTTGTCTGTCTGTGGTGTCTTGTTTATACCTTTTAAGTCGTAGTTGGGTTTTAGTTTTTATTACTTGATTTTTTTTTATTACTTGTAAATCAGAATATTGTTACAATATGTTGTTTACATCATTCATGTTGGAATTATACATGTGAGTACAATGTAGAAAAACGTGCAGGTTAAAAGCGTACGTAAATAAAAGATAAAAAAGATACAAAACAATTCAAAAATTAAAATAAATTAGCATAAGCCGTGGCAGCTAAGGGAAATAAGCTACGATGCTAAGTTGTCTTATCCTGCAAGAAGAAATAACAGAATATGCAAGGCAACTAAACAAAACACTGCTTTCTTCAGGAGACACTCAGGTTTCCTCGCATCTTATCTATATAATAAACTAAATTCTCTTTTAAATATATTCCCAAAAATCTCTGTTATCCAAAAATATCTCCTGAGTTTAAATTATAATGACACAGAATCCTTACTTATAATTTCTAAATAACTTTTCTGTCCTATCCGTAGTAAATAAAGAGCAGAAAGCGCACTCATGCAGAACCATGCATACATATATACATACTCCCATAAAAAGATACGCGCATCCGTACTCACACTCATCACACACACGCACGCACACACACAAACATACCCACATCACACACACAAACATACACACATCACACACACGTACCACGTACTCACATTAACACACTCATTCATTAGTAAATTGCCAAACCAAAACCAACTCACTCGCCGCGGGAGGAAGACCCTGGAGTCCTGAAATACAGGGCTGCCCTAGTTTAGGCTCCAGTCCAGGTCCACTCCATTTTAATAATGACTGTAATGTGTTTTTAATTAGTGTGGAAAATATATGAATTTTTACTTTACTTTAAAAAAAAACACTAAAAAAGTGAAAAATTACTTTAATTTCGGAAGTCGGTGGCGAAAAAACGAAAATTGAAAAGCCGACACCGACTTCCGAAAATCCTCCGTGCCTCGGAAAGCACGTTAAGCCGTTGGTCCCGGCTGCCTTTTGTGGATCTTTGACAGTCGTTACGAGTCGTCAGAAGCACGAAAGTCTGACAACCAGTCTTACCAAGGGGTATCATATTACCCAGTTACAGGGTTGTGGAGGTCTGATAGGCAGTCGCTCCATGTAAAATACTGGTATTCAGCTGCATCCGGTTAGACTGGAAACCGACCCCAACATAGTTGGGAAAAGGCAGGCAGATTGATTGAGATATACAAAAATATTGACTTACAGGATTGTACGATGACGCTTCGTCTTGAATCTTCTCCTCTCTTCTGTCAGTCACTGTGATATCCTCACCAAGGATCGATCGTGTCTGGTCTTCGAAGACGCTACTATCCAGTACGTACGACGTATTACTCAATTATTGGGTTGTTTGAATTTCGCGGGCTACCCTAGCGCATCCACCTTAATGCGCACGGGTTGTACTTACTGTTTCAAGATAAATTCAGGAGCGTATAACACCTCCCTGACCTCGCTTTCTCTCTTCCCAGTGATCAGTTTACTGCCCTGTAGCAGGAACACTACCATCGGGCCTTCATCCATCTTCTTCGCCATGTCAAGGTAGGCCTTGTGAGGATGTTCATCCGGTTTCGGAGTTGTAAAGACGTGAGCTGGAAATATATTGTAAAAAAATACAAAAAATAAAAATATACTTATACGGTGTTAGGACCATCACAGGACACTGCTCGCTGAACAAACACTTCCACACAATAGGCATAACGGACAGTCCTCTATGCAGAGCGTGCATGGAGGCTGAGGAAACCGTCTCGCATGTGCTCTTAGAATGCACGGGCGTCACCCAGATTAGAACTGAAACCCTCGGGTCACCCAGATCCTACACGGAGGTTCTGTACAACCCAGGAGACCTAATAAACTTCTGGAGGGAGGTGGGTTGGTTGGAATAACCCCCAACGGCCGCCATGGCCCACGCACAATGGTCCACCTTATGGACTAAGTGCGGAAACCAAACCCATAACATAGAACATAGAACATAGGTCTCCACCTATAAAATCAGCGTTTTGTATGGGGAATTTTAAAGAAGTTGCATTTTTCATACTAACATTTTCTTAATTTATTTAACAAACATGAACACTAATGTTTTAAAACTTTTATGCACTAATGTTTAAAAACTAAGATAACGTATGCCACTTAGATTAAGCGACAAAAATAAAATTTGGCTAAGTTTAATAAAAAAATAGTGGTCATTTCTGCTAGGTAACAAAATGAGGAGTCATTTTTAAGCTCTATTTTATGTTTAGAAAACTATAAGTAATAAGGTTTTTTTTTGCTATTACTAGTTGTCTATGATGGTCATTATTCGATAAAATACCAAGCAATTGATGAATATTTTAAATCATAGAAGTGACGAGGTTCTCTATTTGTGAGAAAAAAAACGTCAATTTAATAGGTTATCCAATACAGCTTCTATAATTATAAATTAAAGTCGCTTTTCGTGATTGTCTGTCTGTCCGCTTTGTTCTTCTAAACCACGCAACTGATTTTGATGAGGTTTTCACCATCGTTTAGAGAATTTATTCCGGGAGGTTGATTGTGTACTTAAAGTTAGATATAACTTAGAAATCGCGATGATTTTTCACTTAGCCAAAACTTATTTTTGTCGCTTAATCTAAGTGGCATACGTTATCTTAGTTTTTAAATATGAGTGCATAATTTTTTTTAAACATTAGTGTTAATGGTTGTTATATAAATTAAGAAAATGTTAGTATGAAAAACGCAACTTCTTTAATTCCTAACCTAATAAATAGTAACCTTTCATATACACACCGTTGAACAGCATCGGTTTCATCGTTGCATCAGTAACATATTGATCAATCATGCCACCCGGAGTTGACATAAATAGAAAGCCAGCGTCATCCTCCTGAAACAGCTGTCCTTCGCCCTTGTTCGTTGTTGGATCATCGTCCCAACGCAGGACACGACCCGATACTGATGTACTGATTCCTTCATTGGTCCTCCCACCACTGGTTGTTCCAGTCTTGGAGGTTTTAGCCCACTGTCTGTTGCGGACCCACGCTTGTGCTTTGGAGAGATTGTGTCTGCCTTCCCGAGGCCGGAGGGCTGTTGAATGAATGAATGAATGAATGAACGAATGAATGAATGAATGAATGAATGAATGAATTCTTTATTTGCCAGAATATAGGTACATTGTATATGGTAAATTTTTATAATATGGTTTCACTATATTCGACTTTCTAGTCGTGCAAATTTTTAAATAGTCAAAGCTTTAAAAAAAAAAAATTATATCAAATTTTTGTCTTCCTACATTAATAACACAAAAAATAATATTAACATTAACAATAATATAAAATAAAAAAATAATAAAATAATCACTATGTAAATTACAGTATACAATTAAATATTTTTTGTCTTCTTACATTATTAACACAAACAAGAAAATTAACATTAACAATAATAATAAAATAATTACTATGTCAAAAGGATTTCAAATTTATAAAGTCATCTATGGAAAAAAAAAATCAAGTAATAAAAACTAAAACCCAACTACGACTTAAAAGGTATAAACAAGACACCACAGACAGACAAATTAAAAATCCGGAGTCACACGTGTCAGGGCATAAATCGAACAGATTACGTGTGACTCCGGATTTTTAATTTGTCTGTCTGTGGTGTCTTGTTTATACCTTTTAAGTCGTAGTTGGGTTTTAGTTTTTATTACTTGATTTTTTTTTAAATTCTTTTGGGGTTATAATATATATATATTTGAAATGTGCTCATTAAGCCCTTTCATTTGATACCCAACATGGTACGACTAAACCATTTTTTTTTTAAGTTCCTCACTTTATGTCCTCTAGAGGGCGCCATTTTTAATTTAATGTGACTTCACATAGCCTATAACCAGCGGACAATCACGACGCTTCTAACGATACCTCATTTGTCAAATTGTGATAAGTGGTTTGGAAGATAGGAGGGAACAGATGAACATACATACATACATACATACATACATACATACATACTTACATACATACATACATACCGGTCAAAATCATAACCCTCCTTTTTTCTTCGCCGTAGTCGGGTAATAAAAACATCTGTCGCACAGCCAATTAAAATAGAATGAATGTTGGTGGGAGAAGTCTGATTATGGGCTGCGATGGAGTGGTAGTGAAGACTCGGATTTAGTTTGTGGCGGTATCTACATCACCACCTGCGAACTACGCATCGAAGACCTGACGTCACATAAATCCTGCATCGCGCAATTAGAGTTTACCGTGCAGTGAACATATATACAAAAACCCAATATCAATCATAGGGCAGTTGCCCGCCAGACACAACACCCGTCTGGTCGGAGGATCCTCCCTTTTCTATGGGGGATGAGTGTACTTTACACCCTGTTCCTCATACCCCTAAATTGGTGACCCCGAATATGAACGTCAACGCAGCCTTCGTGCAACTACTCCAGCGTGACGTCATCATCATCACTCCCGCAAGCGGTCAGTGAGGCGAGTCACACAGCCAAGCCAACACCCGAGGCGTCAACGGGTATCCTGACCACCAGCATGCAGCGATCGCGCATTCCTGGTCATCACCCTCAGCCTCATCACCCCGACCCACTGGGGAATCACATCAATCACCTCAACCTCATCACCCTGAGCCACTGGGGAATCACCGCAATCAACTCAATCACCGCAAACAGTTCCGACCCACCGCGAACAATGCGGCACCCGGTTCCGACTCACTGGAACCACAACTGGCACTGGCAAGCATCACAAGATACAAGACTTAGCCCACTATCGACCTCCGGTCTCCGGAGGGGAGTGATGTGGCGGTATCTACATCACCACCTGCGAACTACGCATCGAAGACCTGACGTCACATAAATCCTGCATCGCGCAATTAGAGTTTACCGTGCAGTGAACATATATACAAAAACCCAATATCAATCATAGGGCAGTTGCCCGCCAGACACAACACCCGTCTGGTCGGAGGATCCTCCCTTTTCTATGGGGGATGAGTGAACTTTACACCCTGTTCCTCATACCCCTAAAAGTTCTTAAGTACAAGAAAAGGGTTAGCGAATTTAAATATGAACCAGTCAGTTATTAGGCAGATTGATTTTGACAGCTAGCTAGTTAAGTTACTGTCAAAATCAATCTGCCTGCCTTTTCTCAACTATGTTGGGTTCGACTTCCAGTCTAACCGGATGCAGCGGAATACCAGTATTTTACATGGAGCGACTGCTTATCTGACATCCACAACCCAGTAACTGGGTAATACGATACTCCTTGGTAAGACTGGTCGTCAGACTTTCGGGCTTCTGACGACTTGTAAGGACTGTCAAAGATCCACCAATGACAGCCGGGACAAACAGCTTAACGTGCTTTCCGAGGCATGGAGGAGTCTCGGTATGTAAAGATGGTGACCAATCCACGGACTAACCCCGGCAAGAGCAGCTTAATATGATGGACCGACCCGTGCGACTGTTATTACTCACGAGCTCGTCTGAACTGAACAGGCTGTGTATATAGTAGAACCAACAACTATTACAGATGGATAACAAATATACAGGGTGTTAGGGTAAACACCGTTATCCTTAAAACCAGTGGTTTGGTTTCAATTATAGAACGTAAAATCAGTTGATACATTTTCCCCTAAGAGTATTTCACCATACGCGCTAGGGCAACGAACTTACGTCTCAACACGGGCGGAGGGCGCGCGACGTGACCTGGCCGGCCGCGAGCGCGACCCCTATTGTGTATTTATTCACGTGTTGTGTAGGTTGGTACGAGGGGCGGCGACCTCTGGCGCATATCCATGAATTTGCGGACGGTGTCGGATATAAACTTTTTAAATTAATGAAAATAATGTTATTTTTTGTTGTGACTCGGTTATTTATTTTTATATTTAAGTCAACTACCCATGGTCTGAGTGACAACGGTGTTAAAAAAGTCAGTGCGCACAAAATTGGATTTGGAGGTAAATGGGTCAAATCAGAACTCTTTTCTTCAAAGAATTTAAAGTCCTTACTCGCTACTAAAAAGTGAAAAAAAAACAACCGACTTCCAAAAAAAATACTAAAATGTGAAAAATAACTTTAATTTCGGAAATCAAACTTCAATTTTCGTTTTTTGCCACCGACTTCCGAGTTTCTGACGTGTTGCCACACCGACGCAGAGTTAAACAAATCGCCGGCGTCGTGTTCTGTTTTGCGACTGGGCAATCGTCATCCTGAGGATGCCTCGTTGAGAGGTGAAACACGTGTCGATTTCTTACAGGGTTTTAATGACTCTTGGAGAATAGATATGCGGAATAGGTTACTAAATATATCAATGTCTATTGTATTTTATAATGGATTTCCGCAAAGTCTCGCCTGAATCAATTAAATACACTGGCTTTCAATACTTATTACCACACTTTTAAAACTGCAATTACTCCTAAACTGCTAGAAGCTAGAGTTTAGAAATAAAAAACGTTTTAGCAAACATCAGGTTTCTTGGAAATTATAGTTTATATTATACATAAGCAACGTTTTTAACTTAAACCAAAAATAACCATTTTTAACTTACTGGCAAAAAACTCAAAACACATTTATAACCACAGTAGTTTCATAAGAAATAAGCAGTACCTTTGTACTCATATTTTAACTATGTCGTATCTATTTTGTATTTTACTGTGTGTTCATAAATAATAAAATAAATAAATACAGTTTTACGCCTAGTTTTCATTTTTTTTTTGACATCTTTGCTATTGAATCAAAATTCATTGATCAAGAAATAAATATGAAAATAAAACAACAACAGAAACAAAAAACATTACCCTCCTTCTGGGGCAGTCGGGTAAAAAGAGTCAAAAGTTGCAACAATTTGAAAAAGAGTTTTTTTTTTTTAGCCATTCCTTATAAGACGGTTATCGGCTAAAAAGTTTTTATATAAAAAAAAAAAAATATTCTTCCAACCCTACTAATATTATAAATGTGAAAGTTTGTGTGTTTGGATGTTTGTTACTCAATCACGCAAAAACGGCTGAATGGATTTGGATGACATTTGGCAAACAGATAGTTTATAACCTGGATTAACACATAGGATACTTTTTATCCCGATATTCCCACGGGATCGAGACTTACGCGGGTGAAACCGCGGGGCGCAGCCCTTTATAATTCGAAAATATATCTTGTGTAATTTGAAAGCTATTGCAATTTTAAAAGTTTTTGAGTTATATACTCACTCATCGATGTTGTGATTTTACTCGCTTTTGTAACTCGTTTGATTGGAGTATAGCCAGGCCATGTCCATAACGTAAAGAAGTCCAAAATTGTGCTCGTTTTACGATCAGATGAGGACGGTCCTCTTAAGACTGGAAGTCGTAGAGGAACGCTAGGAAACTCAGGTGTTGTTGAAGAATTACGCCACTTTGAAGCAGCGCCAAACCACTTTGATGGAGTACCAGTTAAAAAGGCATAATCGGAAAAGGAAAACTCTAATAAATACGCAGGTACTGTCGGGGGACTGGGTGTAGGGAACGTTGTCTCGGGTAACGTTGGTCTAGTTAAAAAAAAAGTATCGTTTAGGACAATCATGGAGTCGTTGTATTGTGGAGGAAATGTTGCTAAGGAGGAAAGGGTGTCAGGAGGCCGAGCGGAGGAGCTTAGGTAGACTCCTGGTAAAGGATTGAGATTCTCCCAAAGATTTTCTTCGCTAGATTTAGTTTCCGCTTGTTCTGTGTGTGTGGGGAGGAAAGTTGAGGCTGTCTCGTTCTGTCCTCTTTGGTCGACTGCAGTAGTTTCCCCCCACCACATTGGCGTAACGCTATAGTCTAAGAGACCGACATCTTTTATGTTGTCTTCAAAGTCAGCTGTTCTCAGAACTGATTTTTGTTTGTGTATTTCTTGTTGGAAGTCACTGAGGAGTCTGTCGATCTCGCGGATAGATTTGGACATCTGTGCTGATAGCTGTGGTTTGATGACGGTACCTGGAATATGACGAAGGTATATAAGTAACTCAACTCAACCCGTATAATAATACAAGATTAAAAAGTGCCTACGGGGAGCGTTTATTAAAAACAAAAACATTATTTTGTTTGTGTCACCGTTGTCTTGGTTTATATGACAGGATATCACTTATTATTTTATACAGTATGTAAGGGTAAACACCGTTGTCACTCAAACTATTGGTAGTTGAATTAAATATAAAAATAAATGAACCAGTAACAACAAAAAAAAAAACTTATTTTCTTTAAAAGACTTTAAAACGTAAATATCCGTCACTGTCCCAATACTCATGGATACGCGAGAGAGCTGCGAAACAGCTGACTGAAGAGGGGCCGCGCGGTCATGTTACGTCCCGCGCGCCCCGCCCGCCCCCACCAACCGCCGCCCGCCGTTTTGAGACGCAAGTTCGTTGCCCTTGCGTATAGGGTGAAATATTCTAGTGGAAAAATGTAGATTTTCTTTTAAAAAAAAGTTGTTTTTTTCTGATTTTACGTTCTATAAATGAAACCAAACCACTGGTTTGAAGGATAACGGTGGTTACACTAAGACCCTGTATATTAAAAACATTTCTAGGTCATGGAAATTCGTAAACATTTATATATCAAAAATAAAAATCAAGTAAACTTACCTTGTTCGACTTGATTGCAGAGAATTAGGTCATAATTTGAAAATAAACTCAAGAACAATAGTAGCATAGTTTTTTCTCACTTTATAATAAAATTAGGCTCTATTTCAATACTGACTATAATTTATTTTATAACTATCAAGTAATTTCAAAAAGATCCACATCTTTTGTAACTAACAATTTAAAAAAATACCATTAAGAAATTATACAACAATATTTTTTGTTTATGCTAAACCCGAAAAGGGGTCATTGTACTAATCATTTTGAACAACTTTTTCTATGGGACCAACCTTGAAATCGCGAAAAAAAAATTTTGCTGTTTCATGACATTTTGTCGATTTAAATGAACATGATGGTCCCATAGAAAAAGTGATGAGTACAATGACGCCTTTTCAGGTTTAGCATAAACAAAAAATAATGTTGTATATTTATCGTTTTTATTAAGAAATTATTGCGTATTATGTGTACACATATTATACAATAATTATATATATATTGTGAATCGACGACACGAAACAACTTATCGGTTCATAGTTAAGATTTATTTTTACAAAAAACTTTAATTGTAAAAAATAATCTTAACTATGAACCGATAAGTTGTTTCGTGTTGTTGATTCACAATATATACTTAAAAAAAGCGGTATATATACAATACATATACACGAGAGAAATAATATACTAATATACTACATAAAGATTTATTGAACCGCGTGTAATATAAAACTAACCGTGTTTTAGCTTTTAAAAGGTACTTACATTGAATATTATAGTTTTTTGTTAAAAAATAGTTACTATTTCAGTTTTATATATATACTAATATAATAAAACAGAAAAGTTTGTTTGTTTGTTTTCTTTTTAACGCGCTAATCTCTGGAACTGCCAGCGGGTTTAAAATGGCCACTTTGGCAGAATCATAATAGGGAAATATTATGAATCCTCGTAAAATGTCACAAACTGACAATTCATTATTATGATCTGCGTGCTGACTCATAATTCATCTGTTTGACAGTTTTCTATGGAGATTCGTAAAATGGTCCACAAATTATGAGTTAATTTTGTGGCAATTTAGAGGAATAGCTAATGACGGCTGGGAATTTGGGATATGATATGCTTTTAGAGGAATTGCTTATGTGATTGTTTTAGGCCCCCAGTTTTGAATTTGAAATATTCTTTTTGCATTTTTGATAGTCCAATTCTTGAGAAAGGTTACAGGCTATTATCATCATATTACGACCCAGAGAAAAAAAAGGTGTGGGGACGGGGTCCCCCGTCAGGAACGAAGCTCCTACTCACGTATGATTTAAAACAAAAACAAACGCAGCCGCCATCTTGGATTTTCATTTAGACCATATTCACACATTCTCTCACTCTCATGCAGTGGACTCGAGCCGAGGTGTACTGTTTTATCCCTGTCACACGTAATCACATTCCAATCACAAGTAATCACATTCCTTTTTCTTTTGTTTTTTTCTGCTGGCGTTCCCCCTCTCTCTCTCTCTCTCTCTCTCTTTGAATTAGAAAAAGACAGTCGCGAGAACGCTTTAGCGTTACATTTTCTGAAAGTGTACAAGTCGCGTAAAAGAACTTCGTTCCAAAAAGCAGTACTGCCGTGATCCGAAAGGTGCGCCATATTGCGGACGGACACAGACGAGCCCGCACGACGCACCGTGTGAAGGTGTATGTGCGGGGTATCGCATACATCGGAAGTTCCTCAATCCCCATCGGAAGTGGCAGTCTGTGGTCGATTTCATACAGGGTTTTTATGACTCTTGGAGAATAGCTAAGCGGAATAGGTTACTATAAACGTTTATTGTATTTTATAATGGATTTCCGCAAAGTCAAACTTAAACCAATTAACTAGTTAGCTCAGTTATATACTCACTCATCGATGTTGTGATTCTGTTCGCATTTGTAACTCGTTTGATTGGGGTATAGCTAGGCCATGTCCATAACGTGAAGAAGTTCAAAATTGTGCTTGTTTTCGGATCAGATGTAGACGGTCCTCTTAAGATACGGAGTGGAATCAGAGAGCTTGGAGGCGATTCGAACCCAGGAGTGGTTGAAGAACTAACCCACTTTGAAGCAGCACCAAACCACTTCGATACAGAACCAGTTACGGTTATAGAATCCCCAAAAAGTTCTCTATGATAGTCTGGACTAGGTGTTGTTGTCAATTGCTCTGGAATCAGAATCCCTGGGCTGGTGAGAGTATCGTTTGTGAAGTAGATATGGTCTTCACTCAATGTTGTCGAGGGAGCAAGGGTAGTGGTAGTGATGAGTGGTGAATTTGGTCTTGGCGAGCCTCCTAGATCGGGATTGAGTTTATCCCAAATAGTCGCATCTTCTTCGCTAGAGTTAGTTTCCCGATGTTCTGCGTGAGTGGGGAGGAAAGTTGAGGTTGTATCGTTCTGTCCTCTTTGGTCGACTGCAGTGGTTTCCCCCCACCACATTGGCGTAACGCTATAGTCTAAGAGTCCGACATCTTTTATGTTGTCTTCAAAGTCGGCTGTTCTCAGAACTGATTTTTGTTTGTGTATTTCTTGTTGGAAGTCTCTGAGGAGTCTGTCGATCTCGCGGATAGATTTCGACATCTTTGCTGATAGCTGTGGTTTGATGATGGTACCTGGAATATGACAAAGGTATAATTAATTTGAACATCATCTGCCTGCCTTTTCTCAACTATGTTGGGGTCGGCTTCCAGTCTAACCGGATGCAGCTGAATACCAGTATTTTACATGGAGCGACTGCCTATCTAACATCCACAATCCAGTAACTGGGTAATACGATACTCCTTGGTAAGACTGGTTGTCAGACTTTCGGGCTTCTGACGACCCGTCACGACTGTCAAAGATGACAGCCGGGACCAACGGCTTAACGTGCTTTCCGAGGCACGGAGGAGTCTCAGTATGTAAAGATGGTCACCCATCCACGAGCCAACCCCGGCAACCGTAACTTTACCTCATGGATCGACCCGTGCGCCTGTTATTATCTATAAAAACAGCATAAAAATCACGTTTGTTGTATGGGAGCCGACTTAAATATTTATATTATTCTGTTTTTTTGTATTTGTTGTTATAGCGGCAACAGAAATACATCATCTGTGAAAATTTCAACTGTCGAACTATCACGGTTCATGAGGTACAGGCTGGTGACAGACAGACAGACAGACAGCGGAGCCTTAGTAAGAGGGTCCCGTTTTACCCTTTGGGTACGGAACCCTAAAAATCAAGTAAACTTACCTAGTCCTACTTGATTGCAGTGAATTAGGTCATAATTTGAAAATAAACTTAAGAACAATAGTAGCATAGTTTTTTCTTACTTTATAAATTAGTCTATATTTCAATATTGACTATCATTTACTTTATAACTATCAAGTAATTTTAAAATGATCCACATCTTTTTTAACTAACAATTAAAAAATACCACTAAGAAATTAATATTTTTATCGTTTTATATTTAGAAATTATTGCATAATATTTAACAAATTAAAAATATTAAATTGTTCATGACAATGACGATATTTTTTTATGATATTAACAACTTATGTAGATTTTATTTGTAAAAAAAATCTTTGCTGTGAACCGATAAGTTGTTTCGTGTTGTCGATTCACAAATTCACAATATATATTTAAACACAAGCGGTATATATACAATACCTATATACAATAGCAATAATATCCTAATATACTACATAAAGATTTATTGAACCGCGTGTAATATAAAACCAACCGTGTTTTAGTTTTTAAAAGGTACTTAAATTGAATATTATAGTTTTTTTGTTAAAAAATAGTTACTGTTTCATCTATACATATAGTTGTTTGTTTGTTTTTTTTTTTGAACGCGCTGATCTCTGGAATTACCAGCTTTGAATTTGATTTTTTTTTTGCATTTTTGATAGTCCAATTCTTGGGGAAGGTTGAAAGCTAATATCATCATGCTACGACCCAGAGAAAAAAAGGTGTGGCGACCCCCGTCAGGACAAAGTTCCTTCTCACTTATGATTTAAAACAAAAACAAAATTCTCGCAGCCGCCATCTTGGATTTTCACACATTCTGTCACTCTGCGGTGTACTCGAGCCGAGGTGTACAGTTTTATTCCACGACACTGTCACAGAAAGTGGCAAAAAAAGAAAATTGAAAAGCAAAGACACGGTTTTAGTGTTTTTTTTGTAAAAAGTTTTTCTTTAGATTTTTCTGCCGGCGTTCTCTATCTCTCTCTTTCTCTTTGAATTAGACTAAGACAGTCACTTTTAGCGTTACATTTTCTGAAAGTTTACTAGCCGCGTAAAAGAATTTCGTTCCAAAAAGCTAAGCGAAAACGAAGTAATAGAGCGGGCGGGCGATGCGATGCGACACGTTGTTGGCCGAGGGAGTTTTATAAAATATGGCTGTTACTGGTTCTGGACCCGCCATAGCAAATTCGCATAGAGGTGGTCACTTACTAATTATTGAACCTAACTTGCATTTGATCATAAAGTGGGTGATAGACGTGCGTACTTAAAGTTCGCGGTTTTTAAGTTCGCGACCTTACGGTGACACACGTAAAGCTTGCTCAAAATTTCATCGTATAATTGGCTCGCAGCTCGCGGCTCACGGCTCGCGGCGATGACAGACGACGAGTCAAGGACCCACAAACTTACTCGGCGGTTTTAAACTCGGCGTACTTAGTATCATGACACACGGGCGAGTAAGCTCGCCGAGCCATAAGTACGCGGACTTGCTCGCACGTCTATCACCCGTATTAAGATTTTTTTTTTACGTACTGTCTTATTTTGTAACCCTAGTTTGAGGGAAATTCAGAGGCATTTTAATAGTCAATGTTTATGACTACTAACAAATAATAAAATAATGAATTTTGGAAAAATCTCAATAAAAGTAAAAATAGACATATATCTCCTAAACTTTGAAACTTTAGCTAGGGAAAGGAAGGTCTAATAATTAGCAAATGACCTCCTCTATTAGTCAATTTGCTATGGCGGGTCCAGATCCAGTCGCCATGAATATTGTCTATCTTACGACTTCCATGTGAACGGTAGTAGTCGCGTTCAGAAGCTAGTTAAAAATAAAATTGTAAGTAATAATATTTTTATTGAATCTATAATACTTGCATATTATTGTATATTAAAGTTCCTTTTGGTCTTTGTCAGTGTGACCGCGTTATTCTTCTAAACTACGCAACAGATTTTGATTTGGTTTTCACCATCATCTAGAACATTTATTCCAGTCGATTTATATGCATACATTCTTCCCAGCTAAAGCACTAGGAAGTGGTGAAGGGTGGGCGTTTTGGGGGACTGTCTTATGTAATTTTGACGTTCGAAAAGTGCTGATTCTCAGCCTAGTTTGAATAAATGTGAACGTGTCCCTTTTTATAAATAAATAAATAATAATTATTATAAATTAAATGACTTTTGATTTTGAAAATCCATATCTGGCGTGTTAAGCGGCCAAATAAATTACTATGAAAATTTATAACTGTCGTGTTAGTTAACGCACGAAGGGTTCCGTACCATTATCTATAAAACGGAAAAAAATCACATTTGTTGTATGGGAGCCCCTTAAATATTTATTTTATTCTGTTTTCTAGTACTTGTTGTTATAGCGGCAACAGAAATACATCCATCTGTGAAAATGTCAACCGTCTAACTATCACGGTTCATGAGATACCGCCTGGTGACAGAGGGACAGACAGCGGAGTCTTAGGGGGTATAGGTAGGTATAGTAATGGTCCCGTTTTACCCTTTGGATACGGAACCCTAAAAATGGAACGAAGTTTTTACTTCAACAAATGGCAACCAAGGAGGTAACTTATCAAAGATTTTATTCTTTCGATTTGGCTTGCAAATGGAACTGTTTAAAGTAAAGAAGAAACATATTATATGATCATATTGGCGCATGGAAAATTATAGATTTTCGTCATTGATTCTGGAATTTATAATTAATTTACTCAGTTTGTATTTCCGCGCATTATTTGAGAAAAGTACTATACAAGTTTTGGCCGCAATCAGGAATTGATGGACTTACGTATGCATGATCGTCCATCAATCCCCTTATTGCTAGCCGTTTCAGTAATGTACTATATGATAAACTAGCTGCGCCCCGCGGTGTCACCCGCGTAGGTCTCGATCTCGTGGGAATATATATTATGAAATTTGGCACATAGGTAGACCATGACCTGAAATAGGACATAGGATACTATTTATCCGATGGATCGAGACTTATGCGGGTGAAACCGAGGCGCGCGTCTGTTTATATCGTGTTTTTTTTAGGATAGATGAGTTGTACACACGGCTACACATCAAGCTATACATTTCCAGTATAAGCTGACCTCGCATTGTACGGAAATCCTATACAATGAGGGATCAGTATAAACTGGAAATGTATAGCTTGATGTGTAGCCGCGTGTACCAGCAATTGTTAATAAAAAATGTATTATTTTATTACTTTCCTTTATTTCATTTAAATACTTGTAAATTACATTTTTAAATATTAGAATTTAGAAACATTTAAAAATATAAATTATTTTATTTCTTTTATAATAAAAAATGTATTATTTTATTACTTTCCTTTATTTCATTTACATACTAATAAATTACATTTTTAAATATTAGAATATAAAAACATTTAAAAATATAAATTATTTTATTTCTTATAAATTTATTTAATTACACCTCTGTCCAAGTCTTTCCCTGTTTCTAAATACTCGATCCGTCATCATTTGTCATGTCCTTATAATTGTTGTCTATGGTTAGGTTAGGTCCGTTTGTGTGTATCGTTTTCTCACTCTTTTCCGCTTGTGTGTTCTATGATGTCGCTTTCTCCCTCTTTTCCTCTTGTGTGATCGGTGATGTCGTTTTCTCTTCCTAACTCTTGGTGACCATGTGGATTCACTGTGAGGTTCTGTTCGAGTCACGGACAATATCGGAGTCGATAGTTTTTTTTCTGTGAAAATAAAAATAAATAATAGTTATTTAAGCAACTGTTATATAATATAACCCTATATGTATCACATGAGTGTTTTAATACCTAATTATTTACAGTTGCATACAAGATTTTATCTACACCCATGATATGAATCTTCTATAAAAGTTTCTTTGCAATACCAATATCGAACAAAAAATGGCGCGGTACGACGTGAATTCGAATTGTTCTAATCCGAATGAGTTTTGTTTTTAAATTACGATGCTTTGTTAGTGAAACGCTCTTGAATGACAATGTTCTTTTTTTGAAATGAGATAGATTATGAAATTCAGTACAAAATTAGAACACCCGTTTGGATGATATTATGGTTACTAGACACTGGTTGTTTTAATGTTGGCAATAAGCTAACTGTTTCAGAAGCTTTTACAGAGGATTTATAGCATGGGTATAGATAATAAGAATTTAAATTGTCTCATTGTGGATTTCGTAATAAGAATAGTTCTCTGTGAAGGAGCTCGTTCGGGGAGTACCGCCATACTTATTTCTGCCACCAAGCATTGTTGTGCATTGTAAGATGTTGTGTAGTTGTACATCTGGGGGCCTAGAGAAAATCCCTTTTCTGTAAGCGGCAGCAGTCACGTGACATCTCTAAAGCTAATGTCAACTCCATACAATTTGATCTTTCCGTTGGCGTTAACGCTTACAGAAAAGGGATTTTGTCTATAGCCTCTGATTCATTTAAGGAACTTGCCAACCCCGTGTTCAAAAAAAAGCTGACTATGGGGCTTAAAACGGCCACTTTGGCAGAATCATAATAGGAATCATCGTAAAATGTCACAAACTGACCATTCATATTAATATTACGAAATAATAAAATTCATCTGTTTGAAAGTTTTCTATGGAGATTCGTACAATGGTCCACAAATTATTAATTGGTTTTGTATCAAATTAGGGGAAATTGCTAATGGTGCCGATTCTGTTGTTCATAAACTAAACTAAATTTAAGTTCAGTGCATCTTTATCTTTCCATTTCATTAAGAAAAGGACAGAAGATACATTTTAGTTTAGTCCTGTCAAATTAATCAGCGCCTGTCACTACTCCATACACGTTTAGACGTGATTAAAAACTTGCCTACTAAAATTACGTCAATTTACGTCAGGCGCTGATTAATTTGACAGAGGATTAAACTTAAATTTATCTTCTGTCCTTTTCTTAATGAAATAGAAAGAAAACGATGCACTGAACTTAGTTTAGTTTGTGAACAACAGAATCGGCACCAGTGACAGCTGGAAATTCAGGAAATGAATCGCTTTTAGAGGAATTGCTAATGTGGCAGTTTTAGGCCTACAGATTTCCAAAGGTCACAGTGACCACTTACCACCAGATGACCCGTCCCGACCTTTAACATCACCGACTCGTAGAGGGAGTTCTTCTATAAATCCACTCCAAGTGAATCGTGTTTTTAATTCCAAATTTACAGAGTTTATCAGCTCGTGACGTTGTTGCGTGTTTTTGAGACGTCGATACGGTCTCAGGAAATTATGTATGAGGCTATTGCATAGCCAATAGCCGGTTAGTGAAACTGGAATTAGAGAAAACACAACTTTATTCCATTACCTGCTGTGCCCCGCGGTTTCACCCGCGTAAGTCTCGATGCCGTGGGAATATCGGGATAAAAAGTATCCTATGTCCTATTCCAGGTCATGGTCTACCCCTGTGCCAAATTTCATCCAAATCCGTTCAGCCGTTTTAGCGTGAAACCGTAACAAACAAAATCATTTTCGCATTTATAATATGTATTAGATAGTTAATCGATTCAGGCGTGACTTTGCGGAAATCCATTATAAAATACAATAGACGCAGATATATTTAGTAACCTATTCCGCTTGACTATTCTTCAAGAGTCATAAAAAACCCTGTAAGAAATCGACACGTGTTCCACCTCTCAACGAGGCATCCTCAGGATGACGATTGACCAGTTGCAAACCAGAACACGACGTGTGCCACACCGAGCGTTCAAAAAGGAGGAGGTTCTCAATTCGTCTGTACCTGTTTTTTTTTGTATGTTTGTTACGCGATTACTCCGCCAATTATGAATCGATTTTGATGATTCTTTTTTTATTTGGTAGGTCATGCTTCCGAGGTGGTCCCATATAAATTTTATTAACTTTGCTTGCGTAGTTTTTGAGTTAGCTTCAATATTACATATTTTCCCGGGTCTCCCTTGTTTTACCGAAAAGAAATTGCCAAATTATCACTTCCCAAACAAATTTTCGCATAATTTCATTTGCCAAATTATTACTTAGCAAAAAATCTCTTCACAAATAATTGTAACGCAAACCTAATGTTTGGCAAGTGAACGTTTAAACAATATTTTTAGGAATTACAATAGATTCAAAATTACAATGGGGCGCCCACATCAGAACTCTTTCAGGTAGACTAAGTTCAGCTGCATATGCAGTAAGAAAAATAAGGCAGTTGACTGATATAGCCACAGCTAGGTTAGTGTACTTCGCTTATTTCCACAGTATTATGTCTTACGGCGTTCTGCTGTGGGGATCGGCAGCTGACGTAGATTCAATTTTCATTTTACAGAAGAGGGCAATCCGCTCGATCTATAAAATGGGTCCTCGCGAGTCCCTTAGAAACAAATTCAAAGAAATTGATATACTGACTCTGTCTTCTCTCTATATCTTTGAAAGTATTTTGTATGTTCGCAAAAACTTAGGACTTTTCAAAATAAGAAGCGATTTCCATAATATAAATACACGAAGTAGACATGAAATTGTCATACCCAAATTTAGATTAACTAAAACAAGCAAGTCATTTCTAATAAACAGTATCCGCTTCTATAACAAGTTGCCAAAGTCGGTTACAGAACTTAGCGCTGGAAAGTTCAAAACCCACATCAAACGTGTCCTTATCAAAAAAGCATATTATAAGATTAAAGACTACGTTGAAGACAAGGAAGTTTGGCAATAATTCCTTCTGCACATGTGGCTTCCCTGGTACCTCATTAACGGCATATTTATGTAAGAGTCTATTAACTGCTCCCAAATTACCATATTTATTTTCTTTACATTCATCCTTGACATACAATCATTGTATTTGAAATTATATACCTGCAATTAATTTCAACTCTTAGTGGCTTTTGTGGACAGGATTATAATTATTCAATTTTTTACAGTTGTAATAGCAATCACTTCAATTGGTTTAAATAGGTTTTTATTTTTATTTGAATTCTAATTTTATTATCATTAGTCTTATAAATAGATTATTTTCTATTTGTGAATGTGAGAACGTTGTAGGCTTATTGGACTGTAGATTTATTGAACATCTTCTATTTTTGTTAAGTACCTGGTACTTACTTGTTGAAAGGCCTACATTGTCCTCCCATGCCTACCAACACTGTAATTTGAAAGTATTGTAAAAGCCAATTATTTTTAAAAGAGTAACCATGGAGTTTCTTGCCGGCTCTTCTCCATAGGAAACGACCAATTGGAACCGTGCACCTAGCTTCTGACGTTTCATAAGTGCCCATGTAGGTTTATGTGAAATAAAATATTTTGATTTTGATTTTGATTTTGAATAACTTGTTTACCAAATAGTACTTTTACCAATTTTTATGTAGTCAAATATTTCAGTTGGCACAAAATAAAATTTGCCAAATGTTTAGTATCGTCAGTTTCGGGTAGCCTGTTTTTTTTCTATATAATCTAGTCGTTTCTGGCCGTAGGAGGTCACAGTTTTAACCTAACCTAACCTAAACATTTTTTTTTAAATAATTAACCTCATCTAAGTAGTTCGGTTCTCGATAGCCTACTAAAAATAATCTCTTTTTTTCTATATAATCTAGGTATAAACAAGACACCACAGACAGACAAATTAAAAATCCGGAGTCACACGTAATCTGTTCGATTTATGCCCTAACACGTGTGACTCCGGATTTTTAATTTGTCTGTCTGTGGTGTCTTGTTTATACCTTTTAAGTCGTAGTTGGGTTTTAGTTTTTATTACTTGATTTTTTTTATTACTTAATTTTTTTTTTTAATTATTTTGCGGTTATAATATATATATATTTTTGAAATGTGCTCATTAAGCCCTTTCATTTGATACCCAACATAGAATACAATAGACGCTGATATATTTAGTAACCTATTCCGCTTGACTATTCTTCAAGAGTCATAAAAACCCTGTAAGAAATCGACACGTGTGAATCAATTAACTACCCAACATAGTACGATTAAACAATATATTTTTTTTAGTTCCTGACTTTATTTCCTCTAGAGGGCGCCATTTTTAATTTAATGTGACGTCACATAGCCTATAACCAGCGGACTATCAAGACGCTTCTAATGATACCTTATTTGTGATGAGTGGTTTAGAAGAAACAAGGGAACAGATGATCATACATACATACATACATACATACATACATACCGGTCAAAATCATAACTCTCCTTTTTCTTCGCCGCAGTGGGGTAAAACTAAGGTTTGCTTATTTTTCGAAAATTGAAAAGCAAAGACACCGACTTCAGAAATTAAAGTTATTTTTCACTTATTTCTGTTTTTTTTTTTTACTTATCCCTCTCATCATGATGGTCTACTTACTATTAGGATACGCCGCGAACTCCTTCAGGGCATCAAACAGGAGTCTTCCTTCATCGTCTTCATACAACATGTCAGCATACTCAAGAATAGTGTTCACTTCTACTGATAGCTCCTGACCTCGCTCACTAAGAATGTGGTATACATTTGCTGCGTGATCTGGGGGGAGAAAACATGTACACACACGGCTACAAATCAAACTATACATTTTATTCATTTTTTTTTCTTTTCTATTTTTTTTCATTTTCTGTATAAGCTGACCTCTCAGTGTATGGAAATCCTATACAATGCGAGATCAAGTTATACTGGAAATGTATAGCTTGATTTGTAGCCATGTGTATGTGTTAAAAGTTCTTATGCAATAAATCTAACTTAGATGTATTAATGATTATAATTCTGTAAATACATAATGGTGCCGATTTTCTTGTCACAAATATTCTAAACTAAACTAAAAATCACTAATATTTAGTTTATTCCTGTCAAACGACGATTTCCTATTCTGAAAATAGACTAAAGTGACACAACTTAACTATAATTTAGTTTGACAGCACTAAGACGGCACTAAGTTTTAATTTAGTGAAAATGCTATTCTGAATTTGATGTTTTAACCAAAATGTTTGTTCTTTAGCTAAAATCCTCTAACTAACTCTACTCTAACTGACTATTTTTAATCACGATTAAAAATGTGTGGTATAAAATTAGATGTCATGAACTAAGATTCAAACCAACACCTCGAATTCAGTTGCAAAACGGTACTGAATCTTTTTTTTATTTTCTTTTGCTTATATCTCGAAAACGGTGTGTCCTATCGCAAAAGTAATGAAAATTTTGACCCCCTTTGCAAACCACAAACCCGTAATACTCAACATGTTGGTGATTTAATTTTTTTGTTTTCTTCCAAAAAGTGAAAAATTCCATATAAAAATACATCGAGACACCACATTGCGCGCCTCTCCGGCTCAAAAAAAATCACGTGGTAGGCAAACAAGTAGGTACCAAGTGGAGTCGCGATTGTCAAATTCGATTTTAGTTCTGTCAAAATAATTTTTAAATTTAGAGATTTTTTTTGGCAGAATAGCTCTAAGATTCTCATAATAAAAAGTAAGGAATTTTAGTGATAGTTTAGTTCGGTGTACAAGAGAATCGGCACCAATATCTTTTTTAGTCGCGAATCATATTTAGATCAACATACAACTAGTGGTGCCGATTCCCTTGTTCACAAACTAAACTAAACTTAAGTTCAGTGCATCTTTTTCTTTCTATTTCATTACGAAGAAGACAGAAGATAAATTTTAGTTCAGTCCTGTTAAATTAATCAGCGCCTGTCACTACTCCTTATAAGATTAGACGTGATTAAAAACTTGCCTACTAAAATGACGTAAATTTACGTCAGGCTGGCAGGCAACTGCGGATACATCCACATTTCACCACTGCTGTCCCACGTTATAGGAGTGCCTATTGCAAATACAGACAAATCCAGATTGCCACAGATAAATAATAAAAAAATCTCACTTCACCTCATCTCAAATCACGTTAGGGTTAGAACTTACTCTGTATGACATCTATCGTCGAATCTTTTAAGAATCTAGCGACCTTCCTAGTGACATCTGTGAGTGGTTGGCCGAACCACAGTAACTGTTTACGTCTGTAGAAACTGAAACAAATACACATCGTCACTTGTTTTTGAGAATACAGCACGCGTCGCGCAGAAAGCTGTACCGGCTCTACAAGCAGACGTAGGACACATGTCTGCGTCGTACGTGCCTGCGTCGCAGCTATCAGTACGTTCATGCATTACAAAATCTGCTCTGCCCTGCGCTACGTGGACCTGCAGGCGTAGCATGGCGCTTTCTATCTCTACGAAGAATAGACATAGCTTTTTCAATACAAAGTGACAGTTCCTTCCTTCACTTTTGACATCCACCGTAGAAATGGTTCTACAATCTGTCATTTTGTCTTTCATTTCTAACGATCTTTGTCTACGTCTTTTTGTAGGTGGACTATTTCGGAAGAAAGTTTTCTATCCTTACTGTCTAAATCACACTGACAACCGATAAATCCTATGATAAAACTGACAAAACAAGGAGTTCTGAGTCGAATTTCGTAAAAAGTGCAGTTGACTCTTTCTACTTTGCTGCTGTCGTACTGTCTACAGGAAACGTCATTTTTGTCTACTCTTCATTTCCATTGCCACTTCAGCTTGCTTATTATTAGGTATAATAAGTTACCCAATGTAAATGTATTTATATATTTTACCTAATAAAAATGTATTTAAATGATAGATACCCATATATTATCTGGTCTGTATGTTTGACCACATCACGAACTGCTTCCCTTTCCTTTGTAGCAATGAGTCGAGTCAGCTCTATTAGAAACACCATCATATATCCTTCTTGAAGTGTTTTTATCTTTTCGAAGTATGGATGCGACACTGATTTTTCTAGAAAAAAATAAATACAGCAAAGTTTAGCTTCGCACAAAACACAGGAGCCCTGGAATTAGCAGTGGAAATCTAGAATAAAATTGGTCCTAGGAGCCAGATTGTGCAAACCACTAAAGAGGTTGGAATGCCTTTTTTTTTGAGGGTGGGAAGTCATCAAATGACTTCTCCCGCTCTGGGCGGAGCGAAAGGGCGTGTTAGACTTTTACTGACTAAAACCCACCCGTGTTCCGTCAGTTGCCTGTTGCCAAGGTCCCGGTATCCCTTTCGGACTAACCCGCAACCCTGGCAGGCATCGGTCCTAGCGGATCCCGCCAATTGTGCTGACATCTCTATGAGGCGCGCGTGGAACACGACGCGCCATCAACCCGGGTCTGGTCCTAATCGGACGGCGAGCTACCCATTGCTCGCCGTCCGCAAGCCCACGCCTATGATGGCCGGGAATCCGCCTGGGATTCCCGACGCCCAGGTTGGAATGCCTTGGCAGGCCTTTGGTGTGGGATGCAACCTGTGTCGACGCCCTTCCTAGCACGGCGGGCTGTGCTGGGGCTGATACCGCAGATGCAGAAAACCTCAAACGGCGCATTAACTTTATTGGGACTTATATGTTCGAGCCATTTGGGGTTGAAACCCTAGTTAGTACCCCTAACGAGCAAAAAAATCACATTTGTTGTATGGGAGCCCCCTTATATATTTATTTTATTCTGGTTTTTAGTATTTGTTGTTATAGCGGCAATAGATATACATCATCTGTGAAAATTTCAACTGTGTAACTATCACGGTTCATGATAGATAGAGCCTGGTGACAGACGGACAGACAGCGGAGCCTTAGTAACAAGGTCACGTTTTACCCTTTTGGTACGGAACCCTAAAAACTTACCTTCATTCTGTCGGGAAATTGTCTTCTTGATATCATTGTCGTGCTCTACGAGTATGTCCTGGGTTTGCTTGGTCCCAGTTGTCAGTGTCTGTGCATATACTCGTAAGCTACGTTTCTTAACTTGATACCATTCTTCACTCTGGAAGCAATTTTTATTTATTTATTAATTACAAAAAGTAGCCTATGTCCTTCCCCAGGATGCCATCTATCTCCTTGCCAAATTTTATCGAAATCCGTTCAGTGGTTTAGCCGTGAAAAGGTAACATACAGACAGACAGAGTTACTTTCGAATTTATAATATTAGTATGCATGTCTTTAATGAAGATAAAGTTTATTTAAACCTATATCGATATACAAAAATACGAGTAGCTCGTGGCTAAGTAATAACAGCCGCACGAGTCGATCCATCAGGTTAAGCTACGCTTGCCGGGGTTGGTCCGTGGATGGGTGACCATCTTTACATACCGAGACTCCTCCGTGCCTCGGAAAGCACGTTAAGCCGTTGGTCCAGGCAATCATTCGTGGATCTTTGACAGCCGTTACGGGTCGTCAGAAGCCCGAAAGTCTGACAACCAGTCTTATCAAGGGGTATCGTATTACCCAGTTACTGGGTTGTGGAGGTCAGATAGGCAGTCGCTCCATGTAAAATACTGGTATTCAGCTGCATCCGGTTAGATTGGAAGCCGACCCCAACATAGTTGGGAAAAGGCAGGCAGATTGATTGAGATATACAAAAATATTGACTTACAGGATTGTACGATGACGCTTCGTCTTGAATCTTCTCCTCTCTTCTGTCAGTCACTGTGATATCCTCACCAAGGATCGATCGTGTCTGGTCTTCGAAGACGCTACTCCTCAAGATACCGCCTGCAGCTTGAGGTGTCTTTCGAATCCGTCTGACTGCTTCTGGAAGGCCTCCAACTGATGATGAAAGGTTTTGATTAGTGTGTTATACAGGCTGTAAGGGTAAACACTCTTGTCATTCAAACCATGGGTAGTTGACTTAAATATAAAAATAAATGACCGAACACAACAAAAAAAAAACGTTACTTTCATTAAAAGATTTTTTTTAAATCTATCCGACGCCGTGCTCGCTAGCAAAACAGCTGACTGACTGAGGGAGGGGTCGCGCTCGCGGCCGGTCAGGTCACATCCCGCACCCACCGCCCGTATACATTTTACAGGAGATGCAAGTTCGTTGCCTATGCGCTAACTTGCTTCTAATGTGGTAAAAGGTAGATAAAAAAAAAAAAAGTAGTAATTTTCCATTGATTTTACGTTCCATAAATGAAACCAAACCACTGGTTGCAAGGATAACGGTGATTACCCTAACAGCCTGTATATCAGTGACCTTTAATCCGATTAGCATAACATCACATCTGTAATCCCCAATGACTATAAATATATACTGGTATATAAAATACTGGTATTCAGCTGCATCCGGTCAGACTAGAAGCCGACCCCAACATAGTTGGGAAAAGGCAGGCAGATGATGATTACTTTGGCTTATTAAATCTTACCATTATAATCATAATTAAAAACTTCACTGAGCTCCGGCGCAACGTTGTTTGGGGTCCTACTTTCAGCTGCCACAAATGAAGATATCTCTTGCTGCCATTTCTTCAGGTAAGGAGGTTCGGTCGTCGTAGTGGTAGGACGACCCATAGGCTCCAGTGCGACTTTTTTTGGACTCGGATAATCTAAAGGAGGGCTCTGATAATCTAAAGGAGGGCTCTGATAATCTAATGGAGGACCCGGTCTAAATTTAGTAGGGATACCTTTAGCAAAGATAGTGAAAGACGGTCCTTTAGGAGTTGGTCCTGTCGGGTGTGGACTATAAGGAGTTCTGTCCAAGTCCGGCTCAACATAGGGGTATGTGTAGTCTCGAGGAAAGTTTGGAGGGGGCGTTAAACGAGAGTACAGTCTATGCTCATACCCAGGATGTATTGGTTTTACTACGGTATGATTTTCAATATCGAACGGATATGAAGGCCGAGTCGTATTTGGAAATGGAAGGAACGTTTCTAATATTTCAGGAGGAATTTCGCGTGGCGTCAAAGCAGTAACTCCATTAAGCCAATTGACTGGAGTCGTAAGGAACGAGTACTGAGGAGTGATCTGGTCCGTCTGCTCGATTCCTGGAGTACCGTTCCACCAGAACTCTGTGATGGTGTAATCCAAGAAATCATCGTTGCCGCTGGCTGGAAAAAAAAATGTTTTTTTTTTAAAACACTTTTATTGAACTAAATAGGATTTTCCCATGGCCACCGTCCGGCTCCATCATCAGACCCTGAACATCACCTAGTGTCAAAGCACTTGTTTATACATAGCCAATGAGCTCAAATAGGATGGTGTTAACTTGTTTGATTGAGGAGTTCCTATGCCCAACTTCCTTCCGGCTCCATCATCAGACCAGCTCCGTGATATCATTTTATCAAAATGTCTCGGTTGTTATATAAGTATACCAAGTTTCAGCTCGATCGGATGCCAGGAAGTGCTTGAAAAATGGATGACAATTGGAGTAACCGGAAATAAGCAAGCTAATAATATAAAGCTTGTAATAATATTAATGACTTGCTGCCAGAATTTCAGATGAAGCGGAAAATTTCAAGACAGGATGTAGTTATTTGCTATGCAAGGCTGCAAAGTCGTTTTTTCGCGCGAGCACGTGTATTGAAACCTGAGCGTACCGAGGGTTTCAAAGGTATGAGACGCAGAATATCTTTGCCGCCGAGGGAAACACAACTTTTCACCTCACTACAGCGAGGAAAATGATAGTTCGGTATTATATTAGGTCCCACCTTTGAAATCAGAGCTTTGAATGGGGAATTTTAAAGAAGTTGCACTTTTCATACTAACATTTTCTTAATTTATGTAACAACCATGAACACTAATGTTTTAAAACTTTTATGCGCTTATGTTTAAACTAAGATAACGCAATATGCCACTTAGATTAAGCGACAAAAATAAGTATAGTGTAAAAAAAAAAAGAGTCATTTTTAAGGTATTTTTTATGTTTAGACAACTATAAATAATAAGGTTTTTTTACTATTGGTAGTTGTCTATGATGGTCATTATTAGATATAATACCAAGTAGTTGATGAATATTTTAAATCATAGAAGTGACGAGGTTCTATATTTGTGAGAAAAAAACGCCAGTTTCATAGATGGAGACCCAATATATCGCTTGCACTAACTCTGCAGGTGTTAAATTTATATCTTCGTAGCTGTTGGACTCGCTCGTATTTTATGATTTCTAACGATTTTATCAAAAAACAAACCAAATTGATGGAAAGGGAAGCGCCTTGGCGGCTGAGAGTATGTCATGCTCACTCAAATGTGTCGCTGATGGTGGCGCGTGTGTTGGATCATTAAGTACCCTTCAAAATGGTTGTGCTAAATGGTGCTAATACATACGTCATGTTCGTGAACGGGCGCCATCAGTAGGGACTGGTCGGGTACATATTTTAATGCCGAATATAAAAATACCTACAGGTAAAATGTCACTGTTCAAAACATCGAAAATCTAAATATCGATTGTATCGTTATACCTAAAAATTGTTATACCTAAGCTTAAAATGTCTAAGATGAAAATGCCGAGTGATTTCGACTGATTAAAAATGTCAACATTTAATACACTTAAGTTAAATATATTTATAAAATGGTGAAAAAATTCTGCGAGCAACTTGGAAGTAGCGCTCGCTCGGCTCGCGCGCTGTTGGTCACAGTTCTAACCTAACCTAACCTATTTCACCCAGTACAAAATGACGAATCCTACAATCTGCCGCAGAAATTTTTCACCAGTGTCTAATTATTTAGTCGCAGGCAGATTGGTTGATTCGTCATATTGAACTGGGTGAAATAGGTTAGGTTAGGTTAGAACTGTGACCAACTGCGCGTGAGCCGAGCGAGCGAAGCGAGCGGTGCCGCGGTAGCGGCCGGCGAGCGCTATTTCCAAATTGCTCGCAGAAAAATACAAAATATTCACTACGAACATTACGCGGGTGAAACCGCGGAGCATAAATAAATATCGATATGTAGGACATTCGATACTCTGTTCTTCGATATTTAGGTCTTTCGATGTCACTTAATATGTAGATAATTAGATTTTAGATAGGTATGTTGGACGTAGGTTATCTAATCATTCGACAATATAAACTTACGTTATTTTAATTTTCGGTTATGTGGTCATTCGATATTTAAGTTTTCGATGTTTTGAACATTGGTATTTTACCCGTAGATATTTTAATTTTCGACGTTCAAATATGTACCCGACTGGTCATCTCTTAGCTGCCACGGCTTATTTTAATTTTTGAATTGTTTTGTTGTAATTTTAATTACGGACGCTTTTAACGTGCATCTTTTTCTACATTGTACTCACATGTATAATTTCAACATGAATGATGTAACTAATGTATAGTTACAATATTCTGATTTAAAAGAGTGTCCGTGGAGTTTCTTGCCCGTTCTTCTCCATAGGAACCTACTACGCTTTGGAATGGGCAACTAGCTTCATCTTTCTGACTGACCGACCCTTTGACAATTCAAAAGTGCCCGTAATTGGTTTATTTGAAATAAATGCTTTGAGTTTTGAGTTTGAGTTTGAATAAGATTATTTTTCTCATGCAGTGCGATTATTCTAAAAATGAGGCTGGCATGAAATAATTAGTATTAATGCATTTTCGTGGACTGGCGGTATAGAAAATTATTAAATAGAATGGTTCAAATTAAAACAAATCTTTCCACGCTAGCGGATAAAATACACTTTTGCAATCAGATTTTGTATGATAAACAGAATTTTTCCAAGGTTGTGAGGTGAAATAGTTATTGGTTATGCAAGGCTACAAAGTTGTTTTTTAGCGCGAGTACTTGTATTGAAACCTGAGCAAGCGAAGGATTCTAGGATAGAACCAAACAGAGGGCCTAGACAAAGTGGCATTCTATCAGCGTTATCGATGATGGAAAAAGCAAACATGTATAGGACTGACATAAGCTATCGAAAAGCTTATGTCAATCCTGTTGAAAGTCGTTGTTGAAATACGAATCGCTTTGGAAGCGATTGTCACTTGTTTAGGTCCTCAGAATCTTTCCTAGCTTGTGAGGTGAAAAACTTAGTTTTCGTAAAGAAAGAAAGAAAGAAAGAAATTTTATTTGCTCAAACATGTGTATACATACATAATTAAAATAACACATATATGCAAGATCTTAAATAAGGGGTGGCTCACGACATGTCTGCCATTTCTCATGGCATGCAAATATCTTAGGTAGATACAATTATTATTATCGAACTTTTTTACTTTTATACACAATTTGTCAAACTTATATTCAATCATTTCCAATATCCAATTATTTATTATTCGTTATTCGTATGGGCAAAACTCCACCGCTTTAGCACAGAAATCACGATTTTTTTTACACGTCGCTATTACACTCTTGCGCAACAGGGGGGCTGTTGCGCACGAGTTTAGTAAATAATTATGAACCAAAATAAACACCTGGCACGCCACAATGAAGAAAAACATACTGAAAAAATATGCTTAAAAATTGTAACAGCATAGTCTTTCGTCACTTTAAAATGTATCACTATTTTAAACATATAAATAAGCTGGCATTTTTTTTCATTTATATTTTTTTATTAATTTTTATACGATTTCAACTTGGGTATATGTGTTGCTGTTCCGCAAATGTCGTGTTCTACGTGTGACATCTGCACGTCACAGGAACTGATGGGTGATAGTAATGGCGCCAAACACGTAACCAAATTCTGGGCCACATTCATTTAGATTCCCATCGACATGATTAGAAGTTGCCAGCACATGTCCGCAGGGTACCAAAAGCTTTGATTGAACAAATTTTTTACATCGATTTATAAATTATTTTTACAACTTTAAAAGATTCTTTGTCCACTTTGCACAGTTTAATCCACACTTTTACCTAATACTTAGTATTTTTAGATCAAATTCTTAAAAATTAAACTTATAAAAAATTACACTCCTTTTTGTAAAATAATAATGTGAGGCCACGCGGGGCTTGACTGTTAATTTAAATTATAGAAATAAAAACACGTCCCGATTATTTTTGAGAAAAGCCATTTTTAAACTCGTAAAAGCCTTTAATATTGTTTAAGAGTGTATCGTTTTTGTTTCAGTTTTATTGACAATAAAATTGTAGTAATCATTTACATTTTTTTATGACCTACGGAGCTGAAACGTGGACACTCACGGTACGGCTGGTCCATAAATTTAAGGTCGCTCAGCGAGCTATGCTTGGAGTATCTCTGAGAGATAGACATAGAATCCGGAATGAGGTAATCCGGCAGAGAACCTAAGTTGTCGACATAGCTCACAGAACAAGCAAGCTGATGTGGCAATGGGCCGGCCATATTAGCCGTAGAACCGATGACCGTTGGGGTATTATTATTATTATTTAATACTTTAAGCACACAAATGTACAGAGGCGGACTTAATGCCATAGGCATTTTCTACCAGTCAACCTTTGGGTGATGCAGAGACAAACAGTGGTAGGTGCAATAGCGAAAATTGTGAAATAAATATTATTTAAATACGTAAACCTATTAAAACTATATATATATTTATATATAATAAACCTAAATATATATAAATATAAGAACAAACACGGGGTACACGTGTTCTTGAGTGGAGACCGCGAATCGGAAAACGTAAGGTAGGACGCCCTCAGGCAGGTGGAGCGACGATCTTCGCAGGGTGGCTGGTAGCAACTGGATGAGAGTTGCCGAGAATCGAGCTGAATGGCGTGCAATTGGAGAGGCCTATGTCCTATGTCCAGCAGTGGACTGCTAAAGGCTGATGATAATGATGATGAATCATTTATTGGATTAGAAACAAAACATAGTTGAATGTGCAATGTATAAAAAGGTTTATGATTCTTTAAAAAATTTAGTCGTTTTATATTAAAAGTGTGCACTTGTTTTCTGCTGTTTAGAATATTTGGTAGTTTTATTTTATATTTTGTTTCAAGCTTCATTTTGACCGCGTTTGCGGAAAGATATACTATTTCAATTCACTTTCCGTAATTTACATAAAAGGTGACCTATTTATGGGTCTGAAACAAACAGTGTTAAATCCATACTAATTATTATAAATTCGAAAGTAACTGTCTGCCTGTATGTTACATTTTCACGCCTAAACCACTGAACGGATTTCGACAAAATTTGGCAAGGAGATAGATGGCAGCCCGGGGAAGGACATAGGCTACTTTTTATCGGCATACCACGCGAGCGGAGCCGCGTGCGGAAGCTAGTATAACTATAAGGATGGAATTAGAATAATCCAATTCACCCACAATATAAAAACTTATTACAAAAAACAATCAACCGACTTAAAAAAAAAACACTAAAAAGTAAAAAGTAATTTTAATTTCAGTGTTTTTGGTTTTGAATTTTCGTTTTTTGCCACCAACTTCCGAAATTATAGTAATTTTTCACTTTTTTGTGTTCTTTTGAATCATAATTTGGCGGAGTAACCATACTGCGACGCTGTCGTCCGCGGCGCGTAGGTACTACGATGCCTCGCGTATGCGACCGATATCAGCATAAGATGAATTCAGGCCTTGTTCTTTGCCATGTACTCTGTCAAAAGAAGTCTTTGAAAACAAGACAAAATAAATAACAAATGTTCTAAACTGCAGAAAACAAGTAAGTAATACACACTTTCATTTTAAAACGAGTAGCATTTTTATGGAATCATAAAACTTGGATATGCAACTATTTTTACTAAAATTTTATAGATATAGCTGAAATAGCAACTTATTTTAAAATAAAGTAAAACTTTAAAATAACCATTTTTAAAACTTAGTTGCACGTGATTTATAAGTGAAATGTTGGATATAAAAACACTGCTAGGATTTAAAAACACTGATAAAATAAGAATCAATCCATCAATTCTTTAATTACTTATTTTTAGTGACCTTTGACTATGTTAGTACTACTAATAAGTTTATTTTCACATTATGATTTGCTTAGTTGCGTCGATTATGAGACAGGTAGGTATGTACTTTTCATAATCTTATTTTAAATCTTAACCTAATATTATAAACGCGAAAGTTTGTAAGTATGGATAGATGGATGGACGTTTGTTACTCATTCACGTAAAAACTACCGAATGGATTTGGATGAAATTTGGTAAACAGATAGTTTATAACCTGGATTAACACATAGGATACTTTTCATCCCGATATTCGCACGGAACCGAGACTTAAACGTGTAAAACCGCGGGGCGCAGCTAGTAAAGTACTTACATATAAATAAATAAATAACTTATTAACCTGAAAATCTCTCAATTTCAGCAAAATTCGATGAATTTTTATTCATGGAAAAGCATCACCAAAACCTTGTACAAATAAAAGAATTTATCAAGGAAGCACGGGACAAGTTCCACGAGGAGAAATCCGTGTTGAGAGTAGGCGACAACGAACATGAGTCGACAAGAGATGATGATTTACTGGAACCCAGCATCACAAAATGGCGGTGGGGCAATACTTCTTCGATAGACGAGCTGGGCCTGAACACCCCGCAGCCTATCCTACTCCCTGCAAGATCTCGACCGTTATTCCCCATCTCCATGACAGAGTTGAATAACCGACACTTGAATTGGAACGAGATATTTCCAGCTCAAAGTATTTATAGACCATCTGGATCAGGACTTCGTACTGGTCCTGATATATCCATCTCTCCTAAAAACCAGTCAGTTTCTCAACCAAAAGAGCATGAAACTTTTGGCCCTCCAAAATTTGACATAATACATACGAAAATAAGTCTTCGTCCTAATAAAACCTCTCTAGAGGGTCATTCAGAGCATGGTTTTGAACCAAATATTACTTTAATAACTCCGAGTGAGGAATTTAAGAAGATATGGCTTCGGGAAATAACTACTTATACACCAGTTGAGAGATGGTTTGAAACGTTGGCTACGCAGATCGGAATGACCTCCAGCTACGATTATCCTAGTAAGAATTTATCCCTTTTTTTATCCCTTGAATTTGTATGTTATATATATATTATAGTATTTATTATAGTAAATATATGTGTAAGTATATGTATCATAAGTTTATAGCTTATTTATGTACTGTTCTGCTTTATCTATAATGCAATATGATATATTATTATTATTATTTTTTTTCTCTTTGTTCCTCTCAATTAGAGCACCTGCCATCTAATCTCTTCACCACCCTTGGTTGACTGGTAGAGAATGCCTCAGGCATTAAGTCCGCCATTGTACCTTTTTTTTTTTTTTTTTTTTAGTGCGAAAAGTTTAAATAAATAATAAATAAATAAATTCAATGTGCATTTTGTAGTAGAAGTATAGAAAGAAAGAGAAATGCGTTTATTGGCATTGTAGCAGAAAAATACACGTTAAAACTATAAAACAATTATTAGAATGCCAAAAGGGCTTCAGCTCAGCATAATGTCAGATGGCAACACAAAGTGTACCAATTTTTTTTTTTTTTGTATTGAGAATTCATCGAACGTCTTCTTCCCCGCTCTGGGCGGAGCGCGAGGGTGTGTCAGACTTTTACTGACTAAAACCCACCCGTGTTCCTTCAGTTGCCTGTTGCCAAGGGTCCCGGTATCACCCTGGAAGGAAAGTGATGCTGATTTTCAGTTCCAACCCACGAGTGTCATACCCTTGAATAAGTGGAGGCTCAGAGTAACAGTAGTGGCCCAGTAGAGCAGTGGTGGCCCAATAGAGCAGTAGTGGCCCAGTAGACTTACGAGTTGTAGACCGTGGTTTCGGACCCAAACAGGCGCTTTACTTTGTGTAAATAATTTCATCACCACTGCTCTCAAAACGGTGAAGAAAAACATCGTGAGGAAATGGGCAGGTCCTAGAACAAAAAATTCGAAAAAGATGTCACATGGACATCTACATGATTTATACTACTACATCTAGATGATTTATTAGTCCAAAACATAAGTATACCTACTGATGTTTTGGACAAATAAATCATCTTTCATCTTTCTTTCTTTTACAACCCGCACTGGGCCCGCGTAGTGGATTACGGCCCACTGCTGGCTACTGGCTGATTTAGATCAAATTTTTATATAAAAATCTTGTAGGTATGATATTGTTATATTGAAAACAATTATGTTAATTTTTGTAATTTAAATCTGTAAGAGGAAGGCGCTGATGTCCGTCACACAGTCTATACTAGCACGGACATCTTCGTTTACTCTATCTTTTAAATGTTAATCATTTTTACACTGTTTTTAAAAAGGATAGATGTTTTTGCACCCACCTTTTTGATAATATATTTTTTTTTTTTTTACTGCCTCTCGAAGAGAGGAGGCCTGTGTCCCAGCAGTTCTGTCCACATGCCATTAGTTGAGTCCTGGGGTGGTTTAATATACAAAAACGCGGGGCCTATACTTCCTGTCAGGGTTGTGGGTTAGTCCGAAAGGGATACCGAGACCTTGGCAACAGGCAACTGTAGGAACACGGGTGGGTTTTAGTCAGTAAAAATCTGACACGCCCTTCCGCTCCACCCAGAGCGGGAGAAGTCATTGGATGATTTCACAATCTAAACAAAAAAAAAAACGGGGCATACTTATTTATATCAAGTTCAAAACATACATAGTTCACTTTGGGCTGAGAATCAATCCCTTGTAATCTCCTATTTTTTCTCTCTTATTAATTTAGCCATTTTGAGGGGCTTGTGGCTACGAAATAACAGCTGCACGGGTCGATCAAATAGGTTAAGCTACGCTTGCCGCGGTTGGTCCGTCGATGGGTGACCATCTTTACATACCAAGACCCCTCCGTGCCACGGAAAGCAGGTTAAGCCGTTGGTCGCGGCTGTCATTTGTAGATATTTGACAGTTGTTACGGATCGTCAGGAGCCCGAAACTCTAACAACCAGTCTTACCAAGGGGTATCGTGTTACCCAGTAACTGGGTTGTGCAAGCCAGATAGGCAGTCTCTCCATGTGAAATACTGGTATCCAGCTGCATCCAGTTAGACTGGAAGCCGACCCCAACATAGTTGGGAAAAGGCAGGCAGGTGATGATTAATTTAGCAATCTATTTAATTGCACTAACATCTCCATAGTAACCAAACATTTTCCACCACCAGGCAAAGCTGCTCCGCAACTAGGTCGTATTTCTCCGAAAGCATCCAAAACTCAAGCCTTGGTCTCGACCAAACAGTTGAAGAACGACTCCAAGGTCCAACCACCACGCTTTCTCCGCCAGGGTCTTCCAATTTCTGAGGTTGAAGATTATTGGAACTTAACTGCAAGTACTGCCAAAACAGCTCAGTTCTTTAATGAAGACATGGGTGGAATTCTTGACTTAAAAACAATTCCGGAGAAGGATGATGACGGAACTAGGATGAGTGATGAGAGAACAGTGACTGTACCAAACGATGTTGAGATGAAGGTCACAGTGACAACTGCAGCAGATGTAACGCATATAAGTATGTATCTATACGGTCATATACAGTGTTTAGATAGCCATAGTTCTACTCCATAAGCCTTCTGCTCTTCACTTGCTTATTTAAAACTAGCAACCCACTCCTGCTTTGCACAGTTTCTTAATTATAACTAAACCTTCCTAATCTCGGAATAAATTCTCTAAACGATGGTGAAAACCTCATCAATATTCAATAACAACGCGGACATTACAGACAAACACGAAAAGCGACTACTTATAATATGTATAGATATACACTACTTAATCTATATTTAAACACATTTAAGTCGTTTTACTGTATCATTTTAACAAAATTTAATGAGATATTCATACTTTCGTCAGTAAATAACAACATGGAAAAATGCCTCTCAAATCTCCCACCATTTTACTTAATCCTTGGCTACTCACATCAGCAAAAAACTTCTGAAATCGCCATCTTCATTGTGTGCATTCTGTATATTATGCTATTCTGGTCTCTTCCGGTATATTCTTTCAACTGCCCCCTAAAGAGAGTACCTACACCCGCGACAATCTAATCGTGGAATCCGTCTATCGGCAATATTGCAGACGACTACAGACCGCCACGCACCGCGCACCGAGGAACTTACGATTTCTGCGATGCCCCGCACGTACACCTTCCCACAGTGCGTCGTGCGGGCTCGTCTGTGTCCGTCCGCAATATGGCGCACCGTCGGATCACGGCATTAGAAGTCCGTTTTGACGTTTCGTTCTCGTGCATGTATTATAACGTTATGCCTTGAGAATCAGTTTTAAGCAATGTAGATAAGTCGTCGATTACAATCTCTCTAAGTAGTTTCAATCGATATGTCTCGAGAATCAGTTTATAAGAAACCATTTTTTTTTTCATCGCTACGCAATGTTATTTTAATAACTGTCAAAAGGGACTTCTTAGATTGTCGCGAGTCTAATAACCCCATTAATTTAATTTCACAGAACAAGACCCTGAGACTCCGACGCCATCTTCCAGAAAATCTGGAAAATTTAATTCAAAAGCCAGACAGAGAAAACGCCATCACGATTCATATACATATAAAAAGAGACAGATATATCAAAAACATAGATATAGACATCCGGAGTACAGTGACGAACACTTATATCGAAGGCAAAAGCATTTTAGTAGAGAGATAAAACATGTCCGACAGACAGAAAAGTATGTATTTTCATTTCCCTACAATATGACATTAAAATTATAACCATCCATACTAATATTATAAATTAGAAAGTAACTCTGTCTGTCTATAAGTTACCTTTTCACGCCTAAACCGCGACATACCGCGCGGGCGAAGCAGCGAAAGCTAGTTAGCTATAAAATGCCAAAGCCATCTCATCATCATCTGCCTAACCTTTTCCCAACTTTGTTGGGGTCGGCTTCCAGTCTAACCGGATGCAGCTGAATACCGGTATTTTACATGGAGCGACTGCCTATCGGACCTCCACAACCCAGTAACTGGGTAATACGATACCCCTTGGTAAGACTGGTTGTTAAACTGTCGGGCTTCTGACGATCCGTAATGACTGTCAAAGATCCACAAATGACAGCCGGGACCAACGGCTTAACGTGCTGTCCGAGGCACGGAGGAGTCTCGATATGTAAAGATGGTCACCCATCCATGGACCAAGCCCGGCAAGCGTAGCTTAACCTGACGAATCGATCCATGCGGCTGTTATTACTTAGCAACGAGCTCACCAAAGCCAACTAAAAGTATCATAAAGATTTTACTAAAAATTAATATCATCCTATTTCAGCAGGAGGCATAGAGAGCCAATCGAGACTCCAAATGCATTGTTACAATACTCCGAGGGTGACGATACAGAAGACGAAGAACTTATCAAGTTTATTGAAGGAAAGGATGAATCAGTTAGAAACACAGCTCAGAAAGATAAAACATCTTTCTACCACCACGTGAAAGAGAGTTTAAAACAAGCTGAGTTAAAGAAGAAAGATAAAAGACTGAGATTAAAAGCTGAACTGCTTCGAAAGATTGTCGATGGTTCAAGCTACAGTGACGAGGAGGCGTCGCTGACGAAGAACTTGATTCAAGCTCTAGAATATGGGAATCGGACACGATGAAACGGATTTTAAGATTAAATTTTCTCCTGAATATAAATCTGAATACTCTATTGTTGTTGTCCATGTTTCTTAAGGCCGCTACCCTACCTCAAATTGCTTAGCATGATCCTACTTTACGTCGTATACTTGCATAATTAATTTTGAAATAAATATATATTATGTTAAAGTTGAGGATTTACGCTAGGTCCTATGTTTGACGAAAACACGATTGCATACAATTTTCTCGATGGATAAATCCAAAATTACCTCTAAACCGAACTGTAAACCGCTGGCACAGATATTATAATACTACCCGCTGGTATTCAAAAAATACTTCAAATTAGATTATGAAACTTTGTATGATAACTGAACTAACTATATAGCAGGTCTTATGTTTTTATATATTTTTTTAATTATCATTATTTTCACCGTAAAAAGCAATTACCTAAACTTTTCGAGCCTTGGAGCCGCCAGCACCCTACTCCATTCTACTCTCACTCAGGCAGCGAGTAGTACGGTGCGAGCGAGATATAATAAATCATTTATCTATCTACGAAGCTCTCAAATTACCCATAATATATCTATTTTACAATTGCATTATATCTATGATCATAGATATGATAGTGTAATACCCCCTAAGCCTCGCTCGTTTTTATTTTATTTAATGTTATTATTTACTTTTCTTTTTTTTAACAAAAACCATTTATTTCCAGTTCTCTTACTTTTACAATTTACTCTTGTAATTTAACACAGTAAAGGTGATAACATTGTTTTTATTAAAAATCTCAGCAATTTTATTCAGTAAAGTAACACAACGGTGTTGAGTGATCATTTTCCTAAATTATATACGAAGAAAAATACAATAGACGTAGATATATTTAGTAACCTATTCCGCTTAACTATTCTCCAAGAGTCATAAAAACCCTGTAAGAAATCGACACGTGTTTCAGTTCTCAACGAGGCATCCTCCGGATGACACCGAGCGCTGGACGCAGAGTGAATCAAATCGTCCGGCACCCGATTTGCGACTGGCCAATCGTCATCCTGAGGACGCCTCGTTGAGAAATGAAACACGTGTCGATTTCTTACAGGATTTTTATGAATCTTGAAGAATATTAAGCGGAATATATTACTAAATATATCTATGTCCATTGTATTTTTTATTGGATTTCCGCTAAGTCACGCCTGAATGAATTAACTATCCTAACTAACAAGATCGCTATCATTAATCTGTTCGTGAAATGACTCAGCTTGGCTGTTACGAACAGTTGGACGATAGCCCTGTTGCGAATCATAATAATATGACGGTTCAGAATAAGCCATTGTTTTTCTAGTTATACTAACTGTGGGAGTTGTCACAACGCTTTCAAGATTCGTTTCGTTCGTAACTTCAACTAAACTAGTAGTAGATGTTGTGATATTAATCATATCGTTAATCACTTCTTTGTTTAATTTCTTAGTGACTTTTACATTGATTTTGGTGACTTGTGTTGAATTTTTGTTATCAAAAACTGTTGCATTAACCGCATCCTTCTTTTTATCTTTTAATGTATGAGTTTTGGTGTTGTTTGTAGAAGATTCTGTATTCATTGTATTATTTCTTGTTGGGAAGTCATCTTCATCATTAACTTTTTCATTATTTAAATCATAGTCTTCTTTCAGAAATCTCTCAGTGATGTTTGGTTTCCTATCTTTTGTTTTACCATCAACTTTATTTTTTACCTCAAAATTATCAGTAACATTTCTAGCTTCAACCTCATTAGAATTATTATCGTTCATTCTACTTCTGAAACTGAAATCGTTCATTTCTTCTAATTTGTTTAATTTTTTTTCCATTGCGTTTATTCTTTTAATAACATATGTGTTGAAATCTTCTGCCCCAATAGTATCATTGTTGGAACTTCTAAGATATTTCTGTATTTGATTTTTGTCCGTCATGAATTTGTCAACTGGGTGTCCTTCGTTGCTTAAAGGTGCTAGATGTTTCCTTAAGTCACTTGATTGTTTTCTCGGTTTGTTTCTTTTTGAGTATCTTGAAGGAGGTTTTGTGGGGGCAGTCGGTGTCTGAGGTCTAATTTCAACTTGTGCTCGCATAGATCGAAGACGTATTGTAGATTTTGTGGGTACTGGTTCGGTTGGTACAGCATACTTTGAATACAGAGTAGTGTCATATCTGGAATTAAATGAAGCATCGTTTAATGTTATCCTAGCATATTCTAAACTTTTGCCTGCGGTCGAAAATTATCCCAAGGGAACGTTCTACCGGGATGAAAGTCTCCTATGTCCTAACTATGTGGCAAATTTCATTCAAATCTGCAGTTTAAGCGTGAATGCGTAACAAACAAAATCATTCGCATTTACATATAATTTTAGTTAGAAAGAAATTAGGATTTTTTGTGAGGAAAAGTTTGAGAACGAATGTGGCTATATGAAACGATGGATGGATTATGTAAAGATAAATGTGACTACTGATATGACAGATGATAGAGATGTATGGAAGAAGAAGAACAATATTGTTGAGGGCACAGCTGTTCAATAATTTACCGGAGGATTTTAAGAAGTGATGTATAAACATATTTAAATAAAAAAAACAAGTAATAAAAACTAAAACCCAACTACGACTTAAAAGGTATAAACAAGACACCACAGACAGACAAATTAAAAATCCGGAGTCACACCGTGTTAGGGCATAAATCGAACAGATTACGTGTGACTCCGGATTTTTAATTTGTCTGTCTGTGGTGTCTTGTTTATACCTTTTAAGTCGTAGTTGGGTTTTAGTTTTTATTACTTGTTTTTTTTTTAATTCTTTTGGGGTTATAATATATATATTTTTGAAATGTGCTCATTAAGCCCTTTCATTTTATACCCAACATGGTACGATTAAACCATTTTTTTTTTAAGTTCCTCACTTTATGTCCTCTAGAGCGCGCCATTTTTAATTTAATGTGACTTCACATAGCCTATAACCAGCGGACAATCACGACGCTTCTAACGATACCTCATTTGTCAAATTGTGATAAGTGGTTTGGAAGATAGGAGGGAACAGATGAACATACATACATACATACATACATACATACATACATACCGGTCAAAATCATAACCCTCCTTTTTTCTTCGCCGTAGTATTAAGCCCTTTCATTTGATACCCAACATGGTACGATTAAACCATATTTTTTTTTAAGTTCCTCACTTTATGTCCTCTAGAGGGCGCCATTTTTAATTTAATGTGACTTCACATAGCCTATAACCAGCGGACAATCACGACGCTTCTAACGATACCTCATTTGTCAAATTGTGATAAGTGGTTTGGAAGATAGGAGGGAACAGATGAACATACATACATACATACATACATACATACATACATACATACATACATACATACCGGTCAAAATCATAACCCTCCTTTTTTCTTCGCCGTAGTCGGGTAAAAAGGTATAAACAAGAATCACAGACAGACAAATTAAACATTTAAGTTCGTGATTATGTCTTTTAGAGGGCGTCAGCGGACGATCAAGACGCTTCCAACCGTACCTCATTTGACGAATTGTGAAGAGTAGTTTAGAATATATGAACACATGAACATACAAACATATATACCGGTCAAAATCATAACCCTCCTTTTTGTTTTGCCGTAGTCGGGAAAAAACAATTTAAGAAGCACGTATATACCCGTAACGTTACCAACACCCCAAAGGATATTATGATAATTATAATTACTTAGATGTAACCACTTTGTTAACTAAGATCATATGAGAAAAAAAAATCAAGTAATAAAAATTAAAACGTACGTATTTATGCCCTAACACGTGTGACTCCGGATTTTTTATTTGTCTGTCTATGGTGTCTTGTTTATACCTTTTAAGTCGTAGTTGGGTTTTAGTTTTTACCCGACTACGGTGAAAAAAAAAAGAGGGTTATGATTTTGACCGGTATGTATGTATGTATGTATGTATGTATGTTCATCTGTTCCCTCCTATCTTCCAAACCACTTATCACAATTTGACAAATGAGGTATCGTTATAAGCGTCGTGATTGTCCGCTGGTTATAGGCTATAGGCTTGATTTTTTTTTTAATTCTTTTCATGCTGCGCCCACCACAAATAAATTGAAATAAGGGATAGGAGGATATACATAATGTATTATACAGATGTAGTAGCTTTATAAAACTTAGTTCTTCAAACCGTTATAGTGGTTTTTTGTTTTGTTTCTGAGAGACTATTGCACAAATACCTTTACGGGACAAAAGTACCAAACACACAAAATCTACTTATTTCGTGCTGAATTCTGAATGAATAAAAAAAATTCTTACGTTGTATTAATCCCAAGTGGTTCAAACATTCCCAAAGATCTCAACAACTCAGTATTAGCTAACTGAACATCAATCACTGCGTCGCTAATGATTTCCATGTTCTTTTGTTTACTCTTAGACCTTGATTCATCTCCCTTGCCGTGCTTTTGTTGCTTGTCATAATTTGCTCTTACTTTCGGGCTGTGCTTTGATTCTAGCGTCAGGCCACTCTCTGTGTCATAGCTTGAGTTAGATATCTTCAGTTCTGTATCATTCGTGTCTCGATTAGCTCTTAGCACTTCAAGCTTCTCTGAACTGTCCGACGATACATCGCTCTCCCTCGGTGTGAACGTGGTCGTCGATCGCTTCTTAACTAAGGGCCTTCTTGTCTTCATATTCGCAGATATGAAAGATATTTTTTCTGGGTACAGGGTCATATATCGCTCTGTGTTGTACTTTTCATGTCGCTTCATGTCGCTTTTGATGGAGTTCGAGCTGCTATCAAACGACTGTCCTGATAAGACTTCGTCTGTGTTGTAATTTGTTATCTGTTTCCCAGATTCATTGCTCCTCTCATCCTTCTCAGTTTTATCACCTTGAGACTGTTCGCCTAAAGTCTCTATACTAGAACTAACAATGCTCTGTCTTTTGTTTTTTGCTTTTACCTGTGGATCATTTTTAGAATAAGGTGCGGGTTTTTTACCCACTTTAATTATATTTTCGAAGCTATTAATGACTGGATCTCTGTAAGGAATATTATTCATTTCAGCTCTTGATGCAGGATTATTTTTGAATTGTTTCCAAAATGTTTCTATTCTTTCTCTCAATTCTCTTCTAGTATGACTGTTGAGTTCACTGTAAGGATTAAACAAAATAGATCGGACCCCGTTTCTAATAACCAGGTCTAAATTATTGCGAGTTCTTACAGATTTTGAATTCCTATAATACTTCAATTCATGTAAAACACTATTAAAATTCAGTTCAGTATATAATGTGTACAAAGAATTTATATAATCCAGCAATTCTTTAACATTTTTGTCGTATGTTTCATCTCTCATCATATCCGCTACTTCATTGATATTTGCTTTTGTAAAAGAAACTGGCTTCCCTCTAATCAACTTTAGCGACCCGGCCAGTAAACTTCTTGTATCAGAATTTTGCGTCAATTCAGAAAATTTGCAGCCTCTGTAATGATATTTTCTGATTTCGCTGTCTAGAACGTGGAAGAAATCTTCAAATGCGGTATCTTCATAACTGTTGAGAATCTTAACGGCTTCCTGAATGAAATCCGTGAGCGTTTCAACTCTCGGCGCCCGCAAGACTAGTTCCATATCTTGAACTGTAGTTCCTTTTGTTATAAAGTTATATACCTTGTGTAATTTATTAGTATCTCCGGAGGACTCTTCATTACTATATCCCCTAACAGACTCTTGTGGTGGGTTGACGACTCTGCGGTCTCCTTTCGATCTTATAACTGATACCGAGTTCGTGTTAGCTGAAATTAAATTTATATTGGTTTTATTATAACAGAAGGTCAGTTGTTATACAGTATGTTATCTAACGAAGGGCGTTCCCGTTAACCTGCAATAGTATAGCGTCTATATAAAAAAATATTACCTTAAAAAAAATATATATCATAAAATATTCACAAAAAATATTAAATTGATACATAAAAGAAACACTCTGTACATGCACACTTGTCACACTAGTCTTTCCACGTTGAAATATAAGTGTGCGTGTACAATGTGTTTCTTTTACGTGTCAATTGATTTTTTTTTGTGAATATTTTATTACTTATATTTTTTTTTGTGTTGTATTGTTTTTTTTTAGCATGGCATTAGCGGGTTGACAGGAACGCTCTTTGTTAGTTAACATACTGTTTAATGTAGTGAATAGTCAAAAGAAGGTTTGAATTAAACTATAAAATAAAACTACCAAATATACCGAAGAGCAGAAAACAAGTGCACACTTTCATTGTAATAAAAAAATACTAACATATTTATGGAATCATAAAACCTCAAGATGCAATATTTTTTTTATTTCTAACTAGCTATTGCCTGCGACTTGGTCTGCGATCCAGGATAAAAAGTAGCCTATGTCCTTCTTCAGGTCATGGTCTACATATGTGCCAAATTTAATCTAAATCCGTTCAACAGTTTTAGCGTGAAAGTGTAACAAACAAACCAACAAACTCAGTTTCGCATTTATAATATTAGGATAAAAATATGACCACAATTTTATTAACAATAAAACTGAAATAGTGGCTACTTTTAAACAAAGTTAAAGATTTTTTCAAGTTTAAAAAATGGCCTTTAGAAAATATGGGCAGGCCTTGCGTGGCCAAATACCAGTTTATTTTTTAAATATTTGATCTAAAAATACTAATAATAAATTGTACATTCCAAATAGTGTGCAAAGTGAACGTAATATTAGATATACATTTCTAGATATACCTACATTATTTAGATATACATTTTGAAATGTCGTAATGTTTTTTATTATTTGAAAAATTAAATAATTATTTAGACACTGTGTGGAGTGTGGACATGTACTTGCTAATAAAAGTATACTTTATATAACTGTTATGTAAAACGATAAAAAAAAACAACGAATCAGTCAAATTAAACGATCGTGTGAAAACTGGGAACATTTTTCAAATACACTCGATAACATTTAAAAGTCCTTCGGGGCAATCGGGTTAAATATGGCAGCACGTGAATGTTTTAAATAAATAGGCATACATTATAAACGGAGAAACACTATGCTGTTGTTATGTTTATACATTATACTTTTTCATTATGATTTATTGAATTGTGATGTTTTTGAGAGAGGTATGTATTTATTTCTTGTCCTCTTTACTTGCCGTGTAACTAATATACTACAAGCTTGAAAGTCTGACAACCAGTTTTACCAAGGGGTATCGTATTACCCAGTTACTGGGTTTTAGAAGTCAGATAGGCAATCGCTCCATGTAAAATACTGATATTCAGCTACTTACTACCCGGTTAGACTGGAAGCCGACTCCAACTGCAGCTTTTTATACATTAATTCATAATTGTTATTATAATAGTCCCCCAGACCGTATTTCGGCCACGGCGGCCAATCTCAACGGAGACTAGCCTTCGGCGTGGGAGATATTATAGTGTACAAGTGTGTGCGCAGACACAGGTGCACTCCCACGTCTCTCACTCTCATAGTCCGATGGGACGGCAATCCGACACGACCGGAGAGAGATCAGGCGCAGGACCAACGGCTTAACGTACTTTCCGAGGCACGGGAGTATCACACCGCCAACTTCCAAACTCCGGGCTGTTACTAAGAAATTCCAATTCTAAGACCGACTTCCTTCTGGATAAGAACCGAAATGGATACAGTTAAAAAGTATCACTAACAACAACACTTTTTCCAGCTAACTTCGACTCAAACGGACCACTAACAACTGAACATGAAGCGATAAGAAACCAACTAAATCAGGGGATCGAAGTGCTTGAGATATCAAAAAACAACCCTGAAGCTAAATTGTCATCAGCGTTGCATAGGATCAAACGTTCACAGACACTTCCAACTGGCGCCAAGAAAAAGCTCTTCCCAAATCTTCTTCTTAGCGATGGGAAGGGAATTAAAGCTGATGATACTACTGGTAATAACGATGAACTCGAGGAGACGTTTACACAAATGGATGCAGAAGAAGAGATATTGAAGATGCCTGAAAGATCAGAGGAGACGAAGAACTTCGAATACTTAGATTTGACGGAGACCTCGGCGACGACAACCACTATACAGTTTCTTAGACGTATGTACAATACTTAGATTGTTTGTGAAAACCTTAAGTAATAAATACAGGGTATAAGGAACAGTCCTCCGCAGACTGATGGGATGAATTCAGCATATCATAAGACGATCGGTACATGAAATTATTTCAGGAACGTTATGGGAATCCAATAAACCTAATTTGTATTATACCTATTATGTATTATGTATACCTCACGCGCAATGTATCGTTACCGTGGCAAAACCCGCGTAGCCGCACTCCCTGTGTTCGGCACGCTCGAGTATTTTAACATCCATTGCTTGATTTTTTATTTAAGATATTTTATTTACATAAATGGAGTGCTGCGTACAGAGAACGTAATTTTACAATGAAACAATGGAATAGTAACTGAAAAAACGATAAAAAAAAATGAAAACTTTCCTGAGAAAATTTCCGGTGGAATATGATTCAAAATAAGGAGCTGAATGCCCCCTGTTAATTTGCGGAGCTGTCCCTTACATCATGTATGGCGCCTTATGGCGCCGACAATAGGCAAACGGTAAAAGAAGGCATGACTTAAACAAAAAAAAATGACAAATCACTACAGTGACAATCAATTAGTTTGTGGTAGCGGAAAAAATATATGTAGAACATATTTCTCGGAACCAGGTAGTCACAAAAAAACGTTTAAAAAAAAAAACTCGACACAAATTAACGGTAAACTAACCTATTAACTTGAGGTATAATCCAAAATATCTGTATTAAATATCAACGTACACACGGCTACACATCAATATAAGATGCAATGCATTGTACAATGCGAGATCAGCATAAACTATACTGGAAATGTATAACTCGATGTGTAGCCGTGTGTACGTTCTTATTTGAATGCAGAACTTGGATGTTTTTCATTCATTTTCGGTTTTACAACTAATTTTTTACCCGACTACGGCGAAGAAAAAGGAGGGTAATGATTTTGACCGGTATGTACAAATTAAAAATCCGGAGTCACACGTAACCTGTTCGATTTATGCCCTAACACGTGTGACTCCGGATTTTAAATTTGTCTGTCTGTGGTGTCTTGTTATCTTTTAAGTCGTAGTTGGGTTTTAGTTTTTATTACTTGATTTTTTTTATAAATCGATAATTGATTCATATTTTGCAATAAAACACAAGCGTTATGTCATCGCGCTTCTCTTTCTTTTCAATGCAATCCGACAGTGACCGCGGTTTATCTGTTGTCAGCGTCTTAAGATATTCTCAAACAATCTTCATCGCTTTAACAAACAATATTACTAATGAGAGCCAAGGCACATAAAAGCTCGAAGAAGTAAATAAAAAATCATATTTATCATCTCTATATTGATTGTGTATAATCCGGCTCGAAGGACCAATATGTTTGCAAGTCAAACGTGGCCAGATATCCTAATGCTACGGGTACACTTCCCGTTATCGCGAACTTTCTGCGTGCGCTCTCTCTCGCACACCCCTCGATTACTCGCTGAGCAACAGAGAGCGCACGAAGAAAAGTTCGCGATAACTTCGCGTTATCGCGAACTTTTCTTCGTGTAGCCGTAGCATAAAAGATGGAGAACTTTGGGAGGCTTTTTCCCAGTAATGGGATACCATTCTTATTTAAAAAACATGCGCGGCAGTCTTTGTGGACTACCGATAGAAGTGAAAACTAAGCAACAATGCGTAACCTCAACGTAATTCAAACGGTAGACAGTAGATGGCGTTAAAAAAATTCTTCAAGCGTGACGATGACGCGAGTTCCATGATTTTTGTTCACCCAAAAAGTGCTCAACGCACCTAAAGAAGTTTTCACTTCATAAAAGTGCATGTACTAGCTGGCCCTATAGCCCACATAGCCCCGATTCTGTGATCAATGATCTAAATAATTCATCAACATCATATTTAGAAGAGCAGTGGTCGTGGCCCAGTGGTAACGGCCACGACTAACAAGTTGTAGGTCGTAGGTTCGAACCCTAACAGGTGCTTTATTTTGTGTAAATTATTTCATCACCACTGCACTCAAAACGGTGAAGGAAAACATCGTGAGGAAACCGGCATGTCCTAGAACCGAAAATTCGAAGACATGTGACATGATCTACCAACCCGCACTGGGCCCGCGTGGTGGATTACGGCCCACTCCCTCTCACAGAGAGAGGGCCTGTGTTCCAGCAGTGGGAACATTATAGGCTGAATATGATAAGTTTGTGTTATATTTAGCAGCATTGTTCCACATACTGCTGAGTATAGGCCTGCTTCCTTTTACGCTATACTGAACGATGGCTGTTATATATTTTTTCAGAAAATACAGCGTCGCATTCATACTACGAAATGATTGAAACACTTCAAGAAGGATATATGATAGTATTTCTGATAGAGCTGACTCGACTCATTGCTATGAAAGAAAAGAAAGCAGTTCGGGATGTGGTCAAGCATACAGACCAGATAATATATGGGTATTTATCATTTAATGTTCATCATCTGCCTGCCTTTTCCCAACTATGTTGGGGTCGGCTTCCAGTCAATCCGGATGCAGCTGAATACCAGTATTTTACATGGAGCGACTGCCTATCTGACCTCCACAACCCTGTAATTGGGTAATACGATATCCCTTGGTAAGACTGGTTGTCAGACTTTCGGGCTTCAGACGATCCGTAACGACTGTCATAGATCCACGAATGACAACCGGGACCAACGGCTTAACGTGCTTTCCGAGATACAGAGGAGTCTCGATATGTAATGCTGTAGAAATACGAAACGCTTTCGAAGCGATTGTCACTTGTCTAGGCCCTCTGTAATGGTAGATGCAGGTAAGATTTGCGTAAATAAATAAATAAATGTATCTTGTTCCAGTTTATACCAAAAAGGACAGTTAATGTGGTTCGGTAGGCCGCTCCTAAATGTGACAATGAAGGTCGCTAGATTACTTAAGGATTCAGAGATAGATGTCATACAAAGTAAGTTTGTTAATTATAAATCTAATAAGAGAAGATCTTATATAATATAGCTTAAAGATATAATAGCCTTATAGGCAATTATATTTTCGAGCCGTTTGGGGTTGAAACCCTAAGGCCGTGGGATCCAAGTGCTCATAGTTTATTAAATGAAATCTCCAAACGGCTGTTTGACACTTCCCGTGACCCAAGGGCTGGCTTTTACCTTGGTCAGAGGCTAAGCATTGCCATTCAACGTGGCAATGCCGCCAGTCTCTTGGGTACACTACCAGCGACACCATATTTCATTTGTACAGTTACCGCCTTACTAATAAACGTTGTATAGCGCCTGTATAGTTACTCAACGCTTTGTCTTCTTCTTTCAAAAGTCAAATTACTTTTGAAAGAAGAAGACAAAGCGTTGTGTAACTATACAGGCGCTATACAACGTTTACGAGTATTAGTAAGGTGGTTTGTTTTAATTAATATTAGTTAGAATTCCATTAGTTAAGTAATAGTTAGTTAAGTTACTGTTAAATTAAAATGAATCTTGTTGTATGTCAATAAATAAAATAGAAAAAGTTAAAAAAAAAATATATAAGAAAAGAAAGAAAATACGTTTATTTGCGGTTAACATGACGCAAAAAAAGAAAATAAACACAAAGAAAAAATAAATAAAGGTTGGGGGAAATATGCGTCACATCCACGCAAAACGGCTATCGCTCAGCATTATGCTGAGCTCTGTCTTGCAAAGCCAAAGTCAAAGTCAAATAATTTATTTCAAGTAGGCACATTAAAGGCACTTTTGAACGTCAATTACATAGAAATAGAAATAGAACTGATTCTAGTTGCCCCTTCCATAAGGTAGTTTTCGTATGGAGAAGAATGGGCAAGAAACTCCACCGTTACTCTTTAAAAAAAATATGCATAGGGTTATGCAAGACAGAGCCCCAGCGCTGGGCTTTTAATCGGTTCAAGTAGGTAAGGGATGGTGTGGGATGCAACGTGCCATCCCATAGCACGGTGGGCTGTGCTGGAGCTGCTGCTACAGGTGCAGAAAACCTCAAACGGCGAAAATACTACAATCTCTTTGGGTCTTATATGTTCGAGCCGTTTGGGGTTGAAACCCTGGGGCCATGAGATCAGAGTGCTCACTTAGTCTATCAAGACATCGCCAAGCGGTTGGACGACTCTTCACGTGATGGGAGGGGTTCTTTTTTCATTAATAGTTGTCTTTGTACAATAGGCTGATGACAGCGGTCTTAACAGGCAGTTTTGAGCATTTTCTGAGGGTTCTAGTTGTTCTACAGATAATGTATCATCAAAACGGAAAACATAGGGGCACAGTAAATATCCTTCTTATTCAATTTATAAAATATCTTTCAAATTAGTCCAATATTGGAGGAGGAAATAAACGAGAGCCGAACCTCGAATTATGACTTTTTGTATGGAGAAAAAGACCCGAGTTTATTCTTGTTTTTATCCATCAGATCAAGCCGCTAATTTGCATCACATGCTCAGCCAGCGACATCAGAAACTGTCAGTAGAAGTAAACACTATTCTTGAGTATGCTGACATGTTGTATGAAGACGATGAAGGAAGACTCCTGTTTGATGCCCTGAAGGAGTTCGCGGCGTATCCTAATAGTACGTAGACCACCATCACATCTGTGCTGGGTCAGCTTCCAGACTTACCGGATCCAAATGAATACAGTACGACACAACAAAGGCTGCCAACAGACGGACTGCATTTCAACTGTTTCAACTGCAAGCAGTTTGAACGCAGTTACGAGCGGGCCTAAAATGGCCACATTAGTAATTCCTCTATAAGCAGTTCATTTTCTGAATTTCCAGCTGTCATTAGCAATTCCTCTAATTTGTCACAAAATGCAATTCATAATGTGTAGACCATTTTACGAATCTCCATAGAAAACTGTCAAACAGATTAATTATTTCGTAATTATGATACGCACGCAGATCATTATTATGAATTGTCAGTTTGTGACATTTTACAATGATTCATAATATGGAATCTGCCAAATTTATTAAAATTAAATTTATGGATTATTCATTTAATTTATGGTTTTTTTAAATTTATGGATGATTCTGCCAAAGTGACTGTTGTAAGCCCCCAGTAAATTACGAGTACTGCAGTCGTACTAAACTGCATTCAAACTGCAAGATTGCAGTCCGTCTTTTTTTTTCATTTTCAAATATCTTTATTAAAACGGTACAATGAACAAAATGCACTTATCTTAAGTTACATTAACTCAATATAATTCAAACACTTTATGAGACTAGCGATTCGCCTTTCAAAGCTTAAAAGAGGTATTTTATAATTACTGTTAACAACATAAACATAACACACAATTATCAAGGGTACATGATGACAGTTTCGCAAATTATTTAGCTAGTTATAATTTACTGATTGCATGTAGGTATGACAAAAAGAAAAAATAAATATTTTAAAATAAATTTAGTTGATCGCACGGTATAAGTAAGTAAACACTAACACCCGTGCGACCAGTCAATGATCAGCGGACAGAGCCTCCCTGCCGCCCGCGCTCCGGTGACACTGCCGCCGGGACCGGGGCGGCAGTAAGCCTCTCAGGGGTCAAGCCGCTGGTCGTTTGGATCTCGGGTGGTGGGAACAACATGTAGTGATGCGGTAGGCGGTAAGTGCCATATCTATCGATATATGGTAAATTGTCTAAGTTTGATGAACATAGATTTGAAATTAATGGGTTAGTAGTATTAATTTTGTTTTTATTATAAAATCTTGATGTTAATCTTAGTACGTGATTAAATAATAAAGGAAGTTTAATTTTTTTATGTAAATTCTTAATGTTTGTTTTAAATTTGGTTTTATAGGATATTTTAACAGCTTTATTTTGGATAACCTGTAGAAGTTGATGGTTTGAAATACATGTGCTACTCCAGACAGGACAGGCGTATGTTATACACGGGCGGACAAGCGTAGTATAAATTCTTAGTTTAGTACTGCTACTTAGTTTGCTTTTACGATTCAATATAGGGTTTAAAGCACCAAGAGCTTGGGCGCCCTTCAAACGCAAGTCAGCAATATGTTTGGACCAATTTAGACGACTATCCATTTTGATCCCAAGATAGCGCACATAGGTTTTCCATGGCACTGTAAGCCCAGCTATTTTTAAAGTTCTTGAGGGGGGTTGCCTAGCACGGGAGAAAAATATAGCTTCCGTTTTGTCCTCATTTATTTTGAGTTTCCATTTCTTAAAGTAGTCCAGAAGTAAATCGATAGAATATTGTAGACGACCTATGACTAAATCGGTATCATCCGAAGAGGTATAAGAGGCCGTATCGTCAGCAAAGCAAGCCAATTGGGTTCGAGGTTGAATAGGGATATCATTTACGAACAGGAGAAATAAATAGGGACCAACAATCGAGCCCTGAGGAACGCCAGCTGGGACATTTTGAGGTGATGAAGTGGTGTTTCCGATGTGAACCCGGAATACACGATCCGCAAGGTACGATTGAACGAGTTTGATAAGAAGCATAGGCACATCTAGAGTGAGTAACTTGTGTAGCAGGCCTTCGTGCCAGACGGTGTCAAACGCTTTTTCGATATCCAGCAGAAACATACCTGTGGACTGTTTGAGATTTAGGTGATGGGATATGTGTTCTGTGACCCTGGCTAGCTGTTGGGTAGTTGAATGAGTGGCACGAAACCCAAACTGCTCTGGGATCAGAAACTGCCCAGTGGCGCGTAATAGTCTTGTATAAATTACAGACTCAAAAAGCTTACCGGCAGCAGGTAGCAGACTTATTGGGCGGTAACTTATGGGTAAAGTGCTGTCTTTTCCGGGTTTTTTAAGGGGAATTGTTTTAGCATTTTTCCAGATGTTTGGGAAATAGCCCAGACCAAAACAGCCATTGAATATTTTTGTAACGTAGACTATCGCCTTCTGTGGCAAGTTCTTTAAAAGTAAGTTATGGATCCCATCATGACTTACAGATTTACGGGATTTGAGCCTTGACAATATTTTACGTATCTCAAATGGCCTCACCGGCTTTATAAAATCAGAAGCGAGATTATAACTATTAATGATAGACATAGAATTCGATACCTCATCCTTGAGATTGGGATCACAAGCCCAATTAGTGGTGAGCCTCATGTTGTCACAAAAGGCATTTGCCAAAGCGTTACATTGTTCGGCCGTACCAGAGGCCAGGGACCCATCCGAAAGTTTAAGGGGAGGAATGTTCGCGGATCTAGGCTTGAGAGATTTAGTCACACGCCAGATATCCTGACTGGGGTTATCAACTTTTGCCAGCTTAGCATTCCAAACATTATCGAGGTAATTTTGGATATTTGTTTTTATGTATGTTTGTAAAATGTTTATGTTACTACGATTGAGCCTTCTAAGGTAACCACTGGGCAGTTTTTGTTCAATACGACGCAAATAGTTTTTGTAGCGGATTAAATTTTTAACATACCGAGGAAGTTTGGTAGGGGTTTGGCTAAACTCAGCAGCCGTGGATGGTATGGAGGAGTCTCTAGCATCCGTAATGGTTTGCTGCAGATGAACTATGGCATCGTCAATGTCTTTTTCAGTTTTAAACGTCTTAGAACTAAGCATAATATTTTTATTGAGGTGAGAACGATAATCAGTCCAGTTTGCATAGTTAAATTTAAAGAACCGAGCTTTAGCCTTGCGACACAGTGAGCCTCCTATGGTAAAGAATATAGGGTAATGGTTAGATGACAATGCTATTAACGTTTCGACATCACTAATGCAGTTTACATTTAAGGACAGCACCAAGTCCGGTCTAGTTGATTTGCGATTGGGACAATAGTTTACTTGAGTAGGTAAGGTAGGACCGTGTATGACGTACTCCGATTCAAGCATGTGTTTGAAAAGAGTCCTACCTCGCGTATTAGTGTAGCTACTGAGCCAGTGTGAGTGGTTGGCATTAAAGTCTCCCATGATAACAACATGGGGGCCCAAGCCAAACAATAACTCAAGGTCACTACGTAGCATTGGTAGATTGGGTGACTGGTAAATGGATAAAAGTGATCCAGTCCTGATACTTTGATAACTATACCGACAACCTCAATATTTTTAGTGTTAGGAACTGTTAAAGCCGAATGATTAAGGTCATTTCTAACAAGAATAGCAACCCCTTGCCCACGGCCAGTGTGATGTTTATCTTCGCGATAACAAGTAAAACCAGGTGTAACTAACGTTGCGTTTGAGGTTAGTCTAGTTTCACAAATACCAATAATATCAACAGACAAAACGCTTACCGCCAAATCGAGTAGCTCGTGAATTTTTAAACGTACTCCATCGGAGTTCCAGGATAACAGGCGGAGTTCCGCAGAATCAAACATATTTACCAAGATGAGAGAGTACCAGCATGACCTTGTCCAACCAAGACGTGCAAGCAGCAAATTGGGATTTTAAGTTTCTTAATACTAGGAAAATCTCAAGCATCTCCCTTGTGGCCTCGTCATAGGGGCCAGGGTGATCAATGGGAACCTGACTTATTTTCGATGCCATGTCACCGGTTCCAACAGGCGGCCAAGATCTGTAATTTGAAGTCGATGATGGTTGCGACATCGGAGGCATCATTTTTAGGGGAATTGCCGAAGGTACTGATTTCGATTTCAGAGGCATCATTGGAGGTACGGGTTTACGATCTAAGACCTTCTTTTTCTCGATGCTGTCCAGATATGCCATTCGGAAACTGCACTTACTGTAGTTAGCCGGGTGAGCTTCTTTGCAATTACAGCAACGAGCAGGCTCAGTGCGGTCAGATTTGGTACACGAGGCAGTTGCGTGGGGAGCAACACACTTCACACAGCGAGGGGGCTTGTTGCAATTGAGGGATGCGTGGCCAAACTCTTGACAGCGAAAGCATTGAGTTCCATGATTTCGGCTTGGCTTAAATTTGCTGATGGTAACCACGCAACTACACAGGTACCTTATTTGCCGGAATTTTGTGATATCAGCTCCTGCTGGTAGCTGCACCAGAAAGGGAGGACAAGGATTCTCCAAACCACTGCGAGACTTAAGGGGTTTTGCAGAAGCTCCGGCGAAGCCAAGTTTCTCCAGCTCCTCTGGTAGTTCTTCTTCAACATGAGACGGAAGTCCACGAATCACCGATCTAGGCATCTTTTCGTCCTTACGGGTGAAGGTAACAAAGGAGGCATTTTGAAGACGGAGACCATCCTTAACTGCCTGGTGGCCGTCAGCTGTGTGACATATAATGGCAACTTTGCCTCCAGTTCTGTATTGAAGGTGGTAGCGTTTTGTAAACGGAGCAATTTTATCCTTTAAATCCTCATGGGTCCAGTCGGTCTTCATATCCAGGATAATAGGAGGAATGTGACCGGTCTTCTTGACTTTGACGGTTGCTTTGAGGTAGAATTCATTACCAGAAGTTTTGGCGACACCATCTACCGGAAGGTCTTGAAAATTGTTGTGTGTTGGAATGTCTCGGGTGCTATCAAACTTTGCGTGTTTCGCGACAGCTGGCCGTTTTGGCGTACGCCAATCGTCCACATTTTCGGTTGCTGGTCTCTTGGAGTTGAGACTACCGCTTGAGTCCGATCTTTGCAGGTATCTATCCATTAGTATCAAGGACTAACGTTGTTACACATTTTATCGATAGCGATTTATCGAATCTTAGAATCACTATTTTGAGTTGGTAAGAACGAGGGGGGTAATTGGTACGAGCGTGCACACGAGACAAGCGCGAGACGCTAACAGCGCAGTCCGTCTGATGGCAGCCGTAGACACAATATTGTAACCTAGATGTAGCTTATAGAAAATCATTCATTAATTTCAATTTTACGAACGTACTTGGTTATATGACGCGTTTCCGTAAAGATCATTTTCACCTAAAGCAGTAATAAAGATTGGAGATTTTAAAAGCGCACTCAGTTCGGATGGTGATCGGTTTTACGAATTTTGCCGATGCTACATCTAAGTTGTGTCGTACTGTGCCAGTATTTGACCTATGGACTAGTTAACACGATACCCATTACTAATAGCAGTGTCTCAAAAATTACAAGTCTGCACGTTCACAAGTTACATAGAATGTAAATTTTTCTTTAAATTCATAGCTCATCTCCATATTCATAATCGGCCTTAATTTTCCCACTGCTGGGACACGGACATCAGGTCATCTCTCTCTTTTGACCACATTTAAAAAAGAAAATCGTATTTATAAAATGATTGCGGTACTAAGCACGACACTTGTAAACTTGTAAGACGGAATAGAGAGTCACCGGATACTCAGGATTTTGTTATGATTTTCTACAAGTTGTAACTTACAATGAATTTTTTGATAAACAAAATCACGAAAAGTGTAAAAATATAAGTACTTGTGAACTAAATAATGACACTTGTAACATGTTAATTACACGTGCGGTTTTTTTATAATAATGATTTTTTTTAACAGAAAGAAGGAATGTAATACAAGGCTTGTAAGTTTTGATAAACAGGGCACAGCTCACAGCTGTCTGCCTGCCTAGCCTTTTCCCAACTATTTTGGGGTCGGCTTCCAGTCTAACCGGATGCAGCTTAATACCAGTATTTTACAGGAGCAGTCGCTCCTGTAAAATACTGGTATTGAGCTGGAGGCCTATCTGACCTCCGCAAACCAGTAACTGGGTAATACGATATATCTTGGTAAGACTGGTTGTCAGACTTTCGGGCTTCTGACGACCCGTAACCCGTCAAAGATCCACGAATAACAACCGGGACCAACGGCTTAACGTGCTTTCCGAGGCACGGAGAAGTCTCGATATGTAAACATGGCTAGCTCACAGCTGTCAAACTAAGAATAAAACAAATGAATTGGTGTTTTCTTATTCCAGTTTCATTAACCGGCTATTGGCTCTGTAATAGCCTCATACATAACTTCCTGAGACCGTATCGACGGCTTAAAGGCACCCCAGAACGTCAAGAGTTGGTGGACTCTGTAAACTTGGATTTGCAATCTAATAAAAATACCCCATTGCGCAGCGATGATGTCAGACAAGCCGACGACACACCTGGTAAGAAGTCTCCACCATCTTTAGACATCTGCAGGCGTAGCATGGCGCTTTCTATCTCTACGAAGAATAGACATAGCTTTTTCCATACAAAGTGACAGTTCGTTTCTTCATTTTTGACATCCACCGTAGAAATCTTTCTACAATCTGTCATTTTGTCTTTCATTTCTATCGATCTTTGTCTAGGTCTTTTTATATGTAGACTATTTTTCGGAAGAAAGTTTTCTATCATTAATGTCAAAATCACACTGACAACCGATAAATCCTATGATAAAACAAAGAATTCTTAGTCGAATTATGTAAAAGAGTGAATTTCGTAAAAAGTGCAGTTGACTCTTTCTACTTTGCTGCCGTCTCGTACCGTCTACTGTCTACAGGAAACGTCATTTTTGTCTACTCTTCTTCGCTCTTACTACGCCTGCTGCAGAAAGATAGAGATCAATTTAATTGGCTAAACATGCGTATACATTCAAATTAAGCAAGCAGGATGTCACAATAATAATATTTTGTACGTACGATGTTTCAACCTTTTTTTTTTTTTTTGATGGTAGGAAATCATCCAATGACTTCTCCCGCTCTGGGCGGAGCGGAAGGGCGAGACAGACTTTTACTGACTAAAACCCACCCGTGTTCCTTCAGTTGCCTGTTGCCAAGGTCCCGGTATCCCTTTCGGACTAACCCGCAACCCTGGCAGGCACGATGTTTCACCCTTATGGCGTACTTTATAAAATTTACAAAAAAATATAATTAAAAATAATACATGGAACTAAATTACAAAATAAAACTAAATCACTAAAGGCAACATAGGAGTGTCATAGAAAAGTCACTTTAACTTATTACTTATTATAATAAATCTCTAAATTTTTTTACCGGCAATGCTTTGGTCAATTCATAATCTATATTTTAAACAGTTGCCTAGCCATATTTCATATTTCCCTAGAGTAATATTGCCATACAACGTGGCAATGCTGCCAGCCTTTTGGGCTCTTTTCCTGTTAAACGCGATGCAGACGAATTTTTTGTCAAAGTCAAAGTCATTTATTTGCTGTAAATGTGGTATTATAAAGGTGGTAGATAAAAATAAGTTTGAGCGATGACACATTTCGCCATATTGATGCCCTTTGATAATTTTCCCTTTAATTATTATTATAGATATTATAAGTCTTTAAGTTAAATAAATTTAGTGCTAAGTAATATTGTCAAATTAATCAAAACAGGTAAATATTTGTCAGTTACTTGCGACGTTGCCAACTTTCAGCGTAAACGTATAAAAATTATAAGTATGTATTATATTATTATTTATTACAGCAGAAAGACAACCTCAGACAGAGCCCGTGACTCACACAGCACCTCACAGGAGCACCACACAGTCACCAAGAGATAGGAAGAGGAAACGACACCATCGAAGACCCGTGACTCAAACAGAACCTCAACATCGCATTACCACACGACCACTAAGAGAGAGAAAGAGAAAGCGACATCACCGAACACTCAAGAGGAAAAGAGAGAGGAAACGACATCGGATACATAGATACCAACCACAGTACATTCAAAGATACTACCAAAATCACGTTTTAAAAAGTATGACACAAAGACCGAGTGACCAGTCGGGTTTCAGAGTAAAAATGAAAAAAACTTATGGATTTGGCGGGCTATCGTAGCGTTTAGAAACCTAATAACAAATAAAAAAGACAAAATGGATTTATTTTGTAAATATAAATTAATGTGTGTTGAGTTTTATAACTATTATTTTTCTATAATTACGAACTTTTGTTTGAATTGGATAGCCAACCATTTTTTTTTTTTTTTGATGGTGGGAAATCATCCAATGACTTCTCCCGCTCTGGGCGGAGCGGAAAGGCGTGTCAGACTTTTACTGACTAAAAGCCGCCCGTGTTTCTTCAGTTGCCTGTTGCCAAGGTCCCAGTATCCCTTTCGGATTAACCCGCAACCCTGGCAGGTGGATAGCCAACCAAAAGGGGCACTTTTGAAATTTCAGAAGCTAGGTGCACGGTCCCAATTGGTCGCTTCAGAGCCGGTAAGATACACCACGTTTACCGCCGGTTACTCTTCTATGGGCCAATTTTTCAATCGTCATATAACTTTTAATTGAGGAATAAATATGGCGAGTTGAAAGCTTTAAAAAAAAAAAAATGTCAGTGTCATATTTATCGTCACTATCATTACCATTCCCCACAAATATGGAATAACACACACACGCACACACACACACAAACACACACACACACACACAATACACACACCCACACCCACAAACACACACAAACACGCAGGCACACACACACCCACAAACACGCACACACACGCAGACACCCACACACACGCACCCCTTCACACCCCTGCATACACTACACTATTCCATTCATAAAATCTTTCGTATTGTTTTATTTCCTTTCCTAAATAGTTTATCTATCCGTTTACCTATGCCATATAATGAACCAGTTGTATAATTACAAAATGGCATCTATGTACCTAAATGCAATTAAGAAATATCCAATAAAGGGTCGGGCCCAGCATCTTTAACATAAGTTGTCTTGGCAACTTAGCAAGGGTGCTGGTTTCGCCACACTATTGTATAATTTCTTTAAACTGTATGTACTACCATGTTTTTAAGGTAAAATGTAAAACTTGATGCAAATTAATTATTATATTATATTAAATTATAAAACAAAGTCCTCCGCCCCGTATGTCTGTCTGTTCGCGATAAACTCAAAAACTACTGCACCGATTTTCATGCTGTTTTCACCAATGGATAGAGTGGTTTTCGAGGAAGGTTTTAGTATATAATAACCGACATCCACGCGGGTGAAGCCGCGGGCATGAGCTAGTTTTAATAAAACCGAACTACGATTAAAAAGGTATAAACAAGACACCACAGATAGACAAATAAAAGTCACACGTGGTATAAATCGAACAGATTGTGAACAGACGTGTGACTCCGGATTTTTAGTTTGTCTGTCTGTGGTGTCTTGTTTAAACCTTCTTAGTCGTAGTTGGGTTTAAGTTTTTATTACTTTTTTATGTTTTTCGGGTTTTATTATACAGGGTGTTAGGGTAAACACCGTTATCCTTGCAACCAGTGGTTTGTTTCATTTATAGAACGTAAAATCAATGGAAAATTACAACTTTTTTTTTCTTTTTTTTAATTCAACATTTTACCACAAGAGACGCAAGTTCGTTGCCCTATGCGCTAGGGCAATGAACTTGCGTCTCAACACGGGCGGGGGGTGCGGGACGTGACCTGACCGGCCGCGAGCGCGACCCCTCCCTCAGTCAGTCAGCTGTTTCGCTAGAGAGCACGGTGTCGTATAGAAACTTTTTAAAATCTTTTAATGAAAATGAAGTTTTTTTTTGTTGTGTTCGGTCATTTATTTTTTTTATTTAGGTCAACTACCCATGGTTTGAATGACAAGAGTGTTTACCCTTACAGCCTGTATATATTTTCAAATGTGCTCATCAAGCCCTTTCATTTGATGCCCAACATGGTACGATTAAACAATATTTTTTTTTTAGTTCCTGACTTTGTCCTCTAGAGGGCGCCATTTTTAATTTAAAGTGACGTCTAATAGTCTATAACCAGCGGACGATCAAGGCGCTTCCAACGATACCTCTTTTGTCAAATTGTGATGAGTGTTTAGAAGATAGGAGGGAACAGATGAACATCCATACATACATACCGGTCAAAATCATAACCCTCCTTTTTTCTTCGCCGTAGTCGGGTAAAAAAACATCGAAACTTAAAAGTGGTTAGGTTACTATTTTAGTTTTATTATGAATAAAATTGTAGTAATATTTTTATTGAAAACATGGTTGCATGTGCAAGTATAACATGTTTTATGATTCCATAAAAATTTTAGTAAGTATTTTTATATTAAAATGAAAGCGTGCATTTGTTTTCTGCTGTTCACAATATTTGGTAGTTTGTGTCTTATTTCTAGAATGTTTACTTTTGAATTAATATTACAAACGAGGTTTTGTTCATTCAAAATGACAACTTCTTTGAACTACCATTAAATCACGTCCCTGGTTTAATTGTGGCATTCAAATTATTTTTTTCAGCTAACACAATCTCAAGCCCGTATAACACAACGAAAGAAGATAAGAAAGGCACTGATCTAGCACTGAAAGTTTTTTTAGAATTAAACGCTAAAAATGTCTTCAAAACTACAGATAAAACAGTTATAGACGATCACAAAATCCCACAACCTGAATTCAGAACGCCGCGAGTTGAAACCTTCACGGAGTTCATTCACGGACTCGCTAACATACTCAACACTTATGAAGACACCGCATTCACAGATTTCTTCGACACACTAGACGAAGAAATCAGAAAATATCACTACAGAGGCTGCAAATTTTACGAATTGACTAAGAATTATGAATTTAGGAGTCTAATGGCCAAAAAATTAGATTTGATTAAGAAGAAATCAGTTCCTGTTTTGAAAGCAGATATTAATGAAGTGGTGACTAGAATAAGACATGGAACATACGACAAAAACGTTAAAGAATTGCTGGAGTATATCAATTCTTTGTATAGAGAGGATGCCAGAGAAAAGTTTCGTAAAGTCTTATCGGATCTGAAGGCTTACGGCAACTCAACATCAGAAAAGCCTAAGAACTATTTAGTTAAGATAGTTAGAAATGGCGTCAGGGCTATTGTTTTTGATTATTATACACATCTTAACATTAATGTCAGACGAGCGTTGAACAAGGAAATTACAACATTTTTGCAAAAAATCAAAGAGACTCCATCGTCAAGCTCTAAAACCAATGTATTTCCATATAAACCTGCAGTCAGAGAATCAGAGAAAACTGTCAAGATGTATGGATATAACATCGCAATTGAAGATGAAAACCCCAAACATAATTCAAAAATATACCTAAAATCAACTGCCGATAACAAGAACATCATACTAAAGGCAAGTGATGAAACACATCAAGAAGAAGCAACAAATCTTGAAACTTCTAAAGCAGAGAGCAACAGTCAACAGCTAAAAATAACGTATCAAAATATAGACGAATCATCAGATGAAACAACTGAAGGAAAATCTATAGAACCATCTCCGGAACGACAGCAAGAATATAACTCACGGTCATATGCCACTATATACACGAAAGAAATATCTTTTAAGACTACGGAGAAACCAGAAATCATGTACAAGTCTTATTTGAAAAGCAAGCTAGTGCAGAGGATGTTGGACGAGGAGTCTACAGGCAGGCTACTAAATGTACAACCAACCACTGCGTCCGAGTTAGGGTACGCATGACACAATATCATCATTTTTTTTCAGCCGAAAGACGTCCACTGCTGGACTTACTACTACTCCCCCAAGCACCGCCACTTCGACCGGTTCTGTGCTACTCGCATCCAACGCATTCCCGCAGCCTTCACCAGGTCATCGGTCCACCGTGGGGGGCTTACCAACTCAAACTCAAAGCATTTATTTCAATTAAACCATTTACAGGCACTTTTGAATTGTCAAGGAGTCGGTCAGTCAGAAATATGAAGCTAGTTGGCCATTCCAAAGCGTAGTAGGTACCTATGGAGAAGAACGGGCAAGAAACTCCACGGACACTCTTTTAAATCAAAATATTGTCGCTAACGCTACGTCTTCCGGTACGCGGTCGCCACTCCAGAACCTTTCGGCCCCATCGGCCATCTGTTCTGTGAGCAATGTGCCCTGCCCACTGCCACTTAAGTTTGGCAATCCTTCGGGATATGTGGGTTAATTTGGTTCTCCTACGGATCTCTTCATTTCTGATTCGTCACGCAGGGAAACTCCGAGCATAGCCTTCATGACACATGAAGCGATACTTTTCTAGCATAAGCTGGCATTTCGTTGCCTATAAGATGCGAGGTCAGCTTAAACTGGAAATGTACCTAAACCTTGATAATAACGTCAACACTAAACGTGAAGAGATCACTTGCAAATCCTATCCTACTAATCCTATACTAATATTATAAACGCGAAAGTTTGTAAGTATGGAGGGATGGATGGATGGATGTTTGTTACTCTTTCACGTAAAAACTACTGAATGGATTTGGATGAAATTTGGCAAACAGTTAGTTTATAACCTGGATTAACACATAGGTAGGATACTTTTTATCCTGATAGTCCAACGGGATCGAGACTTACGTGGGTGAAACCGCGGGGCGCAGCTAGTAATCACTAATTTTCTTTATTTTAGATTGGTGAGAGACGATGACCTCAGAAGGAGTATAGCACCTCCTCTGCCTGGTGAAGAACTCTCTATTGAAGTATTTGACAGGGACAGAAGAGAGAGTGAGAAGGCTCTTGTGAGAAGTAACAGAATTGCTAACAGGTTAGCCTACAGTTTGGTTTTACAGACATATTATGCTCCGGACACGAGGCCAACTTGTGGGTCAATTCAGAGACCCGATCGAGAACGCGCCACAGAAACGTACCTAACGTAAATTCCTATTTTAAACTTGAAATTACTCGTTCCATACATAATATTTACTTCGATTATTTTATACTATTCATGATACAAATTATTGTGCGTGTTAAAAAAATGAAACCAAAATGCTATAAAATAATTGTATTTTCACACAAACATCGCTTAAATATTTACTAAGCTCACAGGTGCCAAGTACAGTCTCTGACCTTATATTGGCCAAGGGTAAAAATACATTTAAAGGCAGCTCAGTTAGGTCCATTGATACTGGGATGACTGACTAAAAGGCCTCATGTCCCGAATCAAAATAAGTAAAAATAAAATAAACAACATTATAATTTCAGACATGGAACTACATCGAATGAAGATACACAAGTCAAGCCTGATAAATTTAGAAAGTCACGAATTAATTCAAGAGATTTGAGTGACAAAGACCACAGGAGAAGTATCCCACCTCCCTTGCCTGAGGAAGAACTGTCCATCGATGTATTTGACAGAGAGGAAAGAAAAAAACAGAAGTCTCTAGCAAAGAATAACAGAATTACTACTGTGCAACATAGGATTAAGGATTACATTAAAAGAATGAGGACTCTCCAAAATAAAGTAAACTATTTAAAGAAAATTGATAAAAATGATCAAAATATTAAGATGAAAGTTATAAAAAACGGTTATAAAGTAAAAAATGTTGTAGATGAGACAAAAAAAAGTAAGATTATAGTGAGAGAACCTAAAAGGGACGTTAAGAAAACAAATTCTGTAAATGAAGATGGAAATATAGAAAGTAATAAAAAAAAATTAAAAAATTACGATAGGTATGCATATAATTTGAAAAACAAGGAAAAAGCCACAAGCAGTGAGACAACAAAAGTTACAAAATTAACAAAAACAGTTGAATCTGTAAAAATCCTAGCTCAAAGATCTTTGGAACCAACTGCTAACACTGGTAATACAGCGGTTAATGATAACAATAAAAGACTACCTAAAACTACATCGAAAATCACAAAAAAGATTGGTGATGCGACTTTGAATTTCACAGAAGAGGTAAAACAAAAAAGAATTGACAATAATGCAACTTATGATTATGCAACGAAAGTAGACACTACTCGTAGATATAGAAGAGTCTTGGAATATTCTTCTCCACCAGATTACGAGCAACCTTTTGATGGCCACACATTCCGTGAAGAATGAAGATAAGGGATTTAGTCACTGACACAGCCACTTGACAATGTATATGGAAAAATTTCGTAGCAGACTGCAGACAGCAGCAGCAAGTGACGTGTCGTTGCGACACTGCTCTTTTCTGTACCTAGGTATTTCTATGCAACATGACGTGTCGCTAGGTACGGAAAGTATAGAAATACGAAGAAACCAGTAGTGTCACGGCGACCCTTCACCTGCTATCTGCTACGCACTTGCACCTATAAGATGGAATGAATAAAAATAATTTATACTATAAGATGACAGAATTTTATGTGTAACAAGCCTTAATGCGGCATCTAAGCCCATTTGCACCACGAATCATCATTAAATGAATACATCTATTAATTAACACTAAACACTATAACATCTTTCTTTTTCCCTAATGATTTCTATTTCTATTTTTCTACAAAAGGTCGCGACCGTTACCACTGGGCCACCACTTCTCATTATAAATAGTAGTCTATGGCCACCACTGCTAAACTGTTACCTCCTGTTGTAAATGCATTAGCTATGAGTTGTATCTTAGAGAGCAGCCGAGATTGTTATTCACCTAGTTAACTAGTAGTACAAGTTTAAAAATCCATGCAAAAAATTACAGAAGCTGGTGTCCTAATTATCTACGCAAATGACGGTATTCGACATTTGACATTGTCTTCTAATCCTTATCATTTAAATTATTTTCAATATTTGTACGCTGGAAACAGCAGAATATTATGGACATCATATTATAATTTGTAACACCTTGTAAAACAATATTCTGACAAATAAATTATTACTTACTTACTTACTTACTTTATTTTCTGGCTACGACAAAACAAAAATATGAAAAAGGTTTTGTATTGAGGTAACACTACTGCAGCTTGAAATTGGAAAATAGTAGGTTTATTTTTCTTACGCTGGCAACTATCAGTTGCAATTTTTTTGACACGCCTAGGTGGTCCTCTTCAGCTAACTTTACGAAATTCGTGTGATTTCTTGTGTTATTTTATAAAAACTAAGTGAAATATTGTGAGTTACGAACTGTTTCATCTTCTAGATAAAGTGTTAAGTGAATTAAACCAAGGAATCGTTGCTAATCATCAGGTAAAAGTAGCTATATTATGTTGTCAACTTATTAACCTACCAATTTGAATAAGCCTATTACAATACGTACATCAATAAATAAATAGCACTTTTAAATTCCTTCGTATAATACCGTTGTATTTGTAATTAGGTTTTTTATATTATTTATAGCTCAAAAACATAGATATCGACCAAAATAATTATGAATCTAACCAAAACCTTGATTTTTGCCCTTGTTTGACTCGTAATTTCGTCTCGAAAAACTTTTTGAAAGGTGAGAAAATCCATAGTTTTGCAGTGAGTCATTCATTGTTACTTGAATTCGTAAGTATACAAATATGTACTTTCAATACTTACTGTTATCTTGATATTTCCGTTATTGAAGTACATTTGTTACACATTCCGTGGTGCTTACTTATGAATTATACTATTTCTTTGGAACTTTCACTTGCCTGTGGTCAAAAATATTGAATAGGCTGGTTGTACGAATTCCTTTGCAAATCTTTTGAGACGTTATTGCTCTCTATCTTAGTAAGTTAGTAGTATTCCTCTCAAGGTTAATAATGTTATCAAACAAAAATGTCACCTAGTAGAACATAAAATATGTTGGAGGTCAAAATAACAACTGCTTTCACACTTTTCTTTCTAAAGATCACTTTACCAACATCAAAAAAAAAAGACTTTCTAAAATGTCAGCCCTTCACCACTTCCTAGTGTTTGAACCGAGAAAAAAGGCACAAAAAAGTTCTTGTCTTATTAGGGTGTTTGCCATTTACAAACATCTTATATTAATAATATTTAATCACTCACATTTAAAGCTCTGTAGCTCCTTTCGTACTGATGATCAAGAGAAGTCTTCATAATTGGAAATTATTCTTCTTGATGAGATCTTTCCATTGGTATATATCTTAACGCTATTGGGCTCCAGGGCAGAAATGCCCATACTTCTTAGGTGCGGTCTTTGTTTATTTTATTGTGAATTTATTTTATAATAATATAAGTGTAATTATCTACCGCAGTAGGACAACCTGTAAAGATAGATGTAAGGGGTTGTATAAAAATAAATATTTTTTTTTTTAAGCGAAATTTATTTGTAATTGGTGGGGAATCTTTCCATGTCAAATAGCGTTGTAGTGGAGAAGCCAGTGCTGCACCTCCCACTTATAGAATTGAATAGAAAACTTTTATTTTAGACGAGTCCATAGGGTTAGTAACAATTTTACTTAACATCTAGTGTAAGTAGGTACAAATACAGATTATTAAAATTAAAATTCAGCATAGAGCTGCATCCACCTCTGCAAAATCGGGGAATCCCACCAAAGCGATCCCATAGAGGAATCCCTTATGAAGGTAGTTCCTTTTCAGAGTTTTACCACCCCTGTTGGGTTTAACAGTCCAGTTATTAGTGAGTTTGGATGCAGGGTTGTCTTTTTTATTGCTCAATTTCAGAGTTTACTGATAGCATTTGTAGATAGTCATGGATTTCTTTGTTCCTAGCAACCCGGTGCATTTAAGTACTTTTGATCTGCGGATACCATTTTGGACTCTTTGTAGGCAGAGTGTTAGTTTTGCTGGCAAAGCCCCAAAATTGTATCCCATAAGACCGTATACATATAACACCTAAGATGCTGCACATCAATCATCATCCTCCTATAACCCATATCCGTGATAAAGTAATCCATAGCTAAAGTACAAACATCTTTTATGGGGTACTGCGTTAAATGCTATAACAAAATACCTTGTGATATATTGCAATTAAATGAAAGAAAATTTAAAACTCATATAAAAAGTACACTTTGTAAACAAGCTTATTACAAATAAGAGGATTATATCCAAGATAAGAATGCTTGGAAACATGCTGGTCTTGCTCCATAGGACGATTTAGTGTCTGGACAAAATCAAACTGATAGCTAATTTAGTTTTTTATTTATTATTTGTATGTCATAGACTTTTACACTCTGTCATTACTTAAACTCACGCACTGACTTATTAGTACTACTTGTAACAATGTTAGGACTATTGTAATATCGTAATCGTACTTTTACAATCTTTGTAAATATGTGAGCACCATGTATCTGGTAATTAATTTATTCATTATTGCTCCATTTATAATTCTTTTTACCTTTTGTAGTACAGTAATCTTATTGTAGGTGCATCGTCTTCACATATAATTATATAATTAATGTATACAAAGTATTGTAAAACATTTTTAAAAGAGTAACGATGGAGTTTCTTGCCCATTCTTCTCCATATGAAAACTACCTTTTGGAAGGGGCAACTAGAATCAATTCTATTTCTTTGTTTGACGTTCAAAAGTGCCATATATGTGCCTATTTGAAATAAATTACGAATGAATCCATACTGGAGGAACTCAACATCACCAAGCGGCTATCTACTGTATGTCAGGATATTATGCGTTCACCTAAGCATAGTGTGGAAAGGCTTTTGATACTGGGCCGGGTGGAAGGAAAACGCACTCAAGGCAGAGCACCAGCAAGATGGTCAGACGCGATCAAAAAGGTTGCTGGAGGGAGCATCTATCAAGCGGTCCATACTGCAGAAGACCGCATAGTTTGGAGACGCGTCACATGTGGTCGCGATCCTCAGCATTGAGGGAACGACGAAGAAGAAGAAGAAGAAGAAATAAATTATTTGACTTTGACTTTGTAGGTCCATATTACGTAGGATGCTACGCATCTATCATTATCATACTCCCTTATCCCAATTTATTTGTGTTCGGCACAAAAGGAAGAAAAAAATACATTTATTTAGCACAGACAGGGCACAGAATACAACGTAACTACAAGTAAGAAAAGAAACAATTAAAAAAAGGAAACAAATGAAAGATGTATTCTGCATTCGCAATTTATTTGCCAAACATGTAAACAAACACGAGTTTTTAGGAAAAACATCTGTAATGCCTACACAGAAGGTTCAGTTTGCGCTACAACTTCATATTTTTTTATATATTATCTATTATATTATATTTTATATTTTTATAAAATCAACTTTTTTTACAATTGCATAAAGTTGATGTTTGTTTATGTGGATATAACATCACTATTTGTGTTATGGTGTAGTGTCAAATTCACCAACAAAGCCAACATTGTAGGGTTAAATTCTTGCCTACAATTTAAAAACAAACAGTGGTTTTATTTACCTTTGTGCAGCATAAAGGCTTATTATTTTTATTCAGAACCAGTTGAAGTGGCGGTACTTGGAGGAGGCCTATGTCTTTCAGCTGAAATGATGATGATAATGATTTTTATTCTTCTTATGCAAATAAGATTAGATATTTAAATAAACCTTTTTTATAGTCCGTTCAACCGATTTTGATTTCTATACTGTACCTAGGCATTTTATTTCGGGTATCTTATTTCAAATGGAGTTAAGTAATCTTTTAATAACCTCATCAACCTTCTCATTCCAGCAACCATGGGTACAATGACGGACCAGTACGGCACCACGGGGACCCTGACCCTCAAGTGGGACCCCCGCAACCTGGAGATACGCACCATGTCGGTGGAGAGGACGTTGGAGCCACTGGTGCTCCAGGTCACCACGCTTGTCAACAGCAAGGACCGGGACGCTAAGAAGAAGAGACGTGAGTTATTATAGACAGTTTAGTACCATGATATTGACTTGACACTTGTTGATTAATAGAATAGAATAGAATAGAATAGAATAGAATACTGACAAAACTACTGAATACTGAGAATATTGACTTGACATTGACATTTTGGTTGCTATCCCGGATTGTTACGTCACATCCGCTCTTAGCTTTTCAAGTATTTGAATTACCCACAGTTTTTTGGGACTTTTTATTGAAATTTTATTCAAAAATATTGATGGAGGCATAATTCTGAAGAAATATAGTTTATAAAAAAAAAAAATTGACCCATATTTGAATCACATGCATATTCCTCGTACGTACTTGACACCTTGGCGCGTACAAGAACATTCAAATCAAAATCAAATCAAATCAAATCATTTATTCCTTTGCAAACATGGGTAAATTTGTACATAAGTGTTGTCATAAAGTTAGTTCTCCATGCACGATATGCACATTCGCATTCTATACTCAGTCTAAATGTGACTCCTCCGTGCCTCAGAAAGCACGTTAAGCCGTTGGTCCCGGCTGTCATTTGCGGATCTTTCGCAGTCGTTACGGGTCGTTAGAAGCCCGAAAGTCTGACAACCAGTCTTGCCAGGGGGTATCGTATTACCCAGTTACTGGGTTGTGAAGGTCAGATAGGCAGTCGCTCCATGTAAAATACTGGTATTCAGCTGCATACGGTTAGACTGGAAGCCGACCCCAACTTGGTTGGGAAAAGGCTCGGCAGATGAATACTCAGTGTAAATGTAAAAAAAAACTAAAATTTTCCTACATGTTTGACAAGTTTTTAACCAACCTCCAAAAAGGAGGACACTATGTTCGCCTGTATGTTGAAGTGAAAACTTTTTTAGGCGCGTTGAGCACTTTTTGGGTGAACAAAAATCATGGAACTCGCGTCATCGTCCCGCTTGAAGAAATTAATGAATGTTTTTGGGTGAACAAAAATCATGGAACCCGCGTCATCGTCACGACGTTAAGACGTTGTTAATATGTACTTTCGAAAGCAATAATGGCGGTTTTCGAAGATCAAATGTTACCACTGACATCGGTTGATCGTGCATACAATCGATACAGGAGAAAATCCGAGTTGGAAATATTTTCTCAAAGAAGTGACTTAAATAATTAGAAATCTATTGCAGCGGGAAAATCCAAGCGGGCCAGCGCCCTAGTAGCTACCGTGGAGCGAGCGACGGAGATCTTCATAGAGCGAGGACAGAGCATCGCCTATGAGAACCCTGAGATCACGCAGCAGATGCTGACAGCTGTGGAAGAGGTCCGCAAGGCTGGTATGTATCTAAATCAAAAATCACAAGTTAGGCTAAGAATAAGCGTGAAAATTACATAAGACAGTCCCCCAAAACGCCCGCCCTTCACTATGTATCTGAGTCACCTAGGGTAATTTAAGACAGTAGGGTTATTTAAGACAGATAGGGGTAATTTGAGACTGTTTGGGTCAGCTCAGACCGCGACGTGAAACAACGCTGCACGCACTTTTTAACAATTATCGAACTTATTTTCTTCCAGAAAAGGTATAATTTCAATGCTAGGGTTGACACGTGTCAAAGTACGCTGAGACGCGCGGTAATTTATCATCATTTAACTTTTAACCCTTTCCCACAGGAGCAGCAATGAGCCTCGCCGCCCGAGAGTTCTCTGAAGAGCCCTGCGCGTCCCAAGTGCGCTCCAGCATGGTGCGCGCAGCCCGGGGGCTCCTCTCAGCCGTCACGCGCCTGCTCATCTTAGCTGATATGGTCGACGTGCATCTGTTGCTCAACAAGCTGAACACGGTGAGTAGCACGTTTTAGAAACGTATCTTCCTTGCATATAACGGATGCAGTGACATTAATGCTACATAATATGTCCACACATAACACCCTATCTGCGACTATTGATCATATTACTAACTTTGATAAAAAAACAAATAACTCTTAGGATCTTCATTGATTTTAAAAAGGCATTTGACACTGTGAGTCACAAACTTCTTACTATAAAAAAAACTGGAAAGTATCGGTATTACTGGCTTTACATTATAAATATTAAATTCTTATCTTAGAAATGGGTACCAAGTTGTCGGTATTGGTAAATATCGAAGCAAATCCCAACAAACTGTGGAGTACCACAAGGTTCTATACTAGGCCCTCTATTATGGGTGTGAGTAGATTTGAGGAGTGAAGTGTCATCAATCATTAATACAATTCTAAGTTCAAATTACCCTATTGAATGACTATTTCATGAATCCTTTGATATTTGAGGCCAATTTCTCATTTCCGTAGGTTGAAAACGACTTAGACAAGCTAAAGTCAGCCTCATCTCAGTCTGAACTGATGGAGTCAGCGCGTCAGTTCGGCCGGTCAGCTTCGGAGCTAGCTGCTCAGGCCGCTAAGAGGCAGCGCGAGCTGAAGGAACCGCGCATGAAGGACGAGCTCGCAGCCGCTAGGGCAGTGCTGAAGAAACATTCTACCATGCTGTTGACAGCTTCGAAGGTGATTATTTTTAACTTTTTATTTTGGACTGTAGATTTATTGAACATCTTCTATTTTCTTAAGTACCTGGTACTAGTTGAAATGCCTACATTGTGTCCTCCCATGCCTACCAACACTGTAATTTGAAAATATTGTAAAAGTCAATTGTTTTTAAAAGAGTAACCGTGGAGTTTCTTGCCGGCTCTTCTCGAACGAACGACCAATTGGAACCGTGCACCTAGCTTCTGACGTTTCATAAGTGCCCATGTAGGTTTATGTGAAATAAAATATTTTGATTTTGAACTAAAAATAGCATATAAATGGTCAGTTCTGGATAGATCAGGCTTGTGTGCCATCTCATCATCTGCTTAGCCTGTCCCCAACTATAGGTTTGGCTTCCAGTCTAACCAGATGTAGCTGAATACCAGTATTTTGCATTGAGTGACTGCCTATTTGATCTCCACAGCCCAGTAACCCTGTGTCTGTGTATAACATGAACTAACCGTCTCCCAGGTGTACGTGCGCCACCCGGAGCTGGCGGCCGCGAAGGCCAACCGCGACTACGTGCTGCGCGCCGTGTGCTGCGCCGTCGACAGCATCGCCAGCGTGGCGCGCGGCCAGCCCGGGCCTGGTGTGGGTGAGTTGCCTTCAGTGATATAACACATACAACCGCGACAGCATCGCCAGCGTGGCGCGCGGCCAGCCCGGGCCTGGTGTGGGTGAGTTGCCTTCAGTGATATAACACATACAACCGCGACAGCATCGCCAGCGTGGCGCGCGGCCAGCCCGGGCCTGGTGTGGGTGAGTTGCCTTCAGTGATATAACACATACAACCGCGACAGCATCGCCAGCGTGGCGCGCGGCCAGCCCGGGCCTGGTGTGGGTGAGTTGCCTTCAGTGATATAACACATACAACCGCGACAGCATCGCCAGCGTGGCGCGCGGCCAGCCCGGGCCTGGTGTGGGTGAGTTGCCTTCAGTGATATAACACATACAACCGCGACAGCATCGCCAGCGTGGCGCGCGGCCAGCCCGGGCCTGGTGTGGGTGAGTTGCCTTCAGTGATATAACACATACAACCGCGACAGCATCGCCAGCGTGGCGCGCGGCCAGCCCGGGCCTGGTGTGGGTGAGTTGCCTTCAGTGATATAACACATACAACCGCGACAGCATCGCCAGCGTGGCGCGCGGCCAGCCCGGGCCTGGTGTGGGTGAGTTGCCTTCAGTGATATAACACATACAACCGCGACAGCATCGCCAGCGTGGCGCGCGGCCAGCCCGGGCCTGGTGTGGGTGAGTTGCCTTCAGTGATATAACACATACAACCGCGACAGCATCGCCAGCGTGGCGCGCGGCCAGCCCGGGCCTGGTGTGGGTGAGTTGCCTTCAGTGATATAACACATACAACCGCGACAGCATCGCCAGCGTGGCGCGCGGCCAGCCCGGGCCTGGTGTGGGTGAGTTGCCTTCAGTGATATAACACATACAACCGCGACAGCATCGCCAGCGTGGCGCGCGGCCAGCCCGGGCCTGGTGTGGGTGAGTTGCCTTCAGTGATATAACACATACAACCGCGACAGCATCGCCAGCGTGGCGCGCGGCCAGCCCGGGCCTGGTGTGGGTGAGTTGCCTTCAGTGATATAACACATACAACCGCGACAGCATCGCCAGCGTGGCGCGCGGCCAGCCCGGGCCTGGTGTGGGTGAGTTGCCTTCAGTGATATAACACATACAACCGCGACAGCATCGCCAGCGTGGCGCGCGGCCAGCCCGGGCCTGGTGTGGGTGAGTTGCCTTCAGTGATATAACACATACAACCGCGACAGCATCGCCAGCGTGGCGCGCGGCCAGCCCGGGCCTGGTGTGGGTGAGTTGCCTTCAGTGATATAACACATACAACCGCGACAGCATCGCCAGCGTGGCGCGCGGCCAGCCCGGGCCTGGTGTGGGTGAGTTGCCTTCAGTGATATAACACATACAACCGCGACAGCATCGCCAGCGTGGCGCGCGGCCAGCCCGGGCCTGGTGTGGGTGAGTTGCCTTCAGTGATATAACACATACAACCGCGACAGCATCGCCAGCGTGGCGCGCGGCCAGCCCGGGCCTGGTGTGGGTGAGTTGCCTTCAGTGATATAACACATACAACCGCGACAGCATCGCCAGCGTGGCGCGCGGCCAGCCCGGGCCTGGTGTGGGTGAGTTGCCTTCAGTGATATAACACATACAACCGCGACAGCATCGCCAGCGTGGCGCGCGGCCAGCCCGGGCCTGGTGTGGGTGAGTTGCCTTCAGTGATATAACACATACAACCGCGACAGCATCGCCAGCGTGGCGCGCGGCCAGCCCGGGCCTGGTGTGGGTGAGTTGCCTTCAGTGATATAACACATACAACCGCGACAGCATCGCCAGCGTGGCGCGCGGCCAGCCCGGGCCTGGTGTGGGTGAGTTGCCTTCAGTGATATAACACATACAACCGCGACAGCATCGCCAGCGTGGCGCGCGGCCAGCCCGGGCCTGGTGTGGGTGAGTTGCCTTCAGTGATATAACACATACAACCGCGACAGCATCGCCAGCGTGGCGCGCGGCCAGCCCGGGCCTGGTGTGGGTGAGTTGCCTTCAGTGATATAACACATACAACCGCGACAGCATCGCCAGCGTGGCGCGCGGCCAGCCCGGGCCTGGTGTGGGTGAGTTGCCTTCAGTGATATAACACATACAACCGCGACAGCATCGCCAGGGTGGCGCGCGGCCAGCCCGGGCCTGGTGTGGGTGAGTTGCCTTCAGTGATATAACACATACAACCGCGACAGCATCGCCAGCGTGGCGCGCGGCCAGCCCGGGCCTGGTGTGGGTGAGTTGCCTTCAGTGATATAACACATACAACCGCGACAGCATCGCCAGCGTGGCGCGCGGCCAGCCCGGGCCTGGTGTGGGTGAGTTGCCTTCAGTGATATAACACATACAACCGCGACAGCATCGCCAGCGTGGCGCGCGGCCAGCCCGGGCCTGGTGTGGGTGAGTTGCCTTCAGTGATATAACACATACAACCGCGACAGCATCGCCAGCGTGGCGCGCGGCCAGCCCGGGCCTGGTGTGGGTGAGTTGCCTTCAGTGATATAACACATACAACCGCGACAGCATCGCCAGCGTGGCGCGCGGCCAGCCCGGGCCTGGTGTGGGTGAGTTGCCTTCAGTGATATAACACATACAACCGCGACAGCATCGCCAGCGTGGCGCGCGGCCAGCCCGGGCCTGGTGTGGGTGAGTTGCCTTCAGTGATATAACACATACAACCGCGACAGCATCGCCAGCGTGGCGCGCGGCCAGCCCGGGCCTGGTGTGGGTGAGTTGCCTTCAGTGATATAACACATACAACCGCGACAGCATCGCCAGCGTGGCGCGCGGCCAGCCCGGGCCTGGTGTGGGTGAGTTGCCTTCAGTGATATAACACATACAACCGCGACAGCATCGCCAGCGTGGCGCGCGGCCAGCCCGGGCCTGGTGTGGGTGAGTTGCCTTCAGTGATATAACACATACAACCGCGACAGCATCGCCAGCGTGGCGCGCGGCCAGCCCGGGCCTGGTGTGGGTGAGTTGCCTTCAGTGATATAACACATACAACCGCGACAGCATCGCCAGCGTGGCGCGCGGCCAGCCCGGGCCTGGTGTGGGTGAGTTGCCTTCAGTGATATAACACATACAACCGCGACAGCATCGCCAGCGTGGCGCGCGGCCAGCCCGGGCCTGGTGTGGGTGAGTTGCCTTCAGTGATATAACACATACAACCGCGACAGCATCGCCAGCGTGGCGCGCGGCCAGCCCGGGCCTGGTGTGGGTGAGTTGCCTTCAGTGATATAACACATACAACCGCGACAGCATCGCCAGCGTGGCGCGCGGCCAGCCCGGGCCTGGTGTGGGTGAGTTGCCTTCAGTGATATAACACATACAACCGCGACAGCATCGCCAGTCCTCAAGTGTGAGTGCTGGACGCACAGTCTACGCGTCCGGCACTCGGCGTGGCAACACGTCGTGTTCGGGTTCGCGACAGGTCAACTGTCATCCTGAGGATGCCTCGTTGAGAGATGAAACACGTGTAGATTTCTTACAGAATATGACATTGGGTTAACTCGAACTTTACACTAACAGACAAAACGGATTTTTGAACGATCAACGTTCTTTTACTCTCACATAAAGGTCAGTTGACGCTACTATTTTTTTTTTATTTACTAGCCTCCGTCCGCGGCTTCGCCCTAATTTTCATAAATACTCTAATTTAATCTTAGATTCGACCCGTGCGGCTGTTATTACTTAGCCACGAGCTCCAAATAAACTAATTAATTAATGTGCTATTAAATTACTTTCAGGTGGAAATCGTCCTGTAGAAGGTCCTGGAGAGTTGGCTCAAGCACTTGATGATTTCGATGTAAGTATCAATGACATATGTACTTCATCAATCTTCTTTATTGTCAAAACATTGAACTACCGTCATTTGCGTAAACTTATCGTTATAATGTAGACATTCTTTGGCTTATATTTGCGCGTGTTGGGCTGGCCCGTGGTGGGAGCAGTAGCCAATAGGGAATATGCATGTATTTTTTATACAACGTGCCGCTACCATGGCGACATTAATTTAACACACGTATCCGATTTCGCGTATTCGTTTTAGGAAAATATTTTAATTTCATTAAATGTTATTAGTTATTGATTTATTTACAATTTTCTAAATTACCATCCTGGAGCAACCTGTACTTAAACAACTGTAGCGAAGAGTTCATTTGCCGGGGTCACGGATCATATGTAGACGAATAAAAGGAAAGCCGCGCAATTTCCTAGAAATTATGCCGACAAAGGATCTTGACCGATGTAACGTAAGCCAGCTGGTAGGTACCTACATGAATGAATCTTACAAAGAGTGATCTCAATTTTGGTTATGTTTTTATTATTTAGTTTGTTTGAAAATTATTTTTTTTCAATTTTCGAATTATTTTATTTTATTATAATTTTTATGGTTACTGGCCACTAGCCCTACCCGTGTGTTAAATTAATGTCGCCATTGTAGCGGCACGTTGTATATTTTTAGTGCATTGAATGACTATTTCATGAAATGCACTCGGAGGAGCTCGTGGCTAAGTAATAACAGCCGCTCGGGCCGATTCATCAGGTTAAGCTACGCTTGCCGGGGTTGGTCCGTGGATGGGTGACCATTTTCACATATCGAGACTCCTCCGTGCCTCGGAAAGCACGTTAAGCCGTTGGTCCCGGCTGTCATTTGTGGATCTTTGACAGTCGTTACGAGTCGTCAGAAGCACGAAAGTCTGACAACTAGTCTAACCAAGGGGTATCGTATTACCCAGTTACTGGGTTGTGGAGGTCAGATAGGCAGTCGCTCCATGTAAAATACTGGTATTCAGCTGCATCCGGTTAGACTGGAAGCCGACCCCAACATAGTTGGGAAAAGGCAGGCAGATGATGAGTCATTCAATGCACTTACATGATCTTAGAGAGTTGTATTGCTGATTTTAATGTTTATAATTCTGTAAATCCGCGCTGTTACGAGCGCTAATAATATTTAGATCAACATACAACCTGATACTGACCTGCAAATTGCAAAAAACGTAAGAAAATTTGAATTTCGCGGGCTACCCTAGCGCATCCCCCTTAAAGGTTTTTTTTTTACATTTATTCACAGGAGCGCATGGTGATGGAACCTCTCGCTTACTCCGAGCTTCGCACTCGACCCTCACTGGAAGAGAGACTCGAGTCCATCATCTCTGGAGCCGCGCTCATGGCCGACAGCTCTTGTACCAGGTGAGAGGAACATCAAACTCAAACTCAAACCATTTATTTCAAATAAACCAATTACAGGCACTTTTGAATTGTCAAAGGGTCGGTCAGTCAGAAAATATGAAGCTAGTTGCCCATTCCAAAGCGTAGTAGGTTCCTATGGAGAAGAACGGGCAAGAAACTCCACGGACACTCTTTTAAATCAGAATATTGTTACAATATGTTGTTTACATCATTCAATGGAATGGATTTATGGAATCATACATGTGAGTACAATGTAGAAAAACGTGCAGGTTAAAAGAGCCCGTAAATAAAAGATAAAACGATACAAAACAATTCAAAAATTAAAATAAATCAAAATAAGCCGTGGCAGCTAAGAGATGACCAGTCCCTACTGATGGCGCCCGTTCACGAACATGACGCATGGATCAGCACCATTCAGCTCAACCATTTTGAAGGGAACTTAATGATCCAACACACACGCCACCACCAGCGAGACATTAAAGTGAGCATGACATACTCTCAGCCGCCAGGGCACATTCAAGTTAATGAAAGACGTACCTAGGAAATGGTAGCTTTAACGTACTTAGGTAAGTACATAGTGCTCACACACATGTGCTATGCAGTTATACAATACTAGGAGATAGAATTTATACAATGTAAAGATAGTTTTTACAATCTTCAGCAGCTCCATCACGACTGTTAGCCCCGACGGTAGACAGAATAAAACAAGTGCCCTGTTTATCAAAACTTACAATAAGCCTTATAAGTATTACCAAATGTCATTATTTAGTTCACAAGTACTTATCCTACCCCAAACGTACGTACGTACCAAGTAGGTACGTGTCCTATGAAATCAGCGTTTTGTATGGGGAATTTTAAAGAAGTTGCATTTTTCATACTAACATTTTCTTAATTTATATAACAACCATGAACACTAATGTTTTAAAACTTTTATGCACTAATGTTTAAAAACTAAGATAACGTATGCCACTTAGATTAAGAGACAAACAAAAATTTTGGCTGAGTTAAAATCATCATATATTTTTACAAGCTTTATATTAGCTTGCCCTGTTCGTATGTGTTTCCGGTTACTCCAATTGTCATCCATTTTTTCAAGCACTTCCTGGCTTCCGATTGAGTTGAAACTTGGCATACTTATGTAACTACCGAGACATTTTGAAAAAATGATACCGTGGAGCTGGTCTGATGATGGAACCGGAAGTTGGCCACAGGAACTCCTCAATCAAACAAGATAGCACCATCGTGTTTGGACTCATTGGCTATGTATTAACAAGTGCTTTGACACTAGGTGGTGGTCAGGGTCTGATGATGGAGCCGGACGGTGGTCATGGGAAAATCCTTTTTAGTTCATTAAAAGCTTGTTTTTGGGGTTCCGTACCCAAAGGGTAAAACGGGACCCTATTCCTAAGACTCCGCTGTCTGTCTGTCTGTCCGTCTGTCTCCAGGCTATATCTCCGAACTCTATGAACCCCGATAGTTAGACAGTTGACATTTTCACAGATGATGTATTTCTTTCTGTTGCTGCTATAACAATTTTAAAAACTATTTTCGCTCGAGACGACAAAAACGAGCATAAATAGTCTAGCAACAGGTGGACGCTTGAAATATTCACAGAATATTTAGTTATTTATTCACTTTAAAAATAAATACCTAATTAAATTAAAATAAAACGACTCTTACTCACTCACTCACTATTACAAACGTGATTTTTTGCCGTTTTTATAGATAATGATACGGAACCCTTCGTGCGCGAGTCAGACTCGCACTTGGCCGGTTTAAAAAAAGATTTTTACTTATATTTTATTCATATCGAAATATTGATTATTTTTTAAATAAATCTATCATCTTTACAGGGACGAGCGTCGAGAGCGCATCGTTGCGGAATGCAATGCGGTGCGACAAGCGTTGCAGGATCTGTTGCACGAGTACATGGCGAATGTAAGTATTTTATAATTATGTTGTTAATCGTTGAGCTCCTTAAATTCTGAGTTGATTACTGACCAATGCGTGCACTGACTGGACAGGTCCACTCAATCTGTGTGGTTCTTTTCTCAAAAGACCATTTCAGACTCTAATCTACATGGTCTTCACATGATCTGACCAAGATTATGTCTCGACTTTAAAAGAGACTGCGACCTCTGAGTTTGTTTCGGCCTTTCTTCTCAGAGTAGTCAGATAGGAAACGCCGACCTCATTGATTGACGTGTAAAAGTGTTTGTACAAACCTACTTACAGAAATAAATCATTTATTGTATAGAAACAGTTAGCTTATTGCCAACATTAAAACAACCAGTGTCATAGTAAATATTATATCATCCAAACGGGTGTTATAATGTTGTACTACATTTCATAATGCAACTCATAAAAAAAAAGAACATTGTCTTGCACTGACGTTTCACTAACAAAGCGCCGAAATTGAAAAAAAAAACTTATTGATAGGGTAAAAAATAGCTAGCAAATGGTATGTATGTATGTATGTATGTATGTCCATCTGTTCCCTCCTATCTTCCAAACCACTTATCACAATTTGACAAATGAGGTATCGTTAGAAGCGTCGTGATTGTCCGCTGGTTATAGGCTATGTGAAGTCACATTAAATTAAAAATGGCGCCCTCTAGAGGACATAAAGTGAGGAACTTAAAAAAAAAATGGTTTAATCGTACCATGTTGGGTATCAAATGAAAGGCCTTAATGAGCACATTTCAAAAATATATATATTATAACACCAAAAGAATTTAAAAAAATATAGTAATAAAACTAAAACCCAACTACGACTTAAAAGGTATAAACAAGACACCACAGACAGACAAATTAACAATCCGGAGTCACACGTAATCTGTTCGATTTATGCCCTAACATGTGTGACTCCGGATTTTTAATTTGTCTGTCTGTGGTGTCTTGTTTATACCTTTTAAGTCGTAGTTGGGTTTTAGTTTTATTACTATTTGTCATTGTACTCATCATTTTGAACAACTTTTTCTATGGGACCAAACTTGAAATCGCGGAAAAAGATCAGCTGTTCCATACATTTGTGTTCACTTAAATCGACAAAATTTATGTTGTATATTTTCACACAAAATCGAATTTAATCAGAACATGGAACGTGCTATGCTTGGAGTATCTCTGAGAGATAGAATCCGGAATGAGGTAATCCGGCAGAGACACACACACACACACACATTCACATTGTGGAATGCAATAAACGTATTGAGTATTGAGTATTGAGAACCAAAGTTGTCGACATAGCTCACAGAATAAGCAAGCTGAAGTGGCAATGGGCCGGCCATATTAGCCGTAGAACCGATGACCGTTGGGGTAGACGTGTTCTTGAGTGGAGACCGCGAATCGGAAAACGTAAGGTAGGACGCCCTCAGGCAGGTGGAGCGACGATCTTCGCAGGGTGGCTGGTAGCAACTGGATGAGAGTTTCCGAGAATGGAGCTGAATGGCGTGCAATAGAATAGAATAGAATATAAATATTTGCATTTAAACATGGTACAATAATGGTCTTAATATTATGGTTATGCTCAGTGATCGGATAATCGGATGCATATTTACCTATAGTTCATTTTTGGCTAGGAAATTATGTAAGCGGCTTCTTTAAACATATTTAAAAAAATATAAATCCCGGGATTCCAGAAAATTCGGGAATGCGAAACTAGTCTCTAACATGATGAGGAAACGTCGTCTTTAGCATGTAGCATGGGATTACATAATTATGAATGTGTGTTTACTTGAAGTTAATTTTAAGCTCCCCATCAATTTATGACTATGTTGAGTGTCAGAGACGCATGTCTTAAAATGAACATTGTTCATTCCGAAATCCCGGGATTTTTTCGATACAAAAGTGCATTCCATAAAAGTAGCCAACACCTTAAACTAAAATATTCCTACACCCGATTTGATTCTATAGTAAAAAAAACTAAATTTGTCGATTCCGAATTCCCGGGTTTTTCTCGATACAAAATTCCATTCCGTAATAGCCAACACCTACACTTTAGGTAAATATGCATCCGATTATCCGATCACTGGTTATGTCTACATGTCTCGCCATGGACTGGCATACAAATATTTTAAAGAAACCAAGTTCCTTAGAATTATGCAACTAGCATCATTGCACACTCATTACACTTACTAGTAACAAAATAATTGTAATTCTAAAATATTTACAATGTTTTAAAATCTAGACAGTATTTATTTAAATAACTATCAGTAAATCAGTAACAATATTTATCATTTACTTTTTTATCAAATCATTTCTTTACACTATAAAAAGTATTACTTACGAGCCATTTAAATATTTGTCCAATTGGAGAGGCCTATTGTCCAGCAGTGGACTGCTATAGAATCAAAATGAGAAGTCATTTATTCAAACTAGGCTGAGAATCAGCACTTTTCGAACGTCAAAATCACATAAGACAGTCCCCCAAAACGCCCACCCTTCACCACTTCCTAGTGCTTTAGCTGGGAAGAAGAAGTGGCGCAACAAACTCCCCAGCAGCACAGCTGCCTGTTCAGATAAAAAAAAAATGATTCTATACAAATTTTGCAAAATCATTTACATTACGCAGCATAAAATATAAATCTAATTATTAGCCATATGTCAGCTAGCACACGCTAATATAGGCTGATGATGATGATCGAATTTAATCTAAAACTAACGGAACGCAGTCCTCTTCGCAGACGGGCAAGCCGGAGCAGGCGGGCGGCCTGGAGCGAGCCATCGAGAACATGTGTCGCAAGACGAGGGACCTCAGGAGGCAGCTCAGGAAGGCCGTCGTGGATCATGTGTCTGACAGGTAACGGAACTTTTTATTTATAAGGCACTCATATTTTCGCATTTATAATATTACTAGCTGATGCCCCTCAGCTTCACCCGCGTAAGTCTCGATCCCGTGGGAATATCGGGATAAAAAGTATCCTATGTGTTAATCTATGTTATAAACTATCTGTTTTCCAAATCCTTTCAGGCGTTTTTGCGTTATTGAGTTTGCACACAAACACAAACTTTCACATTTATAATATTAGTAGGACTAGCCGATGCCCACAGCTTCGCCCGCGTGGATGTCGGTTATTATATACTAAAACCTTGCTTGTGAACCACTCTATCCATTTGGTGAAAACAGCATGAAAATCGGTGCAGCCGTTTTTGAGTTTATCGCGACCAGGATGACAGACAGACGCGGCGGAGGCCTTTGTTTTATAATATGTAAGGACTAGCTGTTGTTTGCGACTTCGTCTGCGATCCAGGATGAAAAGTAGCCTATGCCGTTCTCCAGGTCATGGTCTATCTATGTACCAAATTTCATCCAAATCCGTTTAGGAATTTTGCCGTGACAGCGTTACAAACCAATAAACAAAATAACTCACTTTCGCATATAATATTAGTTAGGAATATCATATCAATCACGAATATTACAAATTCGAAAGTGGGTTTGTTTGTTCGACACGCACTTGGCCGGTTTTAAAACATATTTCTTCGCCCACAGTTTCTTGGAGACCAACGTGCCGCTCCTGGTCCTGATGGAGGCAGCTCGCAATGGTAACGAGAAGGAGGTCGAGGAGTATGCCCTTGTCTTCACTGAACACGCCAACAAACTTGTGGAGGTAAGCAGTAATAGGCAATATACATGTATTATATTTTTTTTATTCGATAGTTTACGTCGTCAAATAATAGTTTAAAAAAATTCGACGGCAAAAAAGCAAGTTAAATAAAATGTTAAAAATATCCACGCGATCCGGGCTATTCAAACGCCCTCCATTTGGCGCGGTCGGTGTGGTGACGTCACATTCTATGAAAACAAACAAGCAAATGTCGAGTTAATGTCAAACACTCCTTTTTGTAGGAGTGTTTGACATTTGACTTGACACTTGTTGATTGACTTGACATTGACATTTTGTTTGTTATCCTGAATTGTTACGTCACATCCGCTCTTAGCTTTTCAAGCATTTAAATTACCCACAGTTTTTTGGGACTTTAAAAAAAAAAAATTCTCGCTCAAAAAGAAATTTTATTCAAAAATATTGATGGAGGCATAATTCTGAAGTAATATAGTTTATAAAAAAAATACTTAACCTTTATTTGAATCACATGCATATTCCTTATACTTCCTGCCAGGGTTGTGGGTTAGTCCGAAAGGGATACCGGGACCTTGGCAACAGGCAACTGAAGGAACACGGGTGGGTTTTAGTCAGTAAAAGTCTGACACGCCCTCCCGCTCCGCCCAGAGCGGGAGAAGTCATTGCATGATTACGCAACCCCAAAAAAAAAAAAAAAAAGCAGTAATTGACGAATTGTAAAATATCCTATAGCATATGAGACGTTTCAGGAGCTCAAGTAATAACAGCCGCACGGGTCGATCCATCAGGTTAAGCTACGCTTGCTGCGGTTGGTCCGTGGATGGGTGACCATCTTTACATACCGAGACTCCTCCGTGCCTCGGAAAGCACGTTAAGCCGTTGGTCCCGGCTGTCATTTGTGGATCTTTGAGTCGTTACGGGTCGTCAGAAGCCCGAAAGTCTGACAACCAGTCTTACCAAAGGGTATCGTATTACCCAGTTACTGGGTTGTGGAGGTCAGATAGGCAGTCGCTCCATGTAAAATACTGATATTCAGCTGCATCCGGTTAGACTGGAAGCCGACCCCAACATAGTTGGGAAAAGGCTAGGCAGATGGTGATATTATATTTAGTAACCTATTCCGCTTAACTACACAGAGTGCAGAGTACTAGAGTCTTTGCGTCCAGCGCTCGGTTAGACAAAACACGTCGTGTTCTGGCTTGCAACTAGTCAATCGCCATCCTGAGGATGCCTCGTTGAGAGGTGAAACACGTGTCAATTTCTTACAGGGTTTTTTATGACTCTTGAAGAATAGTTAAGCGGAATAGGTTACTAAATATATCTACGTCTATTGTATTTTATAATGGATTTCCGCAGTCACGCCTGAATCAATCAATTATCATACAGTGTCCGATCGTTTTACATTTTAGTTGCCTCAATACAGAGCTAGCAAACAGTCGTGTTATTTTACTCATTAAACCATCCCAAAAGTATCTACAACGCATAAACAACCTAACGTCGTCACCATATGGTCGCAAATCGAGCCGCATAATTACTACTTGCACACCTGTGGGTCATTAGTGAATCGAAGCCCGAACGAGCTGAGAACAAAAGGCAGCCGCATTCCAGAGATAAGACGACTACTTGTTTACGCAAAATTGTGCAGTTTTTTATGAAGTTAGATATTTAAAGTAATAGCACGGTGATACTTAGTAGCACCTAAGAAAGTTACAATGCCTACGTTAACTTCGGAACAACAAAAATATTTGGATACGCTAGAAGACGTGGCAAAATTGATACAAAAAACACAAGCGAACTTAAAAAAATGCCCTAAAGTGAGGCTTACTGACGGTTACATAAGGGCTAGATTGAAGTGCATTGAGGAGTATTGGAGTTCCTTTAAACAAGCTCATGAGATGTTGACACAGTGTACTCCGAGAGACAAGCGTGGAGAAGTTTCTTACTTTCTCAATGAAGACTATTTCGTCATTGAAGACCTGTACCTTTGTCTACAAGCGGACTTGACAGATATGTTGAGCAAACAGCATCAAACAGCAATGGAAACCTCAAACGCTTCAGTATTTAGTGGTCAAGGGCAATGTTCGGTGGTAAAACTGCCTCGGATTCAATTACCAACCTTTTCGGGACAATACGAGGAGTGGCCGACATACCAGGACATGTTTATATCTCTTGTGCATAAAAACACTTCAATTAGTGACGTTCAAAAACTACATTACCTAAAGTCTAGTGTTACCGGTGAAGCAGAAATAATACTACGGCACATTCAAGTTACGGACAGCAATTACGATCAAGCATGGCAACTGTTGAAAGACAGATACGGCAACAAACGTGTTATTGTGTTCTCTGTTTTAAAAAGACTTTTTAATCAAAAGAAAATCACAACACAGACTGCTAACAGTGTGAAGACTTTATTAGATACTACAACCGAGTGCATAAATAACCTAAAAAACTTGAAAATTAACACCGATTCCTGGGATCCTTTAATTATATTTCTGGTGATTCAGAAGTTGGACCAGGAGTCACATAAAGAGTGGGAAACTTTCGCTTATAAGGAAAATTCAGAAGAAGTGCCATCTTGGGAAGAGTTAAAAAGATTTCTAGAATCAAAATTTAGAACACTGGAAATGATACAACCCGTAACAAATAAAGATCGTACAATCAAAGAGCGATCCTACCATGCTGCGAATATTGTTAAGGATAAAAGCTGTGCACTTTGTAGTGAAAAGCATACCTTGTGTCATTGCAAAGAATTTATTAAAATGGACCTTACACAACGTAACAATTACGTGAAAGAGAAACAGCTTTGTTTCAACTGTCTGCTTCCGGGTCATTCCGTTTACAAATGCAAGGTACCAATTACTTGCCGTGTATGTAGAAGACGTCACCATTCCTTGCTTCACAAATCAGAGAAGTCGAAGGAAACCACAGAGGCAGAACCAATACAACCATCGACATCTCAACAAGAAGCCAACAAGGAGACCATAACAACTCTTCATGTTGGTATCGGAGCATCTGGAAGAGCATTATTAGCAACTGCACTAGTCAAGGCAAAAGGAAAAGATGGACATGCAACACTGTTAAGGGTTCTTGTAGATCAAGGCTCACAAGCGAGCTTCATAAGTGAAAAGGCAACTCAATTATTGAAGCTACAAAGAAAATCAATCGAAGGCACTGTAACAGGTGTGGGTTCTATGCAAGCACCCATTAAACACGTGGTTCAGCTAAATATACTATCAAGAAGGAAGGAATTCAACATGCACGTCGAAGCTTACGTCATGTCCAGGCAGCTGACCACGAGAATTCCACACCACACAATGACTGAGCACAACTGGCAGCACCTGGAGGGTCTCGATCTTGCTGATCCAGAGTACAACAACCCAGGCCCGATAGATCTGCTGCTTGGTGTCAGGGAGTACGCACGAATAGTCGAACAAGACTTAATCAAAGGTCCACCAGGGTCTCCTTGTGCACAGAAAACAACCCTAGGATGGATATTATTTGGAGAAATAAATACATCACAAAAAGAACATTCATTTCTTGTCATGCATCACCAATTAGACGTTGATAACATGTTAAAAACACTCTGGGAGATAGACACAACTACAAAGCGAAAGAATACAAAAGAAGAACAAATATGTGAAGACATTTATCACAAAACATACTCAAGGAATGAACAAGGAAGATTTATAGTTAAACTACCGTTTAAAACAAATTGTATTCAATCAACTGAAGGAAATACAAGAGACATAGCTAAAACAAGATTGATACAATTAGAAAGAAGGTTTAAAAAACAGCCTAAGTTGAAAGAAGAATATGCAAATGTTATACAAGACTACAAAAACTTAGGTCATATAGCAGAAGTACCTGAAAAAGAAATGTATTCAAGAAAATCAGTATACTTACCCCATCACCCAGTCCTGCGTGAAGAAAAAGAAACCACGAAAACCCGCATAGTTTTCGACGCATCATGTAAGGGAACAAATGGTATATCTTTAAATGATGAACTCTTACCTGGTCCAGTGCTCCAAGAAGAACTACGTTGTATAATCATGCGCTGGAGAATGCACGCCATCTGTTTCGCTGCAGACATACAAAAGATGTACAGAATGGTCATGCTATACAAGGAAGATGCCGATTTTCAAAGAATACTGTGGAGAAATGATAGCAATGAAGAAATAAAAGATTATAGATTACTCACCGTGACCTTTGGGACTACTTCAGCACCGTATCTGGCAGTGAAGAGCTTGATCCAACTCGCACATGAAGAAAGAGATAGCTATCCCGTAGCTGCTGACATTGCTTTGTCAGATTTCTATGTCGATGACGTAATGTCGGGTTGTGACACTGTTGAAGAAGCCATAGAAGCTAGTAATCAACTCAAGCTTATGTTAAGCAAGGGAGGTTTTGAGTTAAAGAAGTGGTCATCAAACAATATTGAATTGTTAAATTCGATGGATCCAAGCAACATTTCTTCAAGTATCCAACTTGATATAAACCTAGATGGTACTGTTAAGGCGTTGGGTATCGCATGGAATCTTGGTACTGATCAATTTCTTTACAAAATCAGTCTCTCTTCACCTCCATCTACCATTACGAAGAGAAACGTTTTATCAGATGTACAAAAACTTTACGATCCATTAGGATGGATATCGCCAAGCATTGTGCTCGCTAAGATGCTTATTCAAAAACTGTGGTTAGTTGGCACACAATGGGATCAGCCATTATCCGAAGAATTAACCTCAGATTGGTTGAAGATAAGAAAGGATTTCGAGAATGTCAACCAGATTTCTGTAAACCGATGGTTACACTCGTACAGCAGCAATATAAGAGCAATACAACTGCATGGATTTAGCGATGCCTCGACTCGGGCCTATGCAGCCGTTGTATACTGCAGAGTGGAACAACAGGATGGTACTGTATCCACAAATTTAATTGCATCGAGAACCAAGGTTGCTCCACTAAAAACAATATCGCTTCCTCGTCTTGAGCTTTGTGGAGCTTTATTGTTGTCAAGGCTTTTAAAACAAGTCACATTAGCCATGAGAATTCCTTGGTATCAAACCTACTGCTGGACAGACTCAACGATTGTACTGGCGTGGCTTCATGGGGAACCTCAAAAATGGAAGACCTTTGTAGCAAACAGAGTGGTGGAAATCAAAGATAATACAAACAACACACAATGGCATCATGTTATATCACAAGAAAATCCTGCTGACATAGCATCTAGAGGAATGTTTCTAACAGATCTGAAGGAGGAGAAGATGTGGTGGAAAGGGCCAGAATGGCTATCAGAAACGGAAATTCATTTGAGAAGATCAGAAAATGCAGAGACAGATTTAGAGTTAAAATTAGCATGTTGTACTTTTACAACTAAAAATAAAGAAAATGAAGAAAAGCCAATTTGGGAAAGATTTTCAAATCTAACTAGAATGAAAAGAGTACTCGCTTATTGCCGAAGGTTATTAAACAATAAAAACAAAAAGAAGCACTTAACTACTGAGGAAATGAACACAATTTTGCAAAATTGCATAAATTACTATCAGCAGGCAGCGTATGAAAGAGATATAGAATACATTAAGAAAAATGGCAAAGTGAGAAAATCAAGTTCACTAATTAGCTTGACACCATTTTTAGATAAAACCAATCTGCTGAGAGTAGGAGGTCGTTTACAAAACGCTAATTTGCCAGTCACAACCAAACATCCAATAATAATACCGAGTAATCAACATATCACTACATTGTTGATCAACGAAGCTCACAAACAAACTTTACACGGTGGTATACAAGTTATGATGACGTACCTAAGAAGTAACTATTGGATAATTAACTTAAAATCAGCAGTAAGAAAATGCATAAGAAGTTGTAAGGTTTGCATTATCAATAAAGGCAAGATAAATAACCAATTAATGGGTGAATTACCAGCTGTAAGGGTGAATCTGCAGCGGGCCTTTTTGAACAGTGGAGTCGACTATGCAGGTCCAATATTGATAAGAACATCAAAGGGGCGAGGGCATCATGCTACTAAAGGATACATCTGTCTATTTGTGTGTATGGCTACCCGTGCCATACATCTAGAAGCCGTGACAGACTTAACTTCTCAAGCATTCCTGGCTGCATTTCGGAGATTTGTCGCCCGTCGAGGTCGATGTATTCATCTGTTCAGTGATAATGGCACAAATTTCGTTGGTGCTGCAAAAGAACTTAAAGACCTTTTCAAAGCCGGTGAACGCAACATTACTAAAGAAATTTCCGAACAATTAGCAACCGATGGAACTACGTGGCATTTTATCCCGCCGCGAATGCCAAACTGTGGGGGCCTCTGGGAAGCTGGAGTGCAATCTGCAAAGAAACATCTAGCAAGGGTTAGCAAAGACACAAAACTTACTTATGAAGAGATGGCGACATTGCTAACGCAAATAGAAGCCTGTCTTAACTCCCGTCCATTATGTCAGTTGGACAACACTGTTGAGACAATGTCACCACTCACACCTGGGCACTTTTTAATAGGTGAGCCATTACTCAGTGTTCCCGATGATTGCTATGAAAAATCCAACATTAACCTATTAACTAGATGGCAATTAGTACAGCGAATGACGCAAGACTTCTGGCGAAGATGGCATTCAGAATACCTGAACACTCTGCAACAACGGACGAAGTGGCAATCAGCTATCCAGTCACCTACCGTGGGAGATGTTGTGGTCATCAAAGAGGAAAATTTGCCACCCACGAGATGGCTCATGGGAAAAATAAAAACGCTGCATCCTGGAAAAGATAATTTAATAAGAGTGGTTACAGTGCAATGTAAAGGACAAGGTGAATTAAAAAGACCTTTATCTAAGTTAATATTCCTACCTAAAGCTGCTTAATTAATAATTATACTTGAAACGAAGTTTGTTAATATATACTAACCAATTGTTATGTATACTTCTAGTCAAAGTAAGTTTATTATTCTAACTACATAAACTACTTAATTACTACTGAGATATATGTGCCTACACATACATACTTACCATTCAATGATTCGAAACCCTAATCTAGTTTAATGTAACTTACACCTGCATGCTATTACTTATAATATAACTATAAACACAACTAATAACTAATGATCTTGTCAACAAATAGATAGGTACTTACCTTAATGTGTCATCTGTTTACTTTAACTTGAACATGAAATAAATTGAGATGTAGGTAGGTTACTACCTATTTAGGTACTATCTATTTGATACTCTGTTATTCATTTTTTGTTACATACAGTCCACTTGTAAGTTTCGTTATATAGTTTTGATCAGTTTTACAATGTAGAAAACAGTAAGTTAGTTATTAAGCCCAATTTATTGTAAGTAGAAGTAGTAGTGTTAGTATTTGTAAAAGGACACAGGGTCCTTTTGGTGGGCGGTATGTCCGATCGTTTTACATTTTAGTTGCCTCAATACAGAGCTAGCAAACAGTCGTGTTATTTTACTCATTAAACCATCCCAAAAGTATCTACAACGCATAAACAACCTAACGTCGTCACCATACAGCTTCAAACGTTTTCCTCAAATTATGTAATTTGTCTCAGGTGGCCAACCTAGTCTGCTCCATGTCGAACAACGAAGATGGCGTGAAGATGGTCCGTCACGCTGCTGAACATATCGAAGCGCTGTGTCCACAAGTAAGTTTTTCACGTTATTTCATACTAGCTTCCGCCCGCGGCTTCGCCCGCTTGGTGTGTCGATAAAAAGTAACCTATGTCCTTCCCCGGGATGCACCAAGTGCAAAGGGCAACTTATAGAAATTCTACGACTGACAAAACAAGCAGTTCTCCGAGGGACATTAAGAAAAACTCTTACTCACTCACCCCCCCGCAGGTGATCAACTCGGCCCGTGTGCTGGCGGCCCGGCCCCGCTCGCGCGTGGCCCCCTGTACATAGCTCTCACTCCCCCCGCAGGTGATCAACTCGGCCCGCGTGCTGGCGGCCCGGCCCCGCTCGCGCATGGCCCCCTGTACATAGCTCTCACTCCCCCCGCAGGTGATCAACTCGGCCCGCGTGCTGGCGGCCCGGCCCCGCTCGCGCGTGGCCCCCTGTACATAGCTCTCACTCCCCCCGCAGGTGATCAACTCGGCCCGCGTGCTGGCGGCCCGGCCCCGCTCGCGCGTGGCCCCCTGTACATAGCTCTCACTCCCCCCGCAGGTGATCAACTCGGCCCGCGTGCTGGCGGCCCGGCCCCGCTCGCGCGTGGCCCCCTGTACATAGCTCTCACTCCCCCCGCAGGTGATCAACTCGGCCCGCGTGCTGGTGGCCCGGCCCCGCTCGCGCGTGGCCCCCTGTACATAGCTCTCACTCCCCCCGCAGGTGATCAACTCGGCCCGCGTGCTGGCGGCCCGGCCCCGCTCGCGCGTGGCCCCCTGTACATAGCTCTGACTCCCCCCGCAGGTGATCAACTCGGCCCGCGTGCTGGCGGCCCGGCCCCGCTCGCGCGTGGCCCCCTGTACATAGCTCTCACTCCCCCCGCAGGTGATCAACTCGGCCCGCGTGCTGGCGGCCCGGCCCCGCTCGCGCGTGGCCCCCTGTACATAGCTCTCACTCCCCCCGCAGGTGATCAACTCGGCCCGCGTGCTGGCGGCCCGGCCCCGCTCGCGCGTGGCCCCCTGTACATAGCTCTGACTCCCCCCGCAGGTGATCAACTCGGCCCGCGTGCTGGCGGCCCGGCCCCGCTCGCGCGTGGCCCCCTGTACATAGCTCTCACTCCCCCCGCAGGTGATCAACTCGGCCCGCGTGCTGGCGGCCCGGCCCCCTGTACATAGCTCTCACTCCCCCCGCAGGTGATCAACTCGGCCCGCGTGCTGGCGGCCCGGCCCCGCTCGCGCGTGGCCCCCTGTACATAGCTCTGACTCCCCCCGCAGGTGATCAACTCGGCCCGCGTGCTGGCGGCCCGGCCCCGCTCGCGCGTGGCCCCCTGTACATAGCTCTGACTCCCCCCGCAGGTGATCAACTCGGCCCGCGTGCTGGCGGCCCGGCCCCGCTCGCGCGTGGCCCCCTGTACATAGCTCTGACTCCCCCCGCAGGTGATCAACTCGGCCCGCGTGCTGGCGGCCCGGCCCCGCTCGCGCGTGGCCCCCTGTACATAGCTCTGACTCCCCCCGCAGGTGATCAACTCGGCCCGCGTGCTGGCGGCCCGGCCCCGCTCGCGCGTGGCCCCCTGTACATAGCTCTGACTCCCCCCGCAGGTGATCAACTCGGCCCGCGTGCTGGCGGCCCGGCCCCGCTCGCGCGTGGCCCCCTGTACATAGCTCTGACTCCCCCCGCAGGTGATCAACTCGGCCCGCGTGCTGGCGGCCCGGCCCCGCTCGCGCGTGGCCCCCTGTACATAGCTCTGACTCCCCCCGCAGGTGATCAACTCGGCCCGCGTGCTGGCGGCCCGGCCCCGCTCGCGCGTGGCCCCCTGTACATAGCTCTGACTCCCCCCGCAGGTGATCAACTCGGCCCGCGTGCTGGCGGCCCGGCCCCGCTCGCGCGTGGCCCCCTGTACATAGCTCTGACTCCCCCCGCAGGTGATCAACTCGGCCCGCGTGCTGGCGGCCCGGCCCCGCTCGCGCGTGGCCCCCTGTACATAGCTCTGACTCCCCCCGCAGGTGATCAACTCGGCCCGCGTGCTGGCGGCCCGGCCCCGCTCGCGCGTGGCCCCCTGTACATAGCTCTGACTCCCCCCGCAGGTGATCAACTCGGCCCGCGTGCTGGCGGCCCGGCCCCGCTCGCGCGTGGCGCAGGAGAACGCGGCCGCCTTCGCGCGCGCCTGGGAGGGCGCCGTCAAGCTGCTCACTGACGCTGTGGACGATATCACCACCATTGACGACTTCCTGGCTGTTAGCGGTGAGTTTGTGTTTGTGACGATACTAAAAAAAAAAACACCTAAATGCGAGTCGAACTCGCACTACCTTATGATATTTAACACTACATATTTTTTAATACTGAAGTAAAACAAAACACGTTTCTTGTTAAACTGTTAAATTTACCATGGAGTTTCTTGCCGGCTCTTCTCCATAGGAAACGACCAATTGGAACCGTGCACCTAGCTTCTGAAATTTCATAAGTGCCATGTAGGCTTATGTGAAATAAAATATTTTGATTTAATTTATTTTACTTTTATTATTTGCACTCAAGCGAGAGAGTTTGGCGTTTGGGCAACTGTGGTTACAATTTTGGGGCAACTATGGTTGCCGGACTGGAGTGCTTAGCGGTAATAGAAATACACAATCTGTAAAAATTTCAATTGTCTATCTATTACGGTTCATGTGATACAGCCCACTGACAGATATACGGACGGACAGCGACAGGAGCCGACAGGAGGCTTAGTAATAATGTTCCGTTTGGCACCATTCTGATACGGAACCCTAAAAAGTATTCGCATTTAGAGCATATTCGCATTCAATCTCCTATTTTAGGAAAAGATATAATATCATACAAGAAACGTGTTTTTTTTCAGTATCTTTTACTAGATCTTAATACGGAACCCTTGCGTGCAAACCCGACTCGCACTTGGCTGGTTGTTTTTTTCTCCTTTCGTGTGATTTTCAACTTTATTGTCTTGTAGAGAACCACATTCTGGAGGACGTGAACAAGTGTGTGGTGGCGCTGCAGGAGGGAGACCCGGACTCGCTGGAGAGGACCGCGGGAGCCATACGGGGCCGGGCCAACAGGTGCGAACTACATCTATATATATAAAAATAAATCCCTATTTCCCTTGGTCACGCCATCACGCTAAAACGGCTGAACGGATTTGGATAAAATTTGGCACATGGGTAGACCATGACCTGGAGAAGGACATAGGCTACTTTTCATCCTGGTCCGCAGACGAAGTCGTCGGTAGTCGCTAGTAATAAATAAAAATACATACAGTATCATTTTTTTCTTAACAGCGTTTATTCTGAAAATTGGCAACGTCGCAAATAGATGTCAAATATTTCGCTGTTTTGATTAATTTGGCAATATTGCTGTATGGAAATCTAATCGAACTTATATTATAAACGCGAAAGTTTTTAAGTATGGATGGATGTTTGTTACTCTTTCACGTAAAAACTACTGAATGGATTTGGATATAGTTTATAACCTGGATTAACACATAGGATACTTTTTATCCCGATATTCCCACGGGATCGAGACTTACGCGGGTGAAACCACGGGGCGCAGCTAGTATGAAATATGTGTAATTAGTTGTGTAAAATATTGATAATGAAATGCAATAAATAATATCGTAACACCGAATATTTAGTTTTCGATGTAAAAAAAGGATTTCGAAACTTTCCAAATGCTTTTTCTTACACCTAAAACCGGTTACAACTTAAATTCAGTGTTATGATTGCAATTCATTATTAATATTCTAGTCAGTTAGTTAGCGATATTTCATAGTTCCATCACAGATATCATAATAGTACGTACAGATACCCAATCCTATACAAAGAAATGACTCAACCCTAAGTCTGGCTATTGAGCTGGCTATTTTCCTTACGACTAAACGTAAGTTTAAAGTAATGACAGGACAAATTGGGTAAAACGCCATCTATTGCAAAGAGCTCTCAACAAAATGATTAACAGATGGCTACTTTATCATTCTAAGGGTTCTAATTGAAGTAAAAGGCTTAATTTAGGTTTTTTGTTGAAAATACGAGATTTATGAGCGTAAATACATAAATCAGCATTAAACAAAGATGTTTTGATTTTTACTAATATTACTATAGCCAAAATTTGCCGTATAACGCTTTTTAGTAATTGTTAATTTCATAATTGTTACATTATGCTGCCATCTATGATTTTTTTTGAAGACTAATTATAATTTGTTCGAGTTTAGACCCCATGGTTCCATACAGGTAAACTGAAACTACCTCTCAAGTGTATTTAAAATGTTTTAACTCTTGTATATTTGTTCTCAGAGTGTGCTCCGTGGTGACGCAAGAAATGGATAATTATGAGCCGTGCATCTACACCAAAAGAGTGCTAGAGGCTGTCACAGTGCTCAGAGATCAAGGTTAGTGCATAGAATAATACACTTTAAGGGCGCACCCTACCTCAAATTGACTAGCATGATCCTCCGTTATGCCGAAAATACTGCAGCATTAATTTTGAAATAAATATAATTATGTTAAAGTTGAGGATTGACTCTAGGTCCTATGTTTGGCGAGAACACGATACCCGAACAAAAATAAGATCATCAAAATCTTTTCATAATTGGCGGAGTAATCGCGTAACAAATACACAAAAAAAACATACAGTCGAATTGAGAACCTCCTCCTTTTTGAAGAAGTCGGTTAAACAAATGAAAATAAACATACATTAAGAAATATTTTTATTATAAAGTACAATCTTATCACAGTAATTTATTTTTATAAAAAATATAAGTACATGAACGAGTATTTTAAATTGTCTTACAAACTAATAAAAGTTACTCTAAGAACCCCTTATCCATAAGAATCGATCAATCAACGTCCAATGAAAACAGTTGATGTCGATCGATCGTAATCCGGGTGCAATGCAACACACTGAATAGATCTTAAGAGCGTTTGCGCTGAAAGTGGGCAACGTCGCAAATAGATGTCAAATATTTTGATTAATTTGGCAATATTACTGTATGGAAATATGAAATATGGCTAGACAACTGTCTAAAATATTGATTATGAAATGCAATAAATAATATCGTAACATCGAATATTTAGTTTTAGTTGTAAAAAAAGATTTGGAAACTTTCCAAATCCCTTTTTTACACCTAAAACCGGTTACAACTTAAATTCAGTGTTATAATTGCAATTCATAATCAATATTTTAGACAGTTGTCTAGCCATTTTTCATATTGCCATACAGTAATATTGCCAAATTAATCAAAACAGGTAAATATTTGATATTTATTTGCGACGTTGCCAACTTTCAGCGTAAACGCTCTTAATGGTGGATGTCATCGCTTGACCGCAGGGTCCTGGTTCAATATAATTATCTGGGAAAATTTCACAGACTTGATATATGTATCATTGTTTCAATCAATCTGCCTAGCCGTTTCACAACTATCGGCCGGTCGGCTTCCAGTCTAACCGGACTCGTCTTGTCGGGCCAATTCAGTGAGCGTAATGTAGTCAGAAGATATAAGAGTTACGCGATAGAAAGAGAGGCAACTTCTAGGTGAATATAACTGTAGATAATTAGCGCTGTGCGACCTGAATTGCACTTTATTGTGTCGTAGCTAGAGTCGCTTTTTATTTAAATGGTTTTGCGGTGTGAACTATCTGTACTAATCTGTGGTACGGGATCGTACATTTAACAATATGTAGATTTTATGAATGAGGGGTAACTTATCTAAGAAGTAATATATTGTATTTAATTTTCTTCCTTGGGTGGGTGATCCCTGATGTACTGCAGTGCGCGGAGGATAGCCTCCGGGATGGGAGGGGGCGTGGGGATGTGAGAACCCTGGAACAGAAAGAAAATAATTATACAAGTTGTCAGGGTACACACCGTTGTCACTCAAACCATGGGTAGCTGACTTAAATATAAAAAACAAACGACCGAGTAACAACAAAAAAATACGTTATTTTTATTAAAAGATTTTAAAAAGTTTCTATCCGACACCGTGCTCGCTAGCGAAACAGCTGACTAACTGAAGGAAGGGTCGCGCTCGCGGCCGGTCGGGTCACGTCCCGCACCCCCCGCCCGTGTTGAGACGCTAGTTCGTTGCCCTAGCGCATAGGGCAACGAACTTGCGTCTTGTGGTAAAATGTAGTTCAAAAAAAAAAGAAATAAAATGTTGTAATTTTCCATTGAGTTTACGTTCTATAAATGACACCAAACTACTGGTTTCAAGGATAACGGTGTTTACCCTAACACCCTGTATAGGGTTCGCTCGCTTTAGACTTTCTGAAAACCTGATCATGTCACTGATAAATTCACATCGTTTTTGCGGACCATGCCCTGCAAGTGTCATTACAGGCATTTGAGAGATTTCATTCAGGTTTTTGAATGAAGGAAAAAAGGATTTTTTTTTTTGAGACACGCATGAAATCGACACCTGTTTCACCACTCAACGAGGCATCCTCAGGATGACGATTGACCAGTCGCGAACCAAAACACGACGTGTTCAACACGTGTTGATTTCTTACAGGGTTTTTTTTTTACTCTTGAAATGAATATTTAAGCGGAATAGGTTAGTAAATATATCTACGTCTATTGTATTTTATAATGGATTTCCGCAGTCACGCCTGAATCAATTAACTAACTTCAAACATTTTTATGACTTTTTGAATAGTTCTCGCAATTCTGAAATCAACTTAATTTACACTGAAATAAAGTTGATATTTATTTAAGTGGAATATCATAAAATCAATTGGAAACCAGCTTTTAAATATGGAATAAGTTGTTTCTCACCTGTGGCTGATATCCGTTCTCATCAGCTACATACTGAAACTGGACAGCTTCACCCTCTGGGGAGGTCCAGCTCGCCGCGCCTTGAGCGACCTGCGCTGCATTCTCCTAAAAAAAATATAATACGTATAAGAAAGAAAGAAAATAGATTTATTCAGCACAGACTGAAAGGCACACAATATACATGCAGATAACAAAATAAAATATAGAAACAAATAAAAAAAAGTGTAAAAGTGCGATACAAGACATTATAAGGGGAGTGTGCCTTACGGCTGCACCAAAAAGGTCCAGTTCAGTAATAATGCCAGACAATATGGTATTTAGCTGCATCCGGTTAGATTGGAAGCTGACCCCAAAATAGTTGGGGAAAGGCTAGGCATTTTTGATTGATTGATTTTTGTATAGAAGACACAAAAACTTTTCACAAAATTTTAAATTTTCATTTTTTGCCACCGACTTCCGAAATTAAAGTATTTTTTCTCTTTTGTAGTGTTATTTTTTTTGGAAGTCGGTTGTTTTTTTTTTAATATTTCGGGCTTTTTAGTGGGTCAGTTTGTAATTTATCAAAGACAATGGGACTATCTCGGAAGTATACCATTTCAAACAAAAAAATAATTTAGCAAATCCGTCTATAAATGACGGAGTTATGGGACATACGAGTACATTAAAAAAAAACATCAAATAAAACAATATCAGAATTGATAACATCCTTTTAGAAGTCGGTGTCTTTGGTTTTGAATTTTCGTTTTTGACCACCGACTTCCGATATTGAGAGTTATTTTTTGGCCACCGACTTCCGAAATTGGAGTTATTTTTTGGCCACCGACTTCCAAAATTAGTTATTTTTTGGCCATGGACTTCCGAAATTAGAGTTATTTTTTGGCCACCGACTTTCGAAATTGAGAGTTATATTTTGGCCACGGACTTCCGAAATTAGAGTTATTTTCACTTTGTTGTAGTGTTTTTTTTTTTGTAAAAATGTTTTTTTTAACTCACCGAGCCTGCATTCTTGAGTGAGCCACTCTCGCTGGCCGCGATGCCGTTGTTGGTCTCATATGCCCACTGGTACTCGCCCTCCACTCCCATGTCTAGCAAAGAAAAAACTTTAATATACACCAAATTGTAACAAAACTCATATCGGGTGTAAAATAAGACGCTTAACGAAGCCGAAAGTCACTTGTTATTCCCGTCATTGTGATGATTTTTAGGGTTCCGTACCTCAAAAGGAAAAAAACGGAACCCTTAAAGGATGGTGTGTCTGTTTGTCACAACCAATTTGCTCCGAATATAATGGACCGATTCAGTTGATTTGGTACTTATGTGTATTTCTGTGCCCCGTTGGTCTTGTGGTCGCAAGCGCGACTGCATAGCGTGGGGTCCTGGGTTCGATTCCCGGGTCGGGCAAAGTGTTATTGGATTTTTCCATTAGGAATTTCGTAATAACAGCCCGGAGTTTGGAAGTTGGCGGTATGATACCCCCGTGCCTCGGAAAGCACGTTAAGCCGTTGGTAGCCTTTGTAAAGTATTATATTATTTTAATTTTAATTATTGTGAATGTGAAGATTATGTGGATCTTTCTTTTCTTTTTTATTATTTATTTTTTCTTAATTTTAATTAATCATAGTCTGGCAGTTTGAGTAATTTATGAGGCCTAACCAAATGTCCTTTCTTTGGTATTGTTCGTCAAATCGTTGAGCTCCTTAAATTCGGAGTTGAGCTGCACGATTACTGACAAATGCGTGCACTGACTGGACAGGTCCACTCAATCTGTGTGGTTCTTTCCTCAAAAGACCATTTCAGACACCAATCTACATGGTCTTCACATAATCTGACCAAGATTATGTCTGGACTTTAAAAGAGACTGTGACCTCTGAGTTTGTTTCGGCCTTTCTTCTCAGAGTAGTCAGATAGGAAACGCCGACCTCATCTAGTTTTAAAAAATGTGATTGACGTGTAAAAGTGTTTGTACAAACCTACTTACAGAAATAAAATCATTTATCATTCATTTATCATTATGGTCCTGCGCCTGATCTCTCTCCGGTCGTGTCGGATTTCCGTCCCATCGGACTATGAGAGTGAGGGAAGAGAGAGTGCACTTGTGTCTGCGCAAACACTTGTGGACTATAATATCTCCCGCGCCGAAGGCTAGTCTCAGTTGAGATTGGCCGCCGTGGCCGAAAATACGGTCTGGAGGACTATATATGTATTTCTGTGACCCAAACACGGACGTGTAACGTAAATAAATGAATTTTTAATATGGGGGTCACTCGGGGTATTTTGAATAGGGGGTCACACATATTAGAAAATTATATTTGAAATACTTTAAAAGATATTTAAGAAAATTGATCATACATCCCCTTATCGCCGAAACTACAGAGCCAAATATTTAAAAAAAAATACAAACAATAGTTCTATACTCAAAAGATCGCACATCTTCGAACTTTTGGAGAGAATGGAAGATAAAAAATAAATAAATGGCACATGTATTGATGATTTTTATGATCATAATTCTATAAATAAACATTTGTTACGGCTGCGAGTCAAATTTAGATCAACATACAACGTGATACTGACCTGCAAATTGCAAAAAACGAATGACAATTTGAATTTCGCGGGCTATCTTGAAGCGCAAATTCAAATTTCTTTATTTCAGACATGAGTCCATAGTGTTAGTATCAACAAAATAACTTAATAAATATTATTTCGCCTGAACTTACCCAGTTCCTGCTTCAGAATCTCTGCGTGCGATTCGTCTTTGCCTTGCTTAGGCAGGATGTGTGAGACGTCGGCAGCGACCATCGCCACGCAAACTGATAGAACTAGGAATTTCTGTGAAAAAAAATAAAAAAAATGTATTGTCTAAACTTCTAAATTAATATTATTAAGAACTAGTGCGAGTCGGACTCGCGCACGAAGGGTTCCGTACCATTATCTATAAAAACGGCAAAAAATGACGTTTGTTGTATGGGAGCCCCCTTAAATATTTTTTTTATTCTGTTTTTTAGTATTTGTTGTTATAGCGGCAACATAAATACATCATCTGTGAACATTTCAACTGTCTAACTATCACGGTGCATGAGATACAGCCTGGTGACAGACGGGACAGACAGCGGAGTCTTAGTAATAGGGTCCCGTTTTACTCTTTGGGTACGGAACCCTAAAAACCGGCCAAGTGCGTGTCGGACCACGCACAATAAAGGGTTCCGTAGTTGGGATGAACTTATCCCAAGAACGAACTTAACATTTTAGTTGAAAAACATATTCTATTATTACTAGAGGAATTTGGTCGATTATTACTCGTTTACTTGTAGAGCCTACTGAGCTGTGATAGTTTTCCTTTTAATTACGTTATACACCATGTAACAAAAACCTTGTCCGATCCAAAAGGGGGCGCCGAGGTACCGCAATAAAATTACTAATAAAAACTTTTTACAAAAAAAAAAACAACTGACTTCCAAAAAAAACATTAAAAAAGTGAAAAATAATAAAGCTTTGCTTTTCAATTTTCGTTTTTGCCACCGGCTTCCGAAATTAAAGTTATTTTTCACTTTTTTAATGTTTTTTTTTTTGGAAGTCGGTTGTTTTTTTTTTGTAAAAAGTTTTATTTTTCACCTTTTAGTTGTGGTCGTCGTGGGTAAAAAAACGTTAATATTTATATGTGACCACCTCGGGAGTATACCTTTTCGAACTAAATTCCCATGTTTTCTTTTACATTTTATGATTATTACACTCACACACTGTCCTATTATTAGTATTACTTGTAAGTTTGTAGGAATATTGTGATATCGTACACATACTTAATTAATTTATTTGTCATTGCTCCATTTTATTTTATTTTTTTACCTATTGTGGTACAGTAATTGTATTCTCGGTGCAACGTCTTCACATCTATATAATATAAAAATGAATCGCAAAATGTGTTGGTAAGCGCATAACTCAACAACGCCTGGACCAATTTGGCCAATTCTTTTTTTGTTGTGTTCGTTATCCTCAAGGGAAGGTTTAAACGTAAAGTAGGTGTAGGTAGGGTAGGTAGGTAGGTAGGTAGGTAGGTAGGTAGGTAGGTAGGTAGGCTAGGTAGGGTAGGTAGGGTAGGTAGGGTAGGTAGGGTAGATAGGGTAGGTAGGCCAGGTAGGGTAGGTAGGGTAGGTAGGGTAGATAGGGTAGGTAGGCCAGGTAGGGTAGGTAGGGTAGGGGTAGGGTAGGTACTTAGTGCTACCCGTGCGAAGCCGGAGCGGGGCAGCTAGTGTTATTATATAATTGATGTATACCAAATATTGTAAAACATTTTTTTTTAAGAGTAACGGTGGAGTTTCTTGCCCATTCTTCTCCATACGAAAACTACCTTTTGGAAGGGGCAACTAGAATCAGTTCTATTTCTATGTATTTGACGTTCAAAAGTGCCTTTAATGTGCCTAGTTGAAATAAATTATTTGACTTTGACTTTGTAATAGGGGGCGAGCCTATTGCCATCAACCGGGCACAAATCCAAACTCCGGGCTGGCCCAAAACACTTTGGCCGACTTGGGAATCGAACCCAGCACCTCATGCTCAGTAGTAGCGCTTGCGACCACAAGACCAACGAGGCAGTTGTACCTACTTTTAAATCAGTATATATACAGTTAGAAAATGCAACGAATAAAAAAATTATGTATTTTTTTAATTTGATTCTGAACGCGTCTTAAAAATTCTAATCACTAATTTAGAATGTTAATAAAATCACTAGGAAAACTAATCAACATAGTCTTATTAGTAGGCATATTTGAATTTAAATATTGATTAATGAATGTTTGTTTATAAATATGCGTAAAAATGGCGCAACTCGCATTTGTTTATATGAATTTCAAATTAAAATCATCAGAGATATACATAAATCCTCTTTGAAATAACTCATCTAATATCATTTATATTTGAATTTAAATTTAAATATAAATGATATTAGATGAGTTATTTACTTAAATTGATAAATATATTTTTGTTATAAATAAATAATAAAATATGCGTAAAAATGCCGCAATACGCATTTTTTTATATGAATTTCAAATTAATTTAAATTAAAATCATCAGAGACATAGATAAATCCTCTTGAAATAACTTATCAAATATCATAATAAATAAATAAATTATTATGATTGCTATTTAATATAAAATCCTTTTAAAACATGCACTTTATTCACAAAAGATGAACATCTCTAAATATTAAACAACTTCTAGTGTCAAAAGTCAATGGTTATTTCAATTTTGTTTTAAAATAAATCATTACAGCTTTGTTATCGCAGGATTCGTTATAACTATATACAACGCGTAACGTTAAATACGCGAAATAAATCTGAGAATAGTTTGATCAGAATAACGACCAGAATCAATTAAACCACTTTTTAATATACACATTTTTCAAAAAAAAATCTTTAAAATAAGTAGCCGTGTCTATTTATTTAATAGGTAAAGCCATCATGCGCAAACCCGCAAAAATAGGTAAAAAAACACAAATTGTTGTCGACTAATTTAAATTTTCTCATACCCGGGATAATAATAGCTTTTATTTCAATGCAAATACGAATCTTCCAAAACTAAAATAGCACATAAAACCTTTATAATTTTTTTAATGATTTTTTTTTCTCTCTGAAATAGGTCAATTGAATTAAAAATCAGTTGGGGTGTCTGAGGTTTTGCGCATTTCACGTTTCAATTCAATTTCAAACTTTATTCCAATCCATAATGTACACACACGTTGTATATTATATATATTTTTTTTTTTTTTAATAAAAATAATAATCTCTTTGGCACGTTTCTATTCAATCCTATAATGGCCATCCTACTACAAAAAAAAATAGTTAACTAGCTTCCCGCGTGGTATCTTTCTATGATAAAGCCTATGTTACTTAGTGATTATTAGCATTCTACTGTTGAAAGAATTTTTAAAATCGGTCCAGTAGTTTTTTAAGTTTATTAATAACAAACAAAAAATTAAATCTTTTATAATATTAATGTAGACAAAACTTCATACACAGTAAAAACCACAATGATTTCCAAATTTTTTTCAAAACCTAATTTTTTTAAAGTTCTAAAGCATATTCACAATAACTTACCATTTTTATTTTTAAGCTGTTCACTGCACAAGTTCTCACAACTGACTGCTTAAACTTATATCTTTGGCTGTATATAAATCATTATTACTTGCTCACGCGCAAGGCCGCGATGACACTTCACGGCTGCTATTCAAAACAAGATAGTAGTAGACATAATATTATCACGCCTTTAATATCCGAAGGGTTAGGCAGAGACATCTCTAGGGGAAGACTTAGGCCCTTAGGGGATAAGGTACGCACCTGGTCTATACCTATATAAGGTACACCCACATTTCGCAAGTCATGTTTAAGTTAACAATAGTACATTACTGTCGCGGCTTGCAACTGGGCCATTGATGGACGATCGTGAAAATACATACGTGAGTCCATCAATGCCTGCAGGCGTAGCATGGCGCTTTCTATCTCTACGAAGAATAGACATAGCTTTTTCTATACAAAGTGACAGTTCGTTTCTTCATTTTTGACATCGCACCGTAGAAATCTTTCTACAATCATTTCTAACGATCTTTGTCTAGGTCTTTTTGTAGGTAGACTATTTCGGAAGAAAGTTTTCTATCCTTACTGTCAAAATCACACTGATAACCGATAAATCCTATGACAAAACAAAGAATTCTGTGTCGAATTATGTAAAAGAGTGAATTTCGTAAAAAGTGCAGTTGACTCTTTCTATTTTGCTGCCGTCTCGTACTGTCTACAGGAAATCATTTTCGTCTACTCTTCCGTCGACAAAACGGTGCTCATGCTACGCCTGCTGGTAGCGGTCAAGGCTTGTATAGTACTTTTCTCAAATAATGCGTGGAAATTCAAACTAAGTAAATTAATTATATATTCCAGAATCAATGAAAAACAACTATAATTTTTCACGCGCCAATATGTTCATTTGTTTCTTCTTTACTGTAAGCTCTATTTGCAAGCCAAATTGAAATTTAAATATATATATATATTGATATTTTACCTCCTTGGTTGCCCTTGCCATGTGTTGAAGTAAAAAGTTAGTTCCATTTTTATTAAATAACACGACAGATATGAGTTTTCATAGTAATTTATTTGGCCGCTAAACACGACAGATATGGATTTTAATAGCAACATTGCCGGCCGCATCGTCACTTGTTTTTAAAAAGTAAGCAATTCCGATTTATCTCGAAGAATGTTGTCAAAATAAAGACCGACAGTCTGACAACCAGTCTTACCAAGGGGTATCGTGTTACCCAGTAACTGGGTTGTGGAGGTCAGATAGGCAGTCGCTCCATGTAAAGAACTGGTATTCAGCTGCATCCGGTTAGACTGGCAGCCGACACCAACATAGTTGCGAAAAGGCTAGGCATATTGATTGACTACTGCCGTGCTGCCTACTGTAGGTACTTCCCCAAATGAGTACATCACAAGGACCTATTCAAATTTTCACATGAAGATAATAAAGATGACCTAAATCATACAAAAACATATGGTCATTGGCCACCAATCAATATCCAAACCTTGGCTAAAGTTGCTTAACCGGTAAGCTTACGTTGTCGAAACACTGGTGTGACATCATTTTTAACGCGCAGATGATATTATTAATCATTGAAGAGCTTTCTTTGTAGGGTTGCCGTTTAAAAAGTAAAAGTTTGAGCTTTTTACCCGACTACGGCGAAGAAAAAAGGAGGGTTATGATTTTGACCGCTATGTATGTATGTATGTTCATCTGTTCCGTCCTATCTTCTACACCAGTCATCACAATTTAACAAATGAGGTATCGTTGGAAGCGTCTTGATTGTCCGCTGGTTATAGGCTATGCGACGTCACATTAAATTAAAAATGGCGCCCTCTAGAGGAAATAAAGTCAGGAACTAAAAAAAAAATATTGTTTAATCGTACCATGTCGGGTATCAAATGAAAGGGCTTAATGAGCACATTTAAAAAAAAAACATTATAAGCCCAAAAGAATAAAAAAAAAAAAATAAGTAATAAAAACTAAAACCCAACTACGACTAAAAAGGTATAAACAAGACACCATAGACAGACAAATTTATGCCCTAACACGTGTGACTCCGGATTTTTAATTTGTCTGTCTGTGGTGTCTTGTTTATACCTTTTTAGTCGTAGTTGGGTTTTAATTTTTGAGCTTGATCAATTATCTTGTTGCCCAACCCTACATGTTATTGTAAGTACAATACATTGAACTTTTGCGCTCGTCTGCCGACCTACTTACTTACGTATTAAGTCACGATAATACATCGACATAAAGGGCTTTCTCTTACATGTACTGATCGCGATACAAATATTTTGTTTAATAATTTAATAATTATTCGCAGTAGTATATTGGCGAAGTAATAACAGCCGCTCGGGTCGATCCATCAGGTTAAGCTACGCTTGCCGGGGTTGGTTCGTGGATGGGTGACCATTTTCACATATCGAGACTTTTCCGTGCCTCGGAAAGCACGTTAAGCCGTTGGTCCCGGCTGTCATTTGTGGATCTTTGGCAGTCGTTACGAGTCGTCAGAAGCACGAAAGTCTGACAACCAGTCTAACCAAAGGGTATCGTATTACCCAGTTACTGGGTTGTAGAGGTCAGTTAGGCAGTCGCTCCATGTAAAATACTGGTATTCAGCTGCATCCGGTTAGACTGGTAGCCGACCCCAATATAGTTGGGAAAAGGCTAGGCAGAAGAGATTCGCAGTAGTATAACAAAATGTATGGAACAGCTGTTTTTTTTTTCGCAATTTCGAAGTTGGTCCCATAGAAAAAGTTGTTCAAAATGATGAGTACAATGACCCCTTTTCGGGTTTAGCAAAACTAATGTTGTATATTGGGTTCCCACCTATGAAACTGGCGTTTTTTTTCTCACAAATAGAGAACCTCGTCACTTCTATGATTTAAAATATTCATCAATTGCTTGGTATTATGTCGAATAAGTACCATCATAGACAACTACCAACAGTAAAAAAACCTTATTACTTACTAGCTGCGCCCCGCGGTTTCACCCGCGTAAGTCTCGATCCCGTGGGAATATCGGGATAAAAAGTATCCTATGTGTTAATCCAGGTTATAAACTATCTGTTTGCCAAATTTCATCCCAATCCATTCAGTAGTTTTTGTGAAAGAGTAACAAACATCCATCCATCCATCCACCCATACTTACAAACTTTCGCGTTTATAATATTAGTTAGATTAGATAGTTTTCTAAACATAAAAAAATACCTTAAAAATGACTCCTCATTTTGTCAGCAGAAAAGACCGCTATTTTTTTTTTTAACTTAGGCAAAACTTATTGGTGTCGCTTAATGAGGCATAATATTACGTCTTAGTTTTTAAACATTAATAAAAGTTTTAAAACATTAGTGTTCATGAGAGCAGTGGTGGCCCAGTGGTAACGGCCAAGATTTACGAGTTTTAGGTCGCATGTTCGAACCCTGACAGGCGCTTTACTTTGTGTAAATAATTTCATCACCACTGCTCTCAAAACGGTGAAGGAAAACATCGTGAGGAAACCGGCATGTCTTAGAACCAAAAATTCGAAGACATGTGACATCTACCAACCCGCATTGGGCCCGCGTGGTGGATTACGGCCCACTCCCTCTCACAGGGAGGAGGCCTGTGTCCCAGCAGTGGGAACATTATAGGCTGATTATGCTAGTGTTCATGATTGTTATATAAATTAAGAAAATGTTAGTATGAAAATGCAACTTCTTTAAAATTCCCCATACAAAACGCTGATTTCATACGACCTAATACTACTGCGAAAAATAGTTGTGAGGTATATAATTCTTCATACCGTATTTTCGGCCACGGCGGCCAATCTCAACGGAGACTAGCCTTCGGCGCGGGAGATATTATAGTGCACAAGTGTGTGCGCAGACAGAGGTGCACTCTCTCTTTCCCTCACTCACATAGTCCGATGGGACGGCAATCCGACACGACCGGAGAGAGATCAGGTGCAGGACCAACGGCTTAACGTGCGCACATGAGGGTATCAAACCGCCAACTTCCAAACTCCGGGCTGTTATTAAGAAATTCCTAATGGAAAAACCCAATAACACGTGACCCGACCCGGGAATCGAACCCAGGACCACTCGTTCAGCAGTCGCGCTTGCGACTAACCAACGAGGCATTCACTTAAATCAATCTGCCTGCCTTTTCCCAACTATGTTGGGGTCGGCTTCCAGTCTAACCGGATGCAGCTGAACACCAGTATTTCACATTGAGCGACTGCCTATCTGACCTCCACAACCCAGTAACTGGGTAACACGATACCCCTTTGCAAGACTGGTTGTCAAACTTTCGGGCTTCTGACGACCCGTAACGACTGTCAAAGATTCATGACGAATGACAGCCGGGACCAACAGCTTATCGTGCTTTCCGAGGCACGGAGGAGTCTCGTAATGTAAAGTTAGTCACCCATCCACGGACCAACCCCGGCAAGCGTAGCTTACCCTGACCCGTGCGGCTGTTATTACTTAGCCACGGGCATTCACTTCAATTATTAACAAGAAGATGTAACCTTTCCATAGGGCAGACCCACGCGAAAATCACTCATAATAACAAACGTGCGTATTTCTCAATAGTTACAACATGTACCGACAATGTGACAGACGGACTGACAGGTTTAGCATTAAATATTACTTACTAATGAATGGAGATGACATTTAAGTGTTAAAAAAATTGTTACTTAAATATTATGTGGAAATGTATTTACAATAGATAGTTAGCTTTAAGAATTCGGAGTTCATTTATGAAGAGTATTTCTAAATGTTAAAATTAAAGTTTTAGAAATAAAATCAATCAATCTGCCTAGCCTTTTCTCAACTCAACTATATTGGGGTCGGCTTCGGTCTTACCGGATTTAGCTGATAAAAAGTAGCCTACGTCCCTTCTCAGGATCTAGCTAGACTATCTGTGTACCAAATTTCATTTAAATCGGTTCAGTAGTTTTGGCGTGAAAGCGCGACAGACAGACAGACAGAGTTACTTTCGCATTTATAATTTTAGTAAGAATGGAGCGACTGCCTATGTGACCTCCACAACCCAACCCAGTTACTGAGTAACACGATACCCTTTGGCAAGACTGGTTGTCAGAATTTCGGGCTTCGGACACGCGACTGTCAAAGATGTTGAATGATGAACACTAATGTTTTAAAACTTTTATGCACTAATGTTTAAAAACTAAGATAACGTATGCCACTTAGATTAGGCGACAAAAATAATTATGGCAAAAAAAAAAAAGTGGTCATTTTTGCTAACAAAAAAATCAAGTAATAAAAACTAAAACCCAACTACGACTTAAAAGGTATAAACAAGACACCAACACCACAGACAGACCAATTAAAAATCCGGAGTCTCACGTGTTAGGGATAAATCGAACAGATTACGTGTGACTCCGGATTTTTAAATTGTCTGTCTGTGGTGTTGGTGTCTTGTTTATACCTTTTAAGTCGTAGTTGGGTTTTAGTTTTTATTACTTGATTTTTTTTTAAATTCTTTTGGGGTTAGAATATATATATTTTTGAAATGTGCTCATTAAGCCCTTTCATTTGATACCCAACATGGTACGATTAAACCTTTTTTTTTTTTAAGTTCCTCACTTTATGTCCTCTAGAGGGTGCCATTTTTAATGTAATGTGACTTCACATAGCCTATAACCAGCGGACAATCACGACGCTTCTAACGATACCTCATTTGTCAAATTGTGATAAGTGGTTTGGAAGATAGGAGGGAACAGATGAACATACATACATACATACATACATACATACATACATACATACATACATACATAAATACCGGTCAAAATCATAACCCTCCTTTTTTCTTCGCCGTAGTCGGGTAAAAATGAGGAGTCATTTTTAAGGTACCTATTTTTTATGTTTAGAAAACTATAAGTAATAAGGTTTTTTTACTATTGGTAGTTGTCTATGATGGTCATTATTCGATATAATACCAAGCAATTGATGAATATTTTAAATCATAGAAGTGATGAGGTTCTCTGTTTGTGAGAAAAAAACGCCAATTTCATAGGTGGGGACCCAATATATTGTCCTAGAACAATCAACAAAGGAGGTAGATATTCACAATACACAATAGTAGGTATATACTACAAGAAAAAAACATATTTCCACTAATCTAATCAATGGTATTGTGTTCGTAATAACTGACTATTCTGGGAGTTTAAAACAGTCACTTTGGCAGAATCATAATAGGAAAATATTATGGCTTAGCTGCGCACCGCGGTTTCATCCGCATAAGTCTCGATCCCGTGGGAATTTCGGGATAAAAAGTATCCTATGTGTTAATCCAGGTTATAAACTATCTGTTTGCCAAACATCCAAATTGGTTCAGTAGTTTTTGCGTGAAAGAGTAACAAACATCCATCCATCCATCCTCAGAAACTTTAACATTTATATTATTAGTAGGATCATCGTAAAATGTCACAAACTGACAATTCATAATGATCTGCGTGCGAAATAATTACGAATAATTCATCTGGTTGACAGTTTTCTATGGAGAATCGTAAAATGGTCCACCCGTTATGAATTGCTTTTTTGTCAAATTAGAGGAATTGCTATAATGACAGCTGGGAATTCAGGAAATGAATTGCTTTTAGAGGAATTGCTAATGTAGCCGTTTTAGGGCCCCCCCTGTCCTAAGACCCAACGTTGGTAGTATTTCACGTGGTTGTAGCCATATAGATATCTATGGTACCTATGGCTGGACAACGTTATTTAGGGTTCCGTACCGGAAAAAACGGAACTCTTATAGGATCACTCGTGTGTCTGTATGTCTGTCCGTCTGTCACAGCCATTCCGCTTAGCGCTCCGCTCCGCACTACACACTATTTGGGGCTTCAACAGATTGTCGAAATTCTCGTGTAGAACTCGCTGTGTTAGCATAGATGAACTTAGAGAGTTGTATTGCTGATTCTAATGTTTATAATTCTTTAAATCCACAGTTGTTACGACCGCTAATAAAATTAAGATCAACATACAACCTGATACTGACCTGCAAATTGCAAAAAACGTAAGAAAATTTGAATTTCGCGGGCCACCCTAGCGCATAAATGTCATAATTTCATAAAATAGTCATTCAATACAATCATATGAACTTAGAGAGTTATATTGCTGATTCTAATGTTTATAATTCTGTAAATCCATATTTGTTACGGTCGTGAATCATATTTTAATCAACATACAACCTGAAACTGACCTGGAAATTGCAAAAAACGTAAGAAAATTTGAATTTTGCGGGCTACCTTGGCTCATCCACCTTAATCATTAAAACAGCCATATGTCAATAGACCTATAAGATCATAGTAAGTATTTAGTAGCTTATAATGTTCGTGTTAATAAGTTAATTTATTTCAAAGGGCGACCTTTGAAATCCGGCACGGTCCGGTAGAACTTGTTTATATAATTTGATGTGCAGGTAAATGGTCGTGAGGAGGAGCTTCTGGCTAAGTAATAACAGCCGCACGGGTCGATCCATCAGGTTAAGCTACGCTTGCTGGGGTTGGTCCGTGGATGTGTGACCATCTTTACATACCGAGACTCCTCCGTGCCTGAGAAAGCACGTTAAGCCGTTGGTCCCGGCTGTCATTCGTAGATCTTTGACAGCCGTTACGGGTCGTCAGAAGCCCAAAAGTCTGACAACCAGTCTCACCAAGGGGTATCGTACCTATTACCCAGTTACTGGGTTGTGGCGGTCAGATAGGCAGTCGCTCCTTGTAAAAAACTGGTATTCGGTTAGACTGGAAGTCGACCCCAATATAGTTGCGAAAAAGGCTAGTCAGATGATAATGTTTAAGTTACATGTAATTCAGTTGCCGTCAACCGGGCACAAATGCAGCCTCAGACTTGCTCCTAATAGAAAAACCCAATTAAAATTTACTCGACCTGGGCATACAAACTAAGACTCCACGCTCAGCCAGTAGCGCTTTAAACTCAAACTCAAAGCATTTATTCCAATTACAACATTTACAGGCACTTTTGAATAATCAAGGGGTCGGTCAGTCAGAAATATAAAGCTAGCCAAAGCGTATGCGATGAGAGCTAAGAGATGACCCATCACGCGCCCGTTCACGAACATGAAGCCTGGATCAGCACCATTCATATCGACCATTTTGAAGGGAGCTAAATGATCCAACACACAGGCCACCATTAGCGAGACATCTGAGTGAGCATGACTCATACATACTCCCAGCCGTTAGGGCACATTCAAGTCAATGAAAAACATATTACTTGGTAAATGGAAGCTACCACTAAACTAACGAGGCACTCGTTATAAATCTTTCGTAACTTTTAAGACCGTTATTCACGCTAACAGAATGATTGATGATATAATTAACTTTTTATTAGTGAATAATTTATTATTTATAAATAATTCGTATAACTAAAAAACAATAACAAGAAAAGCTAAATGTCAATGTCAAATTCTTTGGGAAAATGAAGACACAAATAATAAGTGGGAAAAAAAAAAAGTAATATTAAAGCTAACTCAAAAACTACGCAAGCAAATGTAATAAAAGGAGAATGCCATATTGTCGTACCAACAAAGGAGCTAGAGTGTCACAACCAAATGTAGTTCATAAAATTACTCCTATTTTTTAAATCAGATATACGATTTTGTTATGAAAACGATTCCCGGCTTTCGGACACCAAAAATAAAAGTCTTTTTTTACTTTTGTGGTACGTATTTTCCGCTTATGTCACTGAAATTGCATTTCATTTCCGAATGTTGCCACTATGTTAAAAATATAGGTACCTACCTGTCAACGAACATTAAAAAATGAAGAAGATAATTGTACCAATTTGCCATTTTATATTAGGATACAATATATTTTTATGTGTGTCAAAAAACATCTTTAGGTCACGTGTTACATCGTAATAATTTATTATTATTTTTTTGGAATACATTGAAAATACATGCTTAAAATGAAAAGAGGACCTATTCAAAAAAGTAAAATGTCATTTGTACTGTGACGTATTGCAATAATTATTCTGTGGCGCCGTCATGGATGACGTTACTTTCATATTGGTTTCATATTGGTTTCATCTGAACTATTTGAATAATAATTTATAATACTTATTAACAAAAACGGGGGTTCAGGTACGTTTTCATAACGTAGTCTTTGTGTAATAATCCATAGCGATGCCCTCAACTAGAGTAAGACATCGGCCAGCAAATCAGCGTCGCCGATGTATCCTAAACCATTCACTAGTATTGTTAGAACAATTTAGAATATATTACATAGAAAATATATCCGTGGATATGATAGTGTTTTAACATCATAGATTGTACCGACGCGACGCCTGTAAGTATTACCTCACCTAGTAGAAGCATGTATATTCTAATTAGCTTCTAAAGTACCTACCTACTTCCGGGACTATTCAATTTAAGGATTAAAAAACAGTTTTTATGCTTTCAGATCAATCCTGGTAGTTCCTATTCATAATTTTACAAATGTTTCGCATTGATACAAGAAAAACTCCCTGAGATTCCAAACTGATACCTGAACTAACACTTGGTCACAATGCGGAGTGATGTGTGCTTTGGATATGGACAGGCCATGCTACGTGTTGCAACAGTTGCAAGGCGTTCCCGAGTGCCACCCAATTGTCCTACCTATTGTTTTATTTGTATATTTCTTTTCTCTGTCCTGGTAGCGGTCGAGGTCATATACGTTATGTAAATATGAATATATCTTAACTGCGTTTTTCATTTTTGATATAAGTGCCTTATTAAGTACTAACAACATTATCACCTTATTATTATTTACTAACATGTGAAGTTCGAGAAGTGGGTGTACTATATAGTAAATACAACTCTGCCTAACTCTTCTGGGAAAACAGGCTTGCTGTTATGTTAAGATTTCAAGATATTAGGAATCAGTAAACACAGTACTAAATTGATTACTTATTTAGACTACCAGCTGCACATACTATGAGTACCTACCTACATGATTATTGATATCCATTATCATTATATATAAAACCTGACACCAAGAATTATTATTGACTATCAGTGATGTATTGTATAATCATCCATCAGGAAACAAGCGCCAAATCAAGAATAAAAAGCAACCGATATTAGTTACCGCTTCATTTGTCATCAACTTCACCATTTCGAGCCTGTCACTTTCTCGAACTTAACCTCAAAATATGAAGTAGATAAATGGTTAATAAATACGAATTGCGGGAATCCATGTACAAAATAGTTAACAATATAAGAAGAGCATTGAATTCTCCTCTAAATACACTAGGTTTGGTTGTGACACGCGGACTTTTCGCTTGGTACAGGGTGCCCTACAATTCTGGTCATTCTCCTTTAAATGAAACAAAAACTGGGGCGAGGGGTTGCCAGCGACTTCACGATGCGCCTCGCGACGTCGAGATGCGTCTCTCGGCGCCGCGCTGTGCAGCGCCAAACCACTGGCCTCTTCAAGCATCTTCGCGTCGCGTCACGTCTCGGACTCTCGGTGTGCCCTGACCCTTAGACCTAAAATTTTGTCTGTAGGTGAAGGACGTAAAGTCATAAAACCACTAAGTTGACGTAAACACAAGTATTGCGTAGATCACACATCGGTGTGTTAACAAATGATCTGAGTAAGTATGCACAGCATACAGCATGTAACAAAAACTCTGTCCGATCCAAAAGTAGCCTAGGTACCGCAATAACATTAATAAAAAACTTTTTACAAAAAAAAAAGCAACCGACTTCCAAAAAAAACGTGAAAAATAACTTTAATTTCGGAAGTCGGTGTCTTTGCTTTTCAATTTTCGTTTTTTGCCTCCGACTTGTTTTTTTTTTATTTTTCACTTTTTAGTTGTGGTACTTACCTCACACAAATTCGAATACCACTACCTGCTATGTAAACATCACATAGAACATCGTCCAGAATCCAGATATACTAAGTGGGAAAAATACGTATTATCGAAGCTAACTCAAAAACTACGCAAGCAAAGTTAATAAAATTTATATGGGACCACCTCGGGAGTATACCCTTTCGAAACAAAAAATATTTTTTTTAAATCGGTGCACTATTGCCGAAAATATCGACGAACATACACAAAAAAAAAATACATTCAGACGAATATAGAGCCTCCTCCTTTTTGAAGTCGGTTAAAAAGCAACAAAAAAGTTTTTTTTTTTTTATATTTAGAAAATTATTACTATTTAAAAATTACGTTTTTAGTACCAAAATTGTAGTATTGCGTCGTAAGATACACATCTGTTTGTAAATGCATGGTATTATCTATACATATTACAAAGGTGAAGGGCGAGACGTGCACAGATTTGTGAAGCGATAGAACGGTAATGAGGTATTTTTAGAAATTGTAAAATAAGATGAGTTTAGAATATCGAATATCCTATTCACGATTGCAAACTTGTTCCTGAGTTTTTTTTAAGTTACCTAATGTTTATTGTTGACAATCAAAAAACAATCTGCCTGGTAAAAAAACCGGCCAATTGTGAATTCGGCTCGCGCACAACAAATACCAGTGGTATTAGATTTTGGTATTAGAATGGAATAACTCTTCCGTACCATTATCTATAAAAACGAGGAAAAAAAATCACGTTTGTTGTATGGGAGCCCCCTTAAATATTTATTTTATTCTGTTTTTTTGTATTTGTTGTTATAGTGGCAACATAAATACATCATCTGTGAAAATCTGCTCACCAACGTAAATCACGCAATGAATTTTGTTCAACTGTCAAAATGAAACAAGTTTAATAAGTCTTAGGGCGAATTTCACCAAACTTTTATACCTAGTATAAGTCTTATCCTGCGAATAAATTTTGAATTTTTCACAGTTTTTCCATACAAAAACTGTCAGACGACAATTTTATTCCACGGATAAAAGATATCTGACTTTGATGAAATCAGCCCCTAATCGGTTACGAAAATAAGTTATGCAATTAGATGTTAGTTGATTTGGTAAATTACCTCATGCAGTGTTTTTCAATCTTTTTGAATACGCGACTTCTTTAGAAGTTAACAAATTCTAGCGACCCCCTAGGCCCTAGTGTCATCCTTCTGACTGAATTTGTATTTTTTGTGTAAAGTGTAGGACCTAGAAACACTTGCCTTTTTTTATGTCCACGACCCCCTTTTTTTTACCCCCACGATAGCCTTTTCCCAACCAATTTGAGGTCGGCTTCCAGTCTAACCGGATACACCTGAATACCAATATTTTACGTGGAGAGACTGCCTATCTGACCTCCACAACCCAGTAACTGGGTGATACGATACCCCCTGGCAAGACTGGTTGTCAGACTTTCGGGCTTCTGAAGACCCGTAACGACTGTCAAAGATCCATAAATGACAGCCGGGACCAACGGCTTAACCAACACGGAGGAGTCTCGATATGTAAAGATAGCGTAGCTTAAACTGATGGATCGACCCGTGCGGCTGTTATTACTTAGCAACGAGCTCATTTAATTTAACTTGTATTATTCTAAGACATTATTATGTCTGTAAGCCAGAGGTCAAGGTGCACTAATAAGCTTTGACCGATGCATAGCATTAGGCGGCTATTTCAGGAAATACCCACATTTTTTTTGTGTGCAAGGGACCTTTTCAATTTCGAGTTTGGTAACTAGATATACAGTGTGTCCGGACATGGACTAGCGAAATTCTAAATACTTAAATATAAACTATTTTATGGAATTAATAATTAACAAAAAAAAAAACTAAAACTAAAAGGACTTACTAATAGATATAAAGTTTTTAGTTTTTTTTTTTGTTAATTATTAATTCCATAAAATATAAAGTATGTATTAAAACAAATAGCACTAACTATTTTAAAGTAAAATTTTAAAGATATTTTTTTAATGATTTCCTTTATAGTTTATGGTTTGGGATTCCGAAAATTGTCTTGCAAAAAGCACAAAGCTTGCGCATTCGCTATGTTCAAACAACAGCAGGCGTAGTATGAGCACCGTTTTGTCGACGGAAGAGTAGACAAAAATGACGTTTCCCGTAGACAGTACGACGGCAGCAAAGTAGAAAGTGTCAACTGCACTTTTTACGAAATCCACACATTTACATAATTCGACTCTGAATTCTTTGTTTTGTCATAGGATTTCGGTTGTCAGTGTGATTTTGACAGTAAGGATAGAAAACTTTCTTCCGAAATAGTCTACCTACAAAAAGACCTACACAAAGATCGTTAGAATTGAAAGACAAAATGGCAGGATTTCTACGGTGCGATGTCAAAAATGAAGAAACGAACTGTCACTTTGTATAGAAAAAGCTATGTCTATTCTTCGTAGAGATAGAAAGCGCCATGCTATGCCTGTAGTAACTCTTATAATATTAGACATATAGTTGTGAATTTTATGTTGTATTGTAGCTTAGCTCAAAATTTGTCGATCTAGTAAAAATAAATTAAAAAGATCGGGTGTGTTTTTGTAGTAATTATCTATTATTGGTTGAATTACATAATTTTTCGTTATTTTTTTCGACTTTCACATTTTTTTTCAAAAGTTATGGAATTGTGAACACATTGCTTTGTAATGCCTGTCGACTAAATCTATTATTATCTGTGGTGGAGATATGATTTTTTTTGTACTCGCATAGAGAATATTTCAACAAAAAAACAAAATGGCTGCCACATAGTGGGGAAGTGTATTGGACCCAAGCTTAGAGTGTAATTATTGTACTTGAAAATCTAACAAATATTATAAACGCGAAAGTTTGGATGGATGGACGGATGGATGTTTGTTACTCTTTCACGTAAAAACTACTGAATGGATTTGGATGAAATTTGGCAAACAGATAGTTTATAACCTGGATTAACACATAGGATACTTTTTATCACGATATTCCCACGGGATCGAGACTTACGCGGGGGAAACCGCGGGGCGCAGCTAGTAGTTTATATTTAAGTATTTAGAATATCACTAGTCCATGTCCGGACACACTGTATAAGCGAGATGAAATAAATCTGGCGTTTGTTTGTTTTTTTTTTAAATTATTATTATCTAGTTTAATGTCAAACGATTATTATTGTAGACGACGAACTATTTTTACCCGACTACGGTGAAGCAAAAAGAAGGGTTATGGTTTTGAAAATAAAACTTATAAAACTAAAACCCAACTACGATAAAAAAGTCAACTGAAAAGGTATAAACAAAATATCACAGACAGACAAATAAAAAATCCGGAGTCACACGTAATCAGGGGCCTAAGTCTACTAATTTACAAACGTGTCAGATTTTGTATGGCATATCTGTCTGGCAGTCGTTACGGGTCGTCAGAAGCTCGAAAGTCTGACAACCAGTCTTACCAAGGGGTATCGTATTACCCAGTTATTGGGTTGTGGAGGTCAGATAGGCAGTCGCTCCATGTAAAATACTGGTATTCAGCTGCATCCGGTTAGACTGGAAGCCGACCCCAATATAGTTGGGAAAAGGCAGGCAGATGATGATCTGTCAAAAACTGATCATTGCGAGACCACTGACACGTTTGTAAATTAGTAGACTTGGCCCCCTGTTCGATTTATGTTAACCCGTGCTGTGCGATGCAGGGGCGGGTCGTTAGTTGAGAATATAATATTAATGAGTAGGCTCGGCCTTCTAACGCAAATGTCGTGTTTACTATGTTAATATGTTGTATGACAACTAAACATTACATCATCGACTATTCTCCGAAGGGTTTAGGTTGAGGTGAATTAGTAAACCCATGTCTCGCCAGTTATGTTCAAGTATGATGTACAGTTACGGACTTTAATTGATGAGCCACCTGGCACTGTTCGTATTTTAGCCGTGTAATGCAAATCGGGTTTATTCGGTTCCCGACACGCAAAGTCATGTCTTCGTATTAGAAGAAGAAAATTATATTTCAAATCTTTACCGGTTGGCTAACTTGAGAGCCAGAACTACAAACTTGACAGCAGAGTGACCACCCAAAGTCTACCAATTGCAGGTTGCGATAGTAACGTTAGCGTACGGATAAATATTAAAAGTTATTTCGCCAAGTTCGAAAGTAACGTCTCTGACATCGATACTCCAACTGTCACTGTCTTCAGTTTTCAGAATTATCGAGTTAATGAGCTATTATTCAAAGGAGGTCGGTATCAAATAGATTGGATAAACTTAATGCAACATTGTATTTATTTTTATCATTGAGATAGATATATAGATATTAGTCAACCTCTATGGATAAGACTATTTCCGATTAAAAGTAATTTATTTGTCATCTTGTTTACGAGCATGCGATTTGAGTTCGTGTTTAATCGTGTAATCTCGTGAATGTATGAAACTGCGAAATTGAAAAGTTTGAAGGTGGCTCGTCAATTAAAGTCCGTGACTGTACACACGGCTACACATCAAGCTATATATTTCCAGTTTATGCTGGTCTCGCATTTCAAAGGATTTCCCTGAAATGAAATGAAATTGTTTATTCTGTAAATAGATTATCGGAAACACTTTAACACGACATATTAAAAAACAAAAAGCTAGATGAGGTCGGCGTTTCCTATCTGACTACTCTTGAGAAGAAAGGCCGAAACAAACTCAAAGGTCTCTTTTAAAGTCCAGACATAATCTTGGTCAGGCCATATGAGGACCGTGTAGATTAGAGTCTGAAATGGTATTTTGAGGAAAGAACCACACAGATTTGAGTGGACCTGACCAGTCAGTGCAAGCATTTGTCAGTTACCGAGGACCTCAACTAGCCCTACAATGCGAGGTCATCTTATACTGGAAAATTAAAGCTTGATGTGTAGCCGTGTGTACAGGGGGCTTAAAACGGCCACTTAGGCAGAATCATAATAGGAAAATATTATGAATCATCGTTAAATGTCACAACACAAACTGACAATTCATAATTATGATCTGCGTGCAATTCATTCATTGCATTCATCTGTTTGAGAGTTTTCTATGGAGATTCGTAAAATGGTCCACAAATTATGAATTGCTTTTGTGTCAAATTAGAGCTTATGACAGCTGGTAATTCAGGAAATGAATTGCTTTTAGAGGAATTGCTAATGTGGCCATTTAAGGCCCCCAGTTCACTCGGAAGTTAGCTGTTCGCTGCAGTATCATCCCCGCTGACACAAAAATCTACTCCGTTAGTTTAGCGTCGTAAAATCTTTAGACGCGCCGTCATAGTCATGCCGAATATTTATTTATTAGTAGATTCGGCCTTCTACAACAAACAAGCGTCATAATGTTTGTTATGTATCTTGTGTACCTACTTGTGTGTCGGTCTGTCTGTCAGTAGGGCTGTACGAACCTAATTCAATGTAGCTGATATTCTTGCAAATTAATAGTTATTTATGCAACTGTTATATAATAAAAGGTGGTGATAATAGTATCACATGAGTGTTTTATATACAGTTGCATACAAGATTTTATCTACACCCAAGATATGAATCTTCTATAAAAGTTTCATTGCAATACCAATATCGAACAAAAATGGCGCGGTACGACGTGAATTCGAATTGTTCGAATTAGAATGTGTTTTGTTTTTAAATTACGGTGCTTTGTTAGTGAAACGCTCGTGGATGACAATGTTCTTTTTTTTTAAAAGGTTGCATAATTAAATTCTGTACAACATTATAACACCCGTTTGGATGATATTATGGTTACTTTGACACTGGATGTTTTAATGTTGGATATAAGCTAACTGTTGTAGATACTTTTATAGAGGATTTATAGCATGGGTGTAGATGAATAATTATAAAGAACACTATATCCCTTATAAACACTTCACTTGGATAAAAGTCCTTCATTTTTTTTGTTATCAATCAATCATCTGCCTAGCCTTTTCCCAAACATGTTGTAGTCAGCTTCCAATCTAACCGGATGCAGTTGATTATCAGTATTTTACATGAAGCGGCTGCCTATCTAACCTCAGCAACACGATACCCTATAGTGAGACTGACTGGTTGTCAGACTTTCGGGCTTCTGACGACCCGTAACGACTGACAAAGAACCACGAATGACAGCCGGGACCAACGGCTTAGCGTGCTTTCCGACATACGGAGGGCTCTTGGTATTTTAAGATGGTCACCCATCCACTGACTGACCGCAGTAAGCGTAGTTTGAGACGCGTTGTTCCTAACTGTAAAAAATAAATATTAGGTCATTATTACCTATGAACTCAGCGTTTTGTATGGGTAATTTTAAAGAAGTTGCATTTTTCATACTTACTAACATTTTCTTAATTTATATACCAACCAGCCATGAACACTAATGTTTTAAAACTTTTATGCACTAATGTTTAAACGACAAAAATAAGTTTTGGCTAAGTTAAAAAAATAATTGTGGTCAATTCTGCTAACAAAATGAGGAGTCATTTTTAAGGTATTTTTTATGTTTAGAAAACTATAAGTAATAAGGTTTTTTTTACTATTGGTAGTTGTCTATGATGGTCATTATTCGATATATAATACCAAGCAATTGATGAATATTTCAAATCATAGACATAGTGACGAGGTTCTCTACTTCTGAGAAAAAAAACGCCGATTGCATAGGTAATGAGTTAATGACCCAATAAAATGTAGTTCATAACTTAAAAACGCACTTCAAACGGACAGACATGGTGTCTTTCCTCTTCCTTCTATAAATATTTAAAGATTACACTACGGAAACAGCAAAACTGACCATAAATCAAAACATAGCCGATAGCCCTGAGAATGTCGCCTTCGAAGGGTCACGGTTACCTGACGCAATGCCTCAATAAGATGAGCTGATGAATATGTCTGGTCTTTGATGAGCCGAGCCCATATTGCGCAGTTAACTTAGGTTTTATGATAATGTTGATAATAAGGATACCCATCCGTTTCAAACAACTTTGATGAAATTCTGCTCTCGTAACGACAAGAACTGTCTAAAAAAATGATGCCAAAATAACGCTTTCAATAGTTGTTTATGGTATAAGTGCGGAAAGTAGGTGATTGTCGACGAGTAGCACACGAGTCGGAAATCGTCTTACGCAGTACGAGGAAATGAAAAAATATATTGAAAAATTAATCTAAATTTAGAGTAGGTAATTAATAACGCGTTTTATTTCATTAAGAAATATTAGTTTTATTGCTAATGAACTTAGTCCCTTCTCACGTATGATTTCAAACAAAAACAACGTCGGGCTGACGACGGAGTTAAAAATTAAAAAAAAAACTAAAAAGCACAAGTGCGAAAAAGTGGCACTTTCCGCACGATTTGGCTCACTCCGCGATGACTATACTGTAAGCTGTACTTTAGTACGGAGCGGAGCGAGGCGGTATCATGGATGACAGTATTTGTCTAGATTGTTTATTTATCTAAATACTTTTGGCAGACGTGCGTAATTTTAGACTCTGGAAGGTCTCGACTGCGCAAGAGTCTGTATAAAATTCTGCGCGACTGTATCAATACGAAAATGACGTCGAATTTCTAAAGAGTCTTTAATAATATACAAGTTGCAATTGCATACAATTTTTTAATTAATTTTCAAAACCGTTGTTAACTCATATGAAAAACATGACATAACCAATTTACAGAATTCTCTTGGAATGTCAATCGGGCATGAGTGACGAGAAACGACGCTATCAAAAGTACCCGGTTATTGTATAGACTAATTTTCATTTTTTTATTTATAAGAACCCTTTTCCTGTTTCCGCAGTAATGTCAAAATTCGGCGTCCGCGTAGACGCGGCAGTCTCCGCCCTAGGCGGCGGCGCTGGCGCAGCTCTAGACGAAAACGACTTCATCGACGCCAGCAGACTGGTCTACGATGCCGTCAGGGAGATCCGACGAGCTGTCCTGATGAATAGGGTGAGTTTTGTCATAGGTTATAGTGGAGAAGTAACTGATTTTTTTGTAGGAAGAGAACGGGCACGTCCGCTCGTGACGGCGGTCGGGAGTTGACTGATCGGTCTGGCCGTTTGGTGAGTAAAAAAAAAAAAGTGTATTGGTGGAATTTCTGAGCTTTCTATGGATGAGCTATAGAAGAATGTTCATGTCAAATGAGTAGCATTTTCATTCATTGCGTTATTTACGTTGTTGAGCAGATTTTTTTTTGTGAACTTATGAAACAATGGATTAGACATTTGTTTCAAATCGATTCCGATTCAAATTGATCGTCTATTACGCGGTGCAGTTTTGAGAGGCCTTTGTCATTTGTGAATTTGAGTATAATACCGTTGAATAAACATAGATACTTAAAGTACTTCTACTTAACTAGGATGAGGAGGAACTGGATCCGGAAGACGTGGAACTAGACGAGCATTACACACTGGAGACGCGAAGCAAATGTGAGAGCAACCCACTACTTCAAACTAAATTGGTTGCTTCTGGTTGCCCGAATGTCTTGTCCGTTTAATTGTGGTTGCTAATCTCATGTCATCTAGGTTTTTGTTGTTTTAATTTGTGAATGTGATTTGGTTGCTAATTTTATAGTTGAGCCACACTGATATCGGTGAAATGGATAATGAAAAGAAATTCTTATACTACCAAGATAAAGACAAATGAAATACAGTTGATGAGAGAAAATATGAGGCGAATGAACGCAAACGGTTATCGCTCAGCATAATGCTGTATGTGACCAAGCCATTAATCTGACTGTGTGGGCCAGCTATCAATGTCATAATAGGTTAAATATGTTTTATAGAAGGTTGATAATTAGATCAACCGTGCGCTAAGTGGTTGTTTTTGGTTGTTCGTTGTAATTTTGTGTACATTTTCAGTGTCATTTTAATATGGTTCTAACAATGTGAAATGAAAGCAATCATACTTTAATTTGGTTACTGGGAACCTCAAACTAATAAGTATTTTTTATGTCTAAAAATAAGTGGCCAGCAACCACCTGCTTCGTTTTATGGTTGCTTTTGGTTCTTATGTTTACAGGTTTTTTGTGTTTGTTGGTAGTTAATATAATTTAGAGTGTTCCACGATTTTCTGTATGTCTGATCGGTTTTACCCTAGTCAATTAAATTGGTTAAATCACTCTAAATTGTATTAAATGCTCGTGATTTCATGTTTTAATGTCATTTTGTCCCATCATTCATTTTGTGTTTAAATGTAGAAAGGATTTTGTTTAAAAATTATCATTAACAAAGTGTATGTATACACAAGCGAGATTACAACGTTGATAACTGTTTCTCTTTTTGAACAAATATCTTAAAATTACTGAGCACATTGCAATATCGATTTGAGTTTGTAAAGCAATATTATTCATCGTAAACACTGAACGAAAAGCAAAATCTCATAAAGATCTGTCCAATTGTCAACTATAGAAGGAATTCATTGATCGGTTCTATGTGTCTTACTAGCCTGTATTGCCTCACTGCACACAATTCTGTATTTTGCTAGTCGACCGGCCAGACCTTTCGGTAGAAGTCAAGCTCGTCTCTTGGCCTAGCTAGATAGTTTCCCTAAAGTAATTAAATACCTATAAAAAACTTACAGAGTAACCTCCCACCATCTCGCATAAATAAACAACATAAACTGGTTAATAAACAAAATCCTATCTACTCGCATGCTACATGTGTATGTTTGTTTGCATGTTCCGTCACTAACGCAGACCAGCGAGGATCTGGATACCGATACCGAGTTCGAACCAGTTGAGGATATGACCATGGAGACTAGGAGCCGATGTGAGTAACGCTAGGGTAAACTAAGGTGGTGGGGTAAAAGTGCGCAAATGTTTTAAAAATGGGTTTAGAACACTAGAAGGGAGAAAGAGTTTAGAAGCCGATGTAAATTAGGAAGGGTAACTTATCAAGTTGATAGGGTAAAAGTGCGCAAATGACGTGTAATAGAAGCGAATTCATTAAGGACATGACCATGGAGACCAGGATTCGATGTGAGTAACGCTTGCGTAAACTTTGTTCGTGGGGTTAAACTGGCCAAATGTTTACAATGGCGTTAAATCAGTAGTTGCAAGGAGAGTAGAACGTAATGTAAGTAACCAAAGCCAAGGTAACTGAGTTAGGTTAAACTACGCAAAAGGTTCGGAATAGCGTTACGTGACTTGAGAGAAAAAGAAGACAGAGTTGATGTAAGTAACACAAGGGTAATTCATTAAATTGTAGGCTAGACGTGCGCAAATTAGTTTTAATTGCGTTATGGAAGTGACAGCGATATGGTGAAAGCCGATATGAGTAACACAGGGGGGTTTACTAACATTGGGCCAAAGTACCAGGATTTCTATACGGCATTACGAACGACATTCAAACTAATGCTACTAAGGACAGACAGGGAAATGAACTAAGAGGGGTAGGGTAAAACTGATCAAAACATTTTTAATCGTACTATGTTACTTGCGTACTCTGAACGACGTGTTTTGGTCCATTGAGACAATTAAAGATGTAGGGTAAAAGCACTCAAAATGTTTCAAATATTTTTCGAGAATTTCTTAAAGGACATCAGCAGATAAATTTAAGTTTGTTCGATTAGTAAAACCCGCCTTCGGTGGTATTATAGCATGGGGAAATGTTGCTTATTCATCATCTATACGTTGTAAAAGCTAGAATAAGCTGCTGCTTCCGCTTCCTTTTTTGTTTTAAATAAATATAAACATTAACAGCTAAAGTTATCATGTTAATTCACTTTGATAGGATCAGAATTTTAAAATAGAATTCTTTGTAAAATATAATATAGGTAGTTAAATTTATTGTATTTTAAATTAAATACAAATCAAGTAAGCCCACTAATGATCACTATAACTTTTAATAAAATCATTTTCAAAGTTACAGCTAGAACCTTAGAACCTATTTTTCCAGTATACTAATAATCAACTCCAGCACGCGTAGCATGAAACGGGTTTTGTCGATGGGAGAATAGACAAAATGACTGATAAAAAACCGGCCAAGTGCGAGTCGAACTCGCGCACGAAGAGTTCCGTACCATTGTCTATAAAAACGGCGAAAAAGAGCCCCCTTAAGTATTTATTTTATTCTGTTTTTTTGTATTAGTTGTTATAGCGGCTACAGAAATACATCTGTGAAAATTTCAACTATCTAACTATCACGGTTCATGATAGATACAGCTTGATGACAGACAGACAAACGGACAGACAGCGGAGTCTTAGTAATAGGGTCCCGTTTTACCCTTTGGGTATGGAACCCTGAAAATCACAATCTGTAATTTTGTCTATTCTTCCTTCGACAAAACCCGTATCAATGGTTGTCATGCGCAGTGCCGTAACTAGTGCGGTGCCCAGGCACAGGGCGCAGACCCTAGAGGGGCGCAGAAATGACCAGACCAGGTCCACTAACAATACCTATTATTTATTTTTATAGCAGCTCGCACCGGGCGCATAAAAGGCTAATTACGGCACTGGTCATGCTACGCGTACAGAGTCCAGAGCTACATGTTGCAAGTTCTTATAATCATACATATTTATTATGTTTACAGCGAGCGCCCATACTGGAGAACATGGAGTAGACGAGTATCCAGATATTAGTGGAATTACTAATGCTAGGGTAAGAATTATTAATTTATTTATACACCCATATAAATCCTCTATAAAAGTTTCTGAAACAGTTAGCTTATTGCCAACATTAAAACAATCAGTGTCATAGTAACCATTATATCATCAAAACGGGTGTTATAATGTTGTACTAAATTTCATGATGCCAGTCTTTTAAAAAAAAAGAACGCTGGCATGCAGGCGCGTTTCACTAACAAAAACTTATAGATTATTCGAATTTGAAAAATTTGAATTCATATGCGTCGTATCCCGCCATTTTTGTTCGATATTAGTATTGCAAAGAACCTTTTATAGAGGATTCATAACATTAAATCTTATATGCAAATGTAAATAATTAGGTATTAAAACACTCATGCGATACAACCCACATTCGTGATTTAATACCCCTTATTATATAACAGTTGCATAAATAACTATTATTAGCCTTTGTGGGCAATTTCATTTCCATAAGCCAAAAAACTTCTTTGGAGGAGCTCGTGGCTATGTAATAACAGCCGCACAGGTCGACCCATCAGGTTAAGCTACGCTTGCCGGGGTTGGTCCGTGAATGGGTGACCATCTTTACATACCGAGACTCCTCCGTGTCTCGGAAAGCACGTTAAACCGTTGGTCCCGGCTGTCATTCGTGGATCTTTGACAGTCGTTACGGGTCGTCAGAAGCCCGAAAGTCTGACAACCAGTCTTGCCAAGGGGTATCGTATTGTCCAGTTACTGGGTTGTGGAGGTCAGATAGGCAGTCGCTCCATGTAAAATACTGGTATTCAGCTGCACCCGGTTAGACTGGAATCCGACCCCAACATAGTTGGGAAAAGACTAATTTTGATTATTATGAAATAGGTGTCATCTCAAAGTTGCAATCATTTATAGTCCACGAGAAAATCGTTATTGAATTTTGCTGAGTGTAAACATTTTTTTAGAAAAAATATGTTTACAAGGCGACAATTTTTGGAATTGACTGCATTAATAGAAAATGTCTCGTTAATCTTACAGGAAGCCATGCGAAAGATGACAGAGGAAGACAAACGCAAGATCTTGCAGCAGGTGGAGCTGTTCCGACGAGAGAAGATGACGTTTGACAACGAGGTCGCGAAGTGGGACGACGCCGGCAATGATATCATCATGTTGGCCAAACATATGTGCATGATCATGTTGGAGATGACGGACTTCACCAGGTGAGAATATCCGAAAACATTAAAAAATTATCTGAAAAATATCCGAAAATATTGGCAAGAATATCCATAAATGTACGACAATTATCCGACAAATATTGGTAATATAGTTACGACAATTATCAGTTATCCGAAAAGTTGTGGTAAGAATATCCATAAATATACGACAATTATCCGATATTTTTTTGTCAAGAATACCTATACTTACATAAATATACGACAATTATCCGAAAATTATTGGCAAGAATATCCATAAAAATATGGCAAGTATCCGTAAATAAACCGCGGCAACATCCGAAAAATATTCCAAAACACCCTACAGAATATCCCAAAATATCCGCCGGAATATCCCAAAATATCCGCGAGAATATCCGAAAATATACCAAATTAGTCTATACACTTTCAAAAGTACTAGCCTAAATGTCCGACAGCCAGTCGCTCCATTTGAAATACATTGTTGAGAAACGCCTAGGCGTAGGCTAGGTGATAATGAAATCCTAACTCAATATTCTCCCCACAGAGGTCGCGGGCCGCTCAAGACCACAATGGACGTAATCAACGCAGCTAAAAAGATCTCAGAGGCTGGCACCAAGCTGGACAAACTCACCAGGGAGATTGCAGAGCAGGTGAGAATTGTTATTTATGATATAAGTGCGGAAAGTAGGTCATTACACACGTGTATCGTACAACGTTTTACCTAAATCTAGAGTAGGTAATTAATAATGCGTATTAGTTTTATTGCTAGACCGGTGTTGACCGCCGTGAGGAGCTAACAACCGCACGGGTCGATCCATTAGGTTAAGCTACGCTGGCCGGGTCTTATCGAGACTCCTCCGTGCCTCGGAAAGTACGTTAAGCCGTTGGTCCCGGCTGTCATTTGTGGATCTTTGACAGTCGTTACGGGTCGTCAGAAGCCCGAAAGTCTGGCAATCAGTCTTATCAAGGGTCGTATTGCCCAGTTACTGGGTTGTAGAGGTCAGATAGCAGTCGCTCCATGTAAAATACTGGTATTCAGCTGCATCTGGTTAAACTGGAAGCGACGCCAACATAGTTGGGAAAAGGCAGGCAGATCGATTTTAATATTATTTTCTTTTTGTCAACAGTGTCCAGAATCCTCAACTAAACAAGACTTACTCGCGTACCTACAGCGCATCGCTCTGTACTGCCATCAGATACAGATCACCAGCAAAGTAAAGGCGGACGTGCAGAATATATCCGGCGAGCTCATCGTCAGCGGGGTGAGTCGATTTAACTGTCGGGTGTGTGTCCGGCACTGTCCGGTGTGTGTCCGGCACTGTCCGGTGTGTGTCTGGCACTGTCCGGTGGTGTCCGGCACTGTCCGATGTGTGTCTGGCACTGTTCGGTGGTGTCCGGCACTGTCCGGTGTGTGTCCAGCACTGCCCGGTGGTGTCCAGCGGTGTCCCGCACTGTCCGGTGGTGTCCGGCGGTGTCCCGCACTGTCCGGTGGTGTCTGGCGGTGTCCCGCAGTGTCCGGTGGTGTCCCGCACTGTCCGGTGGTGTCCGGCGGTGTCCCGCACTGTCCGGTGGTGTCCGACACTGTCCGGTGGTGTCCGACACTGTCCGGTGATGTCCCGCACTGTCCGACACTGTCCGTTGGTGTTCGGCAGATATAGATCACGAGCAAAGTGAAGGCCGACTTGCAGAATATATCCGGCGAGCTCATCGTCAGCGGGGTGAGTTGAAATAGTGCTTTAAGACGATGTCCGGTTCGTTACCGACACGGTCCGGTTACTAGTAGACAGCGTCCGAGTTGTGTCCGACTACGAGGTGACTTGATAAATACTGTCCGGTTTGTTCCTGACACGTAACGGTTCGTTTCCGGCACCAACTTACGTCCGGTGTAATATTTCCGACCTTGTTTTAATCCATACTGTTCTAGCTCTACCCGTTATAAGAGTTACATTCTCCATTTGTATCGGCAATATGGTGAAAAAAACCGTGCATTTCAACAATGAAAACGTTTTCTTCAGAACAACACTGAAATGCAGTCTCAAACCAGCGGCGGGTTGATAGTAACAGGGGTGAGTTACGTGTCCGGGTTGGTAATGGTTCCTGTCCGGGTTGGTCTTGTCCGGTCGACGTTTTGGGAAAATATTGATCTTTGTTTTTGATGAAACTGTATTATTTTTAGGAGATTTGTATCGTCCAAGTTTGTTTGAACTGTTTCTGGGTGCGATCAAAATGCTTTTTAGAGTTCCGTACCCAAAGGGTAAAACGGGACCCTATTACTAAGGCTCCGCTGTATGTCTGTCTGTCCGTCTGTCACCAGGCTGTATCTCATGAACCGTGATAGTTAGAAATTTTCACAGATGATGTATTTCTGTTGCCGCTATAACAACAAATACAAAAAAAACAGAATAAAATAAATATTTACAACAAACTTGATTTTTTTTTCTCGTTTTTGCTCGAAATTGATAACGATAGACAATAGGTACACGCTTGAAATATTCACAGAATATTTAGTTACTTATTCACTTTAAAAATAAATAATTAAATGAAAATAAAACAAATATTTAAGGGGGACTCCCATACAACAAACTTGATTTTTTTGCCGTTTTTATAGATAATGGTACGGAACCCTTCGTGCGCGAGTCCGAGTCGCACTTGGCCGGCTTTTATGTCTGACGTTTTAAAGGAGTCATATTTTTGTGAACAAGTCCGAATTTCGACTTTATCTCATGTACGGTTAGCTTCAAAATGCTTTGTGAATGTCCAATGTACGTTTCTTCGCCTGCAACAAAATGTTATTCCAATATTATTGTCTGTCGTATTGTTATACGTGTGTGTTTTGCTTTATATTAGCTGCGCCCCGCGGTTTCTCCCGCGTAAGTCTTGTAATATCCTACTCCAGGTCATGGTCTACCCCTGTGCCAAATTTCATCCAAATCTGATCAGCCGTTTAAGCGTGAAAGCGTAACAAACAAACTCACTTTCCCATTTATAATTATTAAAGCGAAAATGGTCGCTCACCGAGTCGCAAGAGTTCCGCCTTGGGGTTTGCCAAAGAGCAATGGAGCGCAGCATTCTGGGCGTAAACCGAACTGACAGAATACGAAACACCACGTTGCGCTCCAAAACGGGGATCCTAGACGTAGGCAAAAAGGGTGCCAAGCTAAAATGGGATTCAAATCAAATCAAATCAAATCAATTTATTTGTGAAACATAGGTATTAACATTTTAGAGTGATCTTAAGAACTAGATAGTGCGCTATGTTTTGTCAATTTTGACATACAAATATTTATAGAAAAAATATGCATGCATGCGTAGTTATGAACTTTAAATATGAAATTAATAACATATTGGAATTGAATAGAATAATTAGTTTACATTAAATTACAATAATTGAAATCGTCTTTGGTATTAAATTATTATCATTTAAAAAGTCTTCAATTTTATAGTAACATTTGTCAATTAGTAATAATGTGAGAGGTTTTTTAAATTTTACTAGAGGCATATTTTTGATATTGTCAGGTATTTTATTGTAAATTTTTGGTGCAATGCCAAAAAAACTCTTTTGCATTAAAGATGTCTTGCATTTTATATTATATAACTGTGACAAATATTGAGAACGTATTGGCATTCTTTTTATGTCAGACATTTTTGCGAACAAGTGGGGGTTGCTTTTTATAAATACTGCAGATTCTAATATATACAATGCTGGTAGTGTTAGTATTTTCAGTGATTTGAAGGATGGTACACAGCTATCAGTAGTCTTTAATCCACACATAGATCTTATACAGCGTTTTTGCATCTTAAATATAAGTTCCCTGTCAGTTGATTGTCCCCAAAAAATGATTGGGAGGGTCATGTCAGCCGCATGCAGCGACCGCTGGGCGACAGTCGCCACACGGTGGGCGAGGATGGCGCCGCGAGGCCGGCCCAGGGAGAGATGGAGGGACGATCTAGACGCGTACCACAAGGGTTGGATCGAGGTGGCCCTAGAAAAGGCCTTTGCTCAGCAGTGGGACAGTGTAGGCTAACTTAAAAAAAAATAATGCGAAAATATTATAAATGCGAAAGAATATTAATCATTTCATTTTTATTTTTTTAAAGAAAGAAAATACGTTTATTTGCGGTAAATATGACGCAAAAAACAAAAAAAGAAAATAACCACAAAGTAAAAATAAAAAAGGTTGGGGGAAACATGCGTCACATCCACGCAAAACGGCTATCGCTCAGCATTATGCTGCGACCCTATGCAAAACAGAGCCCCAGCGCTGGTTTTCAGCGACAGCCGGCGCTGACGTAATGACGTCGATCGGTGCGGCAAACCATTTCATATATTAATCCGTGTATATTTTCAGCTGGACAGCGCCACATCCCTCATCCAAGCGGCTAAAAATCTAATGAACGCCGTGGTTTTGACAGTGAAAGCATCATACGTCGCCTCAACGAAATACACGCGACAGGGAACCATTGCTGTAAGTTTAAAACTTTTTTATGACAATTTAAACTGTAATTTATTTATCTACACCCATGCTTTAAATCCTCTATAAAAGTTTCTGAAACATTTAGCTTATTGCCAACATTAAAACAACCAGTGTCATAGTATCCATAATATTATCCAAACGGGTGTTATAATGTTGTACTGAATTTCATAATGCAACTCATTTAAAAAAAAGAACGCTGTCATGCAGGCGCGCTTCACTAACAAAGCAGTCATTTAAAAAAATAACTTGTAGTTATTCGAATTAAAAAAAATCGAATTCACGTGTGTCGTACCGCGCCATTTTTGTTCGATATTAGTATTGCAAAGAACCTTTTATAGCGGATTCATAACATGGGTGTAGATAAAGTCTTGTAAGCAACTGTAAGTAATTAGGTATTAAAACACTAATGTGATACTAAACCCACATTCGTTTTACATATCCCAGTTGCATAAATAACTATTAAAGGGCAGGGGTTTCTGGAACTACTAATGAAATTAACTTAAAAACAAAACTACAGCTAATATCCGGCTTCTGAGCTCAGCAGATAACCTCATCTAGTATTAAAACATTTTATTTTTTTATAATATACAAAACAACAAATTATATAAATAAATACAAAATTAAAAAGACACTTATGCGTCGAAGTATGCAGATGAATATTTACTTTGTAAAGTATTATACACTCCTTTGCAAAAAAAACGGGCGGTTTTGATTTTTGTACATTATTGGTAATCATTTAGTTGTAAAGAGGTTTTAATAGCCAAACTATGTTACTGGCACGTAATAAAGAGTCTGGGTAAGAAAAAAAGTTAATTCCAAATTCAAAACTTTTGTTTAAAAACAATAATAATCCCGTTTTCCGTTTGTCACTTTTACTAACATTTTGCAGGTTTGCAGTTAGAAGGTTATCTTGGCAACTAAAACTAACTTCTCGTTATTTTTAGTAGATTTTTTTTTTCTTTGTGTCGATTGTAATGGCAGAAAAAGCAATAAGAGCTAGTAAAATTGTAGCGCTGCTGGCTTCGTGTAGCCAAAAAACTATATTCTTATTGATTATAACAAATTACTAGTCATTTATGCTAATGACATAGTAAAAATATTAATATTATCCATACAAAGGCCAATGACTGTTAAGGTGCCCGTTATTTTTGCAAAGGGGTGTATTATTTTAATTATTGTGAATGTGAAGACTATGTGGTATCTTTATTTTTTATTATTTATTTTTCCTTAGTTTTGATTAATCATAGTCTGGCAGTTTGAGTAATTTATGCGGCCTAACCAAATGTCCCTTCTTTGGTATTGTTCGTCAAATAGTTGAGCTCCTGAAATTCGGAGTTGAGCTCCACTATTACTGACAAATGCGTGCATTGACTGGACAGGTCCACTCAATCACCATTTCAGACTCTAATCTATTTGGTCCGCACATGGTCTGACCAAGATTATGTCTGGACTTTAAAAGAGACTGTGACCTCTGAGTTTGTTTCGGCCTTTCTTCTCAGAGTAGTCAGATAGGAAACGCCGACCTCATTTATTGACGTGTAAAAGTGTTTGTACAAACCTACTTACAGATATAAAATCATTTATCATTTAAACGTATCCAGAACACTGGCTAATTCTTTGGCCAAAGAACGAGCCAGCCCTCTGGGGGCCAAGTCTACTAATTTACAAACGTGTCAGTGGTCTCACAATGATCAGTTTTTGACAGATATGCCATACAAAATCTATCAAAAACTCATCATTGTGAGACCACTGAAGACTCACGTGAAGTGTCCACCAGGCGGCGAGAAATTTTATTTTATTTTGATCTCCAACAAAGAATACACCTTACATGCTAAAATAAAAAGACAAGAACAACAATCTATGTGCTCCCTCAATTATAGGAGATCACATCATGCAATAAAAACAAGCGTAATTTAAACAGAAGTAGCCCTTAAAGTTAAAATTAAAATTATATATTATTAGGGTTAATTATACTATTATATAATAAATACCATTTAATTATCACGTGTAATAATGTATTTTTAAAACCTTAAGAATAACCTACAAGAATTATTATTTATAATTTTATCATACTCTTGACAGTCTTGACAGCCATTGATTCGACAAAGATTTAAGCAAAGTTGTTCATTATATGATGGCCAATTTCCGTAATTATAAACATTCAAAATGTAGTCGTAATCAATCAACGTCATAAACTTGTCAAACTATGAAAATTTGAAGTATTTGTGACAGATCGAGGCTGAGATTTTAATGGAAACGTTCTTAAAAAAATACGGGAAGGTGTGAAGAACTATCAAATAAATAGTTTTTTTTTTTCCTAGCCTACCCTGTGCCACTCCTGCAGGCGTAGCATGGCGCTTCCTATCTCTACGAAGAATAGACATAGCTTTTTCTATACAAAGTGACAGCTCGTTTCTTCATTTTTGACATCCACCGTAGAAATCTTTCTACAATCTGTCATTTTGTCTTTCATTTCTAACGATCTTTGTCTACGTCTTTTTGTAGGTAGATTATTTCGGAAGAAAGTTTTCTATCCTTACTGTCAAAATCACACTGACAACCGATAAATCCTATGACAAAACCGACAAAACAAAGAATTCTGAGTCGAATTATGTAAAAGAGTGAATTTCGTAAAAAGTGCAGTTGACTCTTTCTACTTTGCTTCAGTCGTACTGTCTACAGGAAACGTAATTTTTGTCTACTCTTCCTTCGACAAAACGGTGCTCATGCTACGCCTGCTGGGCAAAGGCCTCCCTCCACTCCTTCCACCTTTCGCGAGCCCACGCGTCCTCTTTCCACTTTTGATGGAACCTATCCAGCTCGTCCCGCCATCTCCTACGTGGTCTGCCGCGACCCCGTCTCACTGTCTCAGGGCACCAGTTCTGCGCTATTTGGGCCCACAGTTTGTCCGGCAGATATATACAACCTGTAACGGAATAAACGCAAGAGCTCATACACCCCAATTAGAATATTAAATTATAAGACTAAAATAATATCTGTAATTTAATTTAAAAAAAAAACTAGGTGTCGTTTAATTAAAACGACACCTAGTTTTTTTTTACAAAATAGACTTCCTGACTAAACATGAAACATAGGATAGCTATGAGCGTATTACAAATTTGTTTATGCATTTGAATAGGCTTTATTCCTTTGAGATAAGGCTTAAATTTCCTTAAATAAAATATCTTATTACCTTGGTAAGACGCGGTGGTTCTAATTTCAGTTAAAGAAAAGATTTTTTTCATGAAAAATTAACACATATAAATAATGATGGAAATCGATTCAGAAGCCGATTCTGAGCTACTTTCAGGTCTTGCGCTTATTCTGTTACACGTTGTATACTCCGGATAAATATACTTACCTCAGAAACCGGATATTAGACGTATTACTATTTATAAGCAAGAAAGAAAAACAAGGAATAACGTTTATTTGAACACAGTTCTTGAAATACAAAATACAATTATCAAAATAAAAAATTTGTTGTCTGTAAAGTCGGTTTACGGACGATAGTTTAACGTGACAACGTCATAACTCGTGCCTTTCGCTCGCTCGTGTAGCGCTCTCGCTCCGATCGTAACGTTACAATGAGCGTAACGGGACAATGAGCGCAACGGGACAATGAGCGTTTCAAATCAAATCAAATCGTTTATTTGTGATACATGGGTTACATGCAGGTGTTCATTACATAATTAAAATACTAATAATGTTCATTCCATGATCAGCCACTTGGGCATACAAATGATTAAATAAAATAATTTAAATAAGAGTCTAAAATTCTAATTCCATTTCAGATTAAATACAAATATTATTATCACTATTATTAGTCAAGCATGACAGACACAAGACAATCACAAAAATAAATTATCGTCAAGCGGACACGTAACATTTAAAAAGTTCTAGTCGATAAAAAATCATCCACAGAGTAATAACACTTTTCCATAAGAAATTGGAAGAATTTATTTTTAAAGACATTAATATTGCTACATTCTTTTATGTCATTAAACTGGCGTAACGGGGCAATCAGCGTAACGGGACAATGAGTCATCCTTTTTCGTGCGTGCAGCGGGCGTTCATCGATGTTAGACGTTGTCACGACAAAAGTGAAAAATAATGTAAGCATCCGCTTACTATTATGATTTTAATACAAAGATCGCCTTACGATTGACATAATATTGTGAATATTCCAAATATCGAATAAGTATGAAAAATGGGGCATAACGTTTATATTGGGTCCCCACCTATGAAATTGGCGTTTTTTTTTTCACAAATAGAGAACCTCGTCGCTTCTATGATTTAAAATATTCATAAATTGCTTGGTATTATATCGAATAATGACCATCATAGACAACTACCAATAGTAAAAAAACCTTATTACTTATAGTTTTCTAAACATAAAAAAGAGCTTAAAAATGACTCCTCATTTTGTTACCTAGCAGAAATGACAACTATTTTTTGTTAACTTAACCGAATCTTATTTTTGTCGCCTAATCTAAGTGGCATACGTTATCTTAGTTTTTAAACATTAGTGCATAAAAGTTTTAAAACATTAGTGTTCATGGTTGTTATATAAATTAAGAAAATGTTAGTAGGAAAAATGCAACTTCTTTTCCCATACAAAACGCTGACTTCATAGGTGGACCTAATACATTTAAATTCGTTATACAGATGAAAGCTGAACCAACGATCCAATAGCTAGTTCAGATGCGCTATACTTATACTTACGGAATATTCGAAGCAAGTAAATAACAAATTAATACAATAAAAATATTAGTTTAAATACCAATATTAATCAAGCATCCTGTATATCAAAAAGCATGAGTATGCAAAAATATAACAATATATTACATGCAAAAGTTGATTCAATTAAACCCAGTAAGCCTTTAAATTATTTCATCACCACTGCTCTCAAAACGGTGAAGGAAAACATCGTGAGGAAACCGGCATGTCCTAGAACCAAACATTCGAAGACATGTGACATCTACCAACCCGCACTGGGCCCGCGTGGTGGATTACGGCCCACTTCCTCTCACAGAGAGGAGGCCTGTGTCCCAGCAGTGGGAACATTATACGCTGATTATGTTATGTTTTCTGTTAAGCTTTTAAGATATAAAATATCAGCTTAGACATAAAACAAAGATAATTGGCTTGAAAGTTGATTTTTTACCGACTTTCAAGAAGACAGTTCTTAATTCGACTATGTTTTTCGACAACACCTGTATAATTATCGAAATTGAAGCATGAGTATAAAAAAATATACATTAAAAAGAACGACCCGTAGTTTAAAAAATGCTTGAAAATCAGTATTGAGGAAAATATCGCTTGGAAATGCGCTTACCCCGCGTTTGGTAGGCGGCCATATAATCTGAGAGTGGCTTGAATGAAAATTAAAAAAAAAAAGTATTATAATGTATTAAAGTGGCTTGAAAGCGCCCCTCGTAGTTAAGCTAAGCTTAAAATAAGTACAGTATACCTATTTTCTTAATATCCCTCGGCAAACTTCGTGTTTCGTCAGTCGTCGGGTTTCTATCAGTTGCCCTTTGCACTTGGTGCAGACCGGACGCTCTTCGATCGACTTGGAAGTATAAAGAGATGATAATACTCTTTTTAATGAGAGGAAATTGTTTAAAGAAAATAGTTTTACAGCTCTTAACAGTTCACACGGAAATCATAACAAAACAACAATAAAGTACTTCGTTCTGAATTCAAATTATTATACACGATAAATCTAATTGATGGACGTGGAAATTAGCATTCGTTTGTATTCGGAAATGCGATGATTCCCGAGGGACATTAAGAAAATAGTTGTACAACCCGTGCGCATTAACGTGGCACCTGGCTCAATGACGTTTGTACCTCCCCCCGCGCCCCGCACGGCGACGGCAGGGCGCGGCGCGGGTCGCGGGGGGAGTATTGAGTTCCGAGCCAGGGGCCATGTTAATGCGCACGGGTTGTGCTGATTGTTCACCTAAGACATGTCCTGTACCATTTTTACATTATAAGAAACAAAAATATTGGAGGAAACATGAAGGTGAATTTACATTCATGTGGTGCGTCGTGACGCGATATTAATATATATCTGATGGTCGCAAGTTACAACTTTTATTATTATTTTTATTTTTTTTGCCTTTATATATATTGTTTTAATGTGCCCGTATTAGCACATTAATATGTTTTTTTGGGGTCATTTGACTCCCAACCACATGGCATCATAAAAAAAAAGTTTTTTGTTCTTGACTTTTTGTCCTCTAGAGGGCGCCATATTCAATTTAATGTGAAGTCGCATAGCCTATAACCAGAGGACGATCAAGACGCTTCCCACGATACCTCATTTTAATGAGAAGTTTAGAAGTTATGAGGGAACAGATGAATACATACATGGATACCGGTTAAAATCATAACCCTCCTTTTTGCTTCATAACAAAAATGTCACAGGACGCGTCTCATGTGAGAGACATTATAATATTAAGGTTATTAATCAATATATTGCTAATTTGAAACTTCGCTGTGCTGGGGACAGAACTATGTGAGTTGTAGAGCTAAAATACATTTAAATAGATATTTAAATCTTAGTTTTTATACAGTATGCAAGGGTAAACACCGTTGTCACTCAAACCATGGGTAGTTGACTTAAATATAAAAATAAATGACCCAGTAACAACAAAAAAAATCCTTATTTTCATTAAAAGATTTTAAAAAGTAAATATCCGTCACTGTCCCGATACTCATGGATACGCGTTCGAGAGGCTACGAAACAGCTGACGGCCGGTCATGTAAAACGTAGATTTTCTTTAAAAAAAAAGTTGTATTTTTGGTTTTAAATGAAACCAAAGCACTGGTTTCTAGGATAACGGTGTTTACACTAACACCCTGTATTGTTTTTTAGGATTTATATTTTCCATATAGCTTTGTATCATCTTCACATTTTTCAGCATTTTTTTTTTTTTTTTTCAAAATCTTGTCAAGATTTTTACTAAAAACGATATTATATTATAGAACATGGTTCCGTACCTTAAAAGGTTAAACGGAACCTTTATATTTTCCATGTACCTTTGCGTCATCTTCGCATTTTTAGCCATTTTTTTTTTTTTCAACAAAATTATGTCATGGTTTTTATTAAAAACGATACTATATTATACAACATGTAATAAACTCTGTCCGATCCGAGAGGGTGTTGGTAATTATCGTACTGAGAGTCTATGTATGTAATAAATGTCAGTAAAAAAGAAAAAAAAAATCGCCACATTTTTTTTTTCCAATGGGGAATTTTACCGGGTTATTACATGGGGCGCGGGCGGCCGTCGTTTAGCGGGTGTTTACAAGTTATAACTTAGTACCTCTGTACAAAATTTGCTTATTTATAGTGGAACTAGCCTCCGCCTACGGCTTCGCCCGCGTGGTATGTCGATAAAAAGTAGCCTATGTCCTTTTTTAGGCTCTAGACTTGTGTACCAAATTTCATTTAAATCGGTTCAGTAGTTTTGGCGTGAAAGCGCGATAGACAGACAGACCGACAGACACAGTTACTTTCGCATTTATAATATTTTAAAGTAAGGATTGGGGTGGCTTTGGTACACACGGCTACACATCAAGCTATTCATTTCCAGTCTAAGCTGACCTTTCATTGTACGGAAATCCTATACAATGTGAGATCAGCATAAACTGGAAATGTATAGCTTGCTTGATATGTAGCCGTGTGTACGAAAAATGTGAATTTTAATCATAATCATAATCATTTAATCATTTGTTAACATAGGTACAATAAAATAGTTTTTATAAAAAAAAAATACAAGCGCGCTATGTTATACCAGAAGGCGTACAAATATACATGGAATATATATTATTAAATAGCAATTACTTTTTTTGTTTTCAATAAGGTAATAATTAGATTTTTTTCTTTTTGGTATGCAGTACCTAGATGCGCCCCTTTCGGATTGGACGGGGTTTTTTTTTTACATATTTGACAGAGTAATCTGCATGAATAAGTTTATTGTAACCCATTTAGCACGTCACCGCTTCGCCTCACAAAATTATTGAAAAACGCCTCATAAACTGTGCTGCACAGAGACTATATTTTGCAACAACAACGTTTTTACTTAAATATTTTAATACTACAATTACGTGCCACTGCAGATAACACTTGATAAAGCACGTGATTTAAGAATAAGAATAAGAATAATTTATTTCTAAGTATATGGTGCATTGAGATCTAAAATTAAACATTGATTCACATATACTACCATTGCTGGTGTAGAAAAATTAAATAAGCTAAGTGCATGCAAATCGTAGACATTACAATAAAAGTTATATTAAATTATCAAAATTGGTTTGAATTTATATTTTTGATTTGATACAATAATATTGATTCAGATTAATTGAATAGTATTATTTGTAATGTCAAAATATTAATTATTATGTCAAAAAGCATAGAATATTAATTACTATGTCAAAAAGTATGATTTAAAAATTCATTAACAGAATAGAAACACATGTCTAAGAGCCAAGTAAACATTTTACATTTGAATTTATTAATTGGTAACATTCTCAAGCCAGGTGGTAATTTATTATACATTTTTACTGTCATACAACTGGCATTTCTACTGTATAGTTGCAATCTCTGAGGAGGTACTAGCAATTCCCCGGCATGTTTTTTCTTCAGTCTTTGGGAGACTTGTTCATTTAATAGGAATAAATGTGGGTATTTTTTTACAAGTTTGACTTGCGCAGTAGACTATTTATAGGTCTCTTTAGCGGTATGAGGAGCTCGTGGCTAAGTAATAACAGCCGCACGGCTCGATCCATCAGGTTACCAAAACTGAAATAGTGAAAAAAAAATCAGCTGTTCCCTAAATTATGCGAACAGCTGAGCTGCTTTTTTTCGCGATGTCAGCTGTATTCCTATAGTGAAAGTTGTTTATAATTAAGAGTACAATGGCCTCTTATTAAGAGATTTCGTGTATGAATAGATACAGCTTAGTCACGAGCAAAAATATTTATACATTCAGCAAAATTCAATAAAGATTTTCTCTTTGAATCACGATTGTAACTTTGAGATGCCTATTTCATAATAATCAATCAATCTGCCTGCCTTTTCCCAACTATGTTGGGGTCGGCTTCCAGTCTAACCGGCTGCAGCTGAATACCAGTATTTTACATGGAGCGACTGCCTATCTGACCTCCACAACCCAGTAACTAGGTAATACGATACCCCTTGGTAAGACTGGTTTTCGGGCTTCCAATTAATAATATGGTTCCAAAATACTATATTCGGTATATCATAAAATTACAATCAATACAGTAGGAGAAAATCACTTTTAAAAGTTGCTAAGTGTATATATTAGTACTCGAAACTGTACACACATAGATATACAACTTTTATTATACTTCAGTGGAAACGCACCCTTACACCTTTGTTTTCAATTTGAGACAAAAAGTGACGTCGAACTTGCATCCAAGACTTGCACAATGGAAACCAGCCTTGATAAAGAACCTATATTTCTTATTTTTAGTTTAGCTCATTTTCAATGTTTTTTTTTTTCGTATATTGTTTTAAATGTTGAACTTTATTCATCTCAAGAACGTTTTGTAGTTTTATTGAAACTGAACTGAAATAGTAGTAATGCCTAATACAAAAGATAATTATAAATATTTTGTTCAAAAGATATAAATATTTTGTTTTAAAGATGTAAATATGTTGTCTAAAAGAACATTTTGTTCAAAAGATGTAAATGTTTTGTTCTGAAGATAAAAATATTTTGTGTTTGTTCAAAAGCTGCTGCATGTATGCTGTTCGTTATGTTGTTCTAGAGATATAAATATTTTGTTCTAAACATATAAATATTTTGTTCAAAACATATAAATCTTTTGTATTACACATTACTATAAATACTAAGAGTATTTAATAGTTCCTTGGGAAGAACCTCGTACAAGCAACATCTACAAAAAAAATTGTTTGAATCCTAATCAAAATGTATTCTTCAATTCATTCGAACTTTCATTCTTCAAATTCCAGTCACCGATCGTAGTATGGCGCATGAAAGCCCCGGAGAAGAAGCCCTTGATCCGGCCGGAGAAGCCGGAGGAGGTGCGCGCAAAGGTCCGGCGCGGCAGCCAAAAGAAACAGCCCAGCCCTATACACGCACTGGCGGAGTTCCAGAGTCCGGCTGAAAGTGTTTAATAGTGAGTATGATAAACTATCATTAGGGTGAACACGCGGGCTTGCGGGCGGCGAGCAACGGGTAGCTCGTCGTCTGACAAGGACCAGGCCCGGGTCGATGGCGCGTCGTGTTCCACGCGCGCCTCTTAAGAGATGTCAGCACAATTGGCGGGGTCCGCTAGGACCGATGCCTGCCAGGGTTGCGGGTTAGTCCGAAAGGGATACCGGGACCTTGGCAACAAGCAACTGAAGGAACACGGGTGGGTTTTAGTCAGTAAAAGTCACGCCCTCCCGCTGCGCCCAGAGCGGAGAATTCATTTGATGACTTACGAATCTCAAAAAAAAAAAAAAAGGGTGAACGAAACAAGGTAGCTCGCGAAATTTGCGCAATTTGTTTTTGCAATTTGCAGGTATTAGGTTGCTTGTTGATCAAAATCATATCATCGTGAGTCATATTCATAATTGCAAAAAACGTAAGAAAATGTGAATTTCGCGGGCTACCTTACCGCATCACCCTTAAAGGATTTACACGAACATAGTTGCTCGCTGCAAAAAAACGAAGCGAGAATCTCTCATGTATAAATGCCTTAAAAATACACTGCAAACCTCTTGCCTCGTTGGTCTAGTGTTTACAGGAGCAATAGCTGAGCGCGAGGGTTCGAATCTCCGGTTAGGCAACGTGTTACTAGGTTTCTCCATCAGGAATTTCTCAGTAGCAGCCCGGAGTCTGGATTTGTGCCCGGTTGATGGCAGTAGGTCCGCCCTCTATGATGGCAGTAGGCTCGCCCCCTATGATGGCAGTTGTCTTCAAATCAAAATCAAATCAAATCAAAACAAATATCTTGCCCTCTATGATGGCAGTAGTCTTGCCGTCTATGGCAGTAGTCTTCAAATCAAAATCAAATCAAATCAAAACAAATATCTTGCCCTCTATGATGGCAGTAGTCTTGCCGTCTATGATGGCTGTAGTCCCGCCCCCTATGATGGCAGTAGGCTCGCCCCCTATGATGACAGTAGTCTCGCCCCCTATGATCACAGTAGTCTCGCCCCCTATGATAGCAGTAGGCTCGCCCCCTATGATGACAGTAGTCTCGCCCCCTATGACATGTGGTATTAGACAACTGGAGAAAAGTGGTAGTACCCTACGCCTCTGCCTCTGCCAGCACCTAATAATCTGAGGCGTAATATTATAAAGATGTTTTTATTTGTTCCAGATCCTGTTCAAAAACCACATTTATTTATTATAAACACATTGTATGAAATAAGATCATAAAAAAATACTTTTATATCGAAGAGGATGACATAACTACAAACGAAATTAATTATTAAACACACACAAGCCGGGTAAGGGTCGGGTGCCGGCCGGGTGTGGGTCGGGACAGCTGTACGGCGGGCTGAATTTCTTGTATTTGTATGGATAGCACATGACACACTACCTTACTGTTGAAAAACACTACCACAGGTGTTTCTAGGTCCTACACTTTACACTAAAAATACAAATTCAGTCAGAAGGATGACCCCAGGGTTTAAAGGGTCGCTAGAATTTGTTAACTTCTAAAGAAGTCGCGTATTCAAAAAGATTGTAAAACACTGACATAAAGAATATGAATCTATTCTTTTCGTGTGGCTGTCCTGGTGCCAGAGTTTTAAAGCCGCCCAAGGGCCTCTGACTTGGCTTCACATGCCATCGAGGAATATCTCTTAGGCATGCCGGTTTCCATATACAACCTCTTAAGGAGTCATTGTACTCATCATTATGAACAACTTTTACTATGGGACAACTTTGAAATCGCGAAAAAAAATCAGCTGTTCCATACATTTTGTCGATTTAAGTGAACACAAATGTATGGAATAGCTGATTTTTTTTTCTCGATTTTTTTGTTTGGTCCCATAGAAAAAGTTGTTCAAAATGATGAGTACAATGACCCCTTTTCGGGTTTAGCATAAATTGTATAACACTTCAGGGAATGCGTCATCATCTCCTTTGCAACTCCTCTTCGCTATAAAACCATGTTATATAAAGCTCATCGATTTATTCCATGTAATAATAGTATTTAGCGACAATATTATTAGTATTTCTTAATTATTATTATTAATAATCGCATTTTTACCGGCATTTTAATAATAAGGCACAGTTCAAAAACATGTATTATTGACTAATGTTGGGCAAATTGCCCATAGCTGGACTTGTCATCTACAAGGTGGAGACGACGGTTCCCTATCCATTTGCATAAAATTTTAAGACCTAATATAACTTAGCATAATTTTGTTTGGCATAATTATATTTCCGCATAATATAAATACGCATAACAGCTTACGCATAATTTTTTTAAGCATATTTCACCAATCATAATAGTGCATAAGCATAACATTCAAAAGCATAAATATATTTACGCATAATGACATTAAAACATAATTTTTAAAGGCATAAGAAATACGCATAATAATTAACTGCAACAGAATAGATACACGTTAATAGATTCTAGTCGTTTCTGGCACTTCGCCGGCCGCTGCCGCGGCACCGCTCGCTTCGCTCGCTCGGCTCGTGCGTAGGGGGTCACAGTTCTAACCTAACCTAACCTAAACTACCAAACATTATTTTTGTAATAAATACGTAAAAACAACTTAACTTTGTTTCGAATATTTTTTAATGCCTGAACACTATTATGCTAATAGTCATTAGGCCTACTAACGTTATGCTAATCATTTTTATGCCAAAACAAATTAGTCTTTAAGATGATTATGCCAACACAAAATGTATGTCTAAAAAAATTATGCCAAAGTATTATTATGCCAAAACAAATTGTGCCAAAATCGTTATGCCGAAGTATATTAGGACAAAGAACATTATGCGAAAAGAAGGGATCCCGGAGACGACAATACAACAATAAATGAAAACACTGGCAATACTAATGCATAAGAGTATTTTGGAACTATCAAATAAATCGAAATTAAAAAAGTAATTTTTTCAAACAAACTAAATAGTAGTGATGGGCCGACTATGGGGTTTGCCGATCTTTGACTAGCTATCGTAACTAAACTATTGGATATATTTGATTAATTTTTTGTATGTAGACCGAGAACGTCATTAGATATACGGAGTTTCATTTTTTGTGGTATTGTCGTCTCCACCTTGTATACATATTATAAACTAAAGTCGCTTTTCATGTCTGCCTACATCGCAACAGATTCTGATGAGGTTTTCACCTGCACACCCCCCTATTACATGGTACTTAAACATAATTGGCGAAATGTGTGTGTGTACAACACGAAGCCACGACCACAGATATTATAATACTACGTACAGATACCCAATCCCATAAAAAGAAATGACACCACCCTAAGTCTGGCTATTGAGCTGGCTATTTTTCGTTCTCCATTTTTTTAACAGATGGCAGCATCAGCGACTCACTAATTGCCAGAGACTGTAGTTTTTTTTAACGCCATCTAGGAGTCTTGCCTAGATACTACGCAAGACTCCTAGATGTTTTTCTTCCTTTTTTACGTTTTTTCTTCCTAGGTGTTCAATTTTTATATTTCTACGTAAAGTACTAGATTTAAAAAAAAACAAATTGTTTGATTTTCCTTAATGAAACGACATAAACGCAAGTTTAAAGTGACCCTGTCATCACTTGAGTAAAACGCCATCTATTGCAAAGAGCTCTCAACAAAATGATTTATAGATTGCTACTTTATCATTCTAAGGGTTCGAATTAAAGTAAACGGCTTAATTTAAGTTTTTTGTTGAAAATTCGAGATTTATGAGTGTAAATACATAAATCAGCATTAAATAAAGATGTTTTGATTTTTACTAATATTACCTCAGCCAAAATTTGTCGTATAACGCTTTTTAGTGATTGTTAATTTCATAAATTGTTACTTATGCTGCCATCTATGATTTTTTTTCAAGACTAATTATAATTTGTTCGCGTTGAGACCCCATGGCCACGACCTTTCACAACAAAAAAATGTCGTACAACATTCTTGCCAAATGAGCAATATTGCGAATAAATTGCCCACATTTCAGGCAATATTGCCCAACATTAGTCTACTATCACGAGGTTTTAGGCAGATAGACAGCCAGTCTTATAATTCAATTATAATCTAGGAAGCTCTAAATTCTAGGCTGAATGTTATCTGCCTAAAATAGTCCCAACGCATATTAAATAACAAAATGTAAGAATGTATGGAAAAGTATTAAGAGTATAAAAAACTTTGAAATAAGTTAACTAATGTAACCTGTACGCGCTACGGACCACTAGGGTTGCAGAAAAAATATCGATATTTTTTGTTTGTTAAATCGATAAAAAATATCAAGTACTTACTGATCGAAACTTTAACAAAAACGATATATTCTTTAAAAATTATACTTTTTTTTCCAAAAAAAAAACAAAATGGCTGCTTATTTCAAAGTTTTTAAGTCGACATAAAATGGAACTGATGCGAAAGTATGAAGACAGCCAAATTTTGTTTAGATATAACCAATTAATAGTAGTTAGTGAACTAATTATTAGTAAGGAATTTTGTATTCTTTAGCATTTAAGTTTTTAGAGCAAAAATATTTTGATTATTATCACACTGATATAGACAATATTATAAAATAGCTTCCGCCCGCGGCTTCGCCCGCGTGGTATGTCGATAAAAAGTAGCCTATGTCCTTTCTTGAACACTTTAAATTCATATATCTCTTGATATTTTAATGCGATTGCGATGAACCAAAAACTAAATGTAATCGAGTTACACACAATATTTGAGTGTAATGGTAAACCATATTGATTTCGTACTTTTAAAGTGATACTGGAACAATCAAACAACAGAGGCCTTAGACAAAGTGACATTCTATCAGCGATAACGATGATGGAAAAGGCAAAAATGTATAGGACTGACATAATCTATCGAAAAGCTTATGTCAATCCGGTTGAAAGTCGTTGAACAATACGAAACGCTTTCGAAGCGATTGTCACTTGTCTAGGCTACTGGTATTCAGCTGCATCCGGTAAGACTGGAAGCTGAGACCAATATTGTTGGGAAAAGTATATATAGGCAGGTCTAATTCGATGCAGTTGAATACCAGTATTTTACATGGAGCGACTGCCTATCTGACCTCCACAAACCAGTAACTGGGTAACACGATGCCCTATTCTTAAGCTCAGTGTAATAATGATCAAAATATTTCAACAAATAAAGTATTATTGTATTTAAAAATAAGACTTTTTTTTGTATAATATTATCAAATATTTAGTTCAAGGTAAGCGAGCACCATCGTCGACTACATCATCACTATCTTACCATTTGGTAAGATATTGATCTTACCATTTGGTAAGATAGTGATCTTACCAACTAGTAAGATAGTGATCTTACCAACTGGTAAGATAGTGACCAAAAGCAAAACTATCAAAATTTAAAAATAATCATTAAAAGTGCTTTTTTTGACAATAATAATTAATTAAAATAATTATTAAAAACTCTTCTCCCCTTCAATTCAATGAAAATAGTTCATCATAAGATTATTATCTGAAAGTGAATGATTTGATGTTATTATACAAAAAAATTATGTATGTAGTTTGAGATCAATTTACTTCTATAACTATACATATTATAAATTAAATTCGCTTTTCGTGTTTGTCTGTATGTCCGCGTTGTTCTTCTAAACCACGCAACAGATTTTGATGGGTTTTCACCATCGTTTAGAGAATTTATTCCGGAATGTTTATGTGTATAATACATTAATATTAAAGTTACTTACTAAGAAATCTTGATGTTTTGTCAAGTCGTAAAAACCGTGCGAAGCACGAGCGGCTCGCTAGTCAATCTGTTGGTCGGCTTCCAGTCTAACCGGATGCAGCTGAATACCAGTATTTTACATAGAGCGACTGCCGGAGGTCAGTTAGACCTCCACAACCCAGTAACTGGGTAATACGATACCCCTTGGTAAGACTGGTTGTCAGACTTTCGGGCTTCTGACAACCCGTAACGACGTTTTGATGTGTAACATCTGTCCTCTCGCTTTCCTGCAACCTGTGGTATTGATTTCGTGAAAAGGGACGGAAGTGTGTAACAGGAAGCCGGAGAAGCGCGCGCTATTTGATTTGACCAATGAGCACGAGCGGTGCTAGAGTTGGCCGTCAGATGTTACCAACCCATTTTCCGAGAGGTTGGTTCTGTCAGCCAAGATGTCAGATGTTACACATCTCATGCCACTCCTGTAATGGTGAGTACTCACATACAGGTTTACTCGATCGAGCAAGTATGTCGAGTAAAAACCACGGCACGGGCTTTCGTTCACACATTCAGCATTACTCTATCGAGTGGCGCGCGGCGTTCAGTATTCACCGAATCGTTCGAACCAAAAGATGGTTTCAAACTACGATCAACAATGGCGGACAGACGGCCGACTCGCAGACACGTACAGACACTTGAGTCGAGCTCGAGGGCTCGCTTCGAGTAGGTGCGAACCATCGAGCCGGCTCGATGCAAGCTTTCGAGTTATGAGTTTTGCGAGAAACGAGTAAAACCGTATGTGAGATAACAGTCACTCGTTTTTTATGACACTACCGAGCAGAGATCCGTCATGCCACGAATTTGATAACATATCAGTACTTTTATACACAAAATTAACTAAATTGATCTCAAATTACATAACACAAAATGGCAGCTATAAGATTAATGAAATCAAATCGAAATACCGACAATTCTTTAAAACATCGGTCTTATATCTGGCTACATTGCCGCTAATTCTCTTGTTCACCAATTAACCTAAACCACGAGTATAGGCCCACGCAGGCCGGGACGGGATGGCAAAGGATTTTGCCGTCAGTCAGCGCACACTAGCCGCTTAGATACCGCGGCATTCCTGCGCCTTGCCACGGCGCGGGCGTCACAACCAGCGCCGGCGTCCTCGGCAAGCCATTGCCTACTGCAGTACGCCACGGCATCCCGCCGCGGGAGCCCGTGGCGCGTCTTTCAATGCCGTGCAATGAAATCCCTGTCGATGATAATTTTAAAGCATAGCAATTTATGCCGTATTTCTATATTGATACGTTTGAATATCCATTGGTAAAAAATTAAATCCCTTGCCATGCCGTCCCGCTCTGCGTAGGCCTTTATGCTATCTTTTTCCCTCATACAAAGCCAGAAAGGGATGGGTATAGTCCGGCCTTCCAAACTTGTCGCGGAGGACTATCTAACATATATGACATATGCGTTGACAGTAATTTGACAGCTCGATTTATTTACATCTCTTTCTAGTTGCATATGTGAGAAAGAGATAGCAGTAGTTTTAGTTTCGTTGATGGACAATATACTTAGTGCTTCTAATATTAGTTTGGATTGACTTTAATACGAAAATAGATATTACATGTATGACATTACGTTAATAATTGTTCGAATTGAAAAAAATCCTAAGAAATATACATAGATAATTTGTACTTTTAGAGATGTATTGACAATTTTCTACCATTTTTATATTAATTTATCCTATAAACGTAAAATGGTAGTAATTAAGAACTATAGGTTATTGAAAATAGTTATTCTACAACGAAAATTATGTGTTCTTAAAATTCTTTAAAAATAAAAAAAAACATATTCTATTTAAAAGGAAGCTTTTCAACGATTTCATTTTGTTAAAAATTCTTCAATGAATTCAAATGAGTCCTGTAGTTTCTTAATTACCATTATTTTACTATACCTACTATGATATTACTCATGCTAAAGTGTAGTTAAAAACAATTATTTTATGGAAAATAATGCTCTAAACACAAGACTATTTGCTTTAAAAGTGTTATAAAGATTATAATAATTATTATTAATAAAAACAAGTATATATTAATCCCACCGTTTTATGACACATTTATAAATAATATAAAAATTATTTGAAGGCACTATTTCGCTTGTGGGTGTACTATACATAAATCTCTGCCTAATCCGTCGGGTAATACTAGCGTTATGTTATTATGGCAAAATAATGCAATAGTTATTCGACCATTCCGACCTTTGGATCTAAAGAGCCACCTTACATCCTAATAGGGAATATGCATGTGATTCAAATATGGGTCAAATATTTTTTTTATAAACTATGTTACTTCAGAATTATCCCTCCATCAATATTTTTGAATAAAATTTATTTTTGAGCGAGAAATTAATTCTTAAAAAGGCCCAAAAAACTGTGGGTAATTCAAATACTTGAAAAGGCTAAGAGCGGATGTGACGTAACGATCCGGGATAACAATCAAAATGTCAATGTCAAGTCAATCAACAAGTGTCAAGTCAATGTCAAACGCTCAAAGAAAAAGGAGTGTTTGACGTTGACTTGACAGTTGCTTGTCTGTTTTCACGAACTGTGACGTCACCACACCAAGCGCGCCAAATGGAGGGCGTTTAAATAATCGGGCGCCCGGATCGGTTGGATATTTTTAAACATTTTTTTAACTACTTTAAATTGCTTTTTTGCCGTCGAATTTTGTTTTTACTATTATTTGACGATGTAAACTATCGAATAAAAATATTAAAAAAATACTTGCATATTCCCTATTGTATCATAACATACGATAAATCATAATCATAAATTAAAGAACACAGTGGATCGCTAGGCAACGACGCAACAGACGAGCTTGCTAGAAGAGCATCTGGCACATCAGTCTGTGGGCACGAGCCCGTCGTGCCCATCCCCTTCAACCACAGGTGACTCCAGGAGTTTACCCATACCCAAGAGGAGAACTGGTGGACCTCGGCACCGGGCTGCAGGCAGTCCAAGGAAGCTATGCCATCCTTGGATTGCAGGCTAACTAGGCGTTTGATACGCCTGGACAGGAATGGCCTGCGTTTGGTGGCGGGGACCATCACAGGACACTCGCGGACGCTCACTAAAACACAATAGGCATAACGGACAGTCCTCTATGCAGAGCGTGCATGGAGGCTGAAGAAACCGTCGCGCACGTGCTTTTTGAATGCACGGGCGTCACCCAGATTAGAACTGAAACCCTCGGGTCACCCAGATCCTACACGGAGGTTCTATACAAACCAGGAGACTCAGTTAACTTCTGGAGGGAGGTGGGCTGGTTGGAATAACCCCCAACGGCCGCCATGGCCCACGCATAATGGTCTTAGGGACTAAGTGCGGCAACCAAACCCGTAACATAGAACATAGATCATAATCCGTTTCATTTTTATAGTTCAACATTTTTGACGATTAAAAATCTCTTGTAAAAAGTCGTCTTTAGAGCATATTTTTCCATTTAAAGATGTTTCTTAAAAATTATAAGTATTGTTTGAAAACTGAAATTGACAAAATTTATTTTTATTACAAAAACAAATTGTGATTATTTATTATTAAGTTTAAGCCCTATGTAGTACTATACGCATACTATACTTTAAGTTTTCTACGAATTATAGATTTTGTAGAGATTAATATAGAACAATAAAATATATAAATATTATTCTAATTGTTTTATTTCAGGATAATTTATTGATTCAGGCCAAGCGTGACTTTGCGACAATCCATTATAAAATACAATAGACGTAGATATATTTAGTAACCTATTCCGCTTAACTATTCCTCAAGAGTCATTAACAACCCTGTAAGAAATCGACACGTGTTTCACCTCTTAACGAGGCATCCTCAGGATGACGGTTGACTTGTCGCGAACCCGAACACGGCGTGTTGCAACGCCGGGCCGGACGCAGAGTGAGTCATACCGCCCGCCAACCTCACGTTTTATTTCACTCAAACACTAACAATAGTCCTTTACAGTTATTTTACCTCTGTCCGTAGCAACCCAATTGCAACCTTATTGTAACGGGAATAAAGACCACTGTGATTTTGACAGTAATATTGTCAGATGTCCGTTTTCGTTTCGCTAAGTACGCGGTGTGAACCGAAGTATGAAAAAAATCAAGTAATAAAAACTAAAACCCAACTACGACATAAAAGGTATAAACAAGACCACAGACAGACAAATTAAAAATCCGGAGTCACACGTGTTAGGGCATAAATCTAATAGATTACGTGTGACTCCGGATTTTTAATTTGTCTGTCTGTGGTGTCTTGTTTATACCTTTTAAGTCGTAGTTGGTTTTAGTTTTTATTACTTGATTATTTTTTACATTCTTTTGGGGTTATAATATATATATTTTTGAAATGTGTTCATTAAGCCCTTTCATTTGATACCCAACATGGTACGAATAAACCATATTTTTTTTTAAGTTCCTCACTTTAAGTCCTCTAGAGGGCGCCATTTTTAATTTAATGTGACTTCACATAGCCTATAACCAGCGGACAATCACGACGCTTCTAACGATACCTCATTTGTCAAATTGTGATAAGGGGTTTGGAAGATAGGAGGGAACAGATGAACATACATACATACATACCGGTCAAAATCATAACCCTCCTTTTTTCTTCGCCGTAGTCGGGTAAAAACGCGGAAGAAACGATAGAGGACCTTTCGTTTCGCTTCGTTCTCAGTGTGCCAAGCAAGTTCAAGTCATTGACAACACTTTCCATACAACCATTGACAACACTTTCCATACAACCATTGACAACACTTTCCATTTAACCCATTGACAACACTTTCCATGCAAACCATTGACAACACTTTCCATGCAAACCATTGACAACACTTTCCATTCAAGCCATTGACAACACTTTCCATACAAGCCATTGACAACGCTTTCCATACAAACCATTGACAACACTTTCCATGCAAACCATTGACAACACTTTCCATGCAAACCATTGACAACACTTTCCATTCAAGCCATTGACAACACTTTCCATACAAGCCATTGACAACGCTTTCCATACAACCATTGACAACACTTTCCATATAACCCATTGACAACACTTTCCATGCAAACCATTGACAACACTTTCCATGCAAACCATTGACAACACTTTCCATGCAAACCATGGACAACACTTTCCATACAAAGCAAGCGTTTCACTGTGTACTCATGAAGTACTCTGATGGCTTTGAATGGTAAATATGACAAAGTTGTGCAATTAACGAACGTTCAGCGTCACGAATTTTATTAGTATACTGCCTTCAAAGGATATTCAATCTGCTTGCCTTTTCACAACTATGTAGGGTCCGGCTTCCAGTCTAACCTGTCCAGTCCAGTAACTGGGTCACACTTTACCCCTTGGTAAGACTGGTTGTCAGACTTGAGCTTCTGATTTCCCGTAACGACTGTCAAAGATCTAAGAATAAAAGCCAGGACCAACGGCTTAACGTTTCCGAGGCACGGAGGAGTCTCGATATGTAAAAGATCGTCACCCATCCATGAACCGGCCCCAGCAAACATAGCTTACCCTTCAATCGTCCCAAGCGGCTGTTACCATTTAGTCAGGAAAGGGACAACTATTATAAAATGAATTACTGCCTCGTTGGTTTACTGCTGAGCGTGACGTCCTGGTTTCGAATCCAGGGTCGGGCAGTGTTATTGAGTTTTTCCATCTAGAATTTCTCAGTGGCAGCCCGGAATCTGGATTTGTGAACGGTTGATGGCAATAGGCTCGCCCCCTGTTTCATGAAACATAACTGGCGCAATGTGGGTGTACTATAGGTTCACCTCTGCCATGGGGTCTCAACTCGAACAAATTATAATTAGTCTTGAAAAAAAATCATAGATGGCAGCATAAGTAACAATTTATGAAATTAACAATCACTAAAAAGCGATAAACGGAAAATTTTGGCTGAGGTAATATTAGATAGTAAAAATCAAAACATCTTTGTTTAATGCTGATTTATGTATTTACACTCATAAATCTCGTATGATCAACAAAAAACTTGAATTAAGCCGTTTACTTCAATTCGAACCCTTAGAATGCTAAAGTGGCCATCTGATAATCATTTTGTCGAGAGCTCTTTGCAATAGATGGCGTTTTACTCAAGTGATGACAAGGTCACTTTAAACTTGCGTTTAAGTCGTTTCATTAAGGAAAATCAAAAAACTTTTTTTTTTATCTAGTCCTTTACGTAGGAATATAAAAATTGAACACCTAGGAGTCTTGCGTAGTATCTAGGCAAGACTCCTAGATGGCGTTGTAAAACTAGTCTCTGGCAATTAGTGAGTCGCTGATGCTGATGAAAAATAGCCAGACTTAGGGTGGTGTCATTTCTTTGTATGGGATTGGGTATCTGTACGTAGTATTATAATATCTGTGCCTCTGTCTAACCCATCGAGGCATACAGGCGTGATGTTATGTATGATAAAAAATGAAAGATAGGTATGATGTTTGTCATAAGTTAGATTTATTTTGGTCCAGAAAGGTGAGAAATCTTATTCTTAAATACACAAACTTAACTAAACAATAGTTTTCTTATATTCTAGGTTTCTAATTTTATTAACTAACTGAATTATTGCAGACAGCTCTAAACATCTACACAGTTTAAATCAATTATATTTCAGACCGCCGTGAAGTAAAATTGGGAATCAAACAAGCTTACCTGCTAAGCGAAGTCTTGATTCTAATTTTACGAACGGCGCGGCGGTCTGAAATATAATGTATTCACATAAATATTCTCCAAAGCAATAAGTTTAGTATAGGCTAGCAAACAGCGGGGTATGCGTAACACACTTACATTAGCAATGGCTTTCATTTTGATAGTTTAACGACATTCATTGCGTAATTTACGCTGTTCATAGGTCTTATCCATTGCTTCATAGGTTCGAAAAATGTGTCTGCTCACCAACGTAAATAACGCAATGGTCGGTTACGAAAATAAGTTACGTAATTAGATAGCCTAATAAACCTCCAACTGTCATTAACGAGACACGATAGAATTTTAATTGTTATCGGCCATTAGAAGGCCAATCGACAGTTGAGCGGTAATGTGGTCGGTGCAGTACCAGAGACATCGCGTAAGCGTCGCCTTCTCAGAGACAGTAACTACACCGGCTCACAGCAACGCTTGGTGACAGACAACGGGTGTAAAAATCATCATCATCATCAGCCTATAGCAGTCCACTGCTGGACATACGCCTCTACAATTGCACGTCATTCAGCTCCATTCTCGGCAACTCTCATCCAACTGCTACCAGCCATCCTGCAAAGATCGTCGCTCCACCTAGCCTGAGCCTAAATTTTCTCACCCCATTTTTTTTCTGTCTGCTCTCAAAACGGTGAAGGAAAACATCGTGAGGAAACCGGCATGTCCTAGAACCAAAAATTCGAAGACATGTGACATCTACCAACCCGCACTGGGCCCGCGTGGTGGATTACGGCCCACTCCCTCTCACAGAGAGGAGGCCTGTGTCCCAGCAGTGGGAACATTATAGGCTGATTATGATGACTCCAATATTTGATGTACAGAAATGCGTGTCGGCTATGGTCTTTTTACACCCTGTATGTATGGCGGTAGTACTTACTTATTTCATAAGAAAATATGAATATGAACAAGTTTAGTAATAAAATCTTAGGAATACATTTCAAATACTTCATGATTTTATATTTAAATACAGGGTGTAAGGGTAAGTTGTCACTCAAACCATGGGTAGTTCACTTAAAGTACAAAAATAAACGACAGAGTAACAACATTATTTTCATTAAAAGATTTTAAAAAGTTTCTATCCGACACCGTGCTCACTGCATACAGCTGACTGACTGAGGGAGGGGTCGCGCTCGCGGCCGGCCACGTCACGTCCCGTGCCTCCCTACGCGCCTCGTCCCTCCTGTTGAGACGCAAGTTCGTCGACCTAGCGCATAGGTGAAAGGGTGAAATACTCAAGTGGTAAAGTGTAATTAAAAAATAAAATAAAAAGTAATTTTCCAATGATTTTTGGTTCTTTAAATAACACCAAACCACTGGTTTCAAGGATAACGGTGTTTACCCTAACACCCTGTATATCTTTTTCATAAAAGATTTTTTTTTTTCGTGTCTTAAAATACTTTTTTTGGGTGAGCCACTCAAGGGTGTATCAGTAAGGTGTGGTCAAATGAAAGGGTGTGGCACAGACTGATTATTTTTTCTCGATTACGATGTTAGTCCCATTGCAAAAGTTGTTGAGTTTGGTGGTGTACCACGGACCACAGCTTTCTGAAACACCCTGTATTATTTATTTATCAAAAAATGCCATAACAAAAATAGTTTTAACCCTGTATTTCATACAATACTTACATGATTATATCATAATGTTCAACATCACAAAATATAATGAATATCACTATAGCTTCTAAGTTTCTAATAAGCAAAAAAAACCTACTGGGGGCCTAAAACAGTCACATTAGCAATTCCTCTAAAGGCAATTCAATTCCTGCATTCCCAGCTGTCATTAGCAATTCCTGTAATTTGACACAAAAGCAATTCATAATTCGTGGACCATTTTACGAATCTCCATAGAAAACTTTCAAACAGATGAATTATTTCGTACTATTAATTGCCCGCAGATCATTTTTCAATTGTCAGTTTGAGACATTTTGCGATGATTCATAATTTTTTCTATTATGATTTTGCCAAAGTGGCCGTTTTAACCCCCCTGACAAATCTGCTGAACTGTCTTATGCAATTTTGACGTTCGAAAAGTGCTGATTCTCGACCTAGTTTGTATAAATGACTTTTGATTTGAATTTAATCTATGCTATCTTAAGGGCGCACCCTACCTCAAATTGCTTAGCATGATCCTCCGTTATGCCGAAAATACTGCAACATGTTAAAGTTCAGGATTGATGCTAGGTCCTGTGTGGCGAAAACACAATTACATAAAATTTTCTCTATAGAAAAAAAATCCAAAGTTACCTCTAAACCGAACTAGAAACCGCTGGTATTCCAAAATACTTCAATTAGATCATGAAAGTTTGCATAATAACTGTACTAACTATAAAGCAGGTCCTATGTGTTTTATTTTTTTTAAATGACCATTATTTTCAACGTAAAAAACAATTACCTACCTAAACTTTTAGAGGCTTCCGAGCCGCTAGCACCCCACTCCGTCTCGCTCTCACTCAGGTCGCGAGTAGTATGGTGCGAGCGAGATAAAATTGAGGTAGGGTACGGCCTTAAATCGTGAGGGAGATTTTTTTTTTACAAGTTTTTACATTATAGTGTTTTAATTAATCCATTTGGGAATCGAACCTGCGATTCGTTATGCATAAAAAAAACTCATCGAATGTATAAGCCTACTCTTTTTTCTAAGTTGGTAAACCAGTAAGGCAATCCATCTTTAGAGGTATGAGGAACAGGGTGTAAAGTTCACTCATCCACCATAGAAAAGGAAGGATCCTCCGACCAGACGGGTGTTGTGTCTGGCGGGCAACTGCCCAACGATTGATGTCGGGAAGTTATAAATATGCTGCAGGCGTAGCATGAGCACCGTTTTGTCGACGGAAGAGTAGACAAAAATGACGGTTCCTGTAGACAGTAGACAGTACGAGACGGCAGCAAAGTAGAAAGAGTCAACTGCACTTTTTACGAAATTCACTCTTTTACATAATTCGACTCAGAATTCTTTGTTTTGTCATAGGATTTATCGGTTGTCAGTGTGGTTGTCGGTTATTTTGACAGTAAGGATAGAAAACTTTCTTCCGAAATAGTCTACTTATAAAAAGACCTAGACAAAGATCGTTAGAAATGAAAAACAAAATGACAGATTGTAGAAAGATTTCTACGGTGGATGTCAAAAATGAAGAAACGAACTGTCACTTTGTATAGAAAAAGCTATGTCTATTCTTCGTAGAGATAGAAAGCGCCTTGCTACGCCTGCAGAACTCTGCTTGCGCGATGCAGGATTTTTGTGACGTCTGATCTTTGATGCATAGTTCGCATGTGGCGTTGATAATATCACACATCAAACATTTTACTAAAATATTAGATACATTTCATTTTTCAGTTGAACAAAATATTTTTTTTACATTTTTCTTTTTTAACAAAAGTCATATAATTATGGTCTTAGTAATTAAACTGAATAAGAAATTAATACAATCCTTTTACCATTCAGTTTACTTTTACCCTTTTACTTGAATTCTCGAGTTCCTCCTCTTCTCTTACCCTCTTATTCTCTTTACCCTTCGTTTTCTTACCTATACCCTTACCTTTGGGCCCTTTAGAGTAATACTCCTCAATTTTATGACTATCTTCACCGTTTAAAGGTTCTAGAGTAATGCTGTCATCTAAATCTGTATTTCTTGGTTTTTCCATCAATATTTCTTCTTCCGTATCTGAGTGGATTACGTTAGATTTTTGTTTTGATTTTGAACTGCCAGCTGTAAAAAAAAAAATCATTTTATTGGTCGTTTTTAGGGTTCCGTACCCAAAGGGTAAAAAAACGGGATCCTATTACTAAGACTCCACTGTCCGTCCGTCTGTCACCAGGCTGTATCTCATGAACCGTGATAGTTAGACAGTTGAAATTTTCACAGATGATGTATTTCTGTTGTCGCTATAACAATAAATACTAAAAAACAGAATAAAATAAATATTTAAGGGGCTCGCATACAAGAAACGTGATTTTTTTGCCGTTTTTACCCGACTACGGCGAAGAAAAAAGGAGGGTTATGATTTTGACCGGTATGTATGTATGTATGTATGTATGTATGTATGTATGTATGTATGTTCATCTGTTCCCTCCTATTTTCCAAACCACTTATCACAATTTGACAAATGAGGTATCGTTAGAAGCGTCGTGATTGTCCGCTGGTTATATAGGCTATGTGAAGTTACATTAAATTAAAAATGGCGCCCTCTAGAGGATATAAAGGGAGGAACTTAAAAAAAAAAATGGTTTAATCGTACCATGTTGGGTATCAAATGAAAGGGCTTAATGAGCACATTTCAAAACGATATATATTATAACCCCAAAAGAATTTTTTTTAAAATCAAGTAATAAAAACTGAAACCCAACTACGACTTAAAAGGTATAAACAAGACACCACAGACAGACAAATAAAAAATCCGGAGTCACACGTAATCTGTTCGATTTATGCCCTAACACGTGTGACTCCGGATTTTTTATTTGTCTGTCTGTGGTGTCTTGTTTATACCTTTTAAGTCGTAGTTGGGTTTTAGTTTTTATTACTTGATTTTTTTTATAGATAATGGTACGGAACACTTCGTGCGCGAGTCCAACTCGTACTTGGCCGGTTTTTTCTAGTTGGTCTACCGGTCGCAAGCGCTAATGCTGAGCATGAGGCCGTGGGTTCAATTCCCAGGTCAGCCAAAGTCAAGTTGGCAACAGGCAACTGAAGCAGCAGTAGTAAAAGTCTGACACGCCCTTCCGCTCCGCCCAGAGCGGGAGAAGTCATTTGATGACTTCCCACCCTCAAAAAAAAAAGGTCAGCCGAAGTGGTATTGGGATTTTCCATGTGGATTTTTTCAGTAGCAGCCTGGAGACTGGATTTGCGCCCGGTTTATGATGGGTGTGACTTAAACATGAAATGTGGGTGTACTATAAATACATCTCTGTCTTACTCGTCGGGGAATACAAGTCAATCTGCTTGCCTTTTCCCAACTATGTATGTTGGGGTCGGCTTCCAGTCTAACCTGATGCAGCTGAATACCAGTATTTTACATGGAGCGACTGCCTATCTGACCTCCACAACCCACTAACTGGGTAATACAATACCCTTTGTTAAGACTGGTTTTGTCAGACTTTCGGGCTTCTGACGACCCGTAACGACTGTCAAAGATCCTCGAATGACAGTCGGGACCAACGGCTTAACGTGCTTTCCGAGGCACGGAGGAGTCTCGGTGTGTAAAGATGGTCACCCATCCACGGACCAACCCCGGCAAGCTACTTCGGGGAATACAAGTGTGATATTAATATGTTTATTTTACTACTAAATAAAGGGCTTACCCGCCCCCTCACCTGTATCCTCCACATCCACCTCATCATCTCGTCGTGGCTCATCCTTGTTTATAAAGAACTTGGTGATCGGTTTCTGCCATTTGGGAGTCTCCCTGGGACAGACGGGGTTTCCACCTGAGCTGCTCTTAGATGAACCGGCTGAACTACCTGCGGCGATGTTAAACAGATTTTATGAAAAACCATTGATGCACAGAGTAAAAATATAATTATCGAACTAGCGGTTTCACCCGCGTAACTCGATTCTGTCAGAATATTGGGATAAAAGGTATCCCAAATTTCATCCAAATCCATTCAGCCGTTTTAGCGTGAAAGCGTAACAAACAAACAAACTCACTTTGCATTATAATATTAGTTAGGATTGTGAGAAGTCTACCACAATATTCCCAACTGCTGAAACTCCTGCAAGCCAGAATCTACAGTGGAACATGATATTCCAGTTAAGTATTGGTGTCATCAAACTCTTTATCAATATTGGAGGAGGTTTACTGTTTTATCAGACGGGCTTGTAGCTAAGAAATAACAGCCACACGGGTCGATCAAATAAGTTAAAGCTATGCTTGCTACGGTTGGTCCGTGGTTGGGCCCATCTTTACATACCAAGACCCCCCCGTGCCTCAGAACACGTTAAGCCATTGGTCCTAGCTGTCATTTGTAGATCTTTGACAATTGTTACGGGTTGCCACAAGCCCGAATGTCTGAGAACCAGTCTTACCAAGGGGTATTGTGTTACCCAGTAACTGGGTTGTGGAGCTCAGATAGGCAGTCGCTCAATGTAAAATACTGGTATTCAGCTGCACCGGGTTAGACTAGACGCCGAGCCCAACATAGTTGGGGAACGGCTAGGCAGATGATGATGTTTATTGTTTTATTGGATTGCTAAAATAACTAAATGTCTTACCCGAACTTCCTGAACCGCTAGGTGTTGGAGCTGCACAGCATCTTGCTTTACTGCTTTTACCAGCAGCCACTAAAACATATCACAATACAAATTAATTTAACAAAATACACCGGTCAAAAATGCTGGTTTTTTTCACTGATTGCGAATGAGATGCAAATGAGAATGTTCTTAAAAATAAGGGAATTTCCCCGCTTATAGTAGTGGTCTTCGCTGTCATGGATACCTGCAATGCACCTGTAAAGCCTCTGGTATAGACCAGAGGCTTTACAGGTGCATTGCCATCACAAAGACAGCACTGACATGTCTCATACAAAGAGTAGAATAAGTTTATAATATGCCTGTATTCACACTCATGCCCTTACAGTCGGAGCACAGCAAAATGAAAGAAAAATTGTTTATTCTGCACAAAATAGGGACTCAAGCTCCCCAGTTTTGCGGTGGGACACAATTTTGAAGAAGTCTTAGGTAACAACTGAAGTACCCGTATATATAATGTACTCTGTGAACTGAAGCCTGGGTAAGGAACGTATACTCACCTACGGCGAGAGCCTGGGTGCGGGAGTGGCACGCACATTACAATGACATTTAATAAATAAAGATAAATAAATACTCATTTACAAATAGCGCACTAGTGGCCAGGTTGATTTTATTTCGTTTTCGTCGATTTTAGCAATGCGGCACGTGCTCCATGGCGATTTCATACTTATGTATCGGTCTCGCTGACCGCTGCGACTTGGCCGCTATCGCGCGCCAGACCTTATGGTGGTCGTACCGCCAGACAGGCTCCTACACTTTAGAACACACGATAATGGACTAAACAACAACTTGTAACAAACTCTTCATGCAAATTCTATAATAGTATAATCTTTCAGATCTTTAATTACGACGGTGACGCCAATGTTACAAAGAATAAGTAGATAAAAAGTTATTAAAATTCACCTTTAGACCCAACAGACGCCTTTGTTCGAGCCATATTCCTGTTCTTTAGTCGATAGCGCGTTTATTTACTTAAATTCAAAACACATTCAATTAACTCAATTATTATCTTAATTTTATTTAATTAAAACTTCAGCCAACACTTGACTGACACTGGCACATCGGAAAACGCGCGAAAGTTTATTTTTATTGACAATCATCTGTCAATTTTGTCAAAGTCAAAATAATATGCAAATCCTTTTTTTTTCATAGTTAAAGTTTCAGTTTTTGTTTGAACTATAGGCTTTTAGTTTAGATTAGTAGATGACGAATATGATAGAGAAGAATGGAAGAAAAAGACATTTATTAATATCCCCAAATAAATTGGGATAACAATGTGTTTGCACTGGAAAACAGACACCACAGACGACAAACAACATCTACTGGATGTTTAGAAACTTATCACATGAAACAAAATGTCTTATCTCGTTTTGTTGAATTTGCGTTCGCACTGTACAAAACATGTAGGTATGTTACAGATAGATCAACACTTACAGATAGACTAACACTTGTTGTTAGCTGCCTCAGACTAAATAAAAAAACCAAGACAGAGCGCGAGCGCTGTCAACAGGTGACGTGAAGCCGGTTTCGTAAACATGTGTGCTCACATTTTGGTGTAGTTTGATTGTAAATGGTTATAAATGTGTGCGTTTGAGCGTGTACGCACAGAGCGTAGGTGTAGTTTTGCCATGCTTCACTGTATTGTTCGCAGCGCTCTGTCGAGGTTTTTTATTTGGTCTGAGTTAGCTGCGTTTCCACTGTCTAGAAAGAAAGAATTTCTCAAACAACAATGCGAAGCGAAAGCACGTTTGCGTGGAACATGGTCATGCAGTGAATGTTTCACCAGTGCAAACGCACACTAACCGTGTGTTTGCACTGGTGAAACATTCAAGACAAAACATGTTGAAATCTCTACTTCCTGTCAAAATTTTTATGGAATAATGACAGAAACATACTAATTCCATTGGTTAATGGTTTTTTATTGTTTATGACAGAAATATAATGTTTCCAGCATAAATAATATTGAAAATATTCATCATTCATTCGTTCTTTGCTTTGTGCCACAGTTCATCTCAGTTGAAATTTCAATGCTGCCAGTTTCTGATAATTTTCCCATTTATCGGGTAAAATATATTTTTCACCATGTTAGGTTTAATACTTTTTTGTCTTTATCCCACCCAAGCAATCCAAGATAAAGGACTGAATAAATTTGCCAAATTTTTTTTCTGATCCCAGCAGACTATTTGCTAATGTGTGCATTAGCAATCCCTTGTATTTTGACAATTCATCAATTTTCATTATGTTGAGCAGACAAATATTTCAAAATTGTTACACTTGAAAAAACAAATCAATACACTAGATTTTTTTGGGGTACTTCCACACAAATCTGGGTTATTCTAATTTATTCATTTAGGTAAAACGGTGAAACTAAAAAACAGTTATGGTAACACTGACATATTTCACGAACAATTTTTTCCTAATTTCTGTCTGTAAACTAAAGTTTAAAGGTTATTGTTAATAAAATAATCACAAATACTAACAAACAATTGCGATTGTGTGTTTAATCCAGTTATTTTAATATGTGATTCGTTTGAAGCAGAGCATCGCTTGAGGTAACCTAAGTTCCACGTAATTTTACAAAATGCAATTTTGATTATTTTTAACGGCTTTAGATGGTATTTCATTAGTAACAAATTAAGAGCATTTATTCTTTTGATTCCACAATCTGATGGTTTCCAAGCCAGTCCGTGCGATTGACAGAACAGTAATATTTTTTTTTTGTGCGCTAAAATTTTTTGTTCTATATTCGTAAACATAAGACTTATGTCTTAGGTACAATATTTTGTTAAAAAATACACACATAATCACATCACGCCTGTTATTTCCGAAGGGTTAGGCAGAGGCGTATCTATAGTACCTACACCCACATTCCGCCAATTATGTTGTAAGTCCCATGTAATAGAGGGCGAGCCTGACTATAAACGCTGGCCTAGTCTTTGCCCAAGCTGGCCTACTCTTAGCCCTAGCTGGCCAAGTCTTACATCTAGCTGGCCTAGCCTTAGCCCTAGCTAGCCTAGTCTTAGCCCTACCTGGCTTACTCTGTCCCGGTGAGTTCCCTCTGTGCCGTAGCTGGCCTAGCCTTAGCCCTAGCTAGCCTAGTCTTAGCCCTACCTGGCTTACTCTGTCCCGGTGAGTTCCCTCTGAGCCGTAGCTGGCCTAGCCTTAGCCCTAGCTAGCCTAGTCTTAGCCCTACCTGGCTTACTCTGAGCCAGTGAGTTCCCTCTGTGCCCTAGCTGGCCTAGCCTTAGCCCTAGCTAGCCTAGTCTTAGCCCTACCTGGCTTACTCTGTCCCGGTGAGTTCCCTCTGTGCCCTAGCTGGCCTAGCCTTAGCCCTAGCTAGCCTAGTCTTAGCCTTACCTGGCTTACTCTGTCCCAGTGAGTTCCCTCTGTGCCCTAGCTGGCCTAGTCTTAGCCCTAGCTAGCCTACTCTTAGCCCTGTCATTTGTGGATCTTTGACAGTCGTTACGGGTCGTTAGAAGCCCGAAAATCTGACAACCAGTCTTGCCAAAGGGTATTTACCCAGTTACTGGGTTGTGGAGGTCAGATAGGCAGCTCCATGTAAAATACTGGTATTCAGCTACATCAGGTTAGACTGGAAGCCGAGCCCAACATAGTTGGGAAAAGGCTAGGCATAATGATGATGGTATTATTTGTGGAATAAAAGAATATTACATTTTAAGTAATGACTTAAATTACCCACACAATTTATTTATGACATAAAATATCTGTCTTTCTGTCCATCCAGCAACCATGGAAGACGACATAGACATAGAGGAGCATGATGTGCTGGACAACCCGAGGATCAAGAGCATCTTCCCAGACCTGTCCCGCGTGAAGTTAGAGATACCTGATGAAGAGGATATTGATGAAGGTAAGTTAAAGATTTATGCGCCCACTCAACCTCAAATTTTATCTCGCTCGCACCATACTACTCGCGGCCTGAGTGAGAGCGAGATGGAGTGGGGTGCTGGTGGCTCTCAAGCCTCTAAAGGTGGATACAGGCTTTGCGACGAACGGCGCACAACGAATGCCTCTGCTTGAGGCGTGCGTGTTGAAAAATTATACCAACATTATGCTCGGGTCGAGCCATCGCGTGCGAAGCAAATGCCTCGTTTGTCTGTCTTCATATTATTATTTGTTGACACCTCGAACGTGCATGCTACGTTCACAACTAATGTAATGCTCGCACTGAGGCACTTTGATCTTGAAGCATTTGCCGACATACGTTGGCTCACCCTCGCACGTGCGTAGCACATGCCTCGCCACGAATATAAAGGTACACACCTTGTGAGGCATTCGCTGTGCGCCGTTCGCGGCCCATGCCTCGCAAAGTCTGTATACGGCTTTATAGTTAGACCTGTTTTTTGGTTAGTTCAGTTATTATGCAAAGTTTCATGATCTTTGAAGTTTTTTTGAATACCAGCGATTGATAGTGCCTAAAAGGAGGCTCCAAACACAATTCATTGTAAATAAAGCATTTTTTGTTAAAATACATTTTTTTTCATAGTTCATAATTTTTTTCTATCGAGAAAATTTTATGTAAACGTGTTTTCGTCAAACATAGGACCTAGCATCAATCCTCAACTTTAACATACATATTTATTTCAAAATTAATGATGATATGCCGTAATGACATCATTTTTTTATGACGTGTAAAAGTGATTCCAATATCCTATTTACTGGGGGCCTTTTTTGGTTGGCAAATCATCAAATGACTTCTCCCGCTCTGGGCGGAGCGGAAGGGCGTGTCAGACTCTTACTGACTAAAACCCACCCGTGTTCCTTCAGTTGCCTGTTGCCAGGGTCCCGGTATCCCTTTCGGACTATTCCGCAACTCTGGCAGGCATCGGTCCTAACGGACCCCGTCAGGTGTGCTGACATCTCTTTGAGGCGCGCGTGGAACACGACGCGCCATCGACCCGGGCCTGGTCCTTATCGCTCGCCGTCCGCTACCCATTGCTCGCCGTCCGCAAGCCCGCGCCTATGGTGGCCGGGAATCCGCCTGGGATTCCCGACGCCCAGGGCGTCTCCAGCGGCGGCGGTTAGGAGCGTGAGGGCGCAGGCCTTGCCTCTCCCTCACGCGTTCCGCCTCCTCCTTCGCGAGCATCACTGCTTCGTTTACTGGGGGCCTACCACCACCGTTTACAGCTGTATTATATTGGGTCATTACCTATGAAATTGGCGTTTTTTTTTATCACAAATAGAGAACCTCGTCACTTCTATGATTTAAAATATTCATCAATTGCTTGGTATTATATCGAATAATGACCATCATAGACAACTACCAACAGTAAAAAAAAACCTTATTACTTATAGTTTTCTAAACATACAAAATACCTTAAAAATGACTCCTGATTTTGTTAGCAGAAATTATCACTTTTTTATTTTTATCTTAGCCAAAACTTATTTTTGTCGCTTAATCTAAGTGGCATACGTTATCTTAGTTTTTAAACATTAGTGCATAAAAGTTTTAAAACATTAGTGTTCATGGTTGTTATATAAATTAAGAAAATAAAAATTTCCCATACAAAATGCTGCTTGCATAGGTAATGACCCAATATTAATCTTACTTCGTGGGGGAAAGAGATGTAGCTATACGTCCTGTAGAGCTTCATCTCTTTCCTACACTGAAGTAATATTAAAATAATACTGCTATAAGCGGTGGTGGTAGGGCCCCAGAATAAACAATTGCATTTCAAATAATATCCAATTTTGATTACAGAACAATATGGCATATTACAATCGAACGAGGAACCGCAGGAGATGACGTACCAATATGAGTACAGTTTTGAGACTACAACTGATGATGTACCGGCGGAGACGCATCCACGAGGAGAGGCGGAGCAGTATGAGGGAGGAAACACTACGTACTTTTATAATAATGAGATTATACTGGGTAAGAATCAGTTTATCAATATTTAGCTCGTGACTAAGTAATAACAGCCGCACGGGTCGATTAAGCTGCGCTTGCCGGGGTTGGTCCTTACCATCTTTACATATCGAGACTCCTCCGTGCCTCGGAAAGCACGTTAAGCCGTTGGTCCCGGCTGTCATTTGTAGATCTTTGACAGTCGTTACGGGTCGTCAGAAGCCCGAAAGTCTGACAACCAGTCTTACCAAGGGGTATACCTAGTTACTGGGTTGTGGAGGTCAGATAGGCAGTCGCTTCATGTAAAATACTGGTATTCAGCTGCATGCGGTTAGACTAGAAGCCGACCCCAACATAGTTGGGAAAAGGCAGGCAGATGATGAACTAGAATCAGTTCAATTTCTTTGTTTTTGACGTTGAAAAGAGCCATTAATGTGCCTAATTGAAATAAATTATTAGACTTTTTTGACCAGCAGTGGGAACATTATAGGCTGATTAAGCAATCTTTAATTTTCAGGTTCCAAACCGCCGCCGGACCTAGAAGTATTATATGAAGAGGCGCTGAACTCCCATCCTGTAGTATTTCTAGAAAACTGGGAAAACAGACTGAAATCCAGCCCATGTTTTTGTGACACGTGTGAGATACTATTTCCCACAGTTAACGCCTTAGACGCCCATAAAATGATCAGCCATTCTTATCTCATAGCTTTAGATACACCACACAAAAATACAGCGAGAAAAAGTACAGTCACCTCCAAATACTGTAATCACTGTTCGAAAACTTTCCCTGACGATACTTCTTTGATAAAGCATTTATATGAGCTGCTACCGCTAAATAACTTTTCACAAGTCAAAGAGGAGAAGGAAGGGCCTTGGCCAAAGAAGATTAAGAGTACTTCACATGTGATAACAAAGATACATCCGAAAAAGATAAAAATTGAACCGAAAGAAGTTAAAATTGAACCCGTTTTAGATATTAAACCCAAATTGAAAACCAACAAATTATCCAGAGACGGGAAATTTTTCGCAGCTTCATCTCTCGTTCCAAAAAGTACGTTATTCCAGTGTAATATCTGCCAAATTGGGTTCCTTTCGTGTTTCAGCGCATCCCAGCATTCAAAATACTGTAAAAGAGTGTTAACTTTTAATAAATGCGGGGTTTGTAAGCGAAAAATTCGTACCAAAGATGTTAAAACTCACGAACTGCAACATAATTATAATGATAAACTAAAAATCTATACTATGAACAAGAGTATATACGAGAGAGTGTTATGTAAGTGTCCGAAATGCTTTTCCTGCTTCGATGAGCTCGCTTTTTGGGCTCATTACCAAAAATGTAAAAAATCGGATAGAAAATCGATTTACTGTACCGATTGTGACATCAATATATCTTCGACTCGTTATAAATGTCACAGATTGAAGCATTCTACAAAAAAATTAACAAAAAAAGATTTTATTGTCGTAGAATTTTACGATCAGAAAAATATGAAAATTAATAGTGAGAGTAAAATTGAAGTCATAAAAGTTAATCGGAAAGAGAGAGCCAAGCTGTACAGAGAGAAACGTAGAGAGAAGAAAATGCTTTTGAATGATCCGAAACAAAATGATAGTGGAATTACTCTGTATTATTGTGAATTCTGTGGCTGCTGTCAATATATCCTAAACTACAAAGGACACATGGACGGATCATGTAAAGAAATTACATCGAAAAAGTACTGCGAAAAGTGCGGTTTATGCTTCACCGCCAAAAGTATTGAAAGCCATTTAATTTTACATGAGAAACGGTCATTCTCTCTCAAAGATATCAACATTATAAACCTATCTACAGGTAAATCTATCGACCCACCGATGTCAGAATTTTTTGAATGCGGTCGTTGTTTAAAACATTTCATTTGCCGCCGTACGTTGAATTTACACAACTGTAAAACTGAAAAATATATTACATGCAAGATATGTTCAAAAAAATTCAATCTTCAAGCGTATAAAATCCACAAAATTTTCCATTCAGTTGACAAATTGATGCCTGAATTAATGAAGAAATATAATCTTATAAACAGTATGTGGAATGTCATGTTTATGTGTGTATCTTGTCAATTAGTTACCATGACTTACGACGCTGCTGTCACCCATTCCCAAGGCCATCTCAATTATATAATAAGTGATTTACATAAGCAATGTATCGTATGCGATTTGAGAATTGCAGAAAACGAATTTGGCCTTCATGAAAAGTTGCATTCAAATAATGAATGTATTGAAAGGGAGAGTTTTAAGATTTTGAAGTATAATTACGAAGATTTGTTCAAGAAGGAATGGTGGATGCTGTTCAAGGATTTGCCGCAGGAACATAGACAACAGATTCTATCAAAAAGCATTTACAGGTGAGTTTTTTTTGTTATCTTATGCTAGCACTTTCCCCTCGAGTGAGGTTTTTGTTATCTTATGCTAGCACTTTCCCCTCTAGTGAGTTTTTTGCTATCTTATGCTAGCACTTTCCCCTCGAGTGAGTTTTTTGCTATCTTATGCTAGCACTTTCCCCTCGAGTGAGTTTTTTTGTCATCATATGCTAGCACTTTCCCCTCGAGTGAGTTTTTTTGTCATCTTATGCTAGCACTTTCTCCTCGAGTGAGTTTTTTGTTATCTTATGCTAGCACTTTCCCCTCGAGTGAGTTTTTTGTTATCTTATGCTAGCACTTTCCCCTCGAGTGAGTTTTTTGTTATCTTATGCTAGCACTTTCCCCTCGAGTGAGTTTTTTTGTTATCTTATGCTAGCACTTTCCCCTCGAGTGAGTTTTTTTGTTATCTTATGCTAGCACTTTCCCTCTAGTGAGTTTTTTTGCTATCTTATGCTAGCACTTTCCCCTCGAGTGAGTTTTTTTGTCATCTTATGCTAGCACTTTCTCCTCGAGTGAGGTTTTTTTTTATCTTACACTAGCACTTTCTCCTCGAATTCGTTCGTGTAAATTACATATTTCTCTCATCTTCCTCTACCAAATGAAAAATAATTTAGTGTATTTTTTTTATTAATTTTCAAAATAGACAATAAATTGACGAAACTATCGATGAAAAAAAACTTACATAAAGTCGAACATAGAATCTCCTCCTTTTTGGAAGTCAGTAATAAAAAAAAAAATCATTAGCTTTATGATGACTAGCTTCCGCACGCGGCTTCCCCCGCGTGGTATGTCGATAAAAAGTACCCTATGTCCTTCCCCAGGATGCCATCTATCTCCTTGCCAAATTTTATCGAAATCCGTTCAGTGGTTTAGGCGTGACACGTGGTCGTGAATGGCACCATCTTTACATACCGAGACTCCTCCGTGCCTCGGAAAGCACGTTAAGCCGTTGGTCCTGGCTGTCATTTGGGGATCTTTGACAGTCGTTACGGGTCGTCGGAAGCCCGAAAGTCTGACAACCAGTCTTACCAAGGGGTATCGTATTACCCAGTTACTGGGTTGTGGAGGTCAGATAGGCAGTCGCTCCATGTAAAATACTGGTATTCAGCTGCATCCGGTTAGACTGGAAGCCAACCCCAACATAGTTGGGAAAAGGCTAGGCAGATGATGATGATTTAGGCGTGACACGGTAACATACAGACCGACAGAGTTACTTTCGAATTTATAATATTAGTATGGATTTATAGATTGATAAATGATAAATGATTTTATTTCTGTAAGTAGGTTTGTACAAACACTTTTACACGTCAATCACATTTTTTTTAAACTAGATGAGGTCGGCGTTTCCTATCTGACTACTCTGAGAAGAAAGGCCGAAACAAACTCAGAGGTCACAGTCTCTTTTAAAGTCCAGACATAATCTTGGTCAGATTATGTGAAGACCATGTAGATTGGTGTCTGAAATGATCTTTTGAGGAAAGAACCACACAGATTGAGTGGACCTGTCCAGTCAGTGCACGCATTTGTCAGTAATCGTGCAGCTCAACTCCGAATTTAAGGAGCTCAACGATTTGACGAACAATACCAAAGAAAGGACATTTGGTTAGGCCTCATAAATTACTCAAACTGCCAGACTATGATTAATTAAAATTAAGAAAAAATAAATAATAAAAAAGAAAAGAAAGATCCACATAATCTTCACATTCACAATAATTAAAAATAATATAATACTTTACAAAGTAAATATTCATGTCAATGTAAATATAAATATAAAAATCCGGAAATAATCTTGGTCAGATCATTTGAGGACCATGTAGATTTGTGTCTGAAATGGTCTTTTGAGGAAAGAACCATACAGATTTGAGTGGACCTGTCCAGTCAGTGCACGCATTTGTCAGTAATCGTGTAGCTCAACTCAGAACTTAAGGAGCTCAACGACTCGACGAACAATACCAAAGAAAGGACATTTGGGTAGGCCGCCTATAGTACTCAAACTGCCAGATAAATAAAAAATATGATCCACATAGTCCTCAAATTCACAATAATTAAAATAATAATAATATTATACTTCACAAAGTAAATATTCATGTCACTGTGTAGGTATAAAATAAAAAGTTACCAAAAATAACAAAACTCGTAAGTAAGTAATTTAAAACCAAAAATAAATGTACAAATTGGAGCAGCTCAATCCCAAGCCTTTTTGTCCTCAATGTAATCTTTAATGGTATAAAACGCTTTTTGGCACAACTTACGTTTAATGAATGTTTTGAATTTATTAAGGCTTAGATCTTGTACGTGGCTTGGAAGCTTATTGTAAAAGCGTATACATTGACATCTGAACGAGCCACCTATTTTCTTGAGCCTCGTTGTAGGTACAACAAATTTGTGTTTGTTCCTAGTATTTATATTATGGATATCACTGTATTTTTTAAACAATTTTATATTTTTATGTGCGTATAAAAGATTTTCAAAAATATACTGTGAAGGCACAGTCATTACATTTATCTCCTTAAATTTCTCTCTGAGAGAGTGTCTCGGACTTAGTTTATAAATTGATCGAACAGCTCTTTTCTGCAAAACAAAGATAGTCTGAATGTCAGGGGCATTTCCCCACAACAGAATACCGTACGACATTACACTATGAAAATAACTAAAGTACACTAAACGGGCTGTCTCTATGTCAGTTAAATAACAAATTTTTCTAACAGCATATGCTGCGGAGCTTAGTTTTTTTGACAATTTATCTATATGTGGGCCCCACTGAAGCTTAGCATCCAAAGTTAAGCCCAAGAATACTGTTTTATCTTCGGGATTCAATTCTTCACCCTTTATCAACACATTAGTTTTCACCTGCCTAACGTGAGGTAGCGTAAACTTAATGCATTTGGTTTTTTTTTTCATTAAGAAGTAAATTATTAACATTAAACCAGTGAACTACTTTTGCGATCGCGCTATTTACATCGTCAGTAACCAGCTGCTGACGTTTAAGTTTAAACAAAAGCGAAGTGTCATCCGCAAACAACACTATCTCATGATTATCCTTTATGAGGTAAGGCAAGTCATTAATATAAATAAGAAACAAGAAAGGACCAAGAATTGAGCCCTGTGGGACTCCCATTGTTACTATAGATCCGGGAGATCTTTTCCCATTAACGTCAACGCTCTGAATCCTATTACTCAAGTATGAAGTAAGAAGATCCAGAGCGGTGTTCCGGATTCCGTAGTGGCGGAGTTTCCTGATTAATGTTTCATGAAGAACGCAATCGAATGCCTTAGACAAATCACAAAAGATGCCCAAGGCATCGCATTTATCTTCCCATGCATTATAAATATGTCCTAAAAGTTCAACACCGGCATCAGTTGTTGAACGACCCCTTGTGAAACCGAACTGCTTGTTATGTAACAATTTATGTCTATTAAAAAATCTTTGCAATTGCTCTAAAATTAGCTTCTCAAATATTTTACTAAAGGTAGGTAGTACTGAAATAGGTCTATAATTTGTGGGGTCTGATGTACTACCTGATTTAAACAAAGGTATTATTTTACTATTTTTCATAAGGTCAGGAAACTCCCCACAGTCGATACAATTATTAAAGATAAGAGCTAAAGTAGGTGCTACAATGTCAATAATAGACTTAGCAACTTCTACAGAATTACCCCACAGATCTGCAGTCTTTTTTACATTTAAAGTGTGAAAGGTTTTAATTATGTCTCTACAGGTAATATGTTCAAAAAGAAATTCCGATTCGTAAACATTAACATTTTCCTTAAGCAAAGACTCAGCAACAGAAGGTGATGAGTTTAGGGATTTAGTAGTAGAAACGGGAATATCTGAAAAGAAATTCTCAAAGGCCTCGGCGACTTGTGAGTCTGATTTTATTATGTTGTCATTAATAGACAGGCTGTAGTCAGTATTTCGGTTACTAGACCTTCCCGTTTCACTATTAATAATATTCCAAGTCGTTTTAATTACATTACTACTGTTTTTAATCTTCGAACTCAAATAACGTGACTTGGCCATACAACAAACTTTTTTAAATAATTTTGAATAATTTTTAACATATCGATGGTGGAAAGGTAAAATGGCTAAAGCGCCATTTTGGTCGATATTGAGTTGTATATATCACTGAACTGGATTTTTTTTTCTGCGTCGATTAGTCTACCTTTCGCGTCGATTTGAGCACTTTTTTGGCGCTTTAGCAGTACAAATTTTGTTGCTTGTTTCATGTAGTCATGGTTTAAAGCGACGTTTTTTTGATGATTCTGAAGTTTATGTCGCTTTAGTGATTGTGCTCACTGTACATTCATGTTTGACAATGTTTTAGCATTTTTGCGTTTCTCTATTTCATGTATAAATACCTTATTAGTAGTTTTACCTGAACTACATTATTACTTGTGTGGCAGTTTAGCAAAAGTCGTTTCTGTTTTATTTAGCGTTTTGGCGCTTTAGCAATCGTGCTCGTAAATATTTTCGTATAGAACGATAGTTCAGAGTTGTTTTAGATTCCAAATATTATTTAAAATTGTATATTAGTCAGTAGTACATGCTTTAATGTTAGAAGGTATTGATTTTAGTACTAAAAACTCGCTTAATTTAAAGTAAGTGTACTGAGTAAATTTTGTTAGCATTGCAAATCTAATCATAAGTCTTTGTTCTTGCGTGTAACTTAGAATATTAGTGATTTCTAGCAACGTCAACGGGGCAGACGGCTGCAATTGACTCTGTCGTTGGCAAAGTGCTGCTCGCGTATATGAGTACTAAGAGTATAAAGCAGTTAAAATTCTGTTATTTAAAAGATAATGCCCATTTTAAAGATGATGCCCATTTTGGTACCCCTCCAATAGCCATGATAGCTCTTTTTACTATTATTTTTACTTTCTTCTTACTTTTATGCAACTGTTTAGCTATTCGCATTCTGGACTCCGCCTTCGGTCAGGTTAGGTTAGGATAGTTCAGTCTTTTTTGTTGACTCCTAAGGGGTTTTTATTGTTACCTGTTTCGTTTGAATAGTAGAAGAGCTTTTAGGTTTGAGGTTTGAGTTGAATTTCCCGAGCTATCACACTGATAAACAAGTTATCTAAGTTATATGTATTTGAGCACATACTAACATTTAACACAGTAGATCTTTGACAGTCGTATCGGGTAGTCAGAAGCCCGAAAGTCGAACATCCAGCTTATCAAGGAGTATCCCAGTGCCTGTATTGTAGAGGTCACATAGTAAATCGCTCCATGTAAAATACTGGTATTCAACTGTATCCAGTTAGATTCAAAGATAATCCTTACGTAGTTGGGAAAAAACTAGATAGATGATGAACGCCTTATTTAAAATAATTAATAGCAAACGTCGTAAAAGATCGGGGGTAAGATGGTCGATCACTATGAAATGTAGGTACTTACTTATGGGAAAAGTGATTTGTGACATTTCTAAGTACTCTTACCTCAGTTGATCCAAAAGAGTCTTTGAATCCTTATTCGAAACTGCATCGATTGCCATCATAAAAATAAGGTGTAAGAATTAACAATTTTTTAGCTGAATGTGCCATTTTTCCAATATCTATTAATACAGCTAGCAAGTACTCTAGATGTTAAGGACAGTCTCCTAAGACCGTATTTCTATAGCTACAACACGGCGTCACAACTTCTACCCTGTACCTATTACTACGATCGGACAAAGGCCATTGAAATTCTTGAACTGAATTATTCAATATTAATATCTTTCTAATGATGTATCCTTTATTCTTATTGTAGCGGGTACCAGCTTCCATACATTTCCTGGCATCATCCTTCAAATGTGTATGTGTTCTAAAGACTATTTTGTTAAATTGTAACACGATGTTGTTGTGTGTGAGAAGATGGCACAATAAGCACAGAATTATTTTGAGTTTCAGAATCTTAGTGCCAATAACACCCCTCTTATTCCGTCGGGGGTTAAAAATGATCATTTATTATCTATTAAATGTTGATTTATTTGTTTAAACTTATAACTAATTACTTACATTGAATATTTAGTGGTACTAACCATGATAAACAATGGTTTTTTGATTTTAGTAGATAATTAGTAACTCTACTTAACCTATCTAATTACCTACGTTATTTGACTTGATTCCAGTTGGCTAATAAAATAATTTCCTTTATTTTTTGCTAAATATTAATTAATTAGTCTTCCCGCTAATATTCCGGACCTAATAGTAGGTAGTACACATTGATTGAGGTTACAGATTGATGCTAACGCCTCATAATCTAAATAATCTATTGACAAAATCTGTACACTAGCAATAATCAATATTTTAAATGAAAATAAAAGAAAACGACGAGTTTTAGAAGTTACGCCTCATTCCCATTATACATCCATCAATTTATTCGCTCTTCAGCTAGTTTTAGTTCAACGTCAGCAACTTTATTTCAAATGAACAGCTCGTTAGAATATTTTTTTTTCACTCTATGATATTATTAATTGCATTAGCAAATTTTAGATAGCTAAATAATTGTAATTCTGACAGTAAGCGTAATTAATTAAATGTTATACGCAAGTTTTTTGGATATTAGCAATTTTTGCTTACTGGAACTTTTTTAATTTCGATTTTTTTTTGCTAAAGCGACACCTATCTCCTAAAATAAAGGTTTTATAGAAACCATTTATAATACATATTACAGGAAAAAAAAAATGATTCATGAAAATATAAGTAACTCAGAAATATTTCCATTAGAAAATTTTCTACGAATTTTTTTCGCAAAAAAAAAACTTTAAAATTCATTCCTGAGATTTCACGTTTTGGCGCTTTAGCCATTTTACCTTTCCACCATCGATATAAATTAAATTCAACAGTGTTTACATAGGTCCTTTCACTGTACAGCTCATAAAGCCGTGTTCTACTTTTATGAATACCAATGGTAGCCCAATCACTGAAAGATACATTACTATTAACCGAGATAGTCTTGGGAATAAAGGTGGAATTAAATTGTTTACAGTATAAATTAAAAAAATCATCATATAGATGACTAGGATCAGTATGATGTGACAAAACTGGTAATGTATTAATTAGTTTTTCTTTAAAAACCTCCAAGCGACTTGCAGTTTTGGGGTTAAATGTTATATCCTTTTTAGCCACTTTGTTGTTTTTGATAGGGATAGTAACCCTTTGCCCGCAATGATCAGAATCTAGTAGATTTATAATTTCTTTGTGGCTTGGTATAATATCTGTATAAATATTATCTAGGCATGTGGCACTAGTAGGGGTTATTCGAGTGGGCTCCAAAAATAGGTTTACAAGATTGTAGGACTGAAACAAACTTATTATTTTACTACAAGAACCTGAATTTTCTAACAAATTAACATTAAAATCACCGCAAGTGAGAATAGACTTATTGGAGTTGCAAATCTTGTGTAACACTTCATCCATTACCTTTTCAAAACAGTCATACAAACCAGAAGGGGGTCTGTACACACTTAATACAATAAACTGCTCCAATTCTATACAGGCTATTTCAACTGTCCGTTCGACAGATAGGCTCACAATATCCTTACGGTCTTTAAGTTTCAGCTGGTTACTTACTAAAATTAATGAGCCACCATGTATAGCATTTACTCTGCTGAACGAACTACCAACCTGGTGATTATCAAAATTGAACAAGAACTGGGTGCTTTTAAGCCAATGTTCTGTTATACAAAGAATATCAATATTGTTAAAATTCATAAATAGTTCTACTTCTAAATCTTTGTTCATAAATCCTTGAATATTTTGATGCACCAGGTTAATATTATTTACTGATTTTAAACTTTTATTTGATTTTATTTTGCAATTCTGTATACTATTGCTAGAGGTTATCTCTGTTGTCTGAATTTCTAATTTAAATTATTAACAATGTCAATATTTGGTACCAAATTATTGGCTGAATTATTTAACATGTCACAGCATTGCTCAATAGAAGCAATTTGTTTAGCCAAATTCTTGGCTGTAATAGAAAAGTAATATGATAGCGACACAGCTATCTGTCTTTTACAATACTTTGAAAGATAGTACTTATCCACAAAAAATCTATCTTTTGTCAAATATAAGCGATAACCAACATAATTGTTAGTGTCAATTAAATGGAATAAATTATTATTGTATGTCAAATTGTGTAATGTCATATTAATTGCAGATCTAAAGTTGTTTTCTTCCTGTGGCAAACTTTGGCTGTAAGGGAATGTGAGCATCACAATTTTTCTTAAACTAAGGTTGCACAAAGATCTATAATATTGGAGTAATTCTCCTTTGTTCACATTACCCCTATTACCAACAAATATTATTAATATAGTATCCTGATTATAATTGCATTTTATAGCTTTTTTCATTATGTCAAATAGAGAACAACCAGGCATACAGTAGTTAATTATTGAGTGTCCCGGATATTCATTTAACAACAAGTGACCTAAATCCTTTCCAATTTCATCACAAAATAATATTATTTCTTTATTTACACTATGTCTAGGCAAACAGTTAGTAATTGATAATGGTAAACTGGCACTAAACTGCGGTATGGTGGTATCACATATTGTCAATGAATGGTCCGGTGTGGGTTCAATAGATGGTGGTTGACAATGTTCACATTTGTTAGTTTGTGAGCTTACCAGCTCATTCATTGCCAATACATGTTCCCTCATTTGGTTTTCAGAGGCTGTATACTTGATAGTCATAGAAGTAAGTTTCTCCTGTAGTTGGTCAAGTTCATACTGCAAGTCTTCTGTGTCAATTTGGTATTTCCTAGTACTTTTTTGTAAGTTTAATGAATACATATCTAATTGTTTTAGTAAATGCAACCTTTCTCTATTAAGTTTTACATTTTTAATGAAGAATTTTTGTTTTTTGACCATTTTTTTGGTTTTAACTATGTATTTGTTGATTTTTATGTATTTTTTCAGTTTATTTTTACTAGTAGCTACCCTCACTGACTTACTTAATTTTGAATCTGATTTTGAATCATCAAGACCTGTTAAATCAATTGTGTAAGAAGAGGGGTTTATTACAGAAACCATTGATGGGGCTACAGGCACCAATTCATTGAATAGACTTTGATTCAACGAGGCAGTGATGTTAAGATTTGTCGTCTCAAGTTGTTCAATCTGACTTTGAGCCTCTTGTAGCTGCTGTTGTAGTACATATTTGTGATTAAGAGCTTGTTCATACTCATTGCTACACTGGCTGAACCCGTCCACAACAACTTGGAGCCTGTCCCGGGCTGCTATGGCATCAGTGTGTTGAATATATAACTGAGCCATTTCTGTTTTCAACTTGCTATTCCTTTCAAGAACACCAAGGAACTCTATTTCATTTTCATCTTTTTCCTTAATCAGTTTGTCACAGAGCTCCTGAGACGCCTTTAATTCGCTCAAAGCCTGACTGAGTTTGGTCTCTTCTAGGCGAGCCCGCGCGCTGCGAGTCATAATCATGATTAAAGAGAAAAGAGAAGAGGTTGGAAAAGAGTAGTGGATTTAGAAACAGATGATTAGTTGAACGGAAAATGAAATTTAGATCGTAATGAAGAAGTTCTGTCACCAAATTCACATGATTCACACATGTGTTAATTTATTATAATTTTCCTCTTTCAGATTCACAAGAAGTGTAAAAATGCAAATTGAATTAAGTGTGCCCACCGATGAAACGAAGTACTTCTGCATGAATTGCAACAATTACGTCGACGGATCCGACATCAAGCAACATATGCGAGCAAAATGTTTACGAAGCAACAAATTAGCCTGCAACATATGCCACACCATATTCAAGTCACTAAAACATTTTCTGTCTCACGAGGGTAGTCATGAAAACCTCCCGAAACGTCAAACAGTTGTGTCATTTAACCACGAATGTGACAAAGAATTCAATAATCATTTGAGTTTGATCGAATCGAAGTCGAGAAAATCGACCAAAGATGTCCCTCTGTCGCAGTTACGAGAGCTCTTATTATCAGATAGTTCGAAAGCTACTTATAAGTTGTACAAATGTGCGCGGTGCGAGGTTTGTGTAACTTTGCAAAGTAGTATGAGACGACATCGTTGCGTTTCGGGGAACGGAAGGCGGTTCTGTGACATATGTGAACAGTATTTCTGCGCGAAAAAGAAATCTTTGCATTTAGAAGCGCATAGGAAGAAACCTTATATAACCAAAGATAGTTTCTACGTTGTGCACTTTAATGTTGGCGCGAAACCCGTCAAAACGTCGTCTAAAAAAGAGGTTACAGCGAAAGTTTCACCGAAAAAAGATGTAACTGCGAATATTTCACCGAAAAAAGAGGTTACTGCGAAAGTTTCACCGAAAAAGCTGGTGATTGCGAAAATTTACAAGTGCACATGTGGTTTGCATTTTACGTCGATGAAGACTATAGAAAAGCATTTGGATGAGTGCAGTCCAAAGTTGGAAGTCTCTAAAGAGACGTGTAGTAAGTGCAAGCTAGTATTTCCTACTGATGTTTTAGTAACTCATTTAATAAACCACCATCATAAAGAAACAAAGATTATTGTAGAAAAAATTGCGAGATCGAACCTCTTCAAATGCCCCAACTGTGCCCTATTCTTCACAAACATGGACAATTTTAATGACCATACAGATAATTGTTTCCCGAAAAACGGTTCATACTGTAAAAATTGTCGGCTATCATTCGGTAAAAATTGCTTCCCGAATCATTTGTGCAGTTCTGTAGACGTTACGTATGTAAATAAAGTTACTTTGGTTAGAAAAAATATAGTGAAGCAAGCAACGGTATATAGATGTACTCCGTGCGATCTGACTTATTTGCAACGCAATTCCTTCAGATACCATTATTATGAAGTCAATCATTTGCTTAAAAAGGAACCAATGACCTGCAATCTCTGCGGCTTGAAATTCACAAATTGTTCCCTAAGAAAACATGTTAATATACACAGTTTTACACATGAAGAATATAAGATAAAAGTTATGGATCCAATTAGTGGATCTTATGTTTTTGTAACTGGCAGCAATCGAGGCAACACTGAATCTACAAGATTGTCCCCGAGGAAGAGGAGAGGCGAAAATTTGGAAGAAACAGACCATGCTTTAGTTAAAAAAGTAAAGATAAATGAAATAGACATACCATTGTCTGAAAGAAGGATTGCTAGAAAAGCCAGAGACAATCTTTCTACATCCAGAGATTCTAGAATAAATGAGACACCAAGCGAAATTATTGTGCCAGATGAAATATCAGACCGTATTACCGAAAATATCAGTAATGTCAGTGATATTGATACTGACACCTCAGAAATGACATTACCGGACAAAATGAATGATACACTTGATAAAAATGCTTTATCAAGCAAAGTGAAATCTAGAATCATGGTCAAAGGCTATAGCAAGGAACTATTCAAATGTATTTATTGCAATCAACATTTTATGAAGGAAGCATCATTTGAGTACCACATTAAGGCTTACAACCAACACGAAAAGACAGATAACTATGAATGTGATATATGTGGGCTCGAGTTCTCGAGGCATACTCTCCCACGGCACAAGTACGTACATCACGATCATATGGGTTTGAAAAAAGAAGACCTTGTTATTTTAATAGGTTCCGCGAACGGCAAGGAGAAGGACTCAAAATCTAAAAATGATTCTAAAATTCTTGATGTGTCTAACGAAATTCGTGATGACACAGAAGTGAGTGAAAATGACACTAAAGCACTCAGTAATATCAATGTCAGTGATACTTGTGATACTAAAGAACTCAGTGATATCAATGTCAGTGATACTTGTGACACTAAAGAACTCAGTGATATCAATGTCAGTGATAATTGTGACATTATAGAAGTCAGTGATGCCAATGTCAGTGATAATTGTGACACTAAAGCACTTAGTGATGTCAATGGCAGTGATACTTGTGATACTAAACAACTCAGTGATGTCAATGTGAATGATATTTGTGACATTAACAGTGAATTAGCGGACAATATCAGCGAAACTGATAAAATGTGTTACTTTAAGTGTTCAGACTGCAATGTATGCTTTGTAGATCATCAAATGTGTTACGAACATATTCAGAAACATGAAATTTTGGATCCAAGAACGTATATACAATGTAAATTATGTGACTTTCAGTTTCTAATCGATTCTTTGAAAGAGCATATGGTTTTACATCACAATTCTGATTTTAGGATTGAAAGTCTAACGATACATGAGTATAAGGCTGTGGCAGGTAGCGGTCCAAAAGTAGATATATATCAAGCTATTGATAAAGTTCAATCTAGGTTAGTAAGTACTACTACAGATGTGGGGGTAGTATGATGTCATTTTTTTTTAAATGTGTAACTCTGACCTGATCTGACAAAAAAGGTCGGAATAATGTTTGGAAAACGTCTAGATTTATGTCCTATGATTCTGTTTTCTAAGGTCGGTTAATATCATATCTATGATCAATATGAGTCATAGTATAATGAAATTGTAAATTAGGGCAGTTCAGACCGCGACGTGAAGCGACGCGACGCTGCGCGCATTTTTTAACAATTATCGAACTTATTTTCTTCACGAAAATGTATAATTTCAGTGCGAACGTTGACACGTGTCAAAAGTACGCTGAGATGCGCGGTGCTGCGCAGCGCGTGTGTAGTAAATAAATTCGATATTTTATCGGATCATAAAATCGTGCACAGTCACATCGAGTCAGTCAGTTCACATCGAGACGTGACGCGACCTCGATGTGAACTGACTTAGGGGGATATTACACTATCATATTATATCATTTACCTATCTACGAAGCTCACAAATTACCCATAATATGTCTATGTTACAAAATCATTATATCATAGATCTATGATCATAGATAATTATGATATTGTAATACCCTCCTAACTTCCGCACTTACACACGTCACTCATAACTAATTTACATTAGCTTTATTCCTTGCACATGTCACGAAAATTTCACTGTCAATCTCTGAATCCATACTTATATTATTATAAAGTATATACTAGCTATTGCCTGCGGCTTTGCCCGCGTGGATGTCGTTATTATCCCACGGGAACGTTCCAGGTTATAATATTTAAAAAAATATATATAAATGTCTGTCTGTATGTTACCTTTTCACGCCTAAACCACTGAACGGATTTCGATAAGATTTGGCAAGGAGATAGATGGCATCCCGGGGAAGGACACAGGCTACTTTTTATCGACATACCACGCGGGCGAAGCCGCGGGCGGATGCTAGTTTACTATAACCGCGTATCCCGTCCGTCACCCGTCATGCCGACAGCCGAAGTTTCGAGTAGTTCGCCACGACAGCTGGAACTCGGCCCGAGATTCTTACGGGCCGATGTGCCAACAATACAAGACATGTTTGATCATAAAGATACAGGCTGTTAGGGTTAACACCGTTATCCTTGCAACCAGTGGTTTGGTTTCATTTATAGAACGTAAAATCAATGGAAAATTACTTTTTTTTTACATTTTACCTCAAGAGAAGAACTTGCGTTTCAACACGGGCGGGGGGTGTGGTACGTGACTTAACCGGCCGCGAGCGCGACCCCTCCCTCAGTTAGTCAGCTGTTTCTCTAGCGAGCACGGTGTTGGATAGAAACTTTTTAAAATCTTTTAATGAAAATAACGTTTTTTTTTTGTTGTTTTCGGTCATTTATGTTTATATTTAATTCAACTACCCATGGTTTGAATGACAAGAGTGTTTACCCTTACACCCTGTATTATTATAGTTTAGAGTGCGCGCAACAAACTATGAACAGTAGACACGGGTTTGAACAACACGTCGTTCCTCACCACATTCACTCACTTGTCAGTTCGAGATTCATTCATTTGTATGTCACAGTGAAGCGGTACAAAATGTTATTTTGAGGTGTTGGGACATTCAATCATTTTGTATAGGACATTTGAAGTGCCTCTTGTATGTCTACCTAACACTAATCTAAAGCTCACTTGTCTACGATGCGCACTAAGCGATTTGTGCAATACGCGCACTCTATGTAATATTATATCTCATCTTGTACATTGTCCACACTGCCGTCGCACTGGCCCCGTTCGCCTGGCATTTTGTTTTGTCTATCATACACATACTGAACTGCCGAATTTGTTCGCGATGGACAAACGATCGCCGTCACTTAGGTCTCGTTCGGTTCGAATAATCTCGTTTCTCGATAACGCACGTCCCTGTGACGACTGGGGTGGACTAAAGGCCTAATGTTGGGGCCACATTGTCGCGATAAGGCGAACTATGTACTGCGCGCGCCGTCTCTCGCACACAGCTTGACGTCTCGCTGAGAAATAGAGAGCGAGCGTGTGTTGTAATCGACATGGGACCAGTGGCGGGCCTAGGGTTCAAAATCAGGGCAAGCCCACAGATTTTTTACGATAATACAGCCATGTGAGCGATTTATGGATTTTCTTTGTTGTTCATGGTAACACCATATTATAATTTTGGTTAGAAAACCTTTAAAATGCGAAGAGTTCTACATATTTCAAGCATCAGTACGTAATTTTCGTAAGCGCCATCTATAATAACGAATGCGTGTAAACCACACCGCTTAGTAGGACCTTTTCACCATAATAAATTCATATTCGCTTGTCACATGCAAAATTATTCTATTAAAATCCGCTAGATGGCCCCCAAATTATCGATTTGTTGAAAATGTTAAATGAGATATTACATTAGGTATATAACATTTTATAATTAATCATAATGACAATAGCCAACTCTAATCTTCATTTCAAAACGCCTAGGTATGAAGAATATCTTCGATACGAAAATAAATTGTGTTTTGTGATCTTGATGAGATGTATTAAAATAAGATGGTTTGTTTTTCAGTGGTTTACCAAAACAACAATTGCCATACAAAAAACACTACCACGATATCAAAATTTGTATATGTAATACAAATTTTGATGTCTTTCATGACACCAGACTACCTAAGTTTGTCATACTCAACTCAAATCTAAACAATCGAATGCCAATTTCAATATATTCTTCGATTGACAAAAATTGTCTATATTTCCGAGTAATAGGTAGGTACAAATTAATAATTGGGGTTGATTACGGTGAAGTAAAGAGTTACTTACTGTCAGAAAACTTAATGTATTTACATAACTTTTCGAACAGTTTCGAAATTCACATTTTGATGATAAAAACCACACTATAACCACTTACTAAGCTTATGCAATGACATAGCCACAATATCTATCACATCATTTTAAATAATAAAACTAGGTACTTTCTTAGCCACAGTTGGAAAATAAAATACTGATCTCAAATTATTTCAAAACAATAACAAATTGAGTCGCGTCGCGGACTTGCAACTCACTTTACGCGGGTCAACATCGCGGCAAACATACGATTCGTTCCATTCATAAAATCTCAAAAGCCGGGCTTAAATATTAGAACATTTTGCAAAATAAGTACATACTAATAGTATCCAAATCGTAAAAATTTTCTATGCAAAAATGAGAGGTCCAGAAGCGGGCTTTTGCTGCGTTTATGTCAGCTTGTGTGAGCGAGAAAGATGCAATGTACTACAGAATTGACGTCTTCATTCATGGATGCCATCTCGCCTAACGCTATAGTGTTAGAGCGAGGTCGCAACTGTTGCATACGTCCGAGACGGTTTGGCATCGTAGCTTGTACTTATAGCGCGCGGCGGGTGCAGCGCGAAGTTTAAATGTTATTATTCTTATCAATTCTTGCGACATGAAATATTGACTTGGAAGTTTATAGAAGTTTTTTTTTTTTAATTTATTGGCTCTTTTTTGAAGGCAAGCCGGGCTTATCCGCTTCTATGGAAAGAACGCCCCTGCATGGGACACGCTTTTGAGATTTCGATCTCTTACAAAATGTATAACGCCATTTTACTTTAAATACAAGGTGCCAATGATTTTTTTATTTATAATATTATGATTGTATCACTGCCCTGAAATGAATATCGACGGCTGCAAAGTGTATACGTTTTGAACTTAAAACTGTGCTAATAATTTTATTAATATGAGAACAAAGTTTCTTCTATTTTACGACGTTAAAGGTGAACGCACACTTATCCGAGCCGAACGAAGCGAACGAAACGAATTTTAGAATTGTTTATTTATTTAAATTCTATGAAACATCGCAGTACTGCCCGCGTCGAATCGTCCGAATCTGGAAGACCGTTCCTAGCGTTCTCGTTGACTTCGATTCATTCGACGCGTTCGACTCGAATAAGTGCGTTCATCTTTAGGGTGAATTCGACCAAACTTTTATACCTTCCCTTACGATAAATTTGAAATTTTTGACAGTTTCTCCATACATCATAATCAGCCTATAATGTTCCCACTGCTGGGACACAGGCCTCCTCTATGAGAGGGAGTGGGCCGTAATCCACCACGCGGGCCCAGTGCGGGTTGGTAGATGTCACATGTCTTCGAATTTTTGGTTCTAAGACATGCCGGTTTCCTCACGATGTTTTCCTTCACCGTTTTGAGAGCAGTGGTGATGAAATTATTTACACAAAGTAAAGCGCCTATCGGGGTTCGAACCTACGACCTACAACTCGTAAGTCGCGGCCGTTACCACTGGGCCACCACTGCTCCTGCTCTGCTCTGCTCCACTGCTCGTTTCTCCATACGAGAACTGCCAAGTAAATCTTATTCCGCGGATAAAAGATATCTGAACTTGGTAAAATCAGCCCTTAGGTTAATAGGTGTACCGATAAGTACTCTATTTGAAATACATTTGAATAAACCTTTTCTACAGTTCGCTCAAACGATTTTGACTTTTATTGCGTTGGTAGCATGTTAAATGTCAGCTGCAGTAAACGTTTGGTATTGTAACCACTTTTTTCGTTTTAATGTCATCCTTATGCCTACGTTATAGTAGTCAAAATCGGATGAACGGACTCTGAAAAAGCTTTATTTAAATGTCTAATCTTATTTCAAATAAAGTATAGTTGTATTGATACACTTGTCTAAGTATTAATAAAAATTAAGAATTAAACAGATAAAAAATCCGTTGCGAAGAATTCTGAGTCGAATTATTGTATAAAAAAGTGAATTTTGGTAAAAAGTGCAGTTGAATTTTTTATTTGCTGCCGTCGATATAAACTTATATCAATCAAGTCAACCAACTGAATAAGGTAAACACACGGCTACACATCAAGCTATACAATTCCAGTATAAGCTGACCTCGCATTGTACGGAAATCCTATACAATGCAAGCTCAGCATAAACTGGAAATGTATAGCTTGATGTGTAACCGACTGTACACATACAGTCACGGACTTTAATTGATGAGCCACCTGGTACTGTTCGCATTTTAGCCGTGTAACACAAATCGGGTTTATTCGGTTCCCGACACGCAAAGTCATATGTCTTCGTATTAGAAGAAGAAAATTTTATTTCATATCTTTAACGGTTGGCTAACCTGAGAGCAGAACTACAAACTTGACAGCAGTGACTACTCAAAGTCAACCAATTGCAGGTCTAGCAACAGTAACCTAGCAACGATAAACAATTGTTGCTAGGTTACCGTTGCATAGTAACGTTAGCGTACGGAGAAATTCTCTGACATAAGATATTTCAACTGTCACTGTCTTCAGTTAAGTTTTCAGAATTATTGAGTTAATGAGCTATGATTCAAAGGAGGTCAGTGTCAAATAGATCGGATAAACTTAATGCAACATTGTATTTATTTTTATCATTAAGAACTTATTAGTCAACCTCTATGGATAAGACTATTTCCGATTAAAAGTAATTTATTTGTCATCTTGATATTTCAACTGTCACTGTCTTCAGTTATGTTTTCATAATTATCGAGTTAATGAGCTATGATTCAAAGGAGGTCGGTATCAAATAGATTGGATAAACTTAATGCAACATTGTATTTATTTTTATCATTGAGAACTTATTAGTCAACCTCTATGGATATTTCCGATTAAAAGTAATTTATTTGTCATGTTGTTTACGAGCTTGCGATTTGAGTTCGTGTTTAATCGTGTAATCTCGTGAATGTATGAAACTGCAAAATTGAAAAGTTTGAAGGTGGCTCATCAATTAAAGTCCGTGACTGTACATACTTGAAGATATAAAATGGTTCAAGGTAATGGTTCGAGTATTTTCGCTGATCCACCGGCGTACACCCGAAAATGTATACTTATAGAATTATGGATAAAGTATTCAGAATTCGTGGGTTGACCAATAGTGTTGCCTATTTTGCGGCAGTTTTTTTTTTTAAAGACTGCCATTTGACCTTGTGAGCCCTAAACGTATTACAAATCGATTAGAAATAAGTATTTTTGATTTATTTACTTAATTCTAAGTTTTTTTTTTGTCATTATTGTTATTTCAATGTGTTACTGTAAATAAATGATGTGATTTTTGTACGCATTTTCTTTTTTTTTTTTGTACCTTACTCGAATCGAATGTATATTGTCCTCCAGACCGTATTTCGGCCACGGCGGCCAATCTCAACGGAGACTAGCCGGAGCGGGAGATATTATAGTGCACAAGTGTGTGCGCAGACACAGGTGCACTCTCTCTTCCCTCACACTCATAGTCCGCTGGGACGGCAATCTGACACGACCGGAGAGAGATCAGGCGTAGGACCAACGGCTTAACGTGCGCACCGACTCACGGGAGTATCACACCGCCAACTTCCAAACTCCGGGCTGTTACTAAGAATAAGAAATTCCTAATGGAAAAACACAATAACACTGCCCGACCCGGGAATCGAACCTAAGCCGGACGTTCAGCAGTCGCACTACACCACAGGGCAATCGAATGTACCGAGCTATCGTAATACAGTAACTATAACAGCCTATAACCAGCTGACGATCAAGACGCTTCCAACGATACCCCATTTGTCAAATTGTGATGAGTAGTTTAGAAGATAAACCTAAATACATACATACCGGTCAAAATCATAACCCTCCTTTTTTCTTCGCTGTAGTCGGGTAAAAATAGGTAAAATAAAACAAAAACTCAACATAAATGGCTAGTTTTAGTCCTCGCTCTCGACCTTAAGTTTATATTAAACAATTTCTGTTTTTGCCTCTGCCTTGGAATATTCTGAGGTATCCATATATTGATGACATCACTATATATCATATGCGCTGGTTTCTTCATGTAGCCATAGTTTGTGAACTTTTTTCTCATTCCGTGGGTGAATGAAGTTAGGATTGTAGATAATAAGAACACTGAAAACAAAATAAAATATTAAGAAAACTAAATATTAAGTCTTATTGAGGGATGTTGTACAGACGCCAGCAGGTCAAGCTATCCGAAACTGTCAGATTTTCCCAATCAACCTTGAACCTTAATGCTTTAGCGATAAAGTTGAAAATCTATTAAAGAAATTTGACAGATTGTAGTAGCTTGATGTGCTAGCGTCTGTACCGTGTTACCTAGTAGGTATCATGGGTCTCCTATGAAGATTCGAATAACGTCGTTTCGACGCACGGCAGTTCGAAAACACATTGAAACGTTTTAACTACACCCGCCTGCAATATGTTACAAAAAATAAAATAGGGAATATGCATGTGATTCAAATATGGGTCAAATATTTTTTTTTTATAATCTATATTACTTCAGAATTATGCCTCCATCCATATTTTTGAATAAAATTTCTTTTTGAGCGAGAATTTTTTTTTTTTTAAATCCCTAAAAACTGTGGGTAATTCAAATACTTGAAAAACTAAGAGCGGATGTGATGTAACAATCCGCGACAACAATCAAAATGTCAATGTCAAGTCAATCAACAAGTGTCAAGTCAACCTCAAACGCTCCTACAAAAAGGACCTGACAGTTGCTTGTCTGTTTTCACGGTCTGTGACGTCACCACACCAAGCGCGCCAAATGGAAGGCGTTTAAATAGCCCGGATCGGTTGGATATTTAAAAAAAAAAATTAAGTACTTTAAATTGCCGTACATTTTTGCCGTCGAATTTTCTTTACTATTATTTGACGATGTAAACTATCGAATAAAAATATTTAAAAAATCAATGTCAAAAATCAATGCTTGTTTTTCTGGTGGCGGACTCATGGTCACACCAAATTCAAATTCTTTATTGCGAACTAAGTGTACCTACCTACAGAATTTGGAGATGGTAACAATACCTAGGTAGGTTCTTAGAACGTAGTTGCCTGTAAAGGTATTGCAAAATGGTTATAAATATTAAATTAAAAACACCAGCGTGACTAACAGCAATGATTTTCCTGAAGTCCGGACTCGTGGTCACACCGCTAATATTCTACACCATGTACCACTGAATTAATAGTGCGGTGAAAAAATATAGATTAGAAAATGAATTTTTATATCTATATTTTTTTTATAGGCGGCCATTATTTTTCGATAGTTTATCGGGGTCGAGTTTGATTCCTAGACAAAAACGTAACACTGGATTTCGATACTAGTGTACCTACCATTCAAAGGGTTTACAGCGTTTTTCGATTCAATGTGTTTTCGAACTGGCGTACCTACCACTCGCAATTTTTTCGAAATAGCGTTCGTCGAAACGACGTTATTCGAATCTTCATGGGAGACGAGAGAAAAGGCAGGCAGATGATGATACCTGGGTATCATCTGCCTGCCTTTTCCCAACTATGTTGGGGTCGCCTTCCAGTCTAACCGGATGCAGCTGAACCAGTATTTTACATGGAGCGACTGCCTATCTGACCTCCACAACCCAATAACTGGGTAACACAATACCCCGTGGTAAGACTGGTTGTCAGCCTTTCGGGCTTCTGACGACTCGTAACGACTGTCAAAGATTCACAAATGACAGCCGGGACCAACGGCTTAACGTGCTTTCCGAAGCACGGACGTGTTTCGATATGTAAAGATGATCACCCATCCACGGACCAATCCCGGCAAGCGTAGCTTAACCTGATGGATCGACCCGTGCGGCTGTTATTACTTAGCCACGAGCTATGCACCTACTTACATAATATAAAAGATTAATTATTTAATTCTATAGAGATGTACCTACCTAGAGCTTCGGAAGCGTACTCCGCCTTCTTGATTATTCCTACATCGCCTGATTTTATGAAAAGATTAATGATAACAAACGATCTTTTCCATTTTGTGAATGTGAGAACGATGTAGGCTTAGTGGACTGTAGATTTTTTTGTTGAACATTTTCTATTTTGTTAAGTATTTACCTGGTACTTGTTGAAAGGCCTACACTGTCCTCCCATACCTAATAACACTATAATTCGAAAATATTGTAACAGCCAATTATTTTTAAAAGAGTAACCGTGGAGTTTGTTGCCGGCTCTTCTCCATAGGAAACGACCAATTGGAACCGTGCACCTAGCTTCTGACGTTTCGATAAGTGCCCATGTAGGTTATGTGAAATAAAATATTTTGATTTTGTTTTTTTTTTTGATCTTCTGTCAACCCACGCAGTTGACACAGTCAGATCTATTTCCCAGAGAGGCATAATGGATTTCCATGTTCGTTTGGTTCCCCTTGCTTTCTCGACTTTCATCACATAATTTCCCTGGCCTACCTTATTATCCCTACTAATATTATAACTGCGAAAGTGTGTGTGTATATCTTACTTCCAAAATTGTGATGAAACTTAGAATTTAGGTAGGCAGATAGACAGAGACAAAAAAAAAAAGTAATAAAAACTAAAACCCAACTACGACTGAAAAGGTATAAACAAGACACCACAGACAGACAAATTAAAAATCCGGAGTCACACGTAATCTGTTCGATTTATGCCGCCCTAACACGTGTGACTTCGGATTTTTAATTTGTCTGTAGTTGGGTTTTAGTTTTTATTACTTAATTTTTTTTTAAATTATTTTGGGGTTATAATATATATTTTTTTGAAATGTGCTCTTTAAGCCCTTTCATTTGATACCCAACATGGTACGATTAAACCATTTTTTTTTTAAGTTCCTCACTTTATTTCCTCTAGAGGGCGCCATTTTTAATTTAATGTGACTTCACATAGCCTATAACCAGCGGACAATCACGACGCTTCTAACGATACCTCATTTGTCAAATTGTGATAAGTGGTTTGGAAGATAGGAGCGAACAGATGAACATACATACATACATACATACCGGTCAAAATCATAACCCTCCTTTTTTCTTCGCCGTAGTCGGGTAAAAAGATATATTTATATATGGCCGCTTGGGGGCGTCGATGAGGTGCTTGCATACATATGACATGACTTGTTCATCACAATGTTTTCCTTCACCGTTTTGAGACCAGTACCTATACTTGCAACTTTGCTTGCGTAGTTTTTGAGTTAGCTTAATTCAAATAGAATTCTTCTTTCTTATATCTTTGGCTTCAATATTACGAAATTGTAAGAGGAAATTGAGATAATTGATAATAGATAATAATAGTTACTCACGAGCTAAAACCATGGCGTGGCAGCGAACCATTTTAAAATGAACTCATAGCAAAACTAAATTACTTATCAACATTCTGTCAACTATAATGTTTAAAATCAATGAAAATTAAAGTGTGAAATTAGCTTCCAGCTTCAACATTATTTTAGTGATTAATATCAACCATAGTAATTTGATATGAACTGATATGGTTTTTAAATTACGCATTGGTAGTTTTCAACAAGACGCGTTCTGTGGGGTAATATTATAACCTTATAACACGTACAAGCTAATTAAAATTAAAATGTAAAAAACCCCCGACAAAAACAAAGCATCTAATAAACGTTTTTTTATATTTTTTATAGCAAAGAACACTCTCAATCAAGTTACCTTTCAAACAAAACCAAAAAAATCAAAATCGGTTCAGCCGTTTGGCAGCTGCGATGGCGCAGACAGACACAGATACACACGTTAAACTTATAACAATCAATCTGCCTAGCCTTTTCCCAACTATGTTGGGGTCGGCTTCCAGTCTAACCGGATGCAGCTGAATATTAGTATTTTATATGGAGCGACTGCCTATCTGACCTCCACAACCCAGTAACTGGGCAATACTATAGCCCTTGGTAAGACTGGTTGTCAGACTTTCGGGCTTCTGACGACCCGTAACGACTGTCAAAGATCTACGAATGACAGCCGGGACCAACGGCTTAACGTGCTTTCCGAGGCACGGAGGAGTCTATCGACACGTTAAACTTATAACACCCCTCGTTTTCCGTCGGGGGTTAAAAATGACAAATTATGGCAATTCCTTTCGGGATAGCGTTCATTCGTAATAGCGTGATTTAGGATAGCGTTCATTCGGGATAGAGTGATTTAGGATAGCGTTCATTCGGGATAGAGTGATTTAGGATAGCGTTCACTCGGGAAAGAGTGATTTAGGATAGCGTTCACTCGGGATAGAGTGATTTAGGATAGCGTTCATTCGGGATAGAGTGATTTAAGATAGCGTTCATTCGGGATAGAGTGATTTAGGATAGCGTTCATTCGGGATAGAGTGATTTAGGATAGCGTTCATTCGGGATAGAGTGATTTAGGATAGCGTTCATTCGGGATAGAGTGATTTAGGATAGCGTTCATTCGGGATAGAGTGATTTAGGATAGCGGTCATTCGGGATAGAGTGATTTAGGATAGCGTTCATTCGGGATAGAGTGATTTAGGATAGCGTTCATTCGGGATAGAGTGATTTAGGATAGCGGTCATTCGGGATAGTGATTTAGGATAGCGTTCATTCGAGATAAAGCGATTCGGGATTTCGAGTTTCGGTCTAACGTATACCTTAGTCATTATGATCAATAAATCATTATTATACAACTATCAATCTGCCTAACCTTTTCACAACTATGTTGGGAACATATTGTAGTCTGTCGTTGGGAAAAGGCAGGTAGATTTAGAATCTCTAGAAGCCTAGTATTAAATATTTCTGTTCTAATATTATAAAGAGGAAAGATTTGATTTGTTTGCATTGAATAGGCTCCGAAACTACTGAACCGATTTGAAAAATTATTTCACAATTAGAAAGCTACATTCACCCTGAGTAACATTGGCTATCCTACTAATATTATAAATGTGAAAGTTTGTGTGCTTGGATGTTTGTTACTCAATCAGGCAAAAACGGCTGAATGGATTTGGATGAAATTTGGCAAACAGATAGCTTATAACCTGGATTAACACATAGGATACTTTTTATCCTGATATTCCCACGGGATCGAGACTTACGCGGGTGAAACCGCGGTGCGCAGCTAGTAATTTATAAAGATTACACGCGGGCGAAGCCGCTGGCGGCAGCTAGTATTAAATATTTCGGTTTTCCTTTTATCGACTCACAGAGACATTATGTTATGATAACTTATAATAACTGCATGCTTTATTTGTATATCTCATACTAGCTGCGCCCCGCGGTTTCACCCGCGTAAGTCTCGATCCCGTGGGAATATCGGGATAAAAAGTATCCTATGTGTTAATCCAGGTTATAAACTATCTGTTTCCCAAATTTCATCCAAATCCATTCAGTAGTTTTTACGTGAAAGAGTAACAAACATCCATCCATCCATCCATCCATATTTACAAATTTTCGCGTTTATAATATTAGTTAGATAGAAGTTAGATAGTTAGATTAGTTAGATTTAAAGTGAACTGAGGAGCTCGTGGCTAAGTAATAACAGCCACACAGGTCGATCCATCAGGTTAAGCTACGCTTGCCGGGGTTGGTCCGTGGATGGGTGACCATCTTTACATACCGAGACTCCTCCGTGCCTCGGAAAGCACGTTAAGCCGTTGGTCGCGGCTGTCATTTGTGGATCTTTGACAGTCGTTACGCGTCGTCAGAAGCCCGAAAGTCTGACAACCACTCTTGCCAAGGGGTATCGTATTACCCAGTTACTGGGTTGTGGAGGTCAGATAGACAATCGCTCTTTGTAAAATACTGGTATTCAGCTGCATCCGGTTAGACTGGAAGCCGACCCCAACATAGTTCTGCCGTCCACTAACTAAAAAGCCGCTAAGTGCAAAAAGTAGTTTTCGAGAAAACGCAAAAATAAGTGGGAATTGATGTCTCTTGAACGGTATGCTACCTAGGAACAAGGTTGCAAGTTATATACGTAGGCACAGTCTTTTTGCACAATATGTGATTTAGTTCATTCATTTATATTAATCACATTTTATTTAAATTCATTTTCTAACTTTTAGCTAAGCATTTTTTTTTCATTTTTACATAATATACTGCACTATAAGGCCGCTAACCATACCTTAACTGCTTTATAGTGAAGCAATTTCTTGTAGCCGCCACGTCTTGTACTTATAGTAAAAGTTATCAAAAAATACTTAGTTATTTAGCAGTTAAAGGATTTTAACAGACTTATAGCCTAGTAACTAACACTTGGAAGACTAACTTCGCTTACTTAGAAAGCAGTTATGGGATTTTAAACGCTTTTAAGCTCGGTATTGTAAAACATATTTTATACTGGTTCTCCTATTGCTTAACTAGAAGGCAGTTAAAGACATCTCGCTCGCAATTAACTGCCTTTTAAATAAGCACTTGCGGGTAAAAAGTTGAAAAGTTAAAAACTATTTTATGAAAATCAGAACTTTATTTATTAATAAAAAATAATAGACAATCAGTACGTCTAATTAAATTGTGTAGGAACTTAACAAATAGCTTATTATTTAATTAAACAATATAAAATAATTAAAAAAACAAGTTTAATCAAACTTTTACAAATCTTATTCAGTAATGAGATCACAATTACATCTTTAATAATAATCAGTATTCGCGAAACCATAGGAAAAATTATATTATAATTATTTTATAAAAATACCCAACACATGACACTTGGTTTCAAATTCTTATGCACTTATGAAATAAACATATCACAATCAGAGATCAATAATTGCCAAGTTGAAATAATATAATTGTGCGTAACACATAACGCCATAATCAATTAAATATTAGACTTTATATAAAAAACTATAAATTCGGCCATTTTTTATGCTTAAATATTAATTTAAAACTTTAACAAAATGAGTAAATCAGATTAGGTAAATAAGCAATTATACCTAGTAACACTCGTGTAGTATTATCAAAATTAAGTAATAAAGTAAAGAAGAAGTAAGATGTACGTCTTTTCTTAGGTAACCGATGTCCAATAATCTCTTCTGTTCTTGTAAATTCTTGAGTATGTCGTCGCGTTATTAATTTTTTGGGAAACGTTTTAGTTATTGATGTTTTCCTTTTCAATATTGGTTTACATTTAGGGTTTGATACTGTTTTAGGGGTATGAGGAACAGGGTGTAAAGTTCACTCATCCCTCATAGAAAAGGGAGGATCCTCCGACCAGACGGGTGTTGTGTCTGGCGGGCAACTGCCCAATGATTGATATTGGGTTTTTGTATATATGTTCACTGCACGGTAAACTCTAATTGCGCGATGCAGGATTTATGTGACGTCAGGTCTTCGATGCGTAGTTCGCATGTGGCGATGTAGATACCGCCACATCACTCCCCTCCGGAGACCGGAGGTCGATAGTGGGCTAAGTCTTGTATCTTGCGATGCTTGCCAGTGCCAGTTGTGGTTCCAGTGAGTCGGAACCGGGTGCCGCATTGTTCGCGGTGGGTCGGAACTGTTTGCGGTGATTGAGTTGATTGCGGTGATTCCCCAGTGGCTCAGGGTGATGAGGTTGAGGTGATTGATGTGATTCCCCAGTGGGTCGGGGTGATGACCAGGAATGCGCGATCGCTGCATGCTGGTGGTCAGAATACCCGTTGACGCCTCGGGTGTTGGCTTGGCTGTGTGACTCGCCTCACTGAACGCTTGCGGGAGTGATGATGATGACGTCACGCTGGAGTAGTTGCACGAAGGCTGCGTTGACGTTCATATTCGGGGTCACCAAATTAGGGGTATGAGGAACAGGGTGTAAAGTTCACTCATCCCCCATAGAAAAGGGAGGATCCTCCGACCAGACGGGTGTTGTGTCTGGCGGGCAACTGCCCAATGATTGATATTGGGTTTTTGTATATATGTTCACTGCACGGTAAACTCTAATTGCGCGATGCAGGATTTATGTGACGTCAGGTCTTCGATGCGTAGTTCGTATGTGGCGATGTAGATACCGCCACACTGTATTTTGTCTTTGCATGTCATAACCATATTCAGTATCATCACTAAAAACTTCTTCACATGGTTGGTAGTCCTTATCCTTAACAGAGTCATCACTGTCATAATCTAATATTTCTGGTATAATGCAGTGAAAAGAAGATGGTATCGGGGAAGGAGGGGGCATCGATTCGTGGCAGTATATGGAATGTGTTTCACGCTGTTGAGTTAATGTTTCTATTGTAAGCTTCAGAGTTTCTTCTGGTTGGCTATAATTATATGTGATTTGTGTTTCATTGAATTTTTGAAACACTTTTGATGTCATCGAGTAAGATTCTTGGTAGAGAAGATTAACTAAATCGTTATTGTTCATGCGGGGGTACTTTCATTCTTTTTGGCTAATATTAGAGCAAGTGGAAATGCGTATAGATGGCATGCTGTTAGTGTAAAGGCGTTGTGCAGTTGGAAATTCCTGGTCCACCAACACACTATTCATCATAGTTTGGATCCTTGATGATACACCGGAACGTCTAAAATACAATGAAATATAATCAGTTAACTAATGAACCAATTATACGACACATCTCTTGCGCACTATTAGGTATAAAACAATCAGCAATCGAAACAGATACCTACAACAACAATTACGATGAACTTAGAAACAGTAGGTACTTTAAAACCCTCTTGCAATAGGTAGGTACATAATGAAAACTAGCAGCTCGCGTTTTACCTGTGAAGGTATTGCGGAATACAGAAAAATATATGGTAACAAAAACAGGCATTTATAAAGTTAGATAAATTAAAAACAATTCATTCGTTTTTGCTTAAAAGATTTACAAACATCCAAACATACTTTCGTATTTATAATAATATTACAAATAGCTATTTATTACAATAAATAAAATAATAATGTCAGCTTACCTTTGCATATTTTGCGCCATTCTCGTAATTGTGGCGCCAAAAATCAAGAGACGCGCCACACGTCGATCCGCTAACGAGCACCCGAAGTGAAAAGGCAGGAATTATAGCCTGAGCTGGTCAAACGCAAACGCAAATCACGAGCGTTTAACTGCTTTTTAGTCTAGTATTGTCGTTTAGCTGCTCTCTAGCGATTGATATTTAGCTAATACTAATTTCAATACATAACTTAAAAGCCGCTATTGGCGTATAACTGCTTTATAGTTAAGGCACGATGCTCAGATGGTTATTTGTGACACAATACATGAAGGTAGTTAAAGACGCTTAGCTGCTTTTTAGTCAAGCATGACTAGATAACGTACTTTTAGTTAAGTAAATTTAGAAAAAAATGATACATCAATTTGCCGTTAAAGTATGTTGACGTCTTTCTAGAGAAGTATTGTGGCTTAGCCGCTTTTTAACTAAGGGAGTAACGAAATTTATGTGGTTTAACTGCTCAGCAATGTTTTGTATCTCTAAAACTATAAATCATAGAAAAATGATTCTTACACCAAAAGATAGAGCATCGAAAGTTGTATAAGACTACATTACAAAGTGAAAAACGACCAACTGTGGCTTAACGGCCTTTTAGTTAGTGGACGGCAGAGTTGGAAAAGGCAGGCAGAAGATGATATTTTAAGTTAACTTTTTGTGATAGAACACAAAAAGTTAATGAGAATACATTTTTTAAACCAAGATTGGTTGATTCTTAATTACCTAATGCTGTTCCTGTCACATGTTTGTCGATATTATTTACCAGTCTATTTTTAAACTAACAAAAAGCCATTTACGTACATTCAGTGTCGTAGCCTTGGGCACTATTGTTTAATTCTTCATGCTACTGACTCCTCGATATCGGGTATGGCTTGAGACAATGATACGTAATAGTTATTTATGTAACTGTTATACAAGCTGAAATTTTAATGGTTGTTTTTCCGCAGCGAAATGATTTTGTCTTGGTAGTAGAATTGATTTATAAAAAAAAATAAAAAAAGGATTAAAAAATGGCGGATTTAGAATTGTGATAAACGAAACTCGAAAGCGTTCTCGAACCAATAGTAGATAGTAGGTATTATAGCGCGAACGGCCGACTGCGCGAGACAGGCGCGAGGGATGCGTGGTCGTTGACTCTCGCGGTACAGCTGTTCGAAAGATACTTCATTTGTTATTCCAATTTTCCCTTTAAAAACAAGTTTAAAATCTTACAAAAAATAATTTTCTGAATTAGATAATGAAGTATTTAAGGAGTTAAGTATTTAATAAATTGGTATCAACTTATTTACAATGATTTTAATTAACTAACCTACTTTTAAATATTTGCTATTTACAAAGGTACTTAAACACTTCCCGGTAACGTGGTAAATGTTCGAAGTGCAAGCCACTGCGTTCCATACACAATCGAGGACGTTTTATTGCCGTATTTGATTGTCTTTCAATTTTAATAAAGAGTCTCTTTCACGTCTTACGATATTAAATGCCCATGCCCATGATGAGTAGCCGCTGTGTCACCGCTACGATCGTTGAGGTCGATCATGGAGGGAAAGTACCTTGAATATTGTAGATGGAACATTTTACTGAAAGAAGATATTATTTGAATTCAAAAAACAATTTAAACTGCATTTATAGATATTTAAATAATTAAATGGTTGAACCGGGAATCGAACCCGTTGCATGAGAAAAATACTCACCCTGTAGCTTTATCATACCGATCGAATGGCTTCATCATAAGGATTATTTTTTGCTAAATAACATAGTCCCTTCCTGTTGAATACAAAGTCTTTTCAGATACACAGACACACAGATACACAGATACACACGTTAAACTTATAACACCCCTCTTTTTCCGTCGGGGGTTAATAAAAGGTAGTTGATCACATCAAATGTTAAAATTCATGGTCATTGCTTTTAGAGGAATTGCTAATGTGGCCGTTTTAGGCTGTGATGATGATAACGAAAATGACAAGATTACTTTTTTTATAAGTACGTTTCGGATAGCCGAAAGGCTTATAGAAGCGCATGTGCTGTTTAATTCATGGCGCGGTTATGCAGGGCTCCAGCGAGTACAGTACATCTGGTAATTTTTTATTCAGCAGAGGATGTGGTGCCTTTTGTGGCGCTTGGTGCTATTTGGTTGAAGCAGGTCTGCGGCCAACTGATTGGGATGGTTTTTAAGTTTGTACTTGTATTTTTTTTTTATTTGACTGTATAATCAATTTATTTTTAATGTTTTTCTAATTTAATTTATTATTGACATAATCTACTCATTACAATGTTTACTATATGAGTTGTATTGCAATATGTGGTTAACTAGCGAACTCGAAAATTGATAAATATTATTTACGTTACTTCAATGGTCCTAGTTTATTTATCATTTATAACTACCAGTTACATCTAAAAATAGCTTTATGTAGGCGGGCACGCCCTTTGTGCCTGGAGGCTTTTATTTAGTTAATTTATGTTTACATTTACTTTTTATTTCTGCTTGAGTACATATAGTTCTTGTTTTTTTTTTTTTGATTGGTATATTAGCGTGTGCTAGCTGACATATGGCTAATAATAAGATTTATGTTTTGTGTTGCATAATGTAAATGATTTTGCATACTTTTGTATAGAATCATTTTTTTTCTAACTGAACAGACAGCTCGGATACTCGTTGAAAGGGTTTTTGAAGCGGTTTTTTTAAGCGCTTCAAAAAAAACCCTATGACACATGTTACACCTTCGAATGGGTGTAGTTAACCTGTTACGAACGGGTTACCCTTTCAACACCCTGTAACACTGTAACAGGGTAAGCCATTCCAACTCAAGACATTGTAATATGCACTGTTTACAATCGATATTAGTTTGAAAATTGCATAACCACGACCGCACGTGACATCGTACCGCGCTCGGCGGTCCGCCAATCTTGCGTGTACCGACTTGCCGAGCGACTTGTAAATCCCCCCACCTACATGCAGTTTATTAGGTAATCCAGGGTAACACGAAAAAAAGCTTTTCGAGAAGGTAACCTCTTAACCCCTTCACGTGGTTACCTTAATAAAGGTGTTGACCATTTCGCTGGGTTTCGAGGATGTAACTCGAACAAAAGGTAATAACATCTTATTAACATGTATTATGCAAATAAATTATTTGAATTTGTATTTGAATGTCTGGCAGCTAATATATTCGCTTTTAATAATAACTTATTGTTCTTCTTACTTACATATATTTCTAGACTTTACGCTTGAAAAATTAATACACAATTATCACTATTGGAACTCGAAGAAATCTCGCTCAAAGAAAAGTCTTTACCTATGGGTAGACAGCAGTCCGCAAGTCTGACAATCAATCTTACCAAGGGGTATCGTGTTACCCAGTAACTGAGTTGTGGAGGTCAGATAGGCAGTCGCTCCATGTAACATACTGGTATTCAGCTGCAGCCGGTTAGGATGGAAGCCGACACCAACATAGTTGGGAAAAGGCAGGCAGATTTTGATGAGTGGCTAGCAAGGAAACTAACCACCTGCAGGCGTAGCATGGCGCTTTCTATCTCTACGAAGAATAGACATACCTAGCTTTTTCTATACAAAGTGACAGTTCGTTTCTTCATTTTTGACATCCACCGTAGATATCTTTCTACAATCTGTCATTTCGTCTTTCATTTCTAACGATCTTTGTCTAGGTCTTTTTATATTATGTAGACTATTTCGGAAGAAAGTTTTCTATCCTTACTGTCAAAATCAAACTGACAACCGATAAATCCTATGATAAAACAAAGAATTCTGAGTCGAATTATGTAAAAGAGTGAATTTCGTAAAAAGTGCAGTTGACTCTTTCTACTTTGCTGCCGTCTCGTACTGTCTACTGTCTACAGGAAACGTAATTTTTGTCTACTCTTCCGTCGACAAAACGGTGCGCATGCTACGCCTGCTGGTAGCAGCAGGATGAGAATAGACGAGGATCGAGTTGAATGGAAAAAGAAAAAAAATATCAAAGAATATTCTTTCTTTCTTTATAATCAAATCAAAATCGTTTATTTGCATAGTATGTGGTTAAGTACAAAAGATGTACATCCTTAACTTATTATAAAATATAAAACAAATCCTCCGCCGCGTCTGTCTGTTCGCGATAAACTCAAAAACGACTGCACCGATTTTCATGCTGTTTTCAACAATGGATAGAGTGGTTCTCGAGGAAGGTTTTAGTATATAATAACCGACATCCACGCGGGCGAAACCGTGGGTAAAGTGCTAGTAACATATAAAATTCATGCATACATATATTTACATGCATATATTTAATTAAAATTTCCAGTAGATTAAAAAAAATACAATAGACGTAGATATATTTAGTAACCTATTCCGCTTAACTATTCTTCAAGAGTCATAAAAACCCTGTAAGAAATCGACACGTGTTTCACCTCTCAACGAGGCATCCTCAGGATGACCAGTCGCAAACCAGAACACGACGTGTTGCCACACCGAGCGCTGGACGCAGAGAACAGCCGCGCTCAGTGTGGGAACACGTCGTGTTCTGGTTTGCAATTGGTCAATCGTCATCCGCGATCTCGAGTTGAAAACTAAATAAAATATGTAACCTACTTACCAAAATTTTGTTTTTTCTTGTATATTTTTGGTTCATCCAAATCAGGGAATTTTGCGCACACATTTTACTTCCCAAGCTCAGACAAAATAAAAAAACCAGGACAGAGCGCTGCGAACAATACAGTGAAGCATGCCAAAACTACACCAACGCTCTGTGCGTACACGCTCACACGCACACATTTACAATCAAACTGCAACTCACTAATGCACACATGTTTACGTAACTGACCTCACGTCTCTGTTGACGATGCGCGTAGTAGATTTCCACGATTTCCACTGTTTAGTTAGTTAGACAGTAACATACAATTATAGACATTTTAATATCATTTTTTTTAAAATTAAATTCGAGTTTTAGGGATCTCTAAAAATATGGAGAACTTTATTATGAAAACACCTATGGATTCGCGCACCAGACGGCCACGACCACGACCAGTGGTCGCAGCGACCAGGTAAACTATCACACTACTTGTCACACTTGTTTTTCTACGTTGAAATACAAGTGTGCGTGTACAGAGTGTTTCTTTTACGTTTAAATTTAATCTTTTTGTGAAAATTTCAATACATAATTTTTTTTTTTTTTTTTGAATGGTAATATTTTTTTTTGCATGTATACACGCTATACTATTGCAGGTTAACGGGAACGCCCTTTGTTAGTTAACATACTGTATATGAGTGCAGCAATACCAAAAAACTTTTTTGCATTAGCGCGATACATTTTACTTGACATAGTTGATGATGTATGACGAAAAGAAAAATAACTAATTCTAGTTACTATGTACCATTTTTAAATTAAAATATATTCTATATTTATTAATTGAATAATGATTAATTTAATAGTATATAATTTAATAATAATTGATCTAATGATATATAATAATTTGATGTAAATAAAATAATGATAATCAGTTGATGTAAATAATATAACTAAGACTATAATTTGATGTAAATAACATAGTGGCAATAATTTGACGTAAATATTTGCATGCTGAATGGCAAAATATGGCCGATCTTTCTACTGTACTAACACCTATTGATGTATCATCTACCCATATATGCAAAAATAAATTATTCTTCTTATTCTTATTCTTATTCTTATTCTTTCCGTTTATTTATTTATTTTCTTATTTGTTTACATTTTTAAATATTTCTTAAATTCAAATAAAAATATAAAAAAACATTTAAAAATATAAAAAATAGATGGCCGCCGGTGTCGGGAGCAGGGTCCAAGCTACCGGTGGTTAGGGCTGCAGAGACAGGAACCTCCTCACAATGCGAGCCGTATCAAGGAGTACTGCCTTCTGAATCAGGCCCTTGATCCAACCGCCTAACGAGAGCCTCGAGAGATGTTGGTCGAGGCTTTCGGCTATCAGGCCATTGGCCGTTACGACAATCGGCACAATGATAGCCGAGCTCACATTCCACATGTCGACAACCTCGTGTGCTAAGTCGAGATATTTTATTTGTTTCTCTTTCTCAGCTTTCACGAGGTTCACGTCATGTGGGATGGTAACATCGACTATCATTGCGCGGCGCGCTAATCGGTCTATCACTACGATATCAGGTTTATTGGCAACAATAGTCCTGTCAGTAATGATAGACCGATCCCAGTACAACGTGACTTGGTCATTTTCGAGAACTGGGTCGGGCACATACTTGTAGTACGGTACCTCAGAGTCCACAAGTTTATATTTCAACGCAAGTTGCTGGTGAATAATCCTGGCCACTTGATTATGCCTGTGCAAGTACTCGCCGTTAGCCAGACGAGAACAACCAGAGATAATATGTCTGATGGACTCACCCGGACGGTGGCATGCCCGACACACGTCAACTGTCCCGTCCTTCATAATATGTCTCCGGTAGTTATTCGTCAGGATAACTTCGTCCATAATTGCACAGACGAAACCTTCAGTTTCCCCGAAAAGGTCACCAAAACGTAGCCAGGATACGGACGCTAAGAAATCTACACCGGGCTCATGAAGAGCCCGATAGAAGCGCCCGTGAAGCTCCTTGCTTTGCCATACCTCCTTGCGGTCTTCCGTAGTAAGCACTACAGGTTTGCGCCAGTTCTCTTTAGCCATGGAGAGCGGGGTGAGTCCTTTGTCCACTGCCACCACATCGCGGTGCATACCCACTTCGGCTTTTAAAAAATATTCTCTGAGATTGCACACCTCGCGATTGTGGAGGGTCTTCGCATTTAAAAAGCCTCGACCCCCGCACTTCCGCGGGATGTACAATCTCATCACCGATGATCGTGGGTGATGCATCCGGTTTGCGGTCAACAGTGTACGAACCCTCCTATCCAGGGCGTCGAGTTCGGTCTGAGTCCATTTGAGTATGCCGAAAGAGTACATCAGAACCGGCATGACCCAACCGTTGAAGGCGCGCACCTTGTTTCCGCCTGAAAGAAGACTAATTAATACTTTTTTCAGGCGACCAAAGAAGCGCTCCTTCAACGATTGCTTCATGTCAGCAACGTTGATGCCGCTTCCGACATACCCAAATACTTATAGCTTTCAGATGAGGAGAGGGACCTGAGGTATATGGAATCCGAGAGTTGAATTCCCTATGATTCCATAATCTCCCCTCGCTTTACATGCATGACTGCACATTTGTCCACACCAAATTCCATCCTGATGGTGTTACTGAAGGTTTCAGTTACCTTCAGTAGCTCCATCAGTCGCAATTCGTTGGGGGCAAAGAGTTTCAGATCATCCATGTAGAGGAGGTGAGATATGACCTGACCACCTCTCCTCAACCGATAGCCTAGACCTGAATCCTCTAGCAGTGTGCTTAGAGGGTTCAGGGCCAAGCAGAACCAAAGCGGACTCAAACTGTTGCCCTGAAATATTCCCCGTTTAATCCGTACAGGTTCATCATTCCCTTGGATCTGTCGACACCCCGGGTAGCGAAGAACCGTCCTCCATTGCCCCATACACGACTCAAGGAAGGTGCGTAGAGTTGCATCAATCTTGTACAACTCCAGCACCCTCATGAGCCACGTATGTGGCACCGAGTCCTAGGCCTTCTTATAGTCTATCCAGCATGTCGAGAGGTCCTTACGGGATCGACGAACCTGTTGGCTTATGGCCATGTCGATGAGGAGTAGCTCCTTAGTACCGCGGGACCCGTTCCTACATCCATTTTGAGAGGCGGACATTATTGAATTGTTGTCAATGTGTGTGTTTATTTTCACTCTCAAAATGGATGTAAGAAGTTTATAGACCGTCGACAAACATGTGATCGGTCTATAATTCTTCGGTTCCGCGGGACTACCTGACTTATGGAGCAGGTGGGTAACGCCTGTTGTTAGAAACTGCGGTAGCGACCCAGACTCTAAGGATGACTGGAATTGAGATGCCAGGCGAGCGTGTGAACTAATCAGCCATTTTAACCAGAAGTTGTGCAGTCCGTCCGGTCCCGGTGATTTCCAATTCGGTAACGGACGGACTGCTGTGGCTACGTCTTGTGGAGAGATTATTACAGCTTCCATTTCTGGTATAGTTTCATACACTCGCTCGACATCCTGTATCCAGTCAGCCTCAGCGTGACAGACGGGCACCGACCATATACTGCCCCAGAATGCGCTCGTGGTGGCATCATCCGGGCGGCACACGTCCGCCACATTTTGTTCAGGTCGCTCCCAAGCTCTATATATCCACCTCTCATCGCTCTGGAACATGCTATTCTGCGTGTATCGGTCCACCCGTCGCTTATACCGCCGAATTCGGCTCGCCCATGCACAGACTTTTTGCTTCAGGAAGTCGATACGCTCTGTGACACGGGACATGTATTCTGGAGGACTGATTCCTGTCCCCGAGAATGCCCGTCTCACAAAGCGCATCACTCGTGGTCGTGTATTGCCCTCCCTGAAGCTGTATAGTTTGCCAATGAGTACCCTGGCTCCATCGATACGGCGCTCGATCCTGCACTGCCAGGCTGGTACGGCTGGTTTTGGTCGAGTAGCTTTGTCATAGTTTTGGGAACTTGACGTTAGCTAAACGACATGCCGCAACAGCCGCGCAATACAAGATCGAGTGTGTATCAACGAGATCCTCGCTGCTCTCGAAGAAGTTTTTAAGCTGCGAGTCCAAGGCACACACCAGCGCCCTATTTTTCTTGTGCATAGGTAAGCGTGGTAGTCGGGGTCTAAGTTCGGTCGGGGTGTGCCTATAATCGCGAAACGCATCCTCCAGAGCGCTCCTCAATCGGGCGTTGCACTGGCTACTTACTGTGACAACCCTATCATTCTCTTCTTCAACATGATTGGACCGCGGCGGGATTGGGTCAGGGATTGACGGTTGTGCCGCGGTTTGTGCCGGAGTCGAGAGGATACGGTTGCTCAGTGCCTCTGAGCGCAGCCTATCAAGTGCAGCATCGTCCAACCTGTGGTTGCGTTGGATGACCCGCACCTGATCCGACAGTCGTTGGGCCGAGACGTTGACGGTTGGTTCTAGTTCCTGGGACAGAGACAGCATCCTATCGCGGTATGCAGTGAGGTTAGTTCCCCCCTCTGTAGACCCGTAGTATGCGCGCATGACGTTCTCGTTCATAGACTGAGTCCATCTCATGCGCTGCACACAACCACCGGCAGCGGGGACCCGGCTCGGGGCCGGTTGGCCCCTAAGTCCCAAGCTCCTCGGTGGCCGGCCTCTCCCCTGCCGGCGTACGGGTGTTGGTGACGTCGGCGGGGAAAAATATTCGTCACTCGAGCTCGACGCAACTGCCACGGCCGGTATTACAGCACTCACGATGGGGCTAGGTTCCGGCGGCGGCGAGGCGGAGCTGAGCGACGATTCCGGAGGTGGAAGGCGTGCGCGGCGGGCTGCTGATCTCGTCAACATGTTTTGAAGTCCTAGTTATCTGTAATTTATTTGCGTAGAGGGTCCTTTGACAGCGTCATTCTTGATCTTTGTATGATTTTTTGGTTTTTTCATTTTAATGATGTTCTTATTCTTATTCTTATTCTTATTCTTATTCTTATTCTTATTCTTATTCTTATTCTTATTCTTATTCTTATTCTTATTCTTATTCTTATTCTTATTCTTATTCTTATTCTTATTCTTATTCTTATTCTTATTCTTATTCTTATTCTTATTCTTATTCTTATTCTTATTCTTATTCTTATTCTTATTCTTATTCTTATTCTTATTCTTATTCTTATTCTTATTCTACATTTCTTTATTTCATTTTTCTTACTTATAAATTATATTTTTAAATATTAGACTAAAAAATTATATAAAACATTTAAAAATATAAAAAATAGTAGCCCACCGGTATCGGGAACAGGGTCCAAGCTACCGGCGGTCAGGGCTCCAGAGAGAGGAACCTCCTAACGATGCGAGCCGTGTCCAGGAGTACAGCTTTCTGAATTAAGCCCTTAATCCAGCTGCCCAACGAGAGCCTCCTTAGGTGTTGGTCGAGGCTCTTGGCAATTAAGCCATTGGCTGATACGACTATCGGCACAATGATCGCAGAGTCCACATCCCACATGTCGACAACCTCGTGAACCAAGTCAAGATACTTGATTTGTTTATCTTTCTCGGCCTTCACGAGGTTCCCGTCATGCGGGACCGTTATTCTTATTCTTATTCTTATATTGGTGTGCGATCGGAGAGGCCTATGTCAAATCTGATGATAAACTCGAAAAAAACTCGCGTTCGTGCACAATCAATAGTAGTGGTTTCAAAACTATTTAGCATTACTTCGAATTCAGAGCCTTTGTTTTAGTTCAAAAATATTTAGTATATAAAGCTGTTTGAACTAGACTCAGGTATTCATTCTCAAGTTCTACCAAGGAGATCAGTGCTACTACAAGATGAAAACTTTATTAATTCTCTTCGCTGTGCTGGTAAGTTTTTTTAAATTGTTTTTTATTGTTTATGAATAACTGAAAACCCGAAAAGGGGTCGAATCGATCGCGAAATGGCGCTTTCTATATCTACGAAGAATAGACATAGGTTTTTCTATACATAGTGACAGTTCGTTTCTTCATTTTTGACATCGCACAGTAGAAATCCTTCTACAATCTGTCATTTTGTCTTTCATTTCTAACGATCTTTGTGTAGGTCTTTTTGTAGGTAGACTATTTCGGAAGAAAGTTTTATATCCTTACTGTCAAAATCACACTGACAACCGATATATCCTATGACAAAACAAGAATTCTGAGTCGAATTATGTAAAAGAGTGAACTTCGTAAAAAGTGCAGTTGACTCTTTCTACTTTGCTGCCGTCGTACTGTCTACAGGAAACGTCATTTTTGTCTACTCTTCCGTCGACAAAACGGTGCTCATGCTACGCCTACTGAGGGCCTAGACAATTGATAATCGCTTCGAAAGCGTTCCGTATTTTTAAAACGACTTTCACCAGGATTGACACAAGCTTTTCGATACTCGTAGCTTATGTCAGTCCTATACATGTTTGTCTTTTCCATCATCGTTATCGCTGATAGAATGTCACTTTGTCTATCTAGGGCCTCTGCTTCATTCATTTTTTGTCGATCGCAAATTGCCTACCTACCTGCATGATTCGGAGGTATGCTTCGATCTCAGACCAACAAAAAAGGAAAGACGGATCACGCCGTACATCAAAAGTGAAGCCACAAAACCATGCTCCTGCAAGTAAACACACAGGCTCACGCACACACCTACACTAAAACCATGCTCATCGCTCCTAGTACGTCACGAATCGTCGTCTAGTTAACATCACCAAAACCAAATATAATTATGCCTTCCTGTGTAGTGAAAACGTGTAAAAACAATAGTAAATGACAGAAAAAGTCTCACGGAATCACTTTTCACTTGTAAGTACTTCAAATAACATATTTTTTTTATTTAGATAACTATGAATTTAAGGTTACTTGGAACAAAAAACCTGAATGAATGAACGAACGAAAACAGTGACATTTAAAGAGCGAGGGTTGCCATAATATGATTTCAAATTTCCCCATTCGATATTTTTTACTTCGAGTAATTATATGTCTGTTTTTTTATGCATTTAATATTTTAGATTTCCAAGTAATACTGAAAATAAAAATAAATGGATAGTAGCTAACTTACTAACCTATTTCATATATATACCGGATGACATTTTTTACCGTCTCGAGCATAATAAGGTGTGTTGTGTAAGTGGAACAGAAGCCATACCGCAAATATTCTTGATATTTGCTTAGTACCATTGAGATTGTACAGGTTCGGAATTTCCTTCAAAAATCATGAAAACTATCCATCCTACGGCCCGTACGTAAAACTAATAATAGCCAAAATAGGAAATAGTAAACGGCGTAGGCTGCGATCGCGCACGAATGAAAGTTGTACGTGTGTGCGAGCGAAACGTACGCACATTTCTTTTGGGTAGAAACCTAGTAAGCGGCCGCCCCTCGCATGGTACAGTCGTGTTTAAAACGTTTCCAAAATCAAATTAAAAATCAACGCAATAACATTTATACTCCACTTACTAATAAACTAAGACAAACCTGATCTACAAATAAAATGAACACAATACCCAAAAATTCTCAAACATACAATACAAAATAATACCCAATTGACTAAACATGCCCCAAACCAAAAGAATAAGTAGTAAATTCAGGTAATAACTTAACACAAGTAAAAAAACTTAACCTACCTAAAATAATAAAACACAACAAATACTTACGTAAGTACAAATAAAAACCCCACCAATTTACCAATTAAAAAGATAAAATAATAAGAAAACCTATCCTTACAAATAAAACGAAAACAGTAACAAAGACTCGGAACGAACTTTTAAAACAATCTAAGTAATCTTTTTTAAGTTATTCGAAACAATAAATACTTGAATAAGCAAGAATACTCGACTGTACTTCATTCAAAATGAAAAGGACGTGCATACATGCGGGAGCGAGAACATTGACAGAAGGTTGTTCGGTCGACCCGTTGCTAAGTAACGTCGGCGCGCCTACGCACACACACGTACATAGAAACTTGATGTGTGCGTGAGAGTTCACTTACCGGGGTTCACGTACGAGAGCCGAGCAGCTGAGCGGTACTCGCGCGCGGGCGACACGACCGACCGACGCGCACGCGCATTGCGCGCATTTTTACAAAAAATGATTTTAGATCTGTATTTGTTGGTCTGAGGGTCTGTACCTACCTTTTTAGCGATATCGCAATAGGTAGTTATTTTTCAAAATGTTTCGTTCTAAACATAAAATAGCACGTCTTTGCATATTGTTTGATAAACTTCAAGGCGTGACTCTATCACTTTTCAAAACATTAAAAGCGTCTATTAAATCACTAACGCTTTGAGCTTCTTCGGTATACACTAAACGTAAGACTAAACGTTTTAGTTCGGCCCACAAAGAAAAGTCAAGGGGTGTTATGTAGGTCTGGTGACCTTGGCCACCTTCACAGGTCCACCGCGACCTATCCACTTATCACCGAATTGACCATCGAGATACGCGCGCACAGATCGTTTGTAGTGAGCTGGACATCCGTCGTGCTGAAAGTACATGTCTTGCAGATAGGGATCAGGAACGTCTTGCAACATGGTGTCAATGACGGAACGGTTCTGCAGCCAGTGACAAAACTCCATGCGTGGTCCGGGGTTTTCCGGGGAATTTGAGGAGAAGGGATACCGTTCCTTCGCAGCGACTGAAGATGTTCTTCTTCTGCGTACATTCGCCTCGCACTGGCTGTTTTCACCAAACAAGATACTCTAACGTTAGAATATTCGTACATGTTTAGATACGATAACTATGACCGGGTGGACGATGCATACGCGGAAACAAACAGCGCGACGTCACGCCGCCGTGACTAATCGCAGGTGACTGAAGCGCGGGACGCGGCGGGCGGGGGGATGCGCGAGCGAGCAGCTCCGGCGCGGCGGCGGCTCGTGCGCCTGATGATATCAAAGAAGCCGACGGCAAGTGCGGCGAGTACCTATCGGCCGCAAAGGAACGTAGCTACGAATTCATTGATAAATTCCGTGCATTTAGTAGGGTGCGTATGATTTGAAATTCGATAAGTTTTCATCGATTTTTTTTTTTTTTTATATTTCTGTTTTTATTGTTTTTGTATGAAAAGTTTACTTCAAATGGGTAGTATTTTTAGATAAATCAATTTGTTTAAAGGGTATAAAAAAATTAAATTGGCTATGCCATTGGCTTCTACTCCGTTCACCTACTATACCCTATGTTTGTCGAGACGGTAAAAAAAATCATCCGGTATATTTTTTTAACACTCAATTGAAAATTAATGGATAATTCTAAGTGAAAGAGCGTAGTCTCCTAACACAAGCAATTCTTGCATAAAAGGTGATCTCCTAAATGCACTTTGTACTTAATTGTTTTTTTTATTTTATTTTGCGATGCAAAAAAAAAATGTTTTTGTTTCGGAATTCTTCCTAACAATTGAGGTACAATACCATACTCAACAATATCTTACTCGTACAATATTAGCCTACCCAAAATATTATTCCCCAAGTTATAGGGAAAAACTTTAACAACCGACAACCCTTTTTACACACACATAGATAAAAAGGTGGCTTCACTTTTGACGTACGGCGTGCTCTGTCTTTCCTTTTTTGTTGGTCTGAGGCTTCGATAATATTGCTTTTTATAATTGTATGTTTGTCTGCCTCGTGCGTTGGTCTCGTGGTCGCTACTACTAAGCGTGTGTGGAGTCCTGGGCTCGATTCCCAGGTCCAGCAAACTGTTATTGGGTTTTTCCATTAGATACCCTCCCGTGTTTCGGAAAGCACGTTAAGCTGTTGGTCCTGCGCCTGATCTCTCTCCGGTCGTGTCGGATTGCCGTCCCATCGGACTATGTGAGTGAGGGAAGAGAGAGTGCACCTCTGTCTGCGCACACACTTGTGCACTATAATATCTCCCGCTCCGAAGGCTAGTCTCCGTCGAGATTGGCCGCCGTGGTTGAAATACGGTCTGGAGGGCTATTATTATTATTATGATTCATTTTTAAGAGCATGATTTATTTATTTTCTACATGGTATTTATCAGTTGGGTCTTATTTTTTTTTTTTGTAAAAACTGTAGGTTTGTAAAAACGGTACTAATAAGTTGGGTAAACTTGGGCCTCCTGTTTTTTTTTTTGTAAAAACTTTAGGTACTTTATTATACAGGGTGTTAGGGTAAACACCGTTATCCTTGCAACCAGTGGTTTGGTTTCATTTATAGAACGTAAAATCAATGGAAAATTACAATTTTTTTTTCATTTTTTTTTATCTGCATTTTACCAAAAGACTTTTTTTTTTCGAATTCGTTGCCCTATGCGCTAGGGCAACGAATTTGCGTCTCAACCCGGGCGGGGGGTATGGGATGTGACCTGGCCGGCCGCGAGCGCGACCGGCCTCTGCTCTCTGTTTCGCTAGAGAGCACGGTGTCGGATAGAAATTTATTAAAATCTTTTAATGAAAATAACGTTTTTATTTTGCTGTGTTCGGTCATTTATTTTTATATTTCAGTCAACTACCCATGGTTTGAATGACAAGAGTGTTTACCCTTACAGCCTGTATATATTTTATTAAACGATACATACTATCAGTTGGGTCTTTTGAGTTATTTTTTTGTTTGTCTTATAGACTCACAGTTCACGTCATCCGTTATCTATACAAATAATAAAATCGTAAACAGTCCGTGTCTGTACAGACGCCAGCAGGTCAAGCTACCCGAAACTGTCAGATTTTCCCAATCAACCTTGAACCTTAATGCTTTAGCGATAAAGTTGAAAATCTATTAAAGAAATTTGACAGATTGTAGTAGCTTGATGTGCTGGCGTCTGTACATTAAAGATTTTTGCAAAAAAAGTACTGGATGACGCGAGAAATAAGTAATAGAAAGTAAAAAAACATTTTTTGAAATGTTTGTCTGTTTGTTTGTTCGTTTGTGAGCGCATCACGTAAAAGCCACTAACTGGATTCAAAATTAAATAACTGAAAAATATGAAGCTTTATTGTGAGTAACATTTAGCCTTTATTTCATCAAAATCGACCTTCAGAATCAAAAGATATATGGATTTAACACATGATTTTTTTGATAATCCACCGGAAATGTCGGATTTCACCCGGGCGACGCCGGGCACGAACAGCTAGTCCTAACTAATATTATAAAAGCGTAAGTGAGTTTGTTTGTTTGTTACGCTTTCACGCTAAAACGGCTGAACGGATTTTGATGCAATTTGGCACATGGGTAGACTATGAACTGTGTTAGGACATAAGATACTTTTTATCCCGATATTCCCACGGGATCGAGATTTTATGGCATGTTTGTGGCGCGGCTAGTGTTGTAATAAGTTCTATGTAACAGTGGGCGAGCTTACAGCCCGTAACTGGCCTCAAACCCCGACTCTAGGCTGCTACTGAGATCAAAAAGAAAGACCCAAAAACATTGCTTGACCCTGGTATCGAACACAGGGTTAGCCGCCGGCATTCCAACCACTAAACATATTACAGGGCACATTTGTATTGTTCTAAAACTAACTTACTTGTTGCAGATGGCTGTCAGCTATGTAGCTTGTCAAAAATTCGACATAAGTGCAAGGGCAAAACCAATTGCTGAATCCAGCTCAAAACAACAATCCAGCTCAAATCAATATTCCAGCTCGAATCAAGGATCTACCGCAAATCAACAATTTAACGGTTAGTAATCTCAGGGCATGAAGCAGTATTATTTTAATAATACTTCAGTGTGGGAAAGAGATGAAGCTCTACAGGACGTATAGCTCCATCTCTATCCCCCACAGACGTAAGATTAAAATAATATTGCTGTAAGAGGTGGTGGTAGGCCCCCAGGTTGGTGTCGATAAAATTGTATCGTATCAAACATGGCTATTATGTAGTTTTGCTGTATTGTGCTAGATGGCGTCAGTGTGACATGGGATCACAGTTTTTGATGACATTATATTTCTTAAAAGCATCTCTATCATCATCTATATCTAAGCAGTGGTGGCCCAGTGGTAACGGCCGCGACTTACGAGTTGTAGGTCGTAGGTTGGAACCCTGACAGAAGCTTTACTTTGTGTAAATAATTTCATCACCACTGCTCTCAAAACGGTGAAGGAAAACATCGTGGGGAAACCGGCATGTCCTAGAACCAAAAATTCGAAGACACATCCACCAACCCGCACTGGGCCCGCGTGGTGGATTACGGCCCACACCCTCTCATAGAGATGAGGCCTGTGTCCCAGCAGTGGGAACATTATAGGCTGATTATGTAAAGCATCTCTATAGCATCTTGAATTTCTTTGACTATAAATAGTTATACATAAACATACAATAATAATGCAGCATAATTTTATAAAGCATAATGCTTTAAACGCATTTACATATTTACACATAATGTTCTTTTGAATAAAAATAATTTTCACTTGGCAACTAACGTTTGGCAGAATTTTATTTCGCAGAATAATCATTTGCCAACTTATCATATAATTTTGTTTCATTTCCCAACCTCACAGTTACCAACTGTACGTTTGGTCTGCTTTTCATAATGACACTTTTTAAAATGCCAACTTTCAAGTAGAGTAAAATTAAAATGAGTGAGTGTATTGAAGAGTGCTCAGCGAGTGAGTGTTTTTTACTTTATCTTTAATGTGACCTAACCTAACTTAACTGTTTCCTTTTACAAAAGCGATTCTCTTCTGGCACTTCGCCGGCCGCTGCCGCGGCACGCTCGCTTCGCTCGCTCGGCTCGTGCGTTTTTTGTCATACTCTAACCTAACCTAACCTATCGTAACCTAAGATTGAAATGTTTGACAAATGATAAATGCCCCAAACGTTTTGTGTCATTATAATAATCAGCTTAACAATAATTCTAAAAAATGAAAAGTTGTCAGACAAAAATTTGCTAATCGTTAGTATAAATAATGTTGTTCCCTATCCATTTGCATAAAATTTTAAGACATAATACAGGGTGTTAGGGTAATCACCGTTATCCTTGCAACCAGTGGTTTGGTTTCATTTGTGGAACGTAAAATCAATGGAAAATTATAACTTTTTTTTTCTTTTTTTTAAATCTACATTTTACCACAAGAGACGCAAGTTCGTTGTCCTATGCGCTAGGGCAACGAACTTGCGTCTCAACACGGGCGGGGGATGCGGGGAGCGCGACCCCTCCCTCATTCAGTCACCTGTTTCGCTAGAGAGCACGGTGTCGGATAGAAACTTTTTAAAATCTTTTAATGAAAATGACGTTTTTTTTTTGTTGTGTTCGGTCATTTATTTTAATATTTAAGTCAACTACCCATGGTTTGAATGACAAGACTGTTTACCCTTACAGCCTGTATAACATGGCATACTTTTGTTTATCCTAACAATATTTACGCATAATATTATTTTCGCCTATCAGCAAACGCATAATTATTTTAAGCACAATTTCACCAATCATAATAGTGTATAAGCATAACATTCAAAAGCATAAATATATTTACGCATAATGACTTTAAAACATAATTTTTAAACACATAAGAAATACGCATAATAATTGTCTCCAACAAAATTAGACACTACAACATATATAATAACAAGTACAATGACTACTTGAGAAATTTCGTGTATGAATAGATACACCTTATATAGCTTCTAGTCGTTTTTGGCACTTCGCCGGCCGCTGCCGCGGCACCGCTCGCTTCGCTCGCTCGGCTCGTGCGTGGGGGTCACAGTGCTAACCTAACCTAACCCACCTAACATTATTTTTGTAATAACTACGTAAAAACAACTTAACTTTGTGTCCGTTATTCCAATATTTTTTTATGCCTTAACACTATTATGCTAATAGTCATTACGCCTAGTTACATTATGCGAATTAAAATTATGGCAAAACAAATTATACAACAAGATAATTATGCCAAAAAAATTGTAAGGCAAAAAAAACTTATGCCAAATAACTATTAGACCAAAAAAAAACAAGTAATAAAAACTAAAACCCAACTACGACTTAAAAGGTATAAACAAGACAGACAAATTAAAAATCCGGAGTCACACGTGTTAGGGAAATCGAACCGATTACGTGTGACTCCGGATTTTTAATTTGTCTGTCTGTGGTGTCTTGTTTATACCTTTTAAGTCGTAGTTGGGTTTTAGTTTTTATTACTTGTTTTTTTTTAATTCTTTTGGGGTTATAATATACAGTATGTTAACTAACAAAGGGCGTTCCCGTTAACCTGCAATAGTATAGCGTGTATACATGCTAAAAAAATAATTATAAATCAAAAAAAAAAAAAAAGAAATTATTTGTGTCGTTAATTATTCACAAAACGATTAAATTTAAACGGAGACTAGCCTTCGGCGCGGGAGATATTATAGTGCACAAGTGTTTGCGCAGACACAAGTGCACTCTCTCTTCCCTCACTCTCATAGTCCGATGGGACGGCAATCCGACACGACCGGAGAGAGATCAGGCGTAGGACCAACGGCTTAACGTAAAAAACGGGTCCTGGGTTCGATTCCCGGGTCGGGCAAAGTGTTATTGGATTTTTCCATTAGGAATTTCGTAGTAACAGCCCGGAGTTTGGAAGTTGGCGGTGTGATACATACATACATACATACATACCGGTCAAAATCATAACCCTCCTTTTTTCTTCGCCTTAGTCGGGTAAAAAAAAATGCCAAAATCGTTATGTCAAAAAATATTAGGGAAAAAAGTATTATGCGAAAAAAAGGGGTCCCAAATAATGTTTATATTTATGGCTTAAGATTAATAGACGAATAAATATTATGCCTTAAAAAAATATTTAACTCCAAATTATGCTAACATAAATTAGACTAAATGACAGTTATGCTAACCTTAGCATTGTGCCAAGATATTATTATGCCAAAGTATTATTATTATGTTAATAAAAGTTATGAGAAAATGTTATGCCAAACAATATTATGGCTTATTTTTTTTTGCCAAGAGGGGGATTCCCTTTTACTATTGGTAGTTAGTTGTCTATGATGGTCATTATTCGATATAATACCAAGCAATTGATGAATATTTTAAACGCCAATTTCATAGTTGGGGACCCAATATAACTTAATATACTTACATAATTTTTATCCATACTAATATTATAAATTCGAAAGTAACTCTGTCTGTCTGTCTGTCTGTCTGTCTGTCTGTATGTTACCTTTTCACGCCTCAACCACTGAAAGGATTTCGACAAGGACATAGATGGCATACTGGGGTAGGATATAGGGAACTTTTTATCGACATACCACGCGGGCGAAGCCGCGGGCGGAAGCTAGTAGTCAATATAATAAGCTGCATCTTTTCATACACGAAATCTCCTAAACCTCCAACTGACACTAACGAGTTATCGAGACGTTATAGAATTTTAATTGTTATCGGCCTTTACAAAGCCAATCAAAAGTTGAGCGGTTAAGGAACTTGTCTAGCCATATTTCATATTTCCATACAGTAATATTGCCAAATTAATCAAAACGGCTAAATATTTAACAGTTAGTTGCGACGTTGCCAACTTTCGGAATAAACGCTCTTAATTTGTAGCTATCCGTTCCGTATCCGTATCCGTTACGCTTTACCGCTAAAACGGCTGAACGGATTTGGATGAAATTTGGCACATGAGTAGATCATGATCTAAAATAGGACATAGGATAATTTTTATCCCGATATTCCCACGGGATCGAGACTTACGCGGGTGAAACCGCGGGGCTCAGCTAGTTTATTATATACAGAGAGACCTTTATATTATATAACTAGCTGTGCCCGCGACTTCGTTCGCATGGATGTCGGAAAACAATAATATGTCGCTTAGAAAAGTTGTACCTTCATTTAAAAAGGGGGAATCTTTCGACCAGGCCTGGTGATTTATCCTAGTAAGAAACTGCCAAAAAACTTGTGTTTTTATTTAAGAAAATGCTTCTCTATATAAAATATTAGCGGTGGTTGCTCACACGCGAAAGAGCTACATAAAGTTGGCCGTGGGAAAAGCAACCAATACTAAGATCCACCCCCGCAACGGATAATGTCTGGCCCTGAGCTTTGTTAATGGTCATGGCGTAACATAGGCTGACGGGGAATTGCACACGCTTAAAACTAAACGGGAAATTATTGGGAATGAGAGGAATTCTTGGAATAAAAACAACATCACCGGCGCCGCAACCTGTTAAGATTTCGGCTTCGATGACGTTTTGTTGGAGATTGGTGACTATGAGCCGAGTGCCGTTGCAAAGTTTGGGAGGACTTAAATTTCTGAGAAGAATTATTGGCACTCCGACTTTTAAACAAATTTTGTGTGCTGAAAGACCGGGTGTGTTAAGGGATTCTAAGAACTCTACTGGATAGTGTGTGGCATCTTCTTCTTCGGGAACCGTATTTATCGATGTATATTGTTGACTTTCCCCAGAAACATGTGCCAATATTTGTGTATTTATTGCTGTCCGATAGTCGAACAAATCAAATCAACCATAGGGCCTCTGCCTCGAATCTTGCGGGCAGCGGGGCGGCGGCGGCGGCGGCGCGGGAGCGGGGCGGGCATCGAAGACCCGTTCTCGAAACTCTACAGATTTATTATATGTATAGAATAGATAAACTAGCTGAGCCCCTTTGCCCAGCTGTGGGACAGTGTAGGCAAGGTAACAAAAACATACACAGCGGCCTACGTCTAAGCTATTAATCGTGTACTGATCTCATATTTCTATGATTTGTATAGTAATATGATTACGTACTGTTCTATTTTTGTATGCACGTGTTTGTGACAATATTTTTCTTTTTTTCTTTCTTTCTTACTTAGCTTCACTTTGTATGAAAATGTAGGCGGGATCGTCCACCGCCTCGCTGCGCATAAAACAAATGCTGGCAAACAAATGAACATGCTGCATTTAGGAAAGTAATAGGAGCGAGCCTATTGTCATCAACCGGGCACAAATTCAGACTTCGGGCAGCGGGCTGATACTAAAAATTAAATCATTTATTTGTAGTGGATGCCAAATCTGAGACAGGTTTGCGTACGTCGGAATCGAGTGCGTCGGAATCGAGTGCGTCGGAATCGTCGTCGTCTATATCGGCATCACCGTCGTCGAAGGACTTCTCGGGTAGGTAATGAATAGAAAAAGGCGAAGTGCCGTTCGTATCCCCATTGTACGAGTAAGTTTTTCCGGAAGCGAAAAAGAAATTAAAACATTCTTCATGCACCTCCTAAAGTTAGACGTAGAAAATGCACCATACTAGCTGCGCCCCGCGGTTTCACCCACGTAAGTCTTTATCTCGTGGGAATATCGGGATAAAAAGTATCCTATGTCCTATTCCAGTTTAACCGTGTGCCAAATTTCATCCAAATCTGTTCAGCCGTTTAAATGTGAAAGTGTAACAAACAAACTCACTTACCCATTTATAATATGTACTAGCTTCCACACGCGGCTTCGCCCGCGTGATATGTCGATAGAAAGTAGACTATGTCCTTCCCCGGCATGCCATTTATCTCCATGGCAAAATTTGTTCAGTGGTTTTGGACGTGAAAAGGTAACATACATACAGACAGACAGACAGATAGACAGATAGACAGACCGACAGACCGACAGAATTACTTTCGAATTTATAATATTAGTAAAGTGACTTTGTTTGTTTGTTTGTTTGTTACGCTTTCACGCTCCAATGGCTTATATGGATTTGGATGAAATTTGGCACATGGCTAGACCATGACCTGGAATAGGACATAGGATAATTTTTATCCCGATATTCTCACGGGATCGAGACCTACGCGGGTGAAACCGCGGGGCTCAGCTAGTTTATTATATAAAGGTCTCCCCCTTTGCCCAGCAGTGGGACAGTGTAGGCAAAGTAAAAAAAAAATACCTGTATTTAAAGGCGTCGCTCCACAGCAGCCTACGTCTAAGCTATTACTTGTGTACTTGTCTCATATTTCTATGATTTATATGATTACGTACTTCTTTTTACCCGACTACGGCGAAGAAAAAGGAGGGTTATGATTTTGACCGGTATGTATGTATGTATGTATGTATGTATGTATGTATGTATGTATGTATGTAAATCCGGAGTCACACGTAATCTGTTCGATTTATGCCCTAACACGTGTGACTCCGGATTTTTAATTTGTCTGTCTGTGGTGTCTTGTTTATACCTTTTAAGTCGTAGTTGGGTTTTAGTTTTTATTACTTGATTTTTTTTTGTAAATTCAGACTTCTGGCAGCGGGCTGATACTAATAAATTAAATCATTCATTTTTAGAGAGTGGCAAATCTGGGACATCTGACTTGGAATCGGAATCGTCTTCGTCTTCGTCTTAATAAGGGGTATTAAAACACGAATGTGGGTTTATTACACGAGTGTTTTAATACCTAATTATTTACAGTTGCATACAAGACTTTATCTACACCCATGATATGAATCTTCTATAAAAGTTTCTTCGCAATATCGAACAAAAATGGCGCGGTACGACGTGAATTCAAATGTGTTTTGTTTTTAAATTACGGTGCTTTGTTAGTGAAACGCTTGTGAATGACAATGTTCTTTTTTTTAAATGAGTTGCATTATGAAATTCTGTACAACATTATAACACCCGTTTGGATGATATTATGATTACTGATATTATGATTACACTGGCTGTTTTAATGTTGGCAACTGATTCAGAAACTTTTATAGAGGATTTATGTCATGGGTGTAGATAAAAGAAATTATAACATTCTTCATGCACCTCCTAAAGTTAGACGTAGAAAATGCACCATAATTGTAGCATTGTGTGTAATTGATGTGCATTTATAAAGTTGGCAACGACGCAAGTAGCTATCAATTTTTTGTTGTTGTTGAAGAGGCGCATTTTGCGATCTTTCTGAACAGTGAATGAAACTGAACCGTCACGCTCGAGCCGGTGACGCTGAATCGGGTATACTCAGCTCCACTCGTAAGTTTTCACTTGTATCGTGTAATAAAAATAATATTCGCTTTTTTAAATTTCTCTTTATTATTAGATACTAAATGAAATGATGCATTATCAATCTACTTATAATGCACTAAAATATTTACTCTGAATTGCAATATTTAATATCAACCAGTCTTACCAAGGGCTATCGTATTAGCCAGTTACTGGGTTGTGGATAGGCAGTCGCTCCATGTAAAATACTGGTATTCAGCTGCATCCGGTTAGACTGGAAGCCGACTCCAACATAGTTGGGAAAAGGCTAGGCAGATGATGAATTGCAATAATTTAATATCGTAATACAATTCAATTTACAACACCAATTTTCATTGTAGGTATCATTGCAATAATTCGTCATCCGAAATAAAACAATCATCCGAACGTAGTACCTTCTCCTTTTTTGAAGTCGGTAAAAATATTTAATGGTGATAGTTATTTGCACGAGGAGCTCGTGGCTAAGTAATAACAGCCGCTCGGGTCGATCCATCAGGTTAAGCTACGCTTGCTGGGGTTGGTCCGTGGATGGGTGACCATTTTCACATATTGAGACTCCTCCGTGCCTCGGAAAGCATGTTAAGCCGTTGGTCATTTGTGGATCTTTGGCAGTCGTTACGAGTCGTCAGAAGCACGAAAGTCTGACAAGCAGTCTAACCAAAGGGTATCGTATTACCCAGTTACTGGGTTGTGGAGGTCAGATAGGCAGTCGCTCCATGTAAAATACTGGTATTCAGCTGCATCCGGTTAGACTGGAAGCTGACCCCAACATAGTTGGGAAAAGGCTAGGCAGAAGAAGTTATTTGCGACGTTGCCAACATTTTTAAAGCACCCTTTTAATCAATTAAATAAATAATAATGTATTGTATCAGCTTAATTAGATTAGAATTTATGGTATTTGTCATGTATTTGTACTTCAATAAAATCAATTTCCATTATTATCTAATTGGTTTTTATTTATTTAATTGGTTTTTATTTATTTCGCTCCTTGTTAAATAATAACAGCCGCACTGGCAGATTGAAGGGTAAGCTACGCTTGCCGCGGTCGATTCGTGGATGGGTGACAATCCATTAAATTTCCAGTCCTCGGAAAGCACGAGAAGCCGTTGGTCCCGGAAGTCATTCATAGATCTTTGACAGTCGTTACGGGTACTCAGAAGACAAACTGACAAACAGTCTTTCCGGTTTGTGAAGGTCAGATAGGCAGTCGCTCCATGTAAAATACTGGTATTTATCTGCATGCGGTTAGACTGGACGCCAACCCCAACATAGTTGTAAAAGGCTAGGCAGATTGTTTTTTGTTTTGGTCGTTTCATCACATTTTTTATCCATCTAATACCTGAAGCAGTGGACAGAGTTTTATAGAACACCCACATTTCACCATTTAATAGGGGTTGCCCTTGTTACATGGTGAAATGTCATCGACCGGGCACAAATCCATACCGCAGGCTGTTACTGAAAAATACCTGATTGGAAAACTCAATAACACTTTGAACGACCAGGGAATCTAACCAAGGACCACACAGCAGTAGCACTTGTGACCACGAGAGACCTCCTCTCAAGGGCGAGGTTTTGGGTTCAAATTGAGTAAGCGTTGTGTTTAGTGCTCGCGTGCCTTCCCTGTATAAGAAGAGGCTTCTGAGGCCCTAGACAAAGTGACATTCTATCAGCTATAACAATGATGGAGTAGGCAACAAATATATAGGACTGACATAAGCTATCGAAAAGCTTCGTTGTAGAAATACGAAACGCTTTCGAAGCGATTGTCACTTGTCTAGGTCCTCTGGTCTGCAGTGGGTCGAAAATAGGGTAGTATTATACATATACGATGTATCTTATTATATTTACATACACGAAATCTCTTAAGGGGTCATTGTACTCATCATTATGAACAACTTTCAATATACAAACGCTGAAATCGCAATAAAAAATCAGCTGTTCCCTAAATTTTGACGAGTTATGTATAAATGCAGGGAACAGCTGTTTTTACCAGTCTAATACTGGTATTCAGCTGCATCTGGTGAGACTGTAAGCTGACCCCAACATAATTGGGACAAGACAAGCAGATTGACTGATTCTTAATAATGCTGTCACATGCTCGTCGATAATATGTAACCACAGCATATACAACCTTATTTTTTGTTTATGCTAAACCCGAAAAGGGTTCATTGTACTCATCATTTTGAACAACTTTTTGTATGAGACCAACCTTGAAATCGCGAAAAAAAAATCACCTGTTCCATACATTTATGTTCACTTAAATCGACAAAATGTATGGAACAGCCGATTTTTTTTTGATGATCACACAATACCAGCTTATTTTTACAAGCTTTATACTCGTAGTAGCTTGCTCTGTTCTGTCTTTCCGGTTACTAATATTGTCCCCCACTTTTCAAGCACTTCCTGGAATCCGATTTAGCTGAAACTTGGCATACTTATACAACTACCGAGACATTTTGATAAATTGATATCATGGAGCTGGTCTGATGATGGAGTCAGAAGTTAGGCATAGAAACTCCTCAATCAAACAAGATAGCACCATCGTGTTTTGACTCATTGGTTACGTATTAACTAGTGCTTTGACACTAGGTGGTGTTCAGGGTCTGATGATGGAGCCGGAAGGTGGCCATGGGAAAACTTCAATCAAACAAGATAGCACCATCGTGTTTGGACTCGTTGGTTTTGTATTGACAAGTGCTTTTACACTAGGTGGTGTTCAGGGCCTGATGATGGAGCCGGAAGGTGGCCATGGGAAAATTTCAATCAAACAAGATAGCACCATCGTGTTTGGACTCGTTGGTTTTGTATTGACAAGTGCTTTGACACTAGGTGGTGTTCAGGGTCTGATGATGGAGCCGCAAGGTGGCCATGGGAAAACCTCAATCAAACAAGATAGCACCATCGTGTTTGGACTCATGGGTCATGTATTAACTAGTGCTTTGAGACTAGGTGGTGTTCAGGGTCTGATGATGGAGCCAGAAGGTGACCATGGGAAAACCTAATTCGTTGAATTTGTGAGGGTGATAGAACAGATATTTAAACAAATCCTAATGCTAAAAAGTAGAAAATTTTAAGTAAAAATCTTTTTAAAAGCTTTTTAAAAAGATTTTTACTTAAATTTTATTAAAGTAAGAAAAAGCCATTTACATAATTGCAGTGTCACAGCCTTGAGCAGAAAGTATTGTTTAATTCTTCATGCTACTGAAACATTGTTTTAGACAAAATAGACGATGATAATTATTAGGGACCGGATTACATGCATTTGCATATTTGAATATGCATTTGCATATTTTTAGGCCATTCTCAGCGGTAATAGCATATTTTACCTAAGAAATAGATATGACGCATATTATCGGTACATTTACAATGTTTTTCCAAGTGCAGTGCACTCACCCTGCGTTCCGAAATGCGATAAAAGTGATTTTGAAAAAAAGTGAAAAAACATTGAGGGCCTTTCGAAAAAAAGTGATCGAAAAGAAGTGAGTTTCGAATGAGTTAGTAGGCACTAATACCTACTAACCTAAAATAGCAATCGTTTAGAATAAAAAATATTTTATTTGTGTAAATGCTTTAATTACTTACCTACTATCAAACGCGTTGTCGTTTTGTCCCTCACTTCTCGCGTCCGAATACTAATGAAGCAGATAAGCACGCTAAAGTAGGAAGAAGAAATACTTGGAATTGTTATTGTGTTTTATTTAGTTAATTTATGTTTACATTTACTTTTTATTTCTGCTTGAGTACATATAGTTCTCGTTTTTTTTTTTTTTTTTTTGATTGGTATATATGCGTGTGCTAGCTGACTTATGGCTAATAATTAGATTTATGTTTTGTGTTGCATAATGTAAATGATTTTGCATACTTTTGTACCTATAGAATCATTTTTTTTTCTAACTGAACAGACAGCTGTGCTGCTGGGGAGTTTGTTGCGCCACTTCTTCTTCCCAGCTAAAGCACTAGGAAGTGGTGAAGGGTGGGCGTTTTTGGGGGACTGTCTTATGTAATTTTGACGTTCAAAAAGTGCTGATTCTCAGCCTAGTTTGAATAAATGACTTTTGATTTTGATTTTGTAATTTAGGTACGTAGGTACCTAGTAACCTTTCTTTCACCCGGCGTTACCGAAGTGTTCGGGCGTAGGTATTTCATTGCGTTCGATAGTAGGCAGGTACAGTTCGATTCAAACTTAATGGCGGCTCGGAACATGAGGCGAGTCGCTGCGCAGTAACAATTTCATGTGACAGCGGGGGTGAGGGGTGGGGTACTGCGCAGCTAAAAGCTAACTTCCGAGCCGCCATTAATTTTGAATCGATTTGTAACTCTAGGAAATTATTAATTAGCATTTAAACAAAATAAAAACTTATTTTAAGCAATTTTTTAATCAATTCTAAACGATTGCTGTTTAATTAGTAGGTACACACGGCTACACATCAAGCTATACATTTCTAGTTTATGCTGATCTCGCATTGTATAGAATTTTCTTACAATGCGAGGTCAGCTTATACTGGAAATGTATAGCTTGATGTGTAGCCGTGTGTACTACATGAGGCTCATCTAATTGATAATAATTTTCGGTTTTACTCGACTGCCCCCGAAGGAGGGTAATGTTTTTCGAGAGTATGTATGTATGTATGTATGTATGTTTGTATGTATGTCTATTTCTTTGGCGCGCTCTGCAGGCGTAGCATGGCGCTTTCTATCTCTACGAAGAATAGACATAGCTTTTTCTATACAAAGTGACAGTTCGTTTCTTCATTTTTGACATCGCACAGTAGAAATCCTTTTACAATCTGTCATTTTGTCTTTCATTTCTAACGATCTTTGTCTAGGTCTTTTTATAAGTAGACTATTTCGGAAGAAAGTTTTCTATCCTTACTGTCAAAATCACACTGACAACCGATAAATCCTATGACAAAACAAAGAATTCTGAGTCGAATCATGTAAAAAACTTTTTCCAAAAAAAACAACCGACTTCAAAAAAAAACACTAAAAAAGTGAAAAATAACTTTAATTTCGGAAGTCGGTGTCTTTGCTTTTTAACTTTCGTTTTTTGCCACCGACTTCCGAAATTAAAGTTATTTTTCACTTTTTTAGTGTTTTTTTTTGAAGTCGGTTGTTTTTTTTGGAAAAAGTTTTTATTTTTCACTTTTTAGTGGTGGTACCTACCCCATACAAGTACTACCTGCTATGTAAATAACAGTGAAGGAGTCTAATAATGATATCGTCTACATAGACTGTGGGAAAAATACGTAATATTGAAGCTAGCGCAAGAACTACGCAAGCAAACTTAATAAAATTTATATGGGACCATTTCGGGAGTATACCCTTTCGAACTAAAAAATAATTTTTAAAATCGGTTCACAAACGGCGGAGTAATCGGTGAACATACATAAAAAAAAAAAAAAAAAAAAAAAAAAACAATCATCCGAACGTAGTACCTCCTCCTTTTTTGAAGTCGGTAAAAAGAGTGAATTTCGTAAAAAGTGCAGTTGACTCTTTCTACTTTGCTGCCGTCGTACTGTCTACAGGAAACGTCATTTTTGTCTACTCTTCCGTCGACAAAACGGTGCTCATGCTACGCCTGCTGTAGCCTAAACGGCTTGATGGATTTTAACATTTGAGGTGTCGTAAGGTTCGTCTTAATGGAGTGGGAGTGACTTAGGCTATAATTTTTAATATATTTCATCTGCAAATACAAAAAAAAACGGAGAGGAAGGTTTTTTTTTTACCCGACTACGGTGAAGAAAAAGGAGGGTTATGATTTTGACCGGTATGTATGTATGTATGTATGTATGTACCTATGTATGTATGTATGTACCTATGTATGTATGTATGTTCATCTGTTCCCTCCTATCTTCCAAACCACTTATCACAATTTGACAAATGAGGTATCGTTAGAAGCGTCGTGATTGTCCGCTGGTTATAGGCTATGTGAAGTCACATTAAATTCAAAATAGCGCCCTCCAGAGGACATAAAGTGACTTAAAAAAAATATGGTTTAATCGTACCATGTTGGGTATCAAATGAAAGGGCACATTTCAAAAATATATATATTATAACCCCAAAAGAATTTAAAAAAAATCAAGTACGTAATAAAAACTAAAACCCAACTACGACTTAAAAGGTATAAACAAGACACCACAGACAGACAAATTAAAAATCCGGAGTCATACGTAATCTGTTCGATTTATGCCCCTCACATATGTGACTCCGGATTTTTAATTTGTCTGTCTGTGGTGTCTTGTTAATAAATTAAGTACAACAATATTGGTATCAAATAAAAGCTAGTAATGAGTTAATTCCAAATAAATAATTATATTAATAAAACTAAAAAGGTTTTTGCAGTCGGTTTTTTGTTGTCCAAATAATTTGTTTTATTTTTAACTTTTTTTAAACGCATTTTATTTTTTTCGGGTTTCTTTATCGATGTTGAACTCCTACTTAAGCTATGGGACGCAATTTCTTGAACACCCTGTATAATTGTACATTATAATTATTATTTTAGTGTTAGATGAATATTAAATTAACGTTAAGGAAATAAATAAAAAAATACATTACAGGTACATTTGAATTTCAGGTAGGTAGGGCGTGCAATAGGAGAGGCCTATGTCCAGCAGATGCAGGACAAAATGCGTGTTTATTCGCGTGTCAAGACTAACAGGGGGCTAAGTCTACTAATTTACAAACGTGTCAGTGGTCTCGTTTTTGACAGATTTTGTATGGCATATCTGTCAAAAACTGATCATTGTGAGACCACACGTTTGTAAATTAGTAGATTTGGGAATGGCTGGCAACAGTCAATCAGTTAATATATTCGTTTGTTACAATAATAAGTTATTGTTCTACCTAAGCACATAGAATTTTAGAATTTAGGTACGCTTGATTCGCTCGTTCCAATATTATCTTATTGTTCTACTTAGGCACATAGAAGATTAGAATTTACGCTTGAAAAATTTGTAATTACTTAGGTACTTACATACTATAGAAACTCGAAGAAATCTCACTCAAAGAAAAGTCTTTAGGTACGGGTAGTCAGCAGACTGAAAGTCTGACAACCAGTCTTACCAAGGGGTATTGTGTTACCCAGTTACTGGGTTGTGAAGGTCGGGTAGGCAGTCGCTCCATGTAAAATACTGGTATTCAGCTGCATCCCGTTAGACTGGAAGACAAACTCAACATAGTTGGGAAAAGGGAGGCAAATGATGGTAACCATTTATGTACACACTTATTAAACATTATTCGAGTATCCAATCGTAGATCGATCGTCGATCGTAGTTGTTTGAATTTTAGCAGAAAAAAATCTATGAACGAAAACAACAATAGGGAATATGCATGTGATTCAAATATGGGTCAAATATTTTTTTTAATAAACAATGTTACTTCAGAATTATGCCTCCATCAATATTTTTGAATAAAATTTCTTTTTGAGCGAGAAATTAATTTTTAAAAAGTCCCAAAAAACTGTGGGTAATTCAAGTACTTGAAAAGGCTAAGAGCGGATGTGACGTAAAAATCCGGGATAACAATCAAAATGTCAATGTCAAGTCAATCAACAAATGTCAAGTCAATGTCAAACGCTCATAGAAAAAGGAGTGTTTGACGTTGTCTTGACAGTTGCTTGTCTGTTTTCACGAACTGTGACGTCACCACACCAAGCGCGCCAAATGGAGGGCGTTTAAATAGCCCGGTTCGGTTGGATATTAAAAAAAAAGTTTTAAGTACTTTAAATTGCTTTTTTGCCGTCGAATTTTTTTTTACTATTATTTGACGATGTAAACCATCCAATAAAAATATTAAAAAAATACATGCATATTCCCTATTTATTAATTAAGTTAAAAGCAATAATACCTATGAGAGGGCTATGTAATAATGTCTGATGATGAAGTCGAAATAAACTCGCGTTTGTGACTGTGTGGCATCAATACTTAGTAGTGGTTTCAAAACTATTTAGCATTATTTTGAATTTACGGCCTTTATTTTAGTTCAGAAATATTTAGTATATAAAGCTGTTAGAGCTAGACTCAGGTATTCATTCTCAAGTTCTACCAAGGAGATCAGTGCTACTTCAAGATGAAAACTTTATTCATTCTCTTCGCGGTGCTGGTAAGTTTTTGAAATTGTTTTTTTAATATTTATGAATAACTGAAAACCTCGCACTTATTATAGTTCAGGAACAAGACTGTGTAATCGCGAAATGGCGCTTTCTAGCTCTACGAAGAATAGACATAGCTTTTTCTATACAAAGTGACAGTTCGTTTCTTCATTTTTGACATCCACCGTAGAAATCCTGCCATTTTGTCTTTCAATTCTAACGATCTTTGTGTAGGTCTTTTTGTAGGTAGACTATTTCGGAAGAAAGTTTTCTATCCTTACTGTCAAAATCACACTGACAACCGATAAATCCTATGACAAAACAAAGAATTCTGAGTCGAATTATGTAAAAGAGTGAATTTCGTAAAAAGTGCAGTTGACTCTTTCTACTTTGCTGCCGTCGTACTGTCTACAGGAAACGTCATTTTTGTCTACTCTTCCGTCGACAAAACGATGCTCATGCTACGCCTGCTGAGGGCCTAGACAATTGAAAATCGCTTCGAAAGCGTTTCGTATTTTTAAAACGACTTTCAACAGGATTGATACAAGCTTTTCGATAGCTTATGTCAGTCCTATACATGTTTAACTTTTCCATCATCGTTATCGCTGATAGAATGTCACTTTGTAACAAAGTGACATTCTATCAGCGATAACGATCTAGGGCCTCTGCTTCATTCATTTTTTTGTCGATCGCGAATTGCCTACCTACCTGCATGATTCGGAGGTAAACTTCGATAATATTGCTTGTTATAATTTTATGTTTGTCTGCCTCGTGCGTTGGTCTCGTGGTCGCTACTACTAAGCGTGTATGGAGTCCTGGGTTCGATTCCCAGGTCGAGCAAAGTGTTATTGGGTTTTTCCATTAGATACCCTCCCGTGTTTCGGAAAGCACGTTAAGCCGTTCGTCCTGCGCCTGATCTCTCTCTGGTCGTGTCGGATTGCCGTCCCATCGGACTATGAGAGTGAGGGAAGAGAGAGTGCACCTGTGTCTGCGCACACACGCCTGCACTATAATATCTCCTCCTTTGTTACGCTTTCACGCTAAAAAAGCTGAACGGATTTGGATGCAATTTGGCACATGGGTAGACTATGAACTGTTTTAGGACATAAGATACTTTTTATCCCGATATTCCCACGGGATCGAGACTTTATGGTGTGTATGTGGCGCGGCTAGTGTTGTAATAAGTTCTATGTAACAGTGGGCGAGCGTACTGCCAGTAACTGGCTTCGAACCCCGACTCTGGGCTGCTACTGAGATCAAAAAGAAAGACCCAAATACAATGCTTGACTCTGGTATCGAACACAGGGTTAGTCGCCGGCATTCCAACCACTAAACATATTACAGGGCAGATTTGTATTGTTCTAAAACTACTTGTTGCAGATGGCGGTCAGCTATGTAGCTTGTCAAAATGCCACCGGCTCCACCGCCGGCTACTTGCCCGGCTTCGGTTACGGGTCTGGCCTCGGTTACGGGCCCGGCCCCGGTAACGGCTCCGCCGCCGCCTCCTCCGCCTCCTCCAGCACCAGTAATAGATCTACAAAGAACAGCACCCTGTATACGTAACACACCTTCAATCAATGTTAATACATTGATTGAAGGTGTGTTACGTAAACAGGGAGTTTTTTTTTTTTTCGAAAAAAAAATCTGTTTAGCAATGGTTAATAACGAAATGAATGTTGTTGAACTGTCAAAAGGATGTTAGTGCGTTACACCATTACTGTCAGAATCATTATCACCATTTTGGCTGCTTATAGCTCACCCTCTAAAAATAAATGATTTAATTATTTTACTTGTGCTGTAAAACCTTGCTTCTTTGTTTATGTATGTAAGTATAATAATAAGTATGTGTGCCTTTTAGTCTGTGCTAAATATTTTTTTTTCAAACATGCTTGAAAGTCGAAAATTCGAGAAAACTTCTAAAACTTAAATCGAAATTGCTGTACTGGTCAAAAACAAGTGAAAACTTATGCGGCCGGCAATGTTAATATGAAAATCGATGTCGCGTTTAGCGGCCCAATAAATTACTATGAAAACTCATAAATCTGTCGTGTTATTTAAAAATGGAAAGTCAAAGTCAAATAATTTATTTTAAATAGGCACATTAAAGGCACTTTCGAACGTCAAAAACAAAGAAATAGAACTGATTCTAGTTGCCCCTTCCACAAGGTAGTTTTCGTATGGAGAAGAATGGGCAAGAAACTCCACCGTTACTCTTTTAAAAATAATGTTTTACAATATTTTGTATACATTAATTATTGTATTGTACTAGAATACGATTACTGTACCAAAATGGATAAAAAATGGAGCAATGACAAATAAATTAAAGTATGTGTTAAATACATGGTGCTCACATATTTACAAATATTGTAAGTAAAAGTCTACGATATCACAATATTCCTAACATTTTTTAACGAACGAACCTTTTATTCAGCACATGGTAACCAAGGAGGTAACTTATCAAAGATTTTTATTTAAATTTCGATTTGGCTTGCAAATAGAGCTGTTTAAAGTAAAGAAGAAACAAATGAACTTATTGGAGCGTGAAAAATTGTAGTTGTTCGTTAATGATTCTGGAATTTTTATTTAATTTACTCAGTTCGAATTTCCGCGCATTATTTGAGAAAAGTACTATACAAGCCTTGGCCGCAATCACGAATTAACTTTACTGCTGGCTAGTAATGAGGTTTGGGGCCGTAACACATACATATTATTATAATTACATACATAAACAAAGAAGCAAGGTTTTACAGCACAAGTAAAATAATTAAATCATTTATTTTTAGAGGGTGAGCTATAGCAGCCAAAATGTTATTGTTGTGAAGGAAAAAAATACGGACACGACAAATTTTAAAGCTGGAAATACTGAACAAGTGCATATGGTTGGTCGTAGTACTAGACTCAAGCGCCCGGCAACCATGGTTGCCCCAACGCTACACTCGGGCGTTTGAGTCAAACTTTTCTTATTCCTCATTGTACTATAATTTTTTTTTTCGGAGAAAAAGTAATTAAAAAATTCTTCATGCACCACTCAAAGTTAAAAACGTAGAAAATGCACCATCATTGTGGCATTGTGAGCAATAATAGTTTTTGCATAATATAAAGTTGGCAACCACGCAAATAGCTGTCAAATTTGAATGAATTTTATTTCTTTTTAGGCACGTCTGGATCGTCTGGGGTGAACATTATTATTGAAAGCATTGGCGAAGGTAATTAAAAAATTCTTCATGCACCTCTCATAGTTAAAAACGTAGAAAATGCACCATAATTGTGGCATTGTGAGCAATAATACACCCCTTTGCCAAAAAATGGGCGTTTTTTTTCTTCTACATTATTGGTAATCATTAAGTTAAGGAGGAGCTCGTGGCTAAGTAATAACAGCCGCTCGGGTCGATCCATCAGGTTAAGCTACGCTTGCCGGGGTTGGTCCGTGGATGGGTGACCATCTTTACATAACGAGACTCCTCCGTGCCTCGGAAAGCACGTTAAGCCGTTGGTCCCGGCTGTCATTTGTGGATCTTTGACAGTCGTTACGAGTCATCAGAAGCACGAAAGTCTGACAACCAGTCTAACCAAGTGGTATCGTATTACCCAGTTACTGGGTTGTGGAGGTCAGATAGGCAGTCGCTCCATGTAAAATACTGGTATTCAGCTGCATCCGGTTAGACTGGAAGCCGACCCCAACATAGTTGGGAAAAGGCTAGGCAGATTGATTTGATTGATTGGTAATCATTTAGTTGTAAAGAGGTTTTAATAGCCAAACTCGAACTATGTTACTGGCACTTAATAAAGAGTATGGGTATGAAAAAAGCTAATTCCAAATTCGAAACTATTTTCGCGGGTTTGCGGTTAAAAGGTTTATCAGGCAACTAAAACTAACTTCTCGTTATTTTTAGTAGAATAATAATTTTTGTCGTATAATCCAGCCTTATTGTGACTTAATCCAGCCTTATTGTCTATCTTGGGCTTATTATTAAGTTACTCTGTATGGTTGTTTCATATTCATGAATAAAGAATGTTTTATGATTGTAATGGCAGAAAAAGCAATAAGAGTTAGTAAAATTATAGCGCTGCTGGAAGAGGGATGTAGCCAAAACACTATATTCTCATTGATAGTATAGAAATTACTAGTCATGCTAGAGTCTGACCAACGAAAGCTGTCCACGAATTATTATCTGTTGAATTATTTTACTTCACTTATTACATGTCAAATTATTCTAAAGATAATGAAATACTCCTGTAAGTACGCATACTCGCACAATATGTCTTGAATAATAAATAGTATTGACTCCGCTTATGCAGTAGGTATAAAGCAAGTTCTTGATTTTTAAAATTGCCGCCTTTTTACCCGACTACGGCGAAGAAAAAAGGAGGGTTATGATTTTGACCGGTATGTATGTATGTATGTATGTATGTATGTATGTATGTATGTATGTATGTATGTATGTTCATCTGTTCCCTCCTATCTTCCAAACCACTTATCACAAATTGACAAATGAGGTATCGTTAGAAGCGTCGTGATTGTCCGCTGGTTATAGGCTATGTGACATCACATTAAATTAAAAATGGCGCCCTCTAGAGGACATAAAGTGAGGAACTTAAAAAAAAAATGTACCATGTTGGGTATCAAATGAAAGGGCTTATTGAGCACATTTAAAAAATATTTATATTATAACCCCAAAAGAATTAAAAAAAAAAACAAGTAATAAAAACTAAAACCCAACTACGACTTAAAAGGTATAAACAAGACACCACAGACAGACAAATTAAAAATCCGGAGTCACACGTAATCTGTTCGATTTATGCCCTAACGCGTGTGACTCCGGATTTTTAATTTGTCTGTCTGTGGTGTCTTGTTTATACCTTTTAAGTCGTAGTTGGGTTTTAGTTTTTATTACTTGATTTTTTTTCTTGGACAGCTTTCGTTGGTCAGACTAAAGGTGCGCAAAGGAGTGTAGTTTTGCATTTATAAAGTTAGCAACGGCGCAAATAGTTTGTTCATTTTTCGCTGTTCTTGAAAACATTATTCATTTCTTTTTAGGCACTGCTGTAGGCTCATCGGCTGGAGCGTCTGGACCGTATGGATCGTCTGGACCGTCTCGACCGCCTGGATCGTCTTCCGCGTTTGCATCGTCTGGACCGTCTGGACCGTATGGATCGTATGGACCGTCTGGACCGTCTGGACCGTCTGGATCGTCTTCCTCCGCGTCTGCATCGGCTTCAGCGTATGGACCGTATGGATCGTCTGGACAGTCTGGACCGTCTGTGGTGGAGATTATTGATGGCAGTGACAAAAGTAATTAAAAAATTCTTCATGCACCTCATGAAGAATTTCTTAATTCTTCATGCACCTCATGGTCCAGACTGTCCAGACGGGAGTCAAAGTTAAAAACGTAGAAAATGCACCATAATTGTGGTATTGTGTGTGATTGTGAGCAATCATACTTTTTAGGGTTCCTTACCCCAAAGGGTAAAACAGAACCCTTTTACTAAGAGTCCGCTGTCCGTCCGTCCGTCCGTCTGTCGACAGGCTGTATCTCATGAACAGTGATAGTTAGACAGTTGAAATTTAATAGATGATGTATTTCTGTTGCCGCTATTACAACAAGTACTAAAAAAACAGAATTAAATAATTATTTATGGGGGCTCCCATACAACAAACGTGATTTTTTTGCCGTTTTTCTAGATAATGGTACGGAACCCTTCGTGCGCTAGTCCGACTCCCACTTGTCCGGTTTTGCATTTATTAAGCTGGCAACGACGACACAAATAGCTGTCAAATTTTTCGCTGTTTTGATTAATTTGGCAATAATATGAAATATGGCTAAATAACTGTCAACAGTTATTTGCAACGTCGCCAACTTTCAGTGTAAACTCTTTCAATACAAAGCGAAAAATATTTAATTGTGACAGTTATTTGCGACGTTGCCAACTTTTTTAACGCACCCTTTTATTAAATAAAATAAATAATAAGTATTGTATCAGCTTAATCAGAGAATTTATGGTATTTGTCATGTATTTGTAGTTCAATAAAATCAATTTCCATTATTATCTAATTGGTTTTTACTTATTTCGCTCCTTGTTAAATAATAACAGCTGCACTGGCCGCTTGAAGGTTAAGCTACGCTTGCCGCGGTCGGTTCGTGGATGGGTGAAAGCACATTAAGCCGTTGGTCCCGGCTGTCATTCATCGATCTTTGACGTCGTCACAGATATTAAAATAGACGTCGTTAAAAATATATTATGTAGATAAAATATCTATACATATAATAAAATCGTAAACGGTCCGTGTCTGTACATTAAAGATTTTTGCAAAAAAAGTACTGGAAGCCGCGAGAAATGAGTAATAGAAAGTAAAAAAACATTTTTTGAAATTTTTGTCTGTTTGTTTGTTTGTTTGTGAGCGCATCACGTAAAAGCCACTCATTGGATTCCAAATTGAATTACTGAACAATAAGAAGCTTTATTGTGAGTAACATTTAGTCTTTATTTCATAAAAATGGACCTGCAGAATCAAAAGATATATGGATTTAACACTTATGATTTTTTTTTTTTACATCCAGGTTTTAAATGCATCTTGACGGTATTCTGTTCACAAGAATTGAATGAGAATTGTGCAGTTTCCGAGCTGTAACCTAACAAAAAGTACTAGGCTTGCATGAATTCACGATAGTATTAACTAATAGGATTTCAAATAGTTGTAACTAACAAGAAGTACTAGGCTTGCATGAATTCACGTTTAGATTATTTTAAGTACATGACTGTTATCTATCTATAAATTAAAAAAAACAATTGTCGCCTGTATGAAAGAAAGTTCATCACTAGAGAATGGCTCGGCCGATTTGGCTAACTTTTTTTTGTTGTATTCGTATCTGGACAAGGTTTGTATGAAAAAATTCACCGGAAAAGTCGGAATTACACCCGGGCGACGCCGGGCACGAACAGCTAGTTATAAATATAATGTGAGTCACCTACACACCCTAGTCAGAAGCCCAAAAGTCGGACAAACAGTTCATCCCAGTTACTGGGTTGTGGAGGTCAGATAGGCAGTCGCTCCATGTAAAATACTGGTATTCAGCTGCATCCGGTTAGACTGGAAGCCGACCCCAACATAGTTGGAAAAGGCTAGGCAGATTGTTTTTTTTTACTCATTTCATCACATCTTATATCAGGGCCGTAGCCAGGATTTTTTATCAACAAATTTCATTATCATGTAATATTCATTATCATACGGAAATTAGAAGTAGGAGTGAGGCGTATTTATCTTCACAGATAGAAATCACAGATATTAAAAAATAGCAGATAGCAATTGCTCCTAATGATAAAAAATATCTGTTACTTAAAATCACAGATCATCAAGACTGTTACTGTTAAAACTTCGGATACGATTTTAGACTTTAACGAAAAGAAATAAAGAGGATATTCAATTGAGTTAATACGTATTTATCGTCTGTACAAAAATCACAGGCTGTGATTTTAAATAACAGATAGATACGATTGTCGACTTTAAATCAAAAGAGATAAAGATGATATTTGATTGAGATACGTATTTATCGTCCGCACAAAAATCACTGTGATTTATTATCAGATATTTGGATCTGTTATTTTTTTGTCACAGTCACAGTGATCACAGATATCGTGTTTCACCTGTTACAACCCATCTCTAATTAGAAGTAACTTTATCAACTTATGCAGAAAAGCTTGAGAAGGATGATGCAGAAAAGGATGCAAGAGCGATAGTTAATTGATTCAGGCGTGACTTTGCGGAAATCCATTATAAAATACAATAGACGCTGATATATTTAGTAACCTATTCCGCTTGACTATTCTTCAAGAGTCATAAAAACCCTGTAAGAAATCGACACGTGTTTCACCTCTCAACGTCTTCAGGTTGACGATTGACCAATTGCAAACCAGAACGCGCCGAGCGCTGGACGCAAAGTGAATCAAATTGCCCGACACCCCCACTTATATACAACATGTAACAGAATAAGCGCAAGACCTGAAAGTAGTTTGCTCAGAATCGGCTTCTGAATCGATTTCCATCATTATTTATATGTGTTAATTTTTCATGAAAAAAATCTTTTTTTTTTAACTGAAATTAGAACCACCGCGTCTTACCAAGGTAATAAGATATTTTATTTAAGGAAATTTAAGCCTTATCTCAAAGGAATAAAGCCTATTCAGATGCATAAACAAATTTGTAATACGCTCATAGCTATCCTATGTTTCATGTTTAGTAAGGAAGTCTATTTTGTAAAAAAAAACTAGGTGTCGTTTAATTAAATTAAATTACAGATATTATTTTAGTCTTATAATTTAATATTCTAATTGGGGTGTATGAGCTCTTGCGTTTATTCCGTTACAGGTTGTAGAATTGCTGCTCGGCGCTGATTGGCTAGGATCGTTGCTCGGTGTGGTAACACGTCGCGCTCTGGTTTGCAATTGGTCAATCGCCATCTTGAAGATGCCTCGTTGAGAGGTGAAACACGTGTCCATTTCTTACAGGGTTTTTATGACTCTTGAAGAATAGTCAAGCGGAATAGATTACTAAATATATCAGCGTCTATTGTATTTTAAATTTCTGATTGGAAAACTCAATAACACTTTGCCCGACCAGGGAATTGAACCCAGGTCCTCTCAGTAGTAACACTGTAGACCAACAGCTACCACTTCTGCCAGCACCTTCCGAAAACACAGGCGTCATATTATAATAAGTATATACTTAAATAATGAGTCATATTTAAGTACTCAAGGTACGTCAAACACAGTTGGACATGAAAACAGCTGTGTCAACATTAGACTAATGTTAATATTTCTATAAGTAGGTAGGTACCTACTTACATAAGTTTTAAGGCCACACCCAACGTGCGTGAGGAGCTCATGGCTAAGTGGCTAAGTAATAACAGCCGCACGCGTCGATCCATCAGGTTAAGCTAGAAAGAAAGAAAGAAAGAAAGAAAAATAGGTTTATTTGTCACAGAAACACGTGCATACTAAAAGATCAGCAATTTTAACCAAAATAGATCTAAATACAATAAAAAATAAAAAATAAATAATAACATATGAGATCAGGAGTATACAGATAAATAATCGGCAGCTGCACGTCATGACTGTGACAAGAAGGCTTCCACTCAGCATGATGCTGCGCTATGGGGACCCACAGCACAGCGCTGATTTTCAGTGGTCACCCGAAAAAAGACGTACGGAAATCGAGTCAGGTTCCACCATTTGTACATTTAATAAACAGGCAATAAAATAAATAAAATAAACAGTACTTAGAATATAATATGACTTTAACAAAGCGAAATAGATGAATAAATATTATTAAATAGGTAACGTGAAAATTAAACCGCAGGCATCACTGTGCGTACATAAATAAATAATGTGGGTACCTAATGATAAAATAAAATAAAAATAAAGTGTTCTGTCTCGCTCCCACCCTTACCTTCACGTCGTCGCCGTCAGTCGCTAGCGCACGCGCTCACTATATAAAGAGTATTCCCCTATTGCGCCTATGCGCGTGATGACGTACTAGTGTGTTGTTGTGAGCCACCGATACGGGTCGGCAGACCAGCTGCGGCGCGGCAGCGCGCGCGGCTCACGAGTCCTGTGAGGTCACGCGACTTGAGCTACTACCGCCAACCGATACACCGACAGTGGGAAACTGACTTGCGCTTGCGACGCTCACAGACTAAAATAGATTATGTATTTACATAATTATGTCGACGCTTGATCAACGTGACTAGCGTGAAATGTTTGATGATACTACGAGTACCTATGCACTAGTAGCACTAATTTAGTAGGTACCTATACCCACATCGCTACGCTTGCCGGGGCTGGTCCGTGGTTGGCTGACCGTCTTTACATATCGAGACTCCTCCGTGCCTCGGAAAGCACGTTAAGCCGTTGGTCTCGGCTGTCATTTGTGGATCTTTGACAGTCGTTACGGATCGTCAGAAGCCCGAAAGTCTGAAAACCAGTCTTGCCAAGGGGTATCGTATTACCCAGTTACTGGGTTGCGGAGGTCAGATAGGCAGTCGCTCCATGTAAAATACTGGTATTCAGCTGCAACCGGTTAGACTGGAAGCCGACCCCAACTTGGTTGGGAAAAGGCTAGGCAGATGATGATGATGACCCAACCTCAAATTTTACCTCGCTCGCAACATACTACTGGCGGCCTGAGTGAGAGCGAGACAGAGTTGGGTGCTGGCGGTTCTCAAGCCTCCAATAATTTAGGTAATTGCTTTTTTACGGTGAAATAATGGTAATTAAAAATATAAAAAAACATAAGACCTGCTTTATAGTTAGTTCAATTATTATTCAAAGTTTCATGATATAATTTGAAGTATTTTTTTAATACCAGCGGTTTAGAGGTAACTTTGGTTTTTTTTCTATAGAGAAAATGTTATGTAGGTAATCGTGTTTTCGTCAAACATAGGACCTAGCATCAATCCTCAACTTTAACATATATTTATTTTAAAATTAATGCTGCAGTATTTTCGGCATAACGGAGGATCATGCTACGCAATTTGAAGTAGGGTAGGGCCTTAAAGACAACGGCACGGCGCGGCGATGTCAGGAAACCTATAAATGTATAGCAATCTATAGCAATAGCGATGTCTCTGTTATTGCAAATAAGTAGGCGGCGGTTACCATTTTGACAAAGTGACAGCAATATCTAACGATGATGCAGTAGGCAACAAATGTATAGGACTGACATAAGCAATAGAAAAGCTTATGTCAATCCTGTTGAAAGTCGTTGTAGAAATACGAAACGCTTTCGAAGCGATTGTCACTTGTCTAGGGCCTGTAGGCAGTCGCATTCTTTGCCATTATAATCTAAAATAAATATCTATAGTTATGTATTAAACGAGGTGTTGGAGGTGGAGGTAGTTTATTTAACGAGGAGCTCGTAGGAAAGTAATAACAGCCGCACGGGTTGATCCATCGGGTTAATGGATGGGTGACCATCTTTACATACCGAGACTCCTCCGTGCCTCGGAAAGCACGTTAAGCCTTTGGTCCCGGCTGTCATTTGTGGATCTTTGACAGTTATTACGGGTCGTCAGAAGCTCGAGTCTGACAACCAGTCTTACCAAGGGGTATCGTATAACCCAGTTACTGGGTTGTGAAGTCAGATAGGCAGTCGCTCCATGTAAAATACTGGTATTCAGCTGCATCCGGTTAAACTGGCAGCCGACCCCAACATAGGAAAAGGCAGGCAGATGATTAAACAAATAATTACAAATTAAAAAAAAAAAAAAATCGTCTTCCAAAAAAAAAACACTAAATAACTAAAAAGTGAAAAATAACTTTAATTTCAGAAGTCTGTGTCTTTGGTTTTGAATTTTCGGTTTTTGCCACCGATTTAGAGTTAAGGTTCACGTTATAGTGTTTTTTTTGGAAAAAGTTTTTATTTTACACTTTTTAGTTGTGGTACCTACCCCACACAAATTCGAATACCACTACCTGCTATATAAATAACAGTGAGGAGAACTTAAAACATCATCAACATAGACTAAATGGGAAAAATACGTAATACAAGCAAAGTAAATAAAATTTATAAGGGACTACCTCTAAAGCATGACCTACCAAAAAAAAAAGAATAATCAAAATCCATTCATAATTGGCGGATTAATCGCGTAACCAACTAATAATTGAAGTTCATTCTACATGGATACGCGAAGCAATGTCGGCGCGGCTTCGGTGCCGACTACACGAGCCCTGAAAGAAACACATTGTTCCAGTACGCTTAGCACGAACACGACGGAAGAATAGACAAAATGACAGATAAACAATCACAATCTGTCAGCAGGCGTAGTATGAGCACCGTTTTGTCGACGGAAGAGTAGACAAAAATGACGTTTCCTGTAGACAGTAGACAGTACGAGACGGCAGCAAAGTAGAAAGAGTCAACTGCACTTTTTACGAAATTCACTCTTTTACATAATTCGACTCAGAATTCTTTGTTTTATCATAGGATTTATCGGTTGTCAGTGTGATTTTGACAGTAAGGATAGAAAAATTTCTTCCGAAATAGTCTACCTACAAAAAGACCTAGACAAAGATCGTTAGAAATGAAAGACAAAATGACAGATTGTAGAAGGATTTCTACGGTGCGATGTCAAAAATGAAGAAACGAACTGTCACTTTGTATAGAAAAAGCTATGTCTATTCTTCGTAGAGATAGAAAGCGCCATGCTACGCCTGCTGTTTGTCTATTATTCCGTCGACAAAACCCGTAGATAACCTGTTTAATTGTATGGTTGTCATGCTACGCGTGCAGACATAACTGTGACATGGCTACAGTTTAGATAACTTTGATATTTAAATAAAGGTTGGCATCGCTAACTGTTTCTTATGAGGTTAACTGTCATTAACGAGACACAATAGAATTTAATTGTTTTATATCTTAAAAGACTACAGGTAATTAATAAATAAATTATTACAGAAAAAACACTTATAAGGTTCGCAAAAAGCAGGTGGCAAGAATGACTATTAGTCTCTTATGCATTTGACTCCAAGATCAGTGTCGGAATGGCCCAGTAGCTAAGGCATCGCCTCTCATGCATGAGGATTAATCGCCTCGAGGGAAGCCAGTATTCGTCAAGTTGGTCTAAATTAACGATCATTTAGAAGTCCCTAACCCGTCAGGGCGGTGAATACGGAATATGAAATGTGCATTCACGGATCATAAACTAATACGGAAAGAATAAATCTGCCAAGCCTTTTTCAACTACCTATGTTTGGGTCGGCTTCGAATAGAGTGCGCAAACTAATATATGATTTAAAAAAATTACGATCATTTGCTGATTCAAAATTAATCACACAAGTTTATTTGGCCCTATGTCAATCAATAATTCAATACTGTATCACTTCTTGGGGTGGCGCACCCAAAACTAATTTACTTCCTCTTGAAAGATCTCAGAGAGCAATTTTAAAGATAGCAAACTTCCATCCCTTCTTCTTTCCCATAGATCAGCTATATAGATCCTGTAACGTACTGACGGTTCGCCAGCTTTTCATTATGCACTTAGTATTAAAACAGCACACCATGCTTAAGTTTACTGCTGACAATACTAACAAAAGACGGAATGATATAGTGTGCACATCTAATGCAACCTCAAAACATGTCTTTGTAGAAAGATTTTTTACATTTTTAGGACCCTTTTTGTATAATAGATTAAATAGAATACTTAGTACCTATAAATTAAATTACTTTAGCTGTAAAAAAATTATACTTAATTATTTACTAACCCTAGATTATGCACAAACGGAAGATCTACTTGTTGTCTGCAAATAGAACCGCTAACGTGCCTCTTTGTTTTTATGTACCTAAGTTCTTGCTTTAGTTTTTAATTTTGTACTCATTGTTAATTTATTAAAATAAGTATCTATGCACTTTCTAGCCTGAAGCACAGGTTCAACCTAGTTGAGGCAAATATGCAACTGTGCTGTATTTTAAACTTTTATTGTATTTATTGTAAACGTGTCCCTTCTTATAAATAAACAAATTATTAATATTAATTAATGATTAATAATAATAATTATTAATCCCCTGCCTAGCCTTTTTTCAACTATGTTGGGGTCAGCTTCCAGTCTAACCGGATGCAGCTGTATACCAGTTATATACATGGAGCCGCTATCTATCTGACCTCCACATTCAACAACCCAGTTACTGGGTAACACGATACCCCTTTCTACGACTGGTTGTCAGACTTTCGGGCTTCTGACGAGCCATAACGACTGTCAAAGGTCTATCGAATGACAGCCGGGACCAACGGCCAACGGCTTAAATAAATTACAGCACATAATTCCTAAATGAAAACATGATTTATATTCGTAAGTCAATATTTGTATTTTTATGACGCAATTACTACTTGGTAACAATATGTTACTGCAAATATTAATTAACATATCTTTGGTTTTAAAATTAAAATAATGTTTAAAATAATCACTATTATGATATGTACATATACGGTTATCGTGTTAAGTCTGAATACATGTTGAATAAAATTGACTCAAAAGGAAGGAGGCAACGTAATCAATCTACCTAGCCTTTTCCCAACTATATTGGGGTCGGCTTCCAGTCTAATCTGATGCAGCTGAATGCCAGTATTTTGAAAGAAAGAAAATTCATTTATTTAGCACAGACAGAGCACACAACACAATGCAACTACAAGTAAAAGAAAAAGAAACAAAAAGAAACGATTTAAAACTGTAGGTACCTAAGAAGGAAGTGTGCCTTTTACATAGAGCGACTGCCTATCTTCCGCAATCCAGTAACTGGGTAATACGATACCTCTTGGTAAGACTGGTTATCATACTGACGACCCGTAACGACCGGAAGGAAGCAACGCATTGGCGAAATTTTATAGAAATCTCACCAGCACCCTAATTGCATAATACACGATCAATGACAATCTGAATCGCTTTGAAACAGATTGCTAATCAATTGCATCAAAGTTCGAAAAAAAAAATCTGCTCATCAGCGTAAATAACGCAGTGAATGTTGTTGAACTGTCAAAATGAAATAGATTAGTCTTAATCGTTTATGAAAATGTGTTACGTAATTAGATACCAGCAGACGTAGCAAGGCGCTTTCTATCTCTACGAAGAATAGACATAGCTTTTTCTATACAAAGTGACAGTTCGTTTCTTCATTTTTGACATCCACCGTAGAAATCTTTCTACAATCTGTCATTTTGTCTTTCATTTCTAACGATCTTTGTCTAGGTCTTTTTATATGTAGACTATTTCGGAAGAAAGTTTTCTATCCTTACTGTCAAAATCACACTGACAACCGTTAAATCCTATGATAAAACAAAGAATTCTGAGTCGAATTATGTAAAAGAGTGAATTTCGTAAAAAGTGCAGTTGACTCTTTCTATTTTGCTGCCATCTCGTTCTGTCTACTGTCTACAGGAAACGTCATTTTTGTCTACTCTTCCGTCGACAAAACGGTGCTCATGCTACGCCTGCTGTAGTAGTATTCTGTAAAAATCGGTGATCGGCTGTCATTTGTGGATCTTTGACAGTCGTAACGGGTCGTCGGAAGCCCGAAAGTCTGACAACCAGTCTTACCGTATTACCCAGTCACTGGGTTGTGGAGGTCAGATAGGCAGTCGCTCCATGTAAAAAACTGGTATTCAGCTGCATCCGGTAAGACTGTACGCCGACCCCAATATATGTAGTTGGAAAAAGGCTAAGCAGATTGAGTGGTAACTACCAACTATATTGGGGTCGGCTTCCAGTCTAACCAGATTCTGCCTACCACAACCTTTCGACACCCCTTTGTAAGACTGATTGTCGGACTTTTGATCTTCTGACTACCCGTAACGATTGCCAAAGATATACAAATGACAGCCGGGACCAAATAACAGGCTAGGAATGATGAATTTGAATACTAGACCGTGTCGGGCGTGGACCGTGCCAAACTTCACGATCATTTTATATGAAGCATCATGCTACACCGTGCAGTATCCGTGACCCGTCCGAGTCTTGCATGCGTAGCATGACTGCCGTAGAAACGGGTTTTGTCCACGGATGAATAGACAAAATGACAGATAAACAATCACAATCTGTCATTTTGTCTATTCATCCATCGACAAATCCCGTATTACGGTGGTACTCTACAATTTGAACAGACATGGACGCGGCTTGGTATAGCATAGATCATTTCTTGGCTTTCGAGGCAAGGACGGGTAAAATGTACCTATGTTTATCATGTAATGAATGGTCACCCATCTACGAACATACCGCGGCAAGCGTAGCTTATCCTACGATCGACCAGTGGTGTTATAATTTAGCCACGAGGCCTCGAATGGATATTTATATATTATTTCATAATTATTTAATTGAGGGCATTTCAACATACCTAAATCTGATAAAAGTATAAATTAATGAGCCAAGTATGTATGTATATTGGCAATATTTATATTAATACAAATAAATAGTAACAGCTGTGCAAATATAAAGCAAATAATTTACTGATTATGTACTTACGACATTCTGTAATTCATGAGACATGTTATTTTACCTGTCTTTGTCTGTCAAAATCATCATCCTGCCGTCCGCCAAATGTATTAAGGTGTGTCCAAACATTGACCGACAATCGTGAGCGGCTGCCGCGCGCGGCCTTCCACGCTTTGTTTGGACGACTGCCGCGCGCGAACGCTTCTGTCTACCTGCCGCGCACAAGCATTATCAGGAATTGTGTTTGGACGAATTATAAGCAGAGCTACAACACACGCAACCGCTTTCATGCCAACTGAAGTTGCGCGGCAGTACTGCGCGGCATATCCGAGACACGCCGCGCAGTACTGCCGCGCAAACATTCGTCGGTTTAGTCCACACTAGAGCGCGGCAGAAATGTGTCCTGCAAACGCCGCGTGTTGCTGCCGCGCTCTTGCCACGTATTGTGTACACACCATTATGTTGTCTGTAGAGTATGTCTACTTCTTCCATACGTCTCTATAACTTAACATAATAATAATCTACACTATCTACAGCTACACTTCTACACTAATATTTTATAGAGGAAAGATTTGTATTTTTGTGTGTATGTTTGTAATGAATAAACTCAAAAACTACTGCGCCGATTTCAATAATTCTTTCACCATTAGAAAGCTACATTCGCCCTGAGTAACATAGGCAGTATATAACATATAATTTATAAAGATTACACGCGGGCGAAGCCGCTGGCGGCAGCTAGTATATTATAATTTTATCACACAAACTGAAATTTTGTTCGTTTCGTCATTGTACTCATCATTATGAACAACTGTCACTATCAACTTTTATTATAAATAATTTATTACCAAACATGAAATCGCGAAAAAAAAATCAAGTGTTCCCTACAATTATGTTGGCATAACTCGTCAAATACCTCTCTAAGAGATTTCATGTATGAAAGATACACCATATTATAGAATATTATTTATCTGCACCGAGGCGCTTAAACTTTTTGGGAAGTCGGTGCCTTGATTTTGTTTCACACACATTGCCAGTATGTTTTAAAAGTTTTTGTCACCTCCTTTCTATATTCATCCTTCTCACACTCGCATCTTTTTTTTTTTAGACTATTTTTTGTCCCCTTTTTTGGTGGCCATCCACATTGTAGAAGGAAAATATTAGCCTAAGGGTGGAATCGAAAAGAATGGAAAATTGGCTGTGTAATTAGTTTAAATGGTAATAAAACCATTAGGTTCTAAAAGCTTTTTATAAAAATATTTCGGAGAGTCGTGATTTGCCTTACGGAGCACGCGTATCATGACTACCATAGAAACGTTTGGTCGACGTCTTTCATTAGAATTGGAATTTGGAATCTGTCATTTTGTCTATTCTTCCGTCGACAAAACCCGTTTCTACGGTGATCGGGTATTTTTGCTGACAGGTGCCTAGGTTTTTTGCTAGATTATTATACGCATTGTAGTTTATAGTAAGTCGTGAACGAAAAACGTCAAACATTAAAATAATTGTTAGGTACAAATTACGCACAGACGCACAGAAGGACGAAATTATATATAAATTATATATAAATTTAAAACAAAAGACGATTGTTATGTAAAAATAATATTTGTCTTTGTTAAAATTTTGATTATACGCATTTGTAGTCTAGGTATAAATTGCGTACGCTGGCCTCCGAAATTTCAGTTTGCAGTTCTTTCGCGGCCTTACACACCACCAAAATGAAGGCTGTAATTTTAATCGGGATTTTGGTAAGAAAACCTTTTTTTTTACTATTTTTTTTTTTTGAACAATTTTTTTTTTTAATTTAAATTATAAATGGATTTTATTTCTGCAAGTAGGTTTGTACTAACACTTTTACACGTAAAAAATAAATTATATGTATTATATTTATTAAATTAAATGGGCAATATTTCTACATAATTATAAACATAAACAGTATGTTATCTAACGAAGGGCGTTCCCGTTAACCTGCAGCAATATATAATAGCGTCTATACAATCTAAAAAAAATATTAGCATTAAAAAAAAAAGTTTCAAATTATAGTAAAATATTCACAAATAATATTATATTGTTTCTATCGTTTACGTATCAATTTAATAGTTTTGTGAATATTTCAATAATAATAATACAAAAAAAAAAATATCTGATAATATTTTTTTTTGGTTGTATGGACGCTATACTGTTGCAGGTACACGGAAACGCCCTTTGTTAGTTAAAATACTGTATATTTGTAATCACGTTCTCAGAAACGGGGTTAGGTACAATCGGGGGGGGGGGGGGGGGTCAAAAATCGGTGTAGCTAGGTCTCATAATCTGGGATTTCACCCAAACAGAGCATAAATACAAGATTAATCGCAACTATGTTGGGGTTGGCTTCCAGTCTAACCGGATACGGCTGAATACCAGTATTTTACATGGAGCGACTGCCTATCAGAACTTCACAACCCAGTAACTGGGTAATACGATACCCCTTGGTAAGACTGGTTGTCAGACTTTCGGGCTTCTGACGACCCGTAACAACTGTCAAAGATCTAAGAAAGACAGCCAGGACCAACGGCTTATCGTGCTTTCCGAGGCACGGAGGAGTCTCGGAATGTAAAGATGGTCGCCCATCCATGGACCAACCCCGGCAAGCGTAGCTTAACCTGATCGATTAGCCACGAGCTCACACTAAAAAAGTACTACTAGAAAAACAGCACAATACAATAGTATGTATAAGTAGATATATTTAGTAACCTATTCCGCTTTCCGCACCGCTTTCTTTGCATCCAGCGCTCGGTGTGGTAACACGTCGCGTTTTGGTTTGCAATTGGTCAATCGTCATCCTGAGGATGCCTCGTTGAGAGACCCGTGTCGATTTCTTACAGGGTTTTTTATGACTCTTGAAGAATAGTCAAGCGGAATAGGTTACTAAATATATCTATGTCTATTGTATTTTATAATGGATTTCCGCTAAGTCACGCCTGAATTAATAAACTATAATAGACATGAGGCACTTTTGGTGTTAAAAATTATTTTCACTTTTTTTATTTGTATTTTGTGTTTCACGAACTGTGTCCTAATGTTATTATTTCTTTTTATTTAAATATTTTTTTTTCGCAGGTTAGCAGCGCCCTCTGCGTTCCTCTTGGAAGTAAGTAGCCTAATTTATTTTAACCCAACAGTACTATTTTGTAAAGTTTCGTTTTTTTTTTTAAATTGTTTAATTTTTTTTTTATAAAGTTTACTACGGTTTTCTTGCGATCAAATTCGAGACTGTGTTTTCATGAAAATGCAGCAGCAGCTACTGCAGAGATTGATATTTTAATTCCCTTTTTAGTCTTAGGTGGCGGCGTAGGCGTTGGGGTTGGGCTAAATGTCTTAGGAGGGCTAGGAGGCGGCGGCGGTGGGCTAGGCATTCGTAAGTTTAAAAATAAAAACTTTATTTTTCTTTTTATCAAAAAATATGTTTTTCTTACTTGGTACCTAATGGTATTTTTTTTATCGTCACTTGTGATCGAATGTAAGACTGTTTTTTCGTGAAAATGCAGTAGCAGGCGCCGGCGGCGTAGGGGGGCTAGGTGGCAGCGGGGGGCAAGGTGGCAGCGGGGGGCTAGGTGGCAGCGGGGGACAAGGTCCAGGCAGCAGTGGTAAGTTTAAAATCTATGTTTTTTTTTCTTTTATTTAATCGAAACCACTAAAAATTACACATTATAAAAGTACGTATTAAAAAAAACAAACGACTTCCAAAAAAAAACGCTAGAAGGTGAAAAATAACTTTAATTTCGGAAGTCGGTGTCTTCGGTTTTCACTTTTTAGTGTTTTTTTTTAAAGTCGGTTGTTTTTTTTTTGTAAAACATTTTTATTTGTCACTTTTTTAGTTTGTTATAGAATGTAATATTCAACGTTTTGTGAATTGCTTTCCATTGTAAAACCAGAGCTGACACAAAAATACAGTGATGATTCAGTCGCAATGCTGTAGTGCGTTAGTAGCGAGTTGGCATTGCCTCTGAAGCGCGTTGCAAATGCGACTAACGCGCGGAGTAGCAGCATCGCTTCAAAAAGTCGCCGTGGGCGAGGGGCCTTACCCTGTGTCATATAGATCTACAGCCGCCCCTCTGTCTTGACTTAACATGCCGTTGAGAAATATCAGTCAGGCCGGTTTCCTCATGATGTTTTCCTTCACCGTTTTGAGAGCAGTGGTGATGAAATTATTTACACAAAGTAAAACGCACACAAACCAAAATTCGAAGACATGTGACATCTACCAGCCCGCACTGGGCCCGCGTGGTGGATTACGGCCCACTCCCTCTCACAGAGAGGAGGCCTGTGTCCTAGCAGTGGGAACATTATAGGCTGATTATGTATGTGTAAATAAATCATTAATTCTTTCAGGAAATGGTGATACATCAGGCACGGGTAATACTGGTGGGTGGAATGGATCCACTGATAAAGACTGTGACGGGCAAACTACTGGAGGATTAAATGGTGCCGGAAGTAAGTTTTCGATCTTTGTTAAATAAATAATAAATAATTTCTTTATTTGTATAGAATGCAGGTGTTACAATAAGGGTGTTCGTTTAAGATATATTCCCAGTACATTCTGCCTGTTGGCATACAAAAATATAGTGGAAGTTAGAAACTAGGTAGGTAGGTACTTAAATTGAAAATTAGATCATGGATCAGCAGCTAAGTCTGAAATTATTTGCTTATTGTATGAGATACAGTGAAGCAAAATATTACAATTCATCATTTATAAAATCGGTAACAGAGTAATAACATTTCTCTGTCAGCAACGACGACAGCAGTTTCTTAAATTTGATTAAGGGCTGATCCTTAATACAATTTGGCAATTTGTTAAATAAAATAGGTGCCATACCAATAATGTTTTTTTTAAGCAAAGCAGTGTTATATCTACCAGTACACAATAGACTCTGATATTTTGATCTCATGGCAGTAGTTCGCATCCTCGTATCATTTAAGGCCGGAAATAGATGCTTGTTAGTTTTAACAAAAATAGCTACTTCGAGAATGTATATACTGGGAAAAGTTAGTATTTTGTATTTCTTGAAAAAAGGAATGCAACTATCTGTAACCTTGAGATTAAAAATGGATCTTATGCACCGTTTTTGGGCTTTAAATATAGACTCCCTTTCGGAACAATTACCCCAGAATACTACACCAAACCTTAGAACAGAGACCACCAAACCATGATATGCAACCATTAATGTATCAACGTTAACTTTCTTGGACAGATTGTAGAGAGCATACGCGGACGTGCTTAATCTTTTGCAAACTTCTTCAGCCTGCGGTTTCCAAGTTAATTGACTGTCAATAAATATACCCAAAAATTTTGCCACGTTAACGCTATCAATAGTTTGTCCATTATAATTAATTTTTAGGTTTAAAGGAAGAATTTTTTGATAGAAATGCATTATATTTGTTTTGTTGAGGTTTATGATAAGATTATTTTCGTTGAGCCAGTTTATTATTAATTTTAGAGAATTATTTATTTCATTTTCATAAAGCTCCTTGTTGAGGCAGTCTATAAGGATCGTACTGTCATCGGCAAATAACACACAAGGGTATGAGATGTGTCGGGGTAGATCGTTCATATATAGCAAGAATAATAATGGCCCTAGAACGCTGCCCTGTTTGTGTTATTCTTTTATTTCAATTTTATACATAGAATTTCTATTTTTGAATATTTTTATAAAAACACTAGCAGCGCCTCGCGGTTTCACTCGCATAAGTCTCGATCCCGTGGGAATATCGGAATAAAACGTATCCTATGACCTTCTCCAGTTCATGGTCTACCTATGTGCCAAATTTCATCCATATCCGTCCAGCCGTTCACGCGTGATGGCGTGACCAAGGGAAATAGGGATTTATTTTTTATAAATATAGATATTACATACACATATATACGTATATTTAGCGTCACATTAAATGATTGACTAATTAAAAATCCAGAGTCACACGTAATCATCATCTGCCTGCCTTTTCCCAACTATGTTGGGGTCGGCTTCCAGATGCAGCTGAACACCAGTATTTTACATGGAGCGACTGCCTATCTGATCTCCACAACCCAGTAACTGGGTAATACGATACCCCTTGGTAAGACTGGTTGTCAGACTTTCGAGCTTCTGACGACCCGTAACGACTGTCAAAGCTCCACAAATGACAGCCGGGACCAACGGCTTAACGTGCTTTCCGAGGCACGGAGGAGTCTCGGTATGTAAAGATGGTCACCCATCCACGGACCAACCCCGGCAAGCGTAGCTTAACCAGATGGATTGACCCGTGCGGCTGTTACTGCTTAGCCACGAGCTCCTCACACACACAGTCACACGTAATCTGTTCGATTTATGCCCTAACACGTGTGACTCCGGATTTTTAATTTGTTTGTCTGTGATGTCTTTTTTATACCTTTTATTAGTTTTATAACTTTTATTTTTTAAGTATTTTGATTGAATATTCTGCTTGTCATTTCTAGATAACAATGGCGGTAGTTCCCAGTCTTTGCCTGTAGCACCCTCTGGAAACGATAATGCAGATAGTCAAAACGCTGCGACGACATCCGTGGCAGCCGCGGCAGCATCTGCCTCTTCGTCCGCAGATGGACAAACAGCATCAGCATCATCAGCCGCATCAACGACTACAACTACCACTGGGAAAAACGCTGGAACTGTCACTTCAAGTGCCACTTCAACGGCCACTTCAACTTCCAATGGGAAAACAGGAACTGCTGCATCAAAATCAGAATCCAGGTAAATTTTACCACAATACATACAGGGTGTAAGGGACTGCTCTCCGCAAATTAACAGGAGGCATTTAGCTTAAATTCCACCGGAAATTTTCTCAGAAAAAAAAAAATTTTTTTAACCAAAACTAAAATCGCGAATATTGGTCCCTTAGTGAAAGTTGTTCATAATGATGAGTACAATGACCCATTAAGAGATTTCGTCGAAATCTCTCATTATAAAAATGTCGCAGGGTAATTTGATAATTTGTATTTTCGCAATGAGCAGTGGTGGCCCAGTGGTAACGGCCGCGACTTACGAGTTGTAGGTCGTAGGTTCGAACCGTGACAGGCGCTTTACTTTGTGTAAATAATTTCATCGCCACTGCTCTCAAAACGGTGAAGGAAAACATCGTGAGGAAACCGGCATGTCTTAGAACCAAAAATTCGAAGACATGTGACATCTACCAACCCGCACTGGGCCCGCGTGGTGGATTACGGCCCACTCCCTCTCATAGAGAGGAGGTCTGTGTCCCAGCAGTGGGAACATTATAGGCTGATTATGTTATGTTATGTATTTTCGCGAAAATCCTAGGGATATTGCGAAAACCCCTAGGTTATCCGCGAAAATACGAATTATTAAATTACCCTTTATTGTTAAATATTGTACGCTGGTACAAACTTGCAATTGGCCGGGTTTTTTATTATTTATTTCTATCTAGCGCTGGAGGAAGCTCTGGGCCGGGATCCTCATCATCACCAAATGGAGCCAATGATACAGGCAACGGCAATTCTGGTGGATCGTCTGCACCTACAACTGCAGCCGCTGATGCAGCCGCTGATGCAGCATCAAGATCAGGAAAGGGTAACAAAGATACTTTATCCAATTATAATGTTACTAGCAGCGCCCCGCGGTTTCACCCGCATAATTCTCGATTCCGTGGGAATATCGGGATAAAAAGTATCCTATGTTTTAATCCAGGCTATAAACTATCAGCGTGCCAAATTTCATCCAAATCCATTTAGCAGTTTTGGCGTGAAAGAGTAACAAACATCCATCCAGCCTCACAAACTTTCGCGTTTATAATAATTACTAGCTGGGCCCCGCGGTTTCACCCGCATAAGTCTCGATACCGTGGGAATATCGGGATAAAAAGTATCCTATGTCCTATTGTATTCCAGGTCATGGTCTACCCCTGTGCCAAATTTCATTTAAATCCGTTCAGCCGTTTTAGCCAGAAAGCGTAACAAACAAATAAACTCATTTTCGCATTTATAATATTAGTTAGGATAATTAGTAGTGTATTAATTATGTTTATTGTAAAACGGGTGTAAAAAGACGCCTTAAACGAAACAGGAAGTCACTTGTTATTCCCGTTATTTGATATTTTTTTGTTCTGAACCATACCTGCAGGCGTAGCACGACGTTTTCTATTTCTACGAAGAATAGACATAGCTTTTTCTATACAAAGTGACAGTTCGTTTCTTCATTTTTGACATCCACCGTAGAAATCTTTCTACAATCTGTCATTTTGTCTTTCGTTTCTAACGATCTTTGTCTAGGTCTTTTTATATGTAGACAATTTCGGAAGAAAGTTTTCTATCCCAACTGTCAAAATCACCATCAGAAAAAATTTCCTATGACAAAACAAAGAATTCTGAGTCGAATTATGTAGAAGAGTGAATTTCGTGAAAATGCAGTTGGCTCTTTCTACTTTGCTGCTGTTGTACTGTCTACGCGGAACGTAATTTTTGTCTACTCTTCTGTAGACAAAACGGTGCTCATGCTACTGCTGGGAACCTTCTGGTTACGGAGATAGAGTTATTATACCTAAAGTCTGAAATCGCCAACCCGTCTTGAGGTGGTGATCTATGCTCGTGCCTTCTTTATATGAGAGGAGGTCTTTGTCCTGCAGGGGGATAATAATAGGCTGGTATTATTTATATTCATCATCTGCCTGCCGTTTCCTAACTATGTTGGGGTCCAGTCTAACCGGATGCTGGTGAATACCAGTATTTTACATGGAGCGATTGCCAATCTGACCTCCACAACCCAGTAACTGGGTAATACGATACCCCTTGGCAAAACTGGTTGTCAGACTTTCGGGCTTCTGACGACCCGTAACAACTGTCAAAGATCCACCAATGACAGCCGGGACCAATGGCTTAACGTGCTTTCCGAGGCACGGAGGAGTCTCGGTATGTAAAGATGGTCACCCATCAACGGACCAACCCCGGCAAGCGTAGTGGTCCGTGAATGAACAAAATTTAAAAAAAGTTTTGTTCTTGCACGCTTAGCATGACCACAATAGAAACGGGTTTTGTCGACGGAAGAATAGACAAAATGACAGATAAATAACAAATTATTTAAAAAACAAAAAACCCGCCTGCAAAAACGCATAACTTAAAGAAAAACAAGCATTATAAGAATTTTGGTATTACAGGCGGGAAACAAACAAAAGTTACACCATATTTCAGGTTATTGGTTTGTTCCCCGCCTGTAATACCAAAATTCTAATAATGCTTGTTTTTCTCTTTTAAGTTATACGTTTTTTCAGGCGGGTTTTTTGTTTCTTAAATAATTTGTTTTATTTCAAGCTTTTTAGTTTTATTAATTTATATATTTGGAATTAACTCATTACTAGCTTTTATTTGATACCAATATTGTAATTTATTAAAAAAAAAACCTCCCCCTCCCTTTTTTTTTTGTTTCCAGATGAAATTTAAAAAAAATCTATAGCCCATGTCACTCCCACAATTAAGACGAACCTAACGACACCTCGTATGTTAAAATCCATCAAGCCGTTTAGGCTACAGAGCGTGCCAAAGAAATAGACATACATACATACATACATACATACATACTCTCGAAAATCATTACCCTCCTTCTGGGGCAGTCGGGTAACAATCACAATCTGTCATTTTGTCTATTCTTCCATCGACAAAACCAGTAGAAAACCCGGGTTGTCATGCAACGCGTGATATAGAAAGTCACTTGTAATTCCCGTCAAAGTGATTATTTTTTAGAGGTTTGGTCCAGAACAAAAAAATTATAAGAAAGACGGGAATAACGGCCGTTTTATGGAGTTAGTTCAAAACAATATCTTTCAGTTTCATTTACTAATCATTTTCAATAAATTACATTTCCTTCTTTTCCCTGAAAACCCCATTATTTTGACGTTTAACGCCGTAATAAAGAATGATCTAAAAGCTTCAGACCTTTTATAGTTATTTATGCAACTGTTATATAATAGTATCACATGAGTGTTTTAATACCTAATTATTAACAGTTGCATACAAGATTTTATCTACACCCATGATATGAATCTTCTATAAAAGTTTCTTTGCAATACCAATATCGAACAAAAATGGAATTCGAATTTTTCGAATTCGAATGTGTTTTGTTTTTAAATTACGGTGCTTTGTTAGTGAAACGCTCGTGAATGACAGTTTTCTTTTTTGAAATGAGTTGCATTATAAAATTCAGAACATCATTATTAACACCCGTTTGGATGATATTATGGTTACTATGACACTGGTTGTTTTAATGTTGGCAATAAGCTAAGTGTTTCAGAAACTTTTATAGAGGATTTATAGCATGGCTGTAGATACAATAAGATATGTGTCAAGTCTGTTAACTAACTTTCAATTGGTTCCTGTCGTTTGTAAGTATATTGTTCGAATATCCTGTTTGTCATTTCTAGGTAACGATGGCGGTAGTCCTCAGGCTGGAAACGATGGCAAAGATAAAACTTCTAAAGTGACATCCGCGGCAGCCACGGCAGCATCTGCCTCATCGTCCAAAGATGGAAAAACATCAGCAACATCAGCTGCCTCTTCGTCGTCGTCAACTTCCGCTGGAGACGGCACTACAGCTGCCTCTTCTGGCACTGCAGCGTCTACTGCAACTGCCCCTGGGAATACAGGAACTGCTACATCACCTTCGGGATCCAGGTAAATTTTACCACAATAACAGGGGCATTCAGTTCCTTATTTTAAATGATATTCCACCGGAAATTTTCTCAGAAAAAAATACTGAGTTATGCGAACATAAATGTAGAGAACATCTGATTATTTTTTCGCGATTTCAGGGTTGGTCCTAGTGAAAGTGGTTCATAATGATGAGTAAAATGACCCCTTTAGAGATTTCGTGTATGAAAAGATACACCTTATATAAATGTCGCAGGGTAATTTGATAATTCGTATTTTCGCGAAAACCCTAGCGTCATTGCGAAAACCACTAGGGTATTCGCGAAAATACGAATTATCAAATTACCCTTATACAGGGTGTAAGGGCCAGCCCTCCGCAAATTAACAGGGGGCATTCAGCTCCTTATTTTGAATCCTATTCCACCGAAAAATTTTCTCCGGTTTTTTTTTTCTTTTCGGTTAATATTCCTTTATTTCAATGTAAAATTACATTCTCTGTACGCAGCAGTCCATTTATAAAACAGCTAAATTAAAAAAAACCAGCAATGTATCTTGAAATACTATAGCGAACGACGCGTGAAACTCAGAATTTACATTTATAATATCACGGCCCCCCCGGCCACGGGGAGTGCGGCTAATGTGGGTTGTGCCACGGTAACAATACATTGCGTGTGAGGTAATAATACAAATCAGGTTTACTGGATTCCCAACACGTTCCTGAAATAATTACATGTACCGGTCGTCTTAGTATGATATGCTGAATCCCATCAGTCTGCGGAGGGCTGTTAAGGGACAGCCCTCCGCCTTGTATAGTGTTAAATATTGTACGGTGGTTCAGAACTCTTCTTGTGCAAGACCGACTTCCACTTGGCCAGATTTTTAGGGTTCCTTACCCATAGGCTAAAACGGGACCCTATTACTAAGGTTCCGCTGTCTGTCTATCCGGCACCAGGCTGTATCTCATGAACCGTAATATTTAGACAGTTGACATTTTCACAGATGATGTATTTCTGTTGCCGCTTTAACAACAAATACTAAAAAATAGAACAATAAAATAAATATTTAAGGGGGCTCCCATAGAAGAAACTTGATTTTTTTACTCGATATTGATAACGGCAATAGGTAGACGCTTGAAATATTCACAGAATATTTAGTTACATATTCACTTTAAAAATAAATAATTAAATTAATCATCATCTGCCTGCCTTTTCCCAACCAAGTTGGGGTCGGCTTCCAGTCTAACCGGATGCAGCTGAATACCGGAGCGATACGATAGCCCTTGGCAAGACTGGTTGTCAGACTTTCGGGCTTCTGGCAATCTGTAACAACTGTAAATAATTAAAAACAAATATTTAAGGGGGGCTCCCATACAACAAACTTGTTTTTTTTGCAGTTTTTATAGATAATGGTACGAAACCCTTCGAGCGCGAGTCGGACTCGCACTTGGCCGGTTTATTTATTTATTTATTTCTATCCAGCTCTGGAGCACCAAGCTCCGGGACGGGATCAACATCTGCACCAGGTGGGAGCAGTCCTAAAGGCACCGGCAATTCTGATGGATCAGCGACACCAAAACCTAAACTCACTGATGCAGGTGCTGGAAATGGATCTAACAAAGGTACTTTATTTAGTTATTTATCTACACCCATGCTATAAATCCTCTATAAAAGTTTCTGAAACAGTTAGCTTATAGCCAAAGAGTGAATTTCGTAAAAAGTGCAGTTGACTCTTTCTACTTTGCTGCCGTCGTACTGTCTACAGGAAACGTCATTTTTGTCAACTCTTCCGTCGATAAAGCGGTGCTCATGCTACGCCTGCTGGCGTCCCCAAAATTGAAACTTAGTCAACAGACTTGAGACAAAACTTATTTTATCTACACCCTCTATAAAAGTTTCTGAAACAGTTAGCTTATTGCCAACATTAAAACAACCAGTGTCATAGTAACCATAATATCATCCAAACGGGTATTATAATGTTGTACTGAATTTCATAATGCAACTCATTTCAAAAACAGAACATTGTCATTCACGAGCGATTCACTAACAAAGCACCGTAATTTAAAAACAAAACACATAAGAATTCAAAAAATTCGAATTCACGTCGTACCGCGCCATTTTTGTTGGATATTGGTATTGCAAAGAAACTTTTATAAAAGATTCATATCATGGGTGTAGATAAAATCTTGTATGCAACTGTTAATAATTAGGTATTAAAACACTCATGTGATACTATTAAACAAACCCACATTCGTGTTTTAATACCCCTTATTATATAACAGGTGCATAAATAACTACTAGATAAGGGCGCAACTTTCCCACTTTCCCACTTTGCGTATGTAGAAGATATCTTAGTCTTTATTTACATAGCAGATAACGGTATACGAATTTTTGTGGGGTAGGACAACTAAAAAGTGAAAAATAAAAAAAAAATACAAAAAAAAAGACCGACTTCACAAAAAAACACTAAAAAAGTGAAAAATAACTTTAATTTCGGAAGTCGGTGTCTTTGCTTTTCAATTTTCGATTTTTGCCACCGACTTCCCCCCCGGGGACCCCTGGCAGTGGACGTCTTTCGGCTGAAATGATGATTATTTATATTCTAGCAAATAAATCACTAATTCTTTCAGGAACCGGTAATGGACCAACCACGGGCAGTTCTGGTGTGACGCCTGCATCCGGAGATAAAGACTGTGGAGATCAGACTACAGTTGGACCAAATGGTGCTAAAGATTCAGGAAGTAAGTTTTTGATCCTTTTTAGGGTTCCGTGGTCAACAAGGAACCCTTACACATGATGATTACTTTGTAAAGTATTGTTTTATTGTGGACAATGTGAGGACTATGTCGATATTTATTTTTATATTTTTTTCGTTCTCAGTTAGTTTTAACGAAGGTCTGGCAATTTGAGAACTTTTTACGACCTATCCAAATGTCCTTTCTTTGGTATTGTTCGTCGAGTCGTTGAGCTCCTTAACTTCTGAGTTGAGCTCCACTATTACTGACAAATGCTCAAACTGGACAGGTCCACTCAAATCTGTGTGGTTCTTTCCTCAAAAGACCATTTCAGACTCTAATCTACATGGTCCTCATATGGCCTGACCAAGATTATGTCTGGACTTTAAAAGAGACTGCGACCTTTGAGTTTGTTTCGGCCTTTCTTCTCAGAGTAGTCAGATAGGAAACGCCGACCTCATCTAGCTTATTTTTACAACTTTTTAAGATGAAATGTAAAAGTGATACCAATATCCTGTTAACAGAACAAACAATTTCATTTCATTCCTTTCTTAAAGTTTCGCCATGTCCGGCTGTCTGCCCGCGGCTTAGCCCAAAGACTCTTAGTACAGTTCGATTCAAACAGAATCAACAGAAACAATTTCATGTGTCAGCGGGGTGAGGGGTGGGGTACTGCGCAGCGAGAAACTAACTTCCGAGCCAACAGACGATTTAAACCCTTAATTTACAGTAATAATAGAGTTTTATTCCGCGCGTATGCTATGGAGTAACCAACGGTCCCTCACGGTAGTGATTTTTTTTATATGGCGCGAAGACCGTATGTTGTAATGAAATGTGGTTTGAATCGAACTGTACTAGAAAATTGTAATTTGGCATGGGTATACATTGCTGGTCACGCCGACCAAATGGTACAATAAAATCATGAAAAATGTTCTTCTAACTTAATACACGTCTGGCTGGGGAGTTTGTTGCACCATTTCTTATTGAAGATGGATTTGTGTGGTGAAGGGCGGGCGTTTAGGGGGACGGTCTTAATGACATATGAAATTTTGATGTTCTGCAAGTTAAACACAGCCTAATTTGAACTGAATCTCAGCTTAATTTGAGTAAATGAAATCTAAGAAGTTGCTGGCAAAGTGTTAGTTATCAATAAAATGTTAGAGTATAATAATTGTATCTTTTTTAACAGAAGGATCCGGTGTCTCGACTGGAGGTGATGGCAAAAACCCTGGCAAAACGCCTGGTGATGACAAAAAGCCTACCGGTGATGACAAAAAGCCTAGCGGTGATGACAAAAAGCCTAGCGGTGATGACAAAAAGCCTAGCGGTGGTGACAAAAAGCCTAGCGGTGATGACAAAAAGCCTAGCGGTGGTGACAAAAAGCCTACCGGTGATGACAAAAAGCCTAGCGGTGGTGACAAAAAGCCTAGCGGTGATGACAAAAAGCCTACCGGTGATGACAAAAAGCCTAGCGGTGGTGACAAAAAGCCTAGCGGTGATGACAAAAAGCCTACCGGTGATGACAAAAAGCCTAGCGGTGGTGACAAAAAGCCTAGCGGTGATGACAAAAAGCCTAGCGGTGATGACAAAAAGCCTAGCGGTGATGATAAAAAGCCTAGCGGTGGTGACAAAAAGCCTAGCGGTGATGACAAAAAGCCTACCGGCGGTGACAAAAAGCCTAGCGGTGATGACAAAAAGCCTAGCGGTGGTGACAAAAAGCCTACCGGTGATGACAAAAAGCCTAGCGGTGGTGACAAAAAGCCTAGCGGTGGTGACAAAAAGCCTAGCGGTGGTGACAAAAAGCCTACCGGTGATGACAAAAAGCCTAGCGGTGGTGACAAAAAGCCTACCGGTGATGACAAAAAGCCTAGCGCTGATGACAAAAAGCCTACCGGTGATGACAAAAAGCCTAGCGGTGATGACAAAAAGCCTAGCGGTGATGACAAAAAGCCTAGCGGTGATGACAAAAACGGTGGACAGAGCACAAGCGGCAAAAACGGTAATTTTACCAACTTTATTTTTATAACCATACAAACAAACATCACATAAGTAATCAACATATCAAATCTGCCTAGCCTTTTCTGAACTATGTTGGGGTCGGCTTCCAGTCTAACCGGATGCAGCTGAATACCAGTATTTTACATGGAGCGACTGCCTATCTGACCTCCACAACCCAGTAACTGGGTAATACGATACCCCTTGGTAAGACTAGTTGTCAGACATTCGGGCTTCTGTCGACCCGTAACGACTGTCAAAGGTCTATGAATGACAGCTGGGACCAACAGGTTAACGTGCTTTCCGAAGCACGGAGGAGTCTCGGTATGTAAAGATGATCACACGTCCACGGACCAACCCCGGCAAGCGTAGCTTAATCTGATGGATCCGTGCTTCAGTTATTAATTAGCCACGAGAGCACGTTAAGCCGTTGGTCCCGACTGTCATATGTGGATCTTTGACAGTCGTTACGGGTCGTCAGAAGCCCGAAAGTCTGACAACCAGTCTTACCAAGGGGTATCGTATTACCCAGTTACTGGGTTGTGGAGGTCAGATAGGCAGTCGCTTCAACTAAAATACTGGTATTCAGCTGCATCCGGTTAGACTGGAAGCCGACCCCAACATTGTTGGGAAAAGGCAGGCAGATTGATTTATTTATATTCTTGCAAATAAATCATTAATTCTTTCAGGAGACGGTAATGGATCAGGCAAGGGCAATTCTGGTGGATCGACTGGATCCGCAGATAAAGACTGTGACGGGCAAACTACAGGAGGATCAAATGGTGCAGGAAGTAAGTTTTCGATCCTTTTTAAGGTTCCGTACCCAAAGGCTAAAACGGGACCCTATTACTAAGACTCCACTGTCTGTCTGTCCGTCTGTCACCAGGCTGTATCTCATGAACCGTGATAGTTAGACAGTTGAAATTTTCACGGATGATGTATTTCTGTTGCCGCTATAGCAAGAAATACTAAAAAACAGAATAAAATAAATATTTAAGGGGGCTCCCATACAACAAACTTGATTTTTTTGCTCGTTTTTGCTCGATATTGATAACGGCAATAGATAGACGCTTGAAATAATCACAGAATATTTAGTTTATACTGTATTTTACCAATTTTTATTATTTATATTTCGTTTATTTATTTATATTATTAACTAATTACATTTTTAAATATTTCTTAAATTCAAATAAAAATATAAAAAAACATTTAAAAATATAAAAAATAGATGTCCGCCGGTGTCGGGAGCAGGGTCCAAGCTACCGGTGGTTAGGGCTGCAGAGACAGGAACCTCCTCACAATGCGAGCCGTATCAAGGAGTGCCTTCTGAATCAGGCCCTTGATCCAACCGCCTAACGAGAGCCTCGAGAGATGTTGGTCGAGGCTTTCGGCTATCAGGCCATTGGCCGTTACGACAATCGGCACAATGATAGCCGAGCTCACATTCCACATGTCGACAACCTCGTGTGCTATTTTATTTGTTTCTCTTTCTCAGCTTTCACGAGGTTCACGTCATGTGGGATGGTAACATCGACTATCATTGCGCGGCGCGCTAATCGGTCTATCACTACGATATCAGGTTTATTGGCAACAATAGTCCTGTCAGTAATGATAGACCGATCCCAGTACAACGTGACATGGTCATTTTCGAGAACTGGGTTGGGCACATACTTGTTATATTATTAGTTACATATCACTTTTAAAATAAATAATTAAATTAAAATAAAGCAAATATTTAAGGGGGGCTCCCATACAACAAACTTGATTTTTTTGCCGTTTTTATAGATAATGGTACGGATTCATTTTTATACCCTGGAGCCAAATAGCGTTGTGTATACCAATGGAAAGATCTCATCAAGGAGAAAATTAATTCTTATTATGAAGACTTCTCTTGATCGTTAGTACAAAAAGAGCGAGCTAGCTTTAAATGTGAGCGATTAAATATTATTGGAATTCTGGTATTTCGTCAATGAATTCACTTTTAATGGCAACAGTTATGTTAGAAGCAAGGGTTCTCTTAGAAAAGCTCTGTTTCTTGGCATTGGCGTTTAGTGTATAGAGGTCAAACAATTTAATTAATTTTTAGTGTCGCCTACAACAAGGGAAGAGACTGATGTCTGAAATACAGATATTTTATATCTAGTTCAGACACAGATGTTTCAATATCTGAACATAGAATTAAGTAGTGTATCACCATATTATTATTTTATGTCTGTATATTTTGGAACAAATAAAATTATTCTTATTCTTATTCTTATTAATATCTTATATTGCTATTGGGTCAAGAACATTTCTAAACTGCGGTACTCCACTAGTAATACTTATTTAGGTCATTAACTCCAAACTGACTAACAATTGGCAAAAGTTGTGTTAGTAGCAAAGGTTCTCCTTGGAAAGCTCTTTTCGTTGAATTATATCTTATGGCTATTGGGCCAAGAAAATTCCTTAATTCCAGTGCTGAAGTAGTCACCTATTTAGGTCATTAACTCCGAACTGACTAACAATTGGCAAAAATCTTGTTAGTAGCAAAAGTTCTCCCTAAAAAGCTCATAATATTGGTATATATCTTATGGCTATGGGACGCCAAGAATTTCTTAACTTCGGTGCGCAAGTTATTTACCTATTTAGGTCATGAACTCCGAACTGACTAACAATTGGCAAAAGTTGTGTTAGTAGCAAAGGTTCTCCTTGTAAAGCTGTTTCCATTGGTTTATATCTTATAGCCATTGGGCCAAGAAAATTCCTTAATTTCAGTGCTGAAGTAGTCATCTATTGAGGTAATTAAATCCGATCTGTTATTTTTATCTCCAAACAAACAAACATCGCTTCTGTAATCAACAAATCAGTTTCCATTACCTAACTTTACAAGAAATACTATGTCCTGATTCAATCAATCTGCCTAGCCTTTTCCCAACAAAGTATATTATGGTCGACTTCCAATCTAACCAGCTGCAGCTGAATACCAGTATTTTACATGGAGCGACTGCCTATCCGACTTCTACAACCCAGTTACTGTGTAACAAATTACCCCTAAGTAACACTGGTTGTCAAACTGTTGGCCTTCTCACTACCCGTAACGTCACTGTCAAAGATCTACGAATAACAGCTGGGACCAAACGCAATATTAATTGTAACTGTTTTACAGGCTGGTCCCAGAGCTCAAGTAGCAGTAGTAGCAGCTCGGAATCAAGCAGCTCAAGTAGCTCAAGCAGCTCAAGCAGCTCAAGCAGCTCAAGCAGTGTTACCGGTAATTTACTATTTATCTTATATTTTTAATTAGTGGAAGGTTTATTTATTGTAATACATTAATATTAATATTTAATTTACAATTTTAAATAAAATATACAATCTAACCCTAAACAATTTTCTAACTAATATTAAATAAAACTAACTGTACAAATAAACAACTAATATCTAAAATATGGCGTCGAAAAATTCCTCCGCATCGCTGTCGGCTGGTAGTGTACCCAAGAGACTGGCGGCATTGCCACGTTGAATGGCAATGCTTAGCCTCTGACCACGGTAAAAGCCAGCCCTTTGGTCACGGGAAGTGTCAAACAGCCGTTTGGAGATTTCATTAAATAAACTATGAGCACTCGGACCCCACGGCCCTAGGGTTTCAACCCCAAACGGCTCGAAAATATAATTGCCTATACGGCTATTATACTTGCGCCGCTTGAGGTTTTCCGCAGCCGCAGCGGCGGCGCCAGCACAGCACGCCGAGCCAGGAAGATGAGATGGCGCAAGAGTATCAACACACGCTGCGTCCCACACTAAAGGCCTACCCATCTTCCATGGAAATAAGGACATGCCGTCCGGTCTTTTGCCGTCGTCGCGTGCCAAGCCATTGAGTTCTAACACAGCTGGAACGCCGACGGTGACAAGAGCTCGTCGGATGATGTCATTAATGTTAGCGTGATGTGCTAAGCGATATGCACTTTGGCTGCAAGACAGGCCGTGGTGTCCGAAATTTCTTAGTCAGAGTCTTTGCCCGGTTTAGAGTCTAATGCTCAGCGGGGCTTGCTCCTTAGAGCAACGAGGTAGTTAATTATTATTATTTAATTTTACTTAACAGATGGAGGCGCGGGTGGAGCCGGGGCTGCAGGAGCCGGGGATGCAGGAGCAGGGGCTGCAGGAGCCGGGGCTGCAGGAGCCGGGGCTGCAGAAGCCGGAGCCGGTAAATTTATTATTACTACTACTGTTTTATTATGGGCCTTCGATACATTACGTCACACGTATTTAATTATTTTTTATCATTTATTTAAATACATTACATAATAGTTATTTATGCAACTATTATATAATAAAGGGAATTAAAACACGAATCAGCCGAGTGTGATAATAGTATCACATGAGTGTTTTAATACCTAATTATTTACAGTTGGATACAAGAGTTTATCTACACCCATGATATGAATTCTTACTAATATTATAAATGCGAAAGTAACTCTGTCTTTCTGTCTGTCTGTCTGTCTGTCTGTCTCTCGCGCTTTCACGCCAAAACTACTGAATCGATTTAAATGAAATTTGGTACACAGATAGTCTAGAGCCTGAGAAAGGACATAGGCTACTTTTTATCGACATACCACGCGGGCGAAGTCGCTGGCAACAGCTAGTCTTCAATAAAAGTTTCTTTGCAATACCAATATCGAACAAAAATGGCGCGGTACGACGTGAATTCGAATGTGTTTTGTTTTTAAATTACGGTCTTTTGTTAGTGAAACGCTCGTGAATGACCATGTTCTTTTTTTTAATGAGTTGCATTATGAAATTCAGTACAATATTATAACACCCGTTTTGATGATATTATGGTTACTATGAAACTAGTTGTTTTAATGTTGGCAATAAGCTAAATGTTTCAAAAACTTTTAGAGAGGATTTTATAGCATGGGTGTAGTTAAAAAATAACATAGTTAGGTAATTGATACAGGTATAATTTTGATAAATAAATAATACGGCAAACATTACACTGTTGAACGAATTAAATACGAGTATTCCAAGGTTACCTTTGCTGCGATTATTCGCCCCTTATCGCGCTGATAACGATCCGAGCCGAGTTTAACCGACCAGTAATCATATTTCCTATATTGAGTGGGGTGTCGGGCGATATGGCTCTGCCAGCCTGCGTCGAAGTTGAGCCAGTAGTATTAAACTCCCCACTAAATAATAACAACATGATCCAGCCTGTCCCTACTTACTGTCGTCCCCCCAGCGACGACGCCCTAAGCCAACGTTCGCCCAGTTTATTATAGGACTGCTCGGTTAAATAGTAAGGACCGATCGTGGTCGAAACCATTATAAAAAAAAAAAAAAACTATATGGCTCACTCTGTCTCCGGCGCTCGGCGTGGCAACACGCCGTGTTCGGGTCCGCGACTGGTCAATCGTCATCCTGAGGATGCCTCGTTGAGAGGTGAAACACGTGTCTATTTCTTACAGGGTTGTTTATGACTCTTGAGGAATATTTAAGCGGAATAGGTTACTAAATATATCTACCTACGTCTATTGTATTTTATAACATAACAGCACGCCCTGTTTTCCCGAAGGGTTGTGCAGAGATGTATGGGGTTGTAACAAAATTGTTCTATTTTGTACCGTGTCGTCGTCGCCGCCCCACTCGGCCATCGCTTCTCGCCGCTGGTATCGTGCACGCAACTTAATTCCCATATAATAGGGGGTGAACCTATTGCCATCAACCTGGCACAAATCCTGACTCCGGGCTGCTACCGAGAAATTCCATATAGAAAAACTCAATAACACTTTGCTCCACCTGGGGTTCGAACCAAGGACCTCATGCTCAGTGGTTGCGCTTACAAATACTAGACTAACGAGGCCGTTTAATAATTAATTAATTTTTTTATCAATTTATGCACACACATATACATACAGACAAGAAGAAAGGAACACAAAAATACGTACAAAGGCAATGCTTATTTCTAATTTCTATTTCTATGTATTTGACTTTCAAAAGTGCCTTTAATGTGCCTACTTGAAATAAATTATTTAACTTTGACTTTGACATTATTTGACTTTAAAGAAATCATATATAATTAAATCATTCATTCATTCATCATTCATTGAATCATTATATTATTATTAAATAAATGATTTTTATTTAACAGGTATAGCCGCGGGTTTAGCCGCTGAGGCTGCAGTGAATGCTAAAGCCGGTAAATTTACTATCTTATATCATGGGTCTTCCATAAATTACGTCACCCGTATTTAATGATTTCTTATAATTAAATACGTGGATTATTAATACATGAGATCATTAAATACGTCATCATCTGCTTAGCATTTTCCCAACTATGTTGGGGTCGGCTTCCAGTCTAACCGGATGCAGCTGAATACCAGTATTTTACATGGAGCGACTGCCTATCTGACCTCCACAACCCAGTAACTCGGCAATACGATGCCCCTTGGCAAGACTGGTTGTCAGACTTTCGGGCTTCTGACGACCCGTAACGACTGTCAAAGATCCACGAATGACAACCAGGACCAACGGCTTAACGTGCTTTCCGAGGCACGGAGGAGTCTCGGTATGTAAAGATGGTCACCCATCCACGGACCAACCCCGGCAAGCGTAGCGATCATTAAATACGTGAGGAGCTCGTGGCTAAGTAATAATAGCCGTACGCCGCCGCACGGGTCGATCCATCAGGTTAAGCTACGCTTACAGGGGTTGGTCCGCGGATGGGTGATAATCTTTACATACCGAGACTCCACCATGCCCCGGAAAGCATGTTAGTTCCAGCTGTCATTCTAAGATATTGGACAGTCGTTACGGGCAGTCAGAAGCCCAAAAGTCTGACAACCAGTCTTACCTAGGAGTATCGTGTTACCCAGTAACTGGGTTGTGGAGGTAAGATAGGCTGTCGCTTCATGTAATATACTTGTATTCAGCTGCATCCGGTTAGATTAGAAGCTGACCCCAACATAGTTGGGAAAAGGCTAGGCAGATGATGATATGTCAATAAGTATAAGATTAACAAATACGAAAAAATAAAAGTCAATCGAGTGTCAGTGGCACGCCTCAGCGCAAAACATACACAAAGTGGGTGAGCGTGGCGGGCGCGGGTTGAGCCCGGAGCACGGCGGGCTTGTATACATTTATAACTCCTTGTATTGGGTCCCCACCTATGAAATTGGCGTTTTTTTTCTCACAAATAGAGAACCTCATCACTTCTATGTTTTAAAAATATTCATCAATTGCTTGGTATTATATCGAATAATGACCATCATAGACAACTACCAATAGTAAAAAAACCTTATGTCTTATAGTTTTCTAAACATAAAAAATACCTTAAAAATGACTCCTCATTTTGTTAGCACAAATGACCACTATTTTTTTTTTAACTTAGCCAAAATTATTTTTGTCGCCTTATCTAAGTGGCATACGTTATCTTAGTTTTTAAACATTAGTGCATAAAAGTTTTAAAACATTAGTGTTCAAGGTTGTTATATAAATTAAGATAATTTTAGTATGATAAATGCACCTCTTTTAAAATCCCCCATACAAAACACTGATTTCATAGGTGGGGGGACCTAATATTTTAAATTAGCTTAAGCTCGCGACTTCGACGCACAGATAGGACCTTCACCTGGTGTAGCACACCCACATCTCACCAGTTATGTTTAAGTCCCATGTAACAGGGGGCGAGCCTATTGCCATCAACCGGGCACAAATCCTGACTCCGGGCTGCTACCGAGAAATTCCATATAGAAAAACTCAATAACACTTTGCTCGACCTGGGTACCGAACCCAGGACCTCAGTGGTTGCGCTTACAAATACTAGACTAACGAAGCCGTTTATTAATTAATTAATTTATTTATCAATTTATGCACACACATATAAATACAGACAAGAAGAAAGGAACACAAAAATACGTACAAAGGCAATGCTTATTTCTAATTTCTATTTCTATGTATTTGACTTTCAAAAGTGCCTTTAATGTGCCTACTTGAAATAAATTATTTGACTTTGACATTATTTGAGTTTAAAGAAATCATATTGAATTAAATCATTCATCAATCATTGAATCATTATATTATTATAATTATTATAATAAATGATTTTTATTTAACAGGTATAGTCGCGGGTTTAGCCGCTGAGGCTGTAGCGAATGCTCAAGCTAAAGCCAGTAAGTTTACTATCTTTTATCATGGGTCTTCCATAAATTACGTCACACGTGCTTAATGATTTTTTATCATTAAATACGTGGATTATTAATACATGAGATCATTAAATACGCCATCATCTGCTTAGCTTTTTCCCAACTATGTTGGGGTCGGCTTCCAGTCTAACCGAATGCAGCTGAATACCAGTATTTTACATGGAGCGACTGCCTGTCTGACCTCCACATCCCAGTAACTGGGCAATACGATACCCCTTGGCAAGACTGGTTGTCAGACTTTCGGGCTTCTGACGACCCGTAACGACTGTCAAAGATCCACGAATGACAGCCAGGACCGGCTTAACGTGCTTTCCGAGGCACGGAGGAGTCTCGGTATGTAAAGATGGTCACCCATCCACGGACCAACTCCGGAAAGCGTAGCTTAACCTGATGGATCGACCCGTGCGGCTGTTATTACTTAGCCACGAGCTCCAAAATAAATCTACTCACTACTACTACTCTATCTAGTCTCAGTATGTAAAGATGGTCACCCATCCACGGACCAACCCCGGCAAGCGTAGCGATCATTAAATACGTGAGGAGCTCGTGGCTAAGTAATAATAGCCGTACGCCGCCGCACGGGTCGATCCATCAGGTTAAGCTACGCTTACAGGGGTTGGTCCGCGGATGAGTGATAATCTTTACATACCGAGACTCCTCCATGCCTCGGAAAGCATGTTAGTTCCAGCTGTCGTTCTTAGATATTGGACAGTCGTTACAGGCAGTCAGAATTCCAAAAGTCTGACAACCAGTCTTACCTAGGGGTATCGTGTTACCCAGTAACTGGATTGTGGAGGTAAGATAGGCTGTCGCTCCATGTAACATACTTGTATTCAGCTGCATCCGGTTAGACTAGAAGCTGACCCCAACATACTTGGGAAAAGGCTAGGCAGATGATGATATGTCAATAAGTATGAGATTAACAAATACGAAAAAATAAAAGTGGCACGCCTCAGCTCAACACATACAAAGTGGGTGAGCGTGGCGGGCGCGGGTCGAACCGGGAGCACGGCGGGCTTGTATACATTTATAACTCCTTGTATAATATGGATGGCTCCCGCTCTCGACCTTCTTCGAGATAAATCGAAATTGCTGTACTGGTCAAAAAGAAGTGACGATGCGGCCAGTAAAGTTACTATCAAAATCCATAACTGGCGTGTTTGGCGGCCAAATAAATTACTATGAAATCTCATATACTCTCTCTCTTTCTTTCTATTTGAATCAGAAAAAGACACACACAGAATTACATTTTCTGAAAGTTTACAAGCCATGTCGTGAGATTAAAAAAAAATGGAACGAACTCTTAACTTCAACACAATGACAACCAAGGATGAAGGAGGTAACCTATCAAAGGTTTTATTTAAATTTCGATTTGGCTGAACTGTTTAAAATAAAGAAGAAACAAAGGAACATATTGGCGCGTGAAAAATTGTATTTGTTCGTCATTGATTCTAGAATTTTTATTTAATTTACTCAGTTTGAATTTCCGCGCATTATTTGAGAAAAGTACTAGACAAGTCTTGGCCGCAATCAGAAATTGATGGACTCACTTATGTGTGCCTCTGCTTCGCCTCGCCCCACATTTTCACGGTAGTTCATCAATCCCCTTATTGCTGGCCGCGACTGGTAATGTACTATTAAAGCTAAACATTATTTTTAAAGTGCGTTTCTGTATTCCCATACATATATTACCCGTTACGAGAATACGTAAAACACTCGGCCGTGTCCAGGACAAAGCCACACCACAACCCATTTTTTTTTCTATGTTCATGTCAGTTATTATACATTGAGTTATGCACTAGCATTAACTTTCTTTTCTAATGTATTGTGCTATTTTTAACAGAGATAGGTGCCGCTATTGGCGCCGGGATTGTAGGGCAAGCAGGCGCCGTCCTCGCCGCCAAAGCCGCCCTCGCCGCCAACGCCGCCGCCAACGCCGCCGCCGTCGCCACCAACGCCGCCGCCGTCGCCAACGCCGCCGTCGCCGCCGACGCCGCCGTCGCCACCAAAGTCGCCGTCGCCGGCAACACCGCCGCCATCATCGGTACGTAATTACGTGTTCATGTATGACTATAACATAACGCCAGTATCCCCCTAAGGGTTAGGCAGTAGTTACTACCAAGTACCTGTCTTGGGTATGTTTAGTCGACCTCGTAATTACGTTAACACTATTGACAACATTTCCCAGTAAATTGAATATAGTAATTAGTCAATATACCTACCTAGTTAATTTTGACGTTCGAGTGACGTTCAACCTAAATCAAAATCAAAATATTTTATTTCACATAAACCTACATGGGCACTTATGAAACGTCAGAAGCTAGGTGCACGGTTCCAATTAGTCGTTTCCTATGGTGAAGAGCCGGCAAGAAACTCGACGGTTACTCTTTTAAAAATAATTGGGTTTTACAATATTTTCAAATTACAGTGTTAGTAGGTATGGGTGGACGATGTAGGCCTTTCAATAAGTAAGTACCGGGTACTTAACAAAATAGGGTGACAAATCAAATGCGAGGTCGACTGCACATGGTAAATCTTCATAAAGCACATTAAGAGCGTTTATTCTGAAAGTGGGCAACGTCGCAAATAGATGTCAAATATTTCGCTGTTTTGATTAATTTGGCAATATTACTGTATGGAAATATGAAATATGGCTAGGCAACTGTCTAAAATATTGATTATGAAATGCAATAAATAATATCGTAACACCGAATATTTAGTTTTAGTTGTAAAAAGGACTTGGAAACTTTCCAAATGCCTTTTTACACCTAAAACCGGTTACACCATTACTAATTCATCTATATATATATAAATAAATCCCTATTTCCCTTGGTCACGCCATCACGCGGGAACGACTAGACTGATTTCGCTAATTCTTTTTCTGTTGTGTTCGTTATTGTCTGGAGAAGGATCTTATGAAAGAACAAATTATGAAAACTGCGCGGAAAATTTAAAAATTTAAAACAGGGTCGTCCTCGAAATTTTCTAATTTTCCGCGCCTGTCGGGTCAGCTAGTAATCAATATTTTAGACAGTTGTCTAGACATATTTCGTATTTCCATACAGTAATATTGCCAAATTAATCAAAACAGGGAAATATTTGGCATCTATTTGCAACGTTGCCCACTTTCAGAATAAACGCTCTTAATCTATAACCTTAACCCTTAATTATTTATTTACAGGAGCCGGGGGTCTAGTGGGTTAGAAGATCGAAAGATTGAACTGCAGGTAAATAATTTTAAAACTTTTCGTGACAGAATAGGGAATATGCATGTGATTCAAATAAGGGTCAAGTATTTTTTGTTATAAACTACATTACTTCAGAATTATGCCTCCATCAATATTTTTGAATAAAATTTCTTTTTGAGCGAGAAATCAATTTTTTTAAAGTCCCAAAAAACTGTTGGTAATTCAAGTACTTAAAAATCTAAGAGCGGATGTGACGTAACAATTCAGGACAACAAACAAAATGTCAATGTCAAGTCAATCAACAAGTATCAAGTCAATGTCAAACACTCCTACTTGCTTGTTTGTTTTCATGGACTATGACGTCCACACCAAGCGCGCCAAATGGAGGGCGTTTAAATAGCCCGGATCGCGTAGATATTTTTAACATTTTTTTAAGTACTTTAAATTGCTTTTTTGCCGTCGATTTTTTTAAAACTATTATTTGACGATGTAAACTATCGAATAAAAAAAATAAAAAAATACATGCATATTCCCTATTGGTTTGGTATTTTACCGAAAAATGTCTTTAGTTTTGCTCCTAAATAAAATAGGGTTCAAAATAGGTTAGCGTTTATTTGTCCAACGAAAAGAGAACAATAACCTTTTAATTTAAAAAATAAGGGCCTCGTTTTTTCGTTGAGATGTAGGTTCAATCTGCCTGCCTTTTCCCAACTATGTTAGGGTCGGCTTCCAGTCTAACCGGATGCAGCTGAATACCAGTATTTTACATGGAGCGACTGTCTATCTAACCTCCACAACCCAGTAACTGGGTAACACGATACTTGGTAAGACTGGTTGTCAACTTTCGGGCTTTTGACGACCCGTAACGACTGTCAAAGATCCACGAATGACAGCCGGGACCAACGGCTTAACGTGCTTTCAGAGGCACGGAGGAGTCTCGTTTTGTAAATAGCACAGCAAATGCGCAGCGCATTCGTCACTGCCAAACAAATATCCACCTTGTATCACTTGAAATAAAGTTGATAATAAATAAACTTCCATCAGCTCGAGAGCGCGCCGTAAGCGGCAAGAGGCGCGCGTCTCAGGTTATCTATTCTCAACTTTATTTTTAGGCACGCAACGTCGATATTTGTTTAACAGTGACAGGCCCCAGGTGCGCGCCAGCCCTTAGACCAACGAGATGGAAACTTGTAAAATGTACATCTGTTAAATACTTTTTTTTTGTTTCAGATTCAAGACTTGCAACAAAAGCATATTAAAATTAAGTATTAGAATAACCTGTACCATATAACTACGTAACACACTTTCAATTACAATCTGAATAATTTTGAAGGCCATTAACTCTATCTGAATCATTTTTAAGGCTAATCCATTGCTTCATTATTCCGACAACGTAATTATTTACGTAGACAATATTTGGAAAGCAATGAATGTTGTTGAACTGTCAAAATGAAACCCATTGCTACTGTCTGTGTGTCACGCCACTACCCAGCTGTTTAAGTATAAAGAAAGCTTGAAATAATTTTGTCATTATTGTATTACGATTTATAAATAAAACACGTTTGAAAAACATTGTGTTTGTCATTATTTTTGGTGACTAAATTAGAGCTACTAGCTTAAATAAGTTCACTGCTTGACTTGCCCCTTGGCCATGCAAGCGATACTCAAGTGACACGCGACATGCGCACGCGCTGCGGAGAAAACAAATGAGTGAAGTTGTAATGTTACGCTCAGATCCGGAGGGGAGTTAAGCGTAGGTCACACAATTAAATTTAAAAAAATCACAAAAGGAAAATTTAATAGTATAAAATAAGGTTTGGAAAGCTAATTTAACAAAGACAGGTATAATTAAAAAATCAAGTAATAAAAAAAAATTAAGTAATAAAAACTAAAACCCAACTACGACTGAAAAGGTATAAACAAGACACCACAGACAGACAAATTAAAAATCCGGATTCACACGTGTTAGGGCGGCATAAATCGAACAGATTACGTGTGACTCCGGATTTTTAATTTGTCTGTCTGTGGTGTCTTGTTTATAGGTACCTTTTAAGTCGTAGTTGGGTTTTAGTTATTATAACTTTAATTTTTTTGGGGTTATAATAATAAATTCTTGAAATATGTGCATTTCATTCCCAACATGGTACGATTAAACAATTTTTTTTTTTTAGTTCTTGCCTTAATTTTCTCTAGAGGGCGCCATTTTTAATTTAATGTGACGTCACATAGCCTATAACCAGCGGACGATCAAGACGCTTCAAACGATCCCACATTTGTCAAATTGTGATGAATGGTTTAGAAGATAGGATGATCATACATACATACATATTGACGACACGGTTGGCGCAGTGGCTCAGCGATGGACTGCTGCGCAACGTGTCGCGGGTTCGATCCCCGCACGGAACAAATATTTGTATGATCTGCAAGTAGTTGTTCCGGGTCTGGGTGTTAGTGTATGTGAGTTTCTATGTTTGTAAACGCACCCACGATACAGGAAGAAATTCTTAGTGTGGGGCAACGTTTTTAAAAAAAGAAAGAAAAGAAAAAAGAATACATACCGGTCAAAATCATAACCCTCTTTTTTCTTCGCCGTAGTCGGGTAAAAACTGAGTATTGTGTCGTGTGATTTAAAGTAGAATTAGGCCGAAAGAGTAAAAGAACGTGGTTCTGAAAAACAGAATACCACAATAGTTATGTATGCAACTGTTGTATAATAAGGGGTATTAAAACACGAATGTGCGTTTATCACATGAGTGTTTTAATACCTAATTATTTACAGTTGCATACAAGACTTTATCTACACCCATGATATGAATCTTCTATAAAAGTTTCTTTGCAACACCAATATCCAACAAAAATGGCGCGGTACGACGTGAATTCGAATTTTTCAAATTCGAATGTATATTTTGTTTTTAAATTACGTGCTTTGTAAGTGAAACGCTCGTGAATGACAATGTTCTTTTTTTAAATGGGTTGCATTATGAAATTCAGTACAACATTATAACACCCGTTTGGATGATATTATGATTATTATGACACTGGCTGTTTTAATGTTGGCAATAAGCTAACTGTTTCAGAAACTTTTATAGAGGATTTGTAGAATGGGTGTAGATAAAGTTACCTATAGCCTATAGCATGCCATTGTGATGTCACGAGTCACTGCAGCGCAAACAAGTGACGCACGCGTGTCTCTGACGCAAGGTTGTGTCGCTTGACGCAAGTCGCGTCGCTCCGAAGCCGTGAAGGGAGCCAGACGCCTCCTTCAAGCGTCACCACACCGATTCTTCCTGTGCTTCTCGCATCCAGTGGAATCCCGCGGCCTTCATCAGATCGGTCATCTAGTTTGCGATAGTACAAAATATCCAATTATAACAGTCACTTTGGCAGCATCATATAGAAGAGATGACCAGAGGCCCCAGACAAAGTGACATTCTATCAGCGATAACGACGATGGAAAAGGCAAATGTATAGGACTGACATATGCTATCGAAAAGCTTATGTCAATCCTGTTGAAAGTCGTTGTAGAAATACGAAACGCTTTCGAAGCGATTGTCACTTGTCTAGGCCCTCAGTCCCAACTGACGGCGCCCGTTCACGAACATGACGCATGGATCAGCACCATTCAGCTCAACCATTTTGAAGGGAGCTAAATGATCCAACACACACGCCACCATCAGCGAGACATCTGAGTGAGCATGATATATCAAGTCAATGAAAGACATATTACCCGGTATCGCACGCAGATTATTTATTTATTTATTTATTTATTTATTTATTTATTTATTTATTTATTTATTTATTTATTTATTTATTTATTTATTTATTTATTTATTTATTTATTTATTTATTGCATTCATGTCGTTTACAAGGTCTTGTTACATTTTAAAAGTTTCGTACATGAACCCTGCTAGGGCACCGCAACAATTAGTATGTATTTATAATTACATGCATTCTTATATAAAGTTATTTAAAAGTATAATATTACATTTCCAATTTCTAATGTCTATTGTTATCATTTCATTATTCATTAATTTATTATTGGATGTCTTTATTACATTGCGTCAATTTTCAAAAAATCTACCTCATTAATTTATCAGAATGTCAATTTGTCAAATAATATTTTATTCCTCTTTATTTCTTTTTAAATACATATTTGTTACATTTTTAAATATTTTTTATAAAAAACATGAAAACAAAACATTTAAAAATATAAAAAATAGTAGCCCATCGGCATCAGGATCAGGGTCCAAGCTGCCGGTGGTCAGGGCTCTAGAGAAAGGAACCTCCTCACTATGCGTGCCGTGTCCAGGAGTACTGCTTTCTGAATCAAGCCCTTGACCCAGCCGTGCAATGAGAGCCTCCTGAGATGTTGGTCGAGGCTCTTCGCTATTAGGCCATTGACCGTAACGATTATCGGTACAATGATTGCAGAGTCCACGTCCCACATGTCGACAACCTCGTGTGCTAAATCAAGATACTTGATTTTTTTATCTTTCTCAGCTTTCACGAGATTCTCGTCATGAGGGACAGAGATATCAACAATCATTGCACGGCGCTCTCGTCGATCTATCACCACAATATCAGGCTTATTGGCTACAATAGTCCTGTCAGTGATGATAGATCGATCCCAGTACAATGTGGCGTCACCATTTTCGAGAACTGGGTCGGGCACATACCTGTAGTATGGTACTTCATACTCCACAAGGTTGTATTGCAAGGCAAGTTGCTGGTGGATAATCCTAGCTACTAGATTGTGTCTGTGCAAGTACTCGCCATTAGCAAGACGAGAACAACCGGAAACAATATGTCGGATCGATTCACCGGGACAGTGGCATGCCCGACAGATGTCAACCGTACCGTCTTTGACAATGTATTTCCGGTAATTATTCGTCATGATGACTTCGTCCATAATCGCACAGACAAAACCTTCGGTTTCCCCGAAGAGGTCACCGAAACGTAGCCAGGATACAGAAGTCAGAAAATCTACTTCAGGCCCATGGAGGGCCCGGAAAAAGCGTCCGTGCAGCTCTTTGCCTTGCCATACTTCCTTACGATCGTTAGTATCAAGTACTGTAGGTTTGCGCCAGTTCTCTTTCGCCAAGGAGAGCGGAGTAAGGCCCTTGTCGACTGCAACCACATCTCGGTGCATCCCCACGTCAGTTTGAAAGAAATATTCCCTGAGACTGCAAATCTCGCGGTTGTGGAGGGTTTTGGCATTTAAGAAACCTCGACCCCCACACTTCCGCGGGATGTACAGTCTCATCACTGATGACCGTGGGTGACGCATCCGATTTGCCGTCAGCAGTGTACGGACCTTCCTATCCAGGGCGTCAAGTTCCGTCTGAGTCCATTTGAGTATGCCGAAAGAATACATCAAAACCGGCATGACCCAGCCGTTGAAGGCTCGCACCTTGTTTCCGCCTGATAAAAGACTATTTAACACTTTATTCAGGCGGCCAAAGAAGCGCTCCCTCAACGATTGTTTCATGTCGGCAACATTGATGCCTAATGCTTCCGACATACCCAAATACTTGTAGGTTTCGGTTGAGGAGAGGGATCTAAGGTGTATGGAATCCGAGAGTTGGGTTCCCACGGATTCCATAATCCCCCCTCGCTTTACATGCATGACTGCACATTTGTCCACACCAAATTCCATCCTGATGGCGCTACTGAATGTTTCTGTTACCTTCAGTAGCTCCATCAGTCGCAAATTGTTGGGGGCGAAGAGTTTTAGGTCATCCATGTAAAGGAGGTGAGATATCACCTGACCAGCTCTTCTCAACCGATAGCCTAGACCTGAATCCTCCAGCAGTGTGCTTAGAGGATTCAAGGCTAAGCAAAACCAAAGCGGACTCAAACTATCGCCCTGAAATATTCCCCGCTCAATCCTGATCGGTTCATCGATCCCCCGTTTCTGTCGACATCCTGGATAGAGAAGGGCTGTTCTCCATTGCCCCATACATGCCATCAAGAAGGTGCGTACAGTTGCGTCTATCTTGTACAACTCCAGCACCCTAATGAGCCATGTATGTGGCACCGAATCATAGGCCTTCTTATAATCTATCCAACATGTCGACAAATCCTTCCGGGATCTACGAACCTGTTGGCTTATGGCCATGTCTATAAGGAGTAGCTCCTTAGTACCGCGGGACCCATTCTTACATCCATTCTGAGACACAGACATAATTGAGTTGCTATAAATATGTTGTGCAATTTTTGCTCTAAGAATAGATGTAAGAACTTTATAGACCGTCGGTAAACATGTAATTGGTCTATAGTTTTTAGGTTCCGCTGTACTACCCGATTTATGGAGCAGGTGGGTAACTCCTGTCGTAAAGAACAGTGGTAGCGACCCAGTCTCTAGAGATGTCTGGAATTGCGAAGCTAAGCAGGCGTGTGATCTTTGTAGCCATTTAATCCAGAAATTGTGCAGTCCGTCCGGTCCTGGGGATTTCCAGTTAGGCAACGGACGGACCGCACGGGCCACATCCAGAGGACTGATAGTAATGGCCTCCATGTCTGGTATTGAATCACACGCCCGCTCAACAACACGCATCCAATCACCTTCAGTGTGACTGACGGGCACCGACCAGATGCTTCGCCAAAAAGCACTCATGGTCTCATTATCCGGCGGATGCGCGTCAGTCACACCTTGGGTGGGGATGGGCCGCCCCCATGCTCTGTATACCCACCTTTCATCGCTCTGGAACATGCGTGTTGCGTATGGAAACGTTTTAATAATAAAAGTTCTGAGGCCCCGCCCCCGCGACGTTCGTTACGCGTTCATAGAGCCCACATTTGTGCAGCAATGCAGCTCGCACGCGAGTTTGCCGCTTACCCGCAACAGCCGCTCACCGCTCTGGCCGCGGACCCGAGCAGTTCGCTCTCCGCCACCGTACCGCACGCGCGCTGTTCGCGCGCCCCGCGATTCCCGCGATTGTCGCCGCCACGGGGTCTCAAACACAATCCTAATTAACTCGTTTCATTTTTTACCACCCGGCTAATCACGTACTGCGTGCTGTACGCAACATTAAGTGGTCCGTTCGAGCCGGATTTTGGATCTCGGCCACGTGTATTAGTCGGAACAAAACCTGTGTGCAGGGATGTCACTGCTTCGCACACCCCCAAAGGGTGTTATAACACGTAGTAAACGTGCCACGGAGCAGCTGGCTACTAGTAAAAGTGAACAGTTACTCGTAAAATCAGTGAAAAGTGATAAAACCGCGTGTTCGTCGGCGGCGGCCCGCAAAAGGCTAGAGTATGAAGCGGCTCAACTTCAAGCAAAAATCGACCTCGATTTAGCACAAAAAAGTGCACAAATACAAAAGGACTTGCTCTTGAAAAAGCTAGAAGTCGATATAGCAGATTTACAAGAAGAAGACCGCGCCTCGGTCTCGAAAAGTTCGAGAATAGTCGAGTCGTGGTTCGACAACCAAGATGGCGTCGCGTCCATCGCTAAAAGCGATTTCGAAGAAAATGTTTGCCCAATAACTTCGATGCCGATGTGTAACAAAATCTGGAACCATCCAGAACAGCAACAGGACTTCGTCAGCGAGCGCCCGCCACATGGCAACAGCATCGACCAGTTGACGGAGGCGTTGCACAAAGTACTTACTAGAAGTAACGTTCCAGATAATAATAATAGAGAACTCCTTGCGCGCCTAGCAACATCAAAAGATTTACCGATGTTCGACGGCGACCCTATGCAGTGGCTGCAGTTTAAGGAGTCGTATAAAGAATCGTCACACCTATGCAGTTATAGCGATTCAGAAAACATTTGGCGGTTACGAAAGTGCCTACGTGGTGACGCAAAAGAAGCCGTGTCATCGCTCCTCATCGGCAACACATCACCGCAAGCTATAATTGATACCTTAGAATTACGATTCGGCAGACCCGAGTGTATAATTAATAAAATATTCACTCAACTCAAGAAAATTCACCCACTTCCGACTGCATACCACACGGAGATCGTGAATTTCTCGATAAAAGTTAAAAACTACGTCACAGCTGTTAAAGCTATTAAGCTGCAGGAATACCTACAGAGTCCGGAAACGACGTCAATAATACTTTCGAAGTTACCGCCCGCCCTTATCAATAAGTGGGCCGAGTATACCTACGAGAGACAAGATAGTTCTATACCTAAACTAGAAATACTATCGGAGTTTTTATACAGAGAAGCTACTATTGTCGCAACCTCAGGTGTGAGTTACATACACAGCCAGAACGACGTAAGAAAGAAATACGACAATAATAATACTAAAACTCATTCAGTGTTAGCGTGCACTACTACTTCCGATAACAATTGTATGTTTTGTCGTGCCTCTCCGGCGCACGCTTTGGACAAGTGCGGCAAGTTCAAACGCGCTATGAGACGCGATCGATGGCAATTTGTACGTGCCAAACATCTGTGCTACAAGTGCTTGAGCGCACGGCACAATGAACCCGCCGCTTGCAGTGCTCCGGACTGCAGCGAATGTGGTCATCCACATCATCATCTCCTTCACTGGACGAAACCTACAGCACCAGAAGCCGCGCGACCGGCGGCGCCAGCGGCAGCGAGCGCCACGCGACCGGGAGCGCCGGCAGCGAACGCCGCGCGACCAGAGACGGCGCGCCCCGCGGTGGACGCAGCCTGCGTGCCCCCTTCGACGCCCGACGAGTCGCGCCGCGATACGGTTGCCCACGCCCACACCAGTGCATCCACTAGTGTTAGTGAATCGTCAGTGCCTAAAGTGTTACTAAAAATAGTGCCGGTAACCGTTCATGGACCTAAAGACAATATACACACACACGCGTTGCTCGACGACGGTGCCACCGTGACGCTGATATCAGCTGACCTCGCTGACCAGGCGGGACTCCACGGTAAGACAGTCACCATGCGCGCCCGCAGTGCATGGGACTCCGGTGAGCTCGTGTGCCAAACGGAAAACGTAAGTTTTGACATTTCTAATAATGCAGGCGATCGTTTTAATTTGTGTGCTCGGAAGATGAAAGAACTTAATTTACCAACTCAACGTTTATCGTGTATGGACTTTAGTAATTATTCGGATTATATTGACTACGACTTGTGCAAATGTGACGCACAACCTAAACTATTAATTGGTCAGGATAATTACGATCTTATTGCTCCTATCTTGTGTTTAAAAGGTAATAGGAAAAATGAGCCTTATGTTACAAAGACACCGCTAGGGTGGTGTGTACACGGTGTTGTAAACAACATTATTATGATGAGCATGTCAGCTGATCGTATTGCTAGTGATGACAGCATGCAACATTGTTGTGATTCTGAGTTGAACGAGTTTGTAAGAAAATCATTTGCGTTAGAGTCAATAGGAATATCAAAACAACCGCGACAGAATGCGGATGAGTTGCGTGCTATCACCATACTAAATAATACTTGTGAATTAGTTAATAACCAATGGTTTGTTGAATTGCCTTGGAAAAAAGATAACTTTGTTATGCCTGACTCTTATCAAAATGCCTATAATCGTTTAAAATCAGTCGAGAGAAAAATGTCAGCCGACAACACTTACGCGTCACGTTACCGAGAACGTATTCAGCATTTATTTTCGAATAATTATGCTAGGAGGCTAAACGAGGGGGAGTCTAGCGACCACATTTGGTACCTACCTCACTTCGGGGTCAATAACCCGAATAAGAAGAAACTGCGTTTAGTGTTCGACGCGGCGGCGAAAACACAGGGATATTCTTTGAATGATTTTTTATTGACAGGCCCGGACTTATTGCAGTCTTTATTCGGAATAATGTTCAGATTCAGAGAAAATAAAATTGGAATTATTGCAGACATTAAAGACATGTTTCTTCGAATTAAAATTAAAGAAAGTAATCAAAATGTACTTAGGTTTTTATTTACTGACGAAGTCACTAAGGAAGTAAATAAATACGTCATGACGTCCTTAATATTTGGCGCGAACTGCTCGCCCTTTATCGCGCAACATATAAAAAATAAAAATGCGTTACTCTTTGAGGATACCTACCCAACGGCTGTTGACGCTATATGTCAGCAACACTACATGGACGACTACATCGACAGCTTGTCTGAAGTCGATCTTACAAAAAAGATGATAAAGGAAGTCTCTTTTATTCATCAGCAGGGTGGATTCGAGATACGGAACTGGGCTAGCAACGTACCAGCTGTCCTGGAAACCGTACCTAAGGAAGCTTTGAGTGACAGTGTCTGTTGCACCTTCGACAAAGATCAATCGGAAAGGACACTCGGGTTATTATGGTACCCTGCTAGCGACGAGTTAGGGTTTGATTTGACCTTGAAGCGTATACCAGCTGATGTTGTAAACTTAAAAAGAAGACCAACGAAGCGCGAGCTGTTATGCATTGTAATGTCAATTTTTGACATTCATGGTTATCTGATACCATTTACAATTAAAGGAAAAATAATAATGCGCGAAACTTGGAAAACAAATATAAAATGGGATGAGCAATTGAATGACGAGTTAAATAATTTATTTCAGTGTTGGATAATTCAAGCTAAAAATATAAATAATATTAGGATTCCGCGTTGGTATTTTTGTGATAGTGATAAGGGCGCGAGTAACGAAAACTTAGAACTACACGTATTTTGCGATGCGTCGCCGAGCGCATACGCGACCGTTGCATACTGGCGCAAGGAAATGAGCAATGGAGATATCATTGTGTCGTTTATCGCTAGTAAATCTAAAGTTACACCTACGAAATCGGTTTCGGTGCCGCGACTGGAACTACAGGGTGCTCTATTAGGGTGTAAATTAGCAAATAATATTAAAACGGAACACCGTTTAAAACCAAGTTCAGTTTATTATTGGACAGATTCTACTACTGTTTTACACTGGATACGAAATCATTGTAGAACATATAAAGTTTTTATCGCTAATCGTCTAGGAGAAATCGACGAACTAAGTAAGGCTGACGAGTGGCACTACGTGCCGACGGACGTCAACGTGGCGGATTTAGGAACTAAAAGTACCGACTACGTACTTAGCAGCGACTCATCGTGGTTTACCGGTCCGTCATTTTTACGTCAATCACGTTCTTGCTGGCCTCAGGAACCTGAAAATAAAATAAAAATTAATGAAGAAATATTAGAAAAAATAAATATAGTAAATGAAAATAATAGTGTAAACGACTTACCTGTACCGGAGCCGACGCGCTTCTCCAGTTGGTTGCGATTGCTTCGAACTGCTGGAACTGTCTTGTTGTTCATAGATAAATGCAAGAAGATAAAAACAAATGGACTTACCGACGAGTTGATGAAACGAGCTGAAACATTATTGCTTCAGCACTCTCAAGCCACAGCTTTCGCCAGTGACATCTTACTGTTGAAACAAAATAAAGAAATAAAACGCGATAGTAGACTACGCTCTTTGACACCCATATTGGATGATACTGGACTACTACGTGTAGGTGGAAGAATTGGAGCAGCTAAGGAAGTATCGATGGACACAAAATCACCTGTGATTCTGGATGGAAATGACCACGTGGCTCGACTCATTGTCAAGTATTATCACATCCGCGCAGGCCACGGATGCAACGAGTTGGTGGTCAATGAACTCCGTCAAAAATATTGGCTGTTACGTCTACGTCCTACGGTCCGTACAGTCGCGACACAGTGCTTGTTCTGTCGCATCAGGAAAGCTAATCCAAAGCCGCCACGACTGGGCGACTTGCCCGAAGATAGACTCACACATCATCAAAGACCGTTTACGGTTACAGGAGTTGACTTATTTGGACCAATGGAGGTCACAGTTGGAAGATCAAGACCCAAACGCTATGGTGTCTTGTTCACGTGCCTGACAATACGTGCCGTACATATTGAGATCGTGCCGTCTCTCACTGCAGATTCATTGATAATGGCTTTACGTAGAATGGCCGCACGTAGAGGCTGGCCACAGAAGATTTATTCTGATAATGGGACTAATATGCGCGGCGCTGAAATTGAACTGAAGAAGGCCTACGACGCCGTAGACAAAAGTACTGTCACGAACGAAGCCCTGAACAACGGAGTGTCCTGGAGCTTCATTCCGCCAGCAAGCCCGCACATGGGAGGATCTTGGGAGCGCCTCGTGCGCAGTGTCAAGACCGCCCTCAGAGTAGTCCTGAAAGAGAGAGCTCCGCACGAAGAGACTCTGATTACTCTCCTAGCTGAAGTGGAGAATATGATAAACAGCCGGCCCCTCGGTCATGTTTCCGTGGACCCTCGGGACGACGAGACATTGACGCCGAATCATTTCCTCATAGGTTCGTCGTCTAATTTACCTATCGCAGGATTGTTTACGGACATAGACTTATGTCTGCGCAAACAATGGCGTATTTCCCAGCGCCTAGCTGACCAATTTTGGGCCAGATGGGTAAAGGAGGTGCTCCCCGATCTAGTGCCGCGCCGAAAATGGAGAGAAGAGGGTGCGCAATTGAAGATCGGTGATATGGTAGTGATAGTAGATCCTAACTCCCCCCGTAATTGCTGGCCTAAAGGAATCGTACAATCTGTGTATCCCGGTGCTGACGGACGTGTAAGGGTTGTCGACGTTAGGACTAAAAATGGCGTACTTAAACGTCCTGCAGCTAGGTTAGGGATATTTTAGAATCTGTTTGTTTATTTTAATTTAGCCTTTAAGGTGACCGTTTTGAGTGTCGTGTCGACACTGAGGGGGAGAATGTTGCGTATGGAAACGTTTTAATAATAAAAGTTCTGAGGCCCCGCCCCCGCGACGTTCGTTACGCGTTCATAGAGCCCACATTTGTGCAGCAATGCAGCTCGCACGCGAGTTTGCCGCTTACCCGCAACAGCCGCTCACCGCTCTGGCCGCGGACCCGAGCAGTTCGCTCTCCGCCACCGTACCGCACGCGCGCTGTTCGCGCGCCCCGCGATTCCCGCGATTGTCGCCGCCACGGGGTCTCAAACACAATCCTAATTAACTCGTTTCATTTTTTACCACCCGGCTAATCACGTACTGCGTGCTGTACGCAACAATGCGGTTCTGAGTGTACCGATCCACTCTTCGCCTATACCGACGGATACGGTTTGCCCATGCATAAACTTTCTGCTTCAGGAAGTCGATGCGCTCTGTGACACAGGACACATATTCTCGAGGACTAATACTAGTTCCCGAGAACGCCCGCCTCACAAAGCGCATCACCCTTGGGCGTGTGTTGCCCTCCCTGAAGCAGATGAGCTTCCCGATGAGTACCCTGGCCTCATTAATACGACGCTCAATCCTGCACTGCCATGCTGGTGCGGCAGGTTTCGGTCGTACAGCTCGGTCAGTGTTTGGAAATTTGACACGAGCAATACGACATGCCGCAACAGCCGTGCAATACAAGATTGAGTGTGTATCGCAAAGGTCTGCGCTGCCTTCAATAAAATTTGGTAACAGTGCATCCAGGGCACACACCAGTGCCCTGTTTCTTTTATTCATGGGCAAACGTGGTAGCCGTGGCCTAAGGTCAGGTGATGTGAACCGGTACTCACGGATCGCATCCTCCAGTGCGCTCCTTAATTCCACATTGCATAGGTTATCTGCAGATATAGCCCCAGCATCCTCCTCCTCATCATGTTGGTTTTCCCGCAGTGGGGCTTCGACAGGAGCATGCATAACATGCTGGGATGGTGGAGGGTTGCTAGCAGAGCTACTCTGCATTTCCGAGCGTAACCGATCAAGTGTAGCGTTATCCAATCTATGATTGTTTTGAATGACGCGCACCTGATCCGACAATCGTTGGGCCGAGACGTTAACGGCAGGTTCAAGCACCTGAAACAGAGAGAGCATCCGTCCTCGGTACGCTGTAAGGTTAATTCCTCCCTCGGTAGCCCCATAATATGCGCGCATAACATTAACATTAATGGAATGGGTCCATCGCATGCGCGACACATTTCCACCGGCAGCGGGGACCCTGTTCGGGGCCTGTTGGCCTCGAGGTCCCAAGCCCGCTGGTGGCCGTCCTCTTCCTCGCCGTTGTGGTGGTATTGGTGATGACGGTGGGGAGAAAAACTCGTCGCTCGAGCTCGACGCAACTGCAGCGACCGGTGATACGGCGCTCACGGTTGTGGCGCGTACCGGCGGCTGCGAGGCGGAGCTGACCGACGAGTCCGGAGATGGTGGGTGTGCCTGCTGTCGTGCTCTGGCTCTGGTTTGCATTTTACGTACTTACTCACATTTTATGTCTATTATTTTGGATATTTGTCGGGTCCGGTTTTGGTGGGTTTTTCATATTAATTTGCATCTGGTTTTTTTTTTTGTGGTTTTTACTTGTAATGTGGATCTGGACTGTAAAATTATTTCTATCTTTTATGTTAAAAATGTTGAGCGTAAATTTTATTTTGCGGTGACATTGACAGACGCCACAGAGCATTGATATATATATATTATATTTTATAATTATTAGTGAAGTGTTAAATAAAGAACTCATTTAGGCTATAATAACACTTCTGCATTAGGTGCATTTTTAGTGCGTTTACAAATTTATTGTCAAATTCTATGTCTTTAATTTCATTTGGTAATTTATTGTAAATTTTTATGCACATTGCAAGAGGTCCTGAGTGATACATAGCCAGTTTTGAACCTGGCAATGCTAATTCATTTTTTACTCTTAAGGAGCGTTGCAGCGGCCTCTGACTTTTAGCTAAAGGGAATAACGACGCATGTTTTCTCACAAACTTGCTTACTTCCAAAATGTAAATGCTTGTTAGGGTGAGCATTTTATATTTAATAAAATAAGGTTTACAGCTCTGCATTTGGCCTATGTTCGCAAGAATTCTCACACATTTTTTTTGTAAAATGAAGAGTTTTTCTACGTCTACGCTATTTCCCCACACTATAATGCCGTATGTAATCCATGAGTAGGCGTAGGCGTAGTATGCTGTCATCGCCGTTTTGAAGTCGGTTGATCTTTTTAGCTCATTTAAAGCATAAGTGAAACTTGCAAGTTTGTTTGACACAACATTAATATGTGCCTTCCAATTTATATTAGTGTCAACTGTCAGACCCAAGAGTTTAAATTCATCGACACATTGCAGTGGTATGTCATTGAATGAATAACTAATATTTAATGAACGTTTTTGATAAGGTCTATATTGCATAAGTTTTGTCTTGATGAAATTGATTTCCAAATTATGGTCCTTTAGCCAATTTACTATTTTTGTAAGTATATCGTCCAGTATTGGATTTAATTTGCTACCGTCGTCACACGGAAACACTATCGAAATATCGTCAGCAAACAGGACACTCTGAACATTTATTTCTCTCGGCAAATCGTTGATGTAGATTAGGAATAAAATGCACCCCAAAACACTGCCTTGTGGTATAGACATAGTTACATGCTCCATTTGTGATCTAACGTGGGTCACTATGCCAGTGTCCGGGTAAAAATATTCCACTTCAACATATTGTGTGCGATCTTTTAGGTACGAGCAAAACCACTCATACGCGATACCTCTCACACCTATTTGGTACAGTTTATTTTCTAGTACTTTATATGATACTCGATCGTAGGCTTTACTCATATCCAACAGTAGCCCAACTGCATATTTCTTGTTATTTATTATTTTTAATGCTTCTTGGACGTAATTAAATACTGCCAATGTTGTAGACTTATTTTTCCTAAATCCATTTTGACTGTTGTTAAAGATTTTATACTTCTCGCAAAAATTATTTAGTCGTTTAGACATTGCAGTTTCAAATACTTTTGAAAATGTAGATAATAATGCAATTTGGCGATAATTTCCTGCGTCATGTTTTTTGCCCTTTTTATATACAGGTTTTACTTTAGATAGTTTTAATAGATCTGGGACAACACCTTCCATGAATGATTGATCGATAAGAAGAATCAAAGGAATTGTTAATTCGTCTATGCATGATTTAACAAGTATTGGTGGTATTTCGTCATGACCAAAACTTTGCTTGTTTTTTAAGTTTTTAATGATGAATTTTACTTCACTTGGATCAACTGTTTGCAAATATATTATGGAGTTTTCACAAGGGGTAACGACATGTCGACCTGGTGGGTTCTCGTCAGATCTCGTAGCGTTCGTTTTTCCTACCGATACAAAATAGTCATTAAAGGCGTTTGCGACCGATGCCGGATCTTCAACAAGAATATTGTTTATGTCAAGTTTTATGTTTTCACTGGTTTTTTTAATCTGTTTGTTAGTACGACTTTTTATTATGTGCCACATGGATTTTGTTTTATTACTCGATTTTTTCATAAGGTTTAGATTATATTATGAATTGTCAGTTTGTGTCATTTTACAATAATTCATATTTAATCTAAGGATTCATAATATTTTCATAATATTTATGATTCTGATAAAGTGACCGTTTTAAGCCCCCAGCATTAAGCCAAGCATTTTTATCAGCGATGTAATCCCTCAATTTATAATATGCCTGCATAGTGTGCATTTTATACAAGTTTTGAATTTCGTCTCATTCAGTTGAAGTATGTGGGGAGGAATTTTATTGTAACACTAGCTGTGCCCCGCGGTTTCACCCGCGTAGGTCTTGATCCCGTGGGAATATCGGGATAAAAAGTATCCTATGTGTTAATCCAGGTTATCAACTATCTGTTTGCCAAATTTCATCCAAATCCATTCAGAAGTTTTTACGTGAAAGAGTAACAAACATCCATCCATCCATACTTACAAACTTTCGCGTTTATAATATTAGTTAGATATTAAAATTAAATTTATATTATAATATAATATTAATAAGTTAGAAGTTAGATTTTACACAGAAAGATGAAAGATGAGTCTAATTTAGCCAGTCTGAAACCTGGTTGAACTAATAGGACATTTCTAATATTAGGTATTATGTCTATCACCTCTTTTAAAAACAATAAAAAGAGAAAAATAACTATAATTTCGGAAGTCGGTGGCAAAAAACGAAAATTGAAAACCAAAGACACCGGTTTCCGAAATTAAAGTTATTTTTCACTTTTTAGTGTTTTTTTTTGGAAGCCGGTTGTTTTTTTTTTTGTAAAAAGATTTTGTTTTTCACTTTTTAGTTGTGGTACCTACCCCACACAAATTCGAATCCACCTGCTATGTAAATAACAGTGACGGAGTCACTTAAAATATCGTCTATAGGCAAGTATAATTAGTGGGGAAAAATACGTAATATTGAAGCTCACTCAAAAACTACGCAAGCAAAGATAATAAAATTTATATGGGACCACCTCTGAAGCATGACCTACCAAACAAAAAAATAATCATCAAAATCAATGTATACTTCGTCCATACAAAAGCCAATGACTGTTAAGGTGCCCGTTTTTTTTGCAAAGGGGTGTATATTATAAACCCAAAATAATTTAAAAAAAAATAAGTAATAAAAACTAAAACCCAACTACGACTGAAAAGGTATAAACAAGACACCACCGTAATCTGTTCGATTTATGCCGCCCTAACACGTGTGACTCCGGATTTTTAATTTGTCTGTTTGTGGTGTCTTGTTTATACCTTTTCAGTCGTAGTTGGGTTTTAGTTTTTATTAATGATAAATGATAAATGATTTTATTTCTGTAAGTAGGTTTGTACATTACGCCGCCCTAACACGTGTGACTCCGGATTTTTAATTTGTCTGTTTGTGGTGAATGTGGTGTCTTGTTTATACCTTTTCAGTCGTAGTTGGGTTTTAGTTTTTATTAATGATAAATGATAAATGATTTTATTTCTGTAAGTAGGTTTGTACAAACACTTTTACACGTCAATCACATTTTTAAAACTAGATGAGGTCGGCGTTTCCTATCTGACTACTCTGAGAAGAAAGGCCGAAACAAACTCAGAGGTCACAGTCTCTTTTAAAGTCCAGACATAATCTTGGTCAGATTATGTGAAGACCATGTAGATTGGTGTCTGAAATGGTCTTATGAGGAAAGAACCACACAGATTGAGTGGACCTGTCCAGTCAGTGCACGCATTTGTCAGTAATCGTGCAGCTCAACTCCGAATTTAAGGAGCTCAACGATTTGACGAACAATACCAAAGAAAGGACATTTGGTTAGGCCGCATAAATAACTCAAACTGCCAGACTATGATTCATTAAAAAAGAAAAGAAAGATCCACATAATCTTCACATTCACTTATTTTTTACCCGACTACGGCGAAGAAAAAAGGAGGGTTATGATTTTGACTGGTATGTATGTATGTTCATCTGTTCCCACCTATCTTCCAAACCACTTATCACAATTTGACAAATGAGGTATCGTTAGATGCGTCGTGATTGTCCGCTGGTTATAGGCTATGTGAAGTCACATTAAATAGTAGTCACATAAAGTGAGGAACTTAAAAAAAAAAATGGTTTAATCGTACCATGTTGGGTATCAAATGAAAGGGCTTAATGAGCACATTTCAAAAATATATATATTATAACCCCAAAAGAATTAAAAAAAAATCAAGTAATAAAAACTAAAACCCAACTACGACTTAAAAGGTATAAACAAGACACCACAGACAGACAAATTAAAAATCCGGAGTCACACGTAATCTGTTCGATTTATTTAACACGTGTGACTCCGGATTTTTATTTTGTCTGTCTGTGGTGTCTTGTTTATACCTTTTAAGTCGTAGTTGGGTTTTAGTTTTTTTATTACTTGATTTTTTTTTTATACTTACAATTCAATTTCAACTCTTTATTAGTGGCTTTTGCCGACATGTTAACTATATAGATTTTTTACAGTTGTAATGGCAATCATGTCATTTGGTTTAAATAGGTTTTTATTCGTAGTTTCACATTTATCTTATAATATAGATTCTTTTCTACCTTGTGAATGTGAGAACGTTGTAGGCTTAGTGGACTGTAGACTTTTTTTACCTGAGACTTTTTGAAAGGCCTACATCGTCCTCCCATAACTATTATCACTTTAATTCAAAAATATTGTAACAGCCAATTATTTTTAAAAGAGTAACCATGGAGTTTCTTGCCGGCTCTTCTCCATAGGAAACGACCAATTGGAACCGTGCACCTAGCTTCTGACGTTTCATAAGCGCCCATGTAGGCTTATGTGAAATAAAATATTTTGATTTTCCGTCGACAAAACCCGCTACGTGCCATGCTACGTGGGCACGCGATGAGTCAACCAACCGCTTGGCGATTTCTCGGAAATATACGTAATCATTCATTGCTTATAATATGAATGATTCATTAAGCACCTAATAGTAGGATTATGCTAAATATAATTCACCTACCCAAAACACCTATTTAGTCATAATCTCAGATAAACTAGCCTATATAAATGACAATGATTATTGTTATCAAAGTATTATTTAACCAGTACGCAATAATGGAGAAGCCAGTTACTCTTTTACTCATCGTGTTGGCTGCAGTGGCAGGTAATTATTAATTTATCTACACCTCCTAAAAGTTTCTGAAACAGTTAGCTTATTGCCAACATTAAAACAACCAGTGTCATAGTGTATAACCATAATATCATCCAAACGGGTGTTATAATGTTGTACTGAATTTCATAATGCAACTCATTTAAAAAAAGAGCATTGACATTCACGAGCGATTCACTAACAAAGCACCGTAATTTAAAAACAAAACACATTCGAATTCTAAAAATTCGAATTCACGTCGTACCGCGCCGTGTAGACCTGAATGAACTGTAGCGAAGAGGTCATTTGCCGGGGTCACGGATCATATGTACGCGAATAGAAGGAAAGCTGCGCAATTTCTTAGAAATTGTGCCCACAAAGGATCTTACCGATAGAACGTAAGCCAGCTGGTAGGTAGCTTCATGACTGAATCTTTAACACAGACTGATCTCAATTTTCGTTACGTATTTATTATTAAGTTTGTTTGAAAATTAAAATGTTTCAATTTAAGTACGAATTATTTTATTTTATTATATTTTTTATGTTTACTGGCCACTAGCCCTACCCGTGTGTTAAATTAATGTCGCCATTGTAGCGGCACGTTGTATTTTACATATTTTAGAAATGTGCTAATCAAGCCCTTTCATTTGATACCCAATATGGCTTGAAAATATAAAAAAATATATTAGTTCATGAGGCGCCCTCTAGAGGGCGCCATAGTAAATTTAATGTAACCTATAACCAGCGGACGATCAAGGCGCTTCCAAAGATACCTCATTTGTCAAATTATGATGAGTAGTTTAGAAGTGATGAGGGAACACTTGAACATAGGTACATACATACATATCGGTTAAAATCATAACCCTCCTTTTTGCTTCTTTCTGCTCCTTTTGGCTTGTTTATTTGTAAAAAAATACCCACATTTATTCCTATTAAATGAACAAGTCTCCCAAAGACTGAAGAAAAAAAATGCTGGGGAATTGCTAGTAGGTACCTCCTCAGAGATTGCAACTATAGAGTAGAAATGCCAGTTGTATGACAGTAAAAATGTATAATAAATTACCACCTGGCTTGAGAATGTTACCAATTAATAAATTCAAATGTAAAATGTTTACTTGGCTCTTAGACATGTGTTTCTATTCTGTTAATGCATTTTTAAATCATACTTTTTGACTTAGTACCTAATTAATATTCTATGCTTTTTGACATAATAATTAATATTTTGACATTACAAATAATAGTATTCAATTTATCTGAATCAATATTATTGTATCAAATCAAAAATATAAATTCAAACCAATTTTGTTAATTTAATATAACTTTTATTGTAATGTCTACGATTTGCATGCACTTAGCTTATTTAATTTTTCTACACCAGCAATGGTAGTATATGTGAATCAATGTTTAATTTTAGATCTCAATGCACCATATACTTAGAAATAAATTATTCTTATTCTTATTCTTATTCACCGTAGTCGGGTAAAAACATGATTAATTTACTATTTTTAACCGACTTCTTCAAAAAGGAGGAGGTTCTCAATTCGTCTGTATGTTTTTTTTGTATGTATGTTACGCGATTACTCCGCCAATTATGAATCGATTTTGATGATTCTTTTTTTGTTTGGTTGGTCATGCTTCAGAGAACACAAAAATAACTTTAATTTCGGAAGTCGGTGTCTGCTTTTCAATTTTCGTTTTTTGCCACCGACTTCCGAAATTAAAGTTATTTTTCACTTTTTTGTGTCTGTTTTTTGAAGTCGGTTTTTTTTTTTTTGTATTTTTTTTTTATTATTGTTTTAAATCCAAACCTTTTCATTCCAGCTCTTCCCCACGAGCCAATCATCAGGAAGCTGAGCTCAGGTCTTCGTTACGAGTATGTGCAGGATGCCCACGGTCAGCCGCACTTGGTGGACCTCTGGGGAACCATCAGCCACGTGGCTGAGGCCGTCAGATACAACCCTGACACGGAGAATGTCTACCATCTCTTTACCAGGTCGGGAATGCAGACACTTATTACTAAGTAGAGGCAGTAGAATTCTTTGTTGTTTGTGGGTGACCATCTTTACATACCGAGACTCCTCCGTGCCTCGGAAAGCACGTTAAGCCGATGGTCGCGGCTGTCATTTGTGGATCTTTGACAGTCGTTACGGGTCGTCAGAAGCCCGAAAGTCTGACAACCAGCCAGCCTCAAAATGAATTTCTGGCTACAGCCCTGCCAGGAGCATTACGATAATGCTTATATGAATATAAAAATGAATCATTGACTAATGTTTGCAGGGAGAACCCGTCAGTAAGTCAGGTGCTGGTCCCTGGTAACGACGCTCTCGTCTGGTCCTCTAACTTCAACCCCAACCACAGAACTGCTATCCTAATCCATGGCTGGCATGGCGGCGCTACCGCTAACTTCAATGCAGTACTGGTGCCTGGTGAGACATTTTTCGTCAATACTTTTATAACGTAATCAGTTTACAACGTTCCCACTGTTGGGACTAAGGGGGCTTAAAACAGTCACTATGGCAGAATCATAATAGGAAAATATTATGAATCATCGTAAAATGTCACAAACTGATAATTCGTATTATGATCTGCGTACGATTCATATTACGAAATAATTCATCTGTTTGACAGTTTTCTATGGAGATTCTTAAAGTGGTACACAAATTATGAATTGCTTTTGTGTCAAATTAGAGGATTGATAGAGAGCTGGAAATTCAGGATATGAATTGCTTTTAGAGGAATTACTAATGTGGCGTTTTTTATTAGTAATCTGTTTCAAAACGATTCAGATTGTGATTGATCGTGTATTACTTATGCAATAAAATAACAGTATTTTACATGAAGCTACTGCCTATCTGACCTCCACTTTTCTTTTTCTCAGCCTTCTTGGATGCTGAAGACATGAACGTCATCGTGGTAGACTGGTGCGCAGGCGCATGCACCTTCTATCTCGTTGCGATAAGAAACACTATTGTCTCAGGTAAGTAAGCATCATCATCTACCATATTACAGTGTGGTAGCTTGTGGCTAAGTAATAACAGCCGCACGGATCGATCCATGAAGTAAAGCTACACTTGCCGGGGTTGGTTCGTGGATGGGTGACCATCTTTACATAATTATCGACACTCCTCTGTGCCTCGGAAAGCACGTTAACCCGTTGGTCCCGGCTGTCATTCGTGGATTTTTGACAGTCTTTACGGGTCGTCAGAAGCCCGAAAGTCTGACAACCAGTCTTACCAGTATTAGCCAGTTACTGGGTTCTGGAGTTCAGATAGAAAAAAAAGAAAATACATTTACTTAGCACAGACTAAAAGGCACACGTAAATGTATTATAAAGCAGATAAAAAAAAAAAAAAAAAAAATTGTAAAAGTGCGATTTATAGAAATGTGATACAAGCGAGATAGGCAGTCGCTCCATGTAAAATACTGTTATTCAGACTCCGGTTAGACTGGAAGCCGACCCCAATATAGTTAGGAAAAGGCTGGAAGGTTGAATGACGGGTAGCAAAAGTGACACCCGGCTTCGATTTTCGTCTTTTTACATCCGTTACAACACTTACTCTTTTGTATTACTCTTTTTTAATCTTGCACTTAGTTTTTTTGTCTTTAACACATTACGGGACAGACCGCCTCTCGACGTTATCTCGGTATATGGTTACGTGACAGTACGGCTATAGGCGGTCAATTTTATTTCATGTAATTTGGCAAACCGTTGATAGCCGTTGCTTGCCCATAACATTGCTAGGAAGGAAATGATCTAGTGTCACATCCCGCGACTTCATTCGTTCGTAGGTGTCAGGGCAAACTCTGTTGAAGTATTTTTTCAACACAAATACATATGCAGTGCCTTATGAGACATTCACTCCGCCGACAGGCGTAGACTGAGCCATACAAGTACAGTGATGTTGAAATTTAGTGTCACGGCATCTGCGCCGCCGGTACGTACGGCCGGTAGTACGGCTGTAGACGGTATGATAACATATATGGGATTTTGTAGTGTCATATCATGACATTTGCAAATAGTCAAGTGTGAAACGTGTTCATCATTTCAGCCGAAAGACGTCCACTGCTGGACATAGGCCAGCACAGAACCGGTCGAAGTGGCGGTGCTTGGTGGGACCAAGCACCGCCACTTCGACTGGTTCTGTGCTTCTCGCATCCAGCGCATTCCCACGGCCTTCACCAGGTCATCGGTCCACCTTGTGGAGGGCCTTCCAACGCTACGTCTTCCGGTACCCGGTCGCCACTCCAGAACCTTTGGGCCCCATCGGCCATCTGTACTGCGTGCACTGTGCCCTGCCCACTGCCACTTAAGTTTGGCAATACTTTGGGCTATGTCGGTTACCTTGGGTCTCCTACGGATTTCTTCATTTCTGATTCGATCACGCAGGGAAACTCCGAGCATAGCACTCTCCATTGCCCTTTGAGTGACTTTCAGCCTTCTAATGAGGCCCATTGAAACGTGTTATAACTGAATAAAATTATTCTTTTCTTAGGAGCGAGCGTGGCCAGGTTCATAACTTGGTTGAACAGCGTCACTGGAGCCGACCCCACTAAGTACCACATCGCAGGCTTCAGTCTAGGAGGTCATCAGTGTGGCGCCGTCGGCAGGAACCTTGGTGGACAAGTCGATTATATTACAAGTAAGAATATTCATCTTCGTAGGACCTATCTGTAAAAAAACTTTTTACAAAAAAAAACAACTGACTTCCAAAAAAACACTAAAAAAATGAAAAATTACTTTAATTTCGGTGTCTTTGCTTTTCAATTTTCGTTTTTTTTTTTGTACAAAAGTTTTTATTTTTCACTTTTTAGTTATGGTACCCTACCCCATATAAATTCGAATACCACTACTAGCTATGTAAATAACGTGGGGTAGGTACCACAACAAAAAAGTGAAAAATTAAAACTTTTTACAATAAAAAACGAACGTATTACAAAAAAAAAAAAAAGTTTTCTTTTTATTTATTTTATACAGGCTGTAAAGGTAAACACTCTTGTCATTCAAACCATGGGTAGTTGACTTAAATATAAAAATATATGACAGAACACAACAAAAAAAAATGTTATTTTCATTAAAAGATTTAAAAAAGTTTCTATCCGACACCGTGCTCTCTAGCGAAACAGCTGACTGACTGAGGGAGGGGTCGCGCTCGCGGCCGTTCAGGTCACATCCCGCACCCCCCGCCCGTGTTGACACCGCCCTATGCGCTAGGGCAACGAACTTGCGTCTCTTGTGGTAAAATGTAGATTAAAAAAAAAAAATGTTGTAATTATCCATGGATTTTACGTTCTATAAATGAAACCAAACCACTGGTTGCAAGGATAACGGTGTTCACCCTAACACCCTGTAAATCTCCACTAAAAAAACACCGCTCTCCTTCCCAGGTCTCGACCCCGCCCGTCGCTTCTGGGGCTCCAACGAAGACAAGTTTAGATCGACTGACGGCAAGTACACTGAAGTGTTCCACACTAATATTGGATCATCAGGGTACGTGGGGCCGCTGGGTGATGTCGACTTCTATCCCAACGGGGGGGACCACATGCCTGGCTGTCCCAATAACCCCTGCAATCATGATAGGTGAGTTCTTCTCTTTTCAACATCTACCTATCCCTATATTTGTTCCGCGAGAGCCCCCCTTGCTCGCAATTGCAAAAAAAACGGGGTTGTACTTAGCTTTGCACAAAAAAACAAAATGGCGTCTGGAGGGACAGGCGTGTAAATAGCCGTGTATCCTATGCGGTATGAGGACTAGAAAAATCTGCGCGTGGAGTGCGCGCCGATTCAAGATGCCTATTTTATTTTTCTGACAAATCCCAGGGTGATTGGTGGCGGTAAGGTGGCGTATGTAGCTAAACCCCAGCAAAATAATGCAAAAGCGGTACCTGGATGAGCTTCTTATTCAGTCTTCAAAGGTTTCTTCGCTGGTGGCCACCACGCGTCTTCTCTAATCACACCGGTCACTTTGAAAGTCTATGTTAATTGTTGTTATATTATTAATTTTAAAACCAATCAATGGCAAATCCCCAAGGATTACGGGATAATACACATAAGTGTATAGTTTCAGCGGGTGCGGATGAATTAAGATTTAAAAGGTGTTCATGGAGCCATTTTATTGCGTACGATGGCGCGCACGCACTTTTCTCCCGTGACAGCTGTCATTGGCTGTCACTGGCCGCCCATTCATCCTGATGCCCCACCCACATGTCCGCGGCAACATTATGCCAAAGGTTGGCTACAGACACCGTTTTCACCGCCCACAATACAGGATAAAATCAAAGAATTTAAGGGACGATAACTTGCCACACCAGCGTCTTCGAACTACGCTTCTCAATTTTCAATAAAAAAACATGCGGGGCAGTCTTTGGAGATGCCTGCCTGCCGATAGAATTGAAAACTAAGTAACATTCAATCATTTCTTCAAGCGTGACGATGACGCGAGTTCCATGATTTTTGTTCAGAAGTTGCGATTTAAAAAAAATAAAAAAATTGAAATTCACATTTACTGCAATTACATTATAAATTAGCTTTTCTACAGTCTTGTAAACACCCGCTAAAGGACGACCGCCCAAGCTCCTTGTAATAAACCATTAAAATTCCCCATTGAAAAATAATGCACTAATTATTTATTCACTTTAAAAAAAAACCACTTAGTATAAATAGACTTAGTATTTTTTTTTTATTTAGTGATAAAAACAATTAAATTTTATACATACTATCTTACTCATTAAACAAAATACTTATTATACTACTAACAACATTATCCACTTATTACTTATTTGTTGATTGCTACGTGAGATAAAAACACAATACATGAGTGAATGGAGTGAAACATAATTATTAATTATTGCTTGAACTGAATGCTTTCTAATAACGAAATTTATGGGATAGAAGTATTGAGAGGAGGAAAATAAAATAAAAATTATACACCACTTATTAATTTATAAAGCTAAGATAGAACTACAGATTTCCTAAATAGACGTGCTGTTAGATTAAAAATATCAATGCTTTCGAATCTAGTATTGTAAGAATCCACAAGTTGGCGCAGAGGAGCGCGAAAGCCAGCATTGGAGTTACAGACGTGGCTGGTGTTAATAGATATATGATTCTTAAGAACTCCCTCACGAATCTGAGAGGGTTTTGTTACACGCTTTTCCCACGATTTTTTAACAAAAATCATGGAACTCGCATCATCGTCACCGTCACGATTAAAGAAATGTTTTTAGCGCCATCTACCGTCTACCGTTTGAATTACGTTGAGGTTACGCATTGTTGCTTAGTTTTCAATTGTATCGGCAATCCCCAAAGTCTGCCCCGCATGTATTTTTTGTTTACTTTCCTTACATGTATTCTTCTTTTACAGATCCTACTACTATCTAGCAGAATCTCTACGTACCGGAGGCTTCACAGGACAAAGATGTAGCGACTACCAAGCCGCTCTGATCGGCAACTGCACTTTATCAGAAACATTACCCATGGGAGGCTTATCACCTAAGTTCGGGTAAGAAAAAAACCTTTTTTTACAAAACAACAAACGACTTCCAAAAAAAGGCCTAGGTGTTTGGGTTTTTCCATTAGAAATTTCTTAGTAACAGCCCGGAGTTTGGAAGTTGGCGGTGTGATACCCCCGTGTCCTGCGCCAGTCTACTAATTTACAAACGTGTCAGTGGTCTCGCAGTGATGAGATTTTGACAGATTTTGTATGGCATATCTGTCAAAAACTGACCACTGACACGTTTGTAAATTAGTAAACTAGGCCCCCTGGTCTCTCTCCGGTCGGATTGCCGTCCCATCGGACTATGAGAGTGAGGGAAGAGAGAGTGCACCTATGTCTGCGCACACTTGTCTTGTGAATTATACCTAATATCTCCCGCGCCGAAGGCTAGTGATGTCCACTGAGATTCGGCAAAAGTCGGACGGAAGAATAGACAAAATGATAAGCAATCCCAATCTGTCATTTTGTAAATTCTTAAGTCGACAAAACCCGTTTCTACAGTGGTCATGCTACCCGGGCTTAAAACGGTCACATTAGCAGAATCATAATGTGAAAATATTATGAATCATCGTAAAATGTCACAAACCGACAATTTATAATTATGATCAACGTGTAATTTATATTACGAAATAATTCATCTGTTTGACAGTTTTCTATGAATATTCGTAAAATGGTCCACAAAAGAATTGCTTTTCTGTCAAATTAGAGGAATTGCTAATGACAGCTGAGATTCAGGAAATGAACTGCTAATTTTAGAGGAATTGCTAATGTGGCCGGTTTAGGCCCCCAGTGCTGGCGAACTACTTATTATTATTTTATTTCTAACATGTTTTTTTTTCGTAAAAAAAGAACATGCGCGAGCTCGTGGCTAAGTAATAACAGCCGCACGGGTCGATCCATCAGGTTAAGCTACGCTTGCCAGGTTTGGTCCGTGGATGGGTGACCATCTTTAAATACCGAGACTCCTCCGTGTCTCGGAAAGCACGTTAAGCTGTTGCTCCCGGCTGTCATTTGTGGATCTTTGACAGTTGTTACGGGTCGTTAGAAGCCCGAAAGTCTGACAACCAGTCTTACCAAGGGGTATAGTATTACCCAGTTACTGGGTTGTGGAGGTCAGATATGCACTCGCTCCATGTAAAATACTGGTATTCAGCTGCATCCGGTTAGACTGGAAGCCGACCCCAACATAGTTTGGAAAAGGCAGGCAGATGATGATGTTTTTTTTTTGTATTTTCAGAGCAACAGGCGTGTACTACTTGGAGACCAATGAAGCCCCTCCCTTCTCTCAAGGATAAGAAGAAGCTAAGAAGACAACGTCAAATATTTAAAAATAAAAAGATATTGTAAAAACTTTGTGAATAATAAAAATACGTATGTTAAGAAAAAAATGTTTTTTTTTTCCGTCTTTATAAAATAGTGACCCGGATCACAGATATTATAGCCCGGATATTTTGCAGAATGAAAAAAAACCGGCCTAGTGCGAGTCTTCTGTACCATTATCTATAAAAACGGCAAAAAAATCATGTCTGTTGTATGAGAGCCCCATTAAATATTTGTTTTAACTTTTATTTATTTTTAAAGTGAATAAATAACTAAATATTCTGTGAATATTTCAAGCGTCTACCTGTTGCTGTTATCAATATCGAGTAAAAACGAGCAAAAAAATTACGTTTGTTGTATGGAAGCCCCCTTAAAATATTTATTTTATTCTGTTTTTTAATTCTTGTTGTTATAGCGGCAACAAAAATACATCTCAACTGTCTAACTATAACTGTTCATGAAATACAGCCTGGTGACAGACGGACAGACAGACAGCGGAGTCATAGGGTCCCGTTTTACCTCGCCAATTCTGCTGACATCTCTTTGAGGCGCGTTTGGAACACGACGCGCCATCGACCCGGGCCTGGTCCTTTTCGGACGGCGAACTACCCATTGCTCGCCGTCCGCAAGCCCGCGCCTACGGTGGCCGGGAATCCGCCTGGGATTCCCGACGCCCGGGGGCCGCATTATGACGTATTAATGCCACCATTTTTCCAGTGTGAGTGAGAGACAGATCTATACAAAGCCTATAGCACCATCTTTTTTTCGCGGTGGAATAATACCTCATAATAAGGCCCCAGGGCGTCTCCTGCGGCGGCGGTTAGGGGCGTGAGGGCGCAAACCTTGCCTCTCCCTCACGCGTTCCGCCTCCTCCTTCGCGATCATTACTGCTTCGCAGACAGAGGTGACGGCTTCCCATGCCCTCTCGCTCCGTATGTACAATAGCCTGGACAAGGGCCAGACGGGAGATAATTTAAAAACTTGTCTGAACGTCACTATGACATTGACAGCAAATACAATGTTGCCATTATAAAAACACGTAAAAATGTTGCTACTTTTGAAGGCTTGCCTGAACGACGCTTTTTTTTTTGAGGTTGGGAATCATCAAAATTAAATGACTTTTCCCGCTCTGCGCGAACGCTAAAAACTCTTGTGTAAGAATTATTGAAAGATAGATATTTGTATTCATAATATTTTATTTGCAAACTTTTTTAATGTCTTGTTTGTTAATTTTTAAACATTGAACTTCTTGCCTTCTTCCTATCCTTGAGAGAAGGGAGAGAAACCATTGGTCTCCAAGTAGTACACGCCTTGCGCTCTGCAAAAAAAAAACATGATCGAAAATACTAACATTATATCATAGTCATTGCATTATATGGATTTCCGTTCGGCAGATATTACCAACTCAAACTCGAAAGTATTTATTTCAAATCAAATCAAAAGTCATATATTCAAACTAGGCTGAGAATCAGCACTTTTTGAACGTCAAAGTTACATAAGGCAGTCCCCCAAAACGCCCACCCTTCACCACTTCCTAGTGCTTTAGCTGGGAAGAAGAAGTGGCGCAACAAACTCCCCAGCAGCACAACCAACCTTGATCTGCCAAGGGGTCAGTCAGTCAGAAATATGAAGCTGGTTGCCCATTCTAAAGCGTAGGTAAGAAGTAGTTTCCTATGGTAAAGAATGGACCTACGGGCGAACCATTTTCAGATTAATTGGACCTGGACCCGAACACGAGTCCTCATCATCTGCCTAGCCTTTTCCCTGTCGGCTTCCAGTCTAACCGGATGCAGCTGAATACAAGTATTTTACATGGAGCGACTGTCTATTTGACCTCCACAACCCAGTTACTCCACTGAGTAGGCAACTCGTTCATGGGTCAATGTATACGCTTTTATAACAAACTTCCCATTGACATTCGAAACTTACCCATTAAACGATTTAAAAGCTGTATTAAAACCAAACTTTGTAAAAAAGGGTACTATAAAATCACAGATTATTTAGAAGACAAAAATGCATGGTATTGAGCTGCTCGCTCTGCTAAGCATTGTGACATTTTGAATATTATGGAAAGCCATAAAAATATACCTACCAGTTTTATATACAAATTGACATTATTGAATATTATATACAAAATGACATGATGATTACTTGTGAAGTATTGTTTTATTGTGAATGTGAGGACTATGTGGATATTTATTTTTCGTTCTGTTAGTTTTAGCGAAGGTCTGGCAATTTGAGAACTTTATGCGACCTACCCAAATGTCCTTTCTTTGGTATTGTTCGTCGAGTCGTTGAGCTCCTTAAGTTCTGAGTTGAGCTCCACTATTACTGACAAATGCTTGCACTGACTGGACAGGTCCACTCAAATCTGTGTGGTTATTTCCTCAAAAGACCATTTCAGACTCTAATCTACATGGTCCTCATATGGCCTGACCAAGATTATGTCTGGACTTTAAAGGAGACGGTGACCTCTGAGTTTCTTCTCAGAGTAGTCAGATAGGAAACGCCGACCTCATCTAGCTTATTTATACAACTTTTTAATATGACGTGTAAAAGTGATTCCAATATCCTATTTACAGAATAAACAATTTCATTTCATTTCATTTCATTTCAACATTTTCCGATTTTTTTTAAATAAAACGTGTTTTAATTGTTATTACTTAATAATAAATACCCTCAAAAACCCTGAACTGTTGCATGCACCCATAAACACAATGTTTTACGTGCGTTACGTTGCGCACTAACGTAAACAGTGATTTTTCACACCAAAAATAAAAATATTCGTATTAATCGTATTCTAGGTGCATCGTCTTCACATGTAATTATAAATATAATTAATTGATGTATACAAAATATTGTAAAACCATTTTTTAAAAGAGTAACGGTGGAGTTTCTTCCCCATTTTTCTCCATACGAAAACTACCTTTTGGAAGGGGCAACTAGAATCAGTTCTATTTCTTTGTTTTTGACGTTCAAAAGTGCCTTTAATGTGCCTACTTGAAATAAATTATTTGATTTTGACTTATTTTTGTGCTATGTTACTCAGAATGCGTAGTTGACGGCTATGTGATGGGTCTTTCTACACCCTGTATAGCAGGATTTGTAGTATTTTCTTACCCAAACTTAGGTGATAAGCCTCCCATGGGTAATGTTTCTGATAAAGTGCAGTTGCCGATCAGAGCGGCTTGGTAGTCGCTACATCTTTGTCCTGTGAAGCCTCCGGTACGTAGAGATTCTGCTAGATAGTAGTAAGATCTGTAAATATAAGAAGAATATATGATAAGAATAAGTTATACGCAAGGGCAACGAACTTGCGTCTCAACACGGTTGGCGGGGACGGGCGGAGCTTGCGGGACGTTACATGACCGGCCGCAAGCGCGCGGCCCCTCTTCAGTCAGCTGTATTGCAGCTCTCTCGAGCGCGTATCCATGAGTATCGGGACAGTGACTGATATTTACTTTTTTTAAATCGGATATCGGATATAAAGACGGATATTTAATTGTTACTCGGTCACTTATTTTTATATTTAAGTCAACTACCCATGGTTTGAATGACAAGTTTTACAGTTGTAGAAGCGAATACCTACCTATCATGATCGCATGAACTACTGGAACAGCCAGGCATGCTGTCCCCTCCGTTGGGATAAAAGTCGCCATCACCCAGCGGCTCCAAGTACCCTGATGATCCAACACTAGTATGTATCACTTCAGTGTAGTTACCATCAGTCGGCTTGAACTTGGTCTCGTCGTTCCAGCCGATACTAGCGGGATCCAGACCTGGGTGGAGGGAGGTGGTGGTTTAGTCAGTAGCGTATTAACCCTAAGGCAAATGCCTAGGGTCGCGAGGATACAAGGGGAACGAGCGGAAGAAAGGAAAAAAAATATATTTATGTATGCACCTACTTATACAATATATAAGACTAGCTGCGCTCCGCGGTTTCACCCGCGTAAGTCTCGATCCCGTGAGAATATCGGGATAAAAAGTGTCCTATGTGTTAATCCAGATTATAAACTATCTGTTTGCCAAATTTCATCCAAATCCATTCAGTAGTTTTTACGAGAAAGAGTATTAACATCCATCCATCCATCCATCCATACTTACAAACTTTCGCGTTTATAATATTAGTTAGATTATTAAGGGCGAATTTAACCAAACTTTTATATCGAGTTTATGTCTTATCCTGCGAATAAATTTTGAATTTTTGTCGGTTTTCCATACAAAAACTGTCAGACGCCATTTTTATTCCACGGATAAAAGATATCTGACTTTGGTAAAATCAGCCCTTAATTGTTAAGAGATGTAGCGCTTCCGGAGCGTGCTCCGCCTTCTTGATTATTCCTATATCTCCTGATTTTATAATAGAAGGGGGTAAGATACTAAATTAATGATAAAAAACTATCATCTGTCAACACACGGGCCCTACCATCAACTTTTAAAATACTTGCCAAGTACATGACAGGTCAACTTAGCAGGCTAACCTGACAGGTTTTCTATTTGTACCATGAGCATTTCCGTCGGACCTGCAATGTATCAACTTCAGACCTGCTACGTGACCGTTGACCGGTACGCCATATTATAAACAAACGTTCGGAAATACTTTTTCGCAATGTTACCGGTTTTACGGTTTTAAAGAACTAGATTAAATTAATTTAATAACAGTTTATAATGATCAAGGGAATTCTTAAAAAAACTATGTTTCGTAACAAAATATCTTATTTAACACGAATACGACATTGGAGACCCTTTAAGATACTTATGAAAATAATCTTGAAAGTTACCAAAGTTATTGCTATTTTCGAACGACTATCCTAGCCATTAAGTATAAAAAATACAGGATGTAAGGGTAAACACTCTTGTCATTCAAACCATGGGTAGTTGATTTAAATATAAAAATAATTGACCGAACACAACAAAAAAAAAACGTTATTTTCATTAAAAGATTTTAAAAAGTTTCTATCTGACACCGTGCTTGCTAGCGAAACAGCTGACTGACTAAGGGAGGGATCGCGCTCGCTGCCGGTCAGGTCACATCCCCTACCCCCCGCCCGTGTTGAGACGCAAGTTCGTTGCCCTAGCGCATAGAGCGACGAACTTGCGTCTCTTGTGGTAAAATTTTAATCTAAAAAAATAAAAATAAAAGTTGTAATTTTCCATTGATTTTACGTTCTATAAATGCAACCAAACCACTGGTTGCAAGGATAACGGTGTTTACCCTAACACCTTGTATAGTTTTTGATTGCTTGTCAGTTTGACTCTAGTGATGTTACTCAGTCACTAACGATCAGGCACTCGATTGTTCCGATTATGTAATTCAAGTACTCAATTCAAGTTGAATCTAAGGTAGTTACTAGGGAGGTTTCCAACAGCTTCGCACGTTTGAAACGCACACAAAAAAACAGAGAAAATAATCATAGCCCGATCCAAAATACAGCAACCGTTCCATATTGGTATATTGGGGTTTAAGTCAGTGACATTCGGGTAAGATCGGCTTTGTTTGACTTTGTAAAAAGCGCTTTCTCCACATTCCACTCTCAATCTGATAATCAATGATGATACGATGATGATTTTAATGACAAATTACAAGTTATCAACAGAAATCATTGACCCACAGTACATATACTTTCACTCATCTTATTAAAACTCTTTGACTCTACACAACATAGTATTTTGGTACCTTGAGAGAAAATTTAATCGAGTTCTTATTTAATACAATGCAGTATCGAGTTAAACAAAGTTTAGCCGCATCACTATCTGACACTGTCAGAAAGACAAATCAAGTCAAGGGACAACAACACTTCATATTTTTTCAGTTTCTTTCGAATTGCATCAATTTCATATATTTATTTTTTGCCTGTGTATTATTGAAGGATTATAATTAGTATGGAATCTTCAAGATGGTACAGCATTTACTCCAGATGGATGTTATGTTATTTGTTCTGTGAGATTCCAACGCAATGTGCGAAGACATAGTCCGAAGCTACATAACAGATGTGCGGTGGACGCTCTTGTATCAAATGCACGTCGTCGTAAAAAGATGAGAGGTGGAGCCTGGTGGAGCAACCAGCATCTTTACTAGATGAAATAATATCTACTTCTAAGTCGTCGGACGTTGAAATTGATACTTAATACGTAATAAAAATGCTTTGTTTACATAATGTGATTTTTGCTTTCAATAACCGTTTAAAACCCCCTACGTTTACGTTTTACTAAACTCCAATACCGATGAAGTGTAGGTAGACCTACTCACTAAACATTTTTTTAAGTTATGATCGTATTTCTCAGTAACCTCGTTAGACGAAGTATAATCATTACTACCACTGTAATCTAGAGATCATTATCAGAGTACATATTCACAAATGAACATGTACTTACGTATTTATTTTAAATTAAAGAAAACAGTTCACTAAAAGTAAGTTTTACACGCCTGCTTAATATGACTGCAGGGCAGTTCAGTAGTCGAGTGTTTACATGTCAAAAAGGACTTGATGGTACAGCTTAACGCAGGTCAGACCAGTGAAATGTTGTCACGTGACCACTGACCGGTTTTAGTCACGTGATCGCTGGCTTGCCTGTTATTTGACATGTTCACGGTACAAAATAGCCCGACAGTTCACTTTTCGTCGAAAATTGACCTGCTATAAGAGTTCATGGTAAGCCCCGAGAGGCATCATGGATTCCCATATTCGTTTGGTCCCTCTTGCTTTCTTCACTCTCATCGCAATTACCCTGGCCTACCTAATTATCCCTACTAATATTGCTGCGAAAGTGTGTCAAAATCAAAATCAAAAGTCATTTATTCAAACTAGGCTGAGAATCAGCACTTTTCGAACGTCAAAATCACATAAGACAGTCCCCCGAAAAACGCCCACCCTTCACCACTTCCTAGTGCTTTAGCTGGGAAGAAGAAGTGGCGCAACAAACTCCCCAGCAGCACAGCTGTCTGTTCAGTTAGAAAAAAATGATTCTATACAAAAGTATGCAAAATCATTTGCATTATGCAATGTGTGTTTTGTATATCTTACTTCTTCATGCAATAAACTACTGAACCGGTCCTGATGAAAAAAGGTCACTAGGAGGCGTCGATAAGGTGCTTGCCTAGGGCGCTCTCGACATTTAGAGTACCTAGTAGTATGTCAAGATTCTGAAACAAAAGCCGAGGACGGCGGGGTCCAGACATGGATACAAATCCTAATCTACATAAAATAGAAGGTTAATAATTAATTTGTGTTCCTTGAAATGTAGCTAATCGACTAACAATTTTAATTCCGTTAGGTAGGTACCTGGTACAGCTGGGGGTCTAAACCAGTCACATTAGCAATTCCTCTAAAAGCAGTTCATTTCCTGAATCCCAGCTGTCATTAGCAATTCCTCTAATTTGACGAAAAGCAATTCGAATCTCCATAGAAAACTGTCAAACAGATGAATTATATCGACGGTGGAAAGGTAAAATGGCTAAAGCGCCAAAACGTGAAATTTCAGGAATGAATTTTAAAGTTTTTATCGTAATATGAATTACATGCAGATCTTATTATTATGAATTGAAATTTTTTGACATTTTACGATGACCCATAATATTTTAATACTCAATACTTTATTGCATTCCACATGTAGGTATTCTTAGGTGGTAAACTTATAATTAGATCATAATGGACTCTGTCGGGCACAGCAAAATAAGTGAGTTTGGAGAGAGGACGCATTTTTTGTTAATTATATATCATTACTTATCAATCTAATTATAATAAAGATGTAGATGTCTTTTGAGATAAGACTAATCGCTTTAATACAAGATATAAACAAGTGAGATGAGGTGAGGTGAGGTCATTGAGTGATGTAATAATAATTATAAGTATGTGCCCGACCCAGTTCTCGAAAATGGTGACGCCACATTGTACTGGGATCGATCTATCATCACTGACAGGACTATTGTAGCCAATAAGCCTGATATTGTGGTGATAGATCGACGAGAGCGCCGTGCAATGATTGTTGATATCTCTGTCCCTCATGACGAGAATCTCGTGAAAGCTGAGAAAGATAAAAAAATCAAGTATCTTGATTTAGCACACGAGGTTGTCGACATGTGGGACGTGGACTCTGCAATCATTGTACCGATAATCGTTACGGTCAATGGCCTAATAGCGAAGAGCCTCGACCAACATCTCAGGAGGCTCTCATTGCACGGCTGGGTCAAGGGCTTGATTCAGAAAGCAGTACTCCTGGACACGGCACGCATAGTGAGGAGGTTCCTTTCTCTAGAGCCCTGACCACCGGCAGCTTGGACCCTGATCCTGATACCGATGGGCTACTATTTTTTATATTTTTAAATGTTTTGTTTTCATGTTTTTTTATAAAAAATATTTAAAAATGTAACAAATATGTATTTAAAAAGAAATAAAAAATTTATAAGTAATAAGTCTAATAGAATTTAAAGTCTCGAGTGCTTAAGTTATGACTTTATAAGTCCATCATTTAGATAATTTTAGATTTTCATATTATGATTTTTTTTTTTTTTTTTTTGGGTGGGATATCATCCAATGACTTCTCCCGCTCGCTGGGTGGAGCGGAAGGGCGTGTCAGACTTCTACTGACTAAAACCCACCCGTGTTCCTTCAGTTGCCTGTTGCCAAGGTCCCGGTATCCCTTTCGGACTAACCCGCAACCCTGGCACCGTTTTATGACCCCTGGTAGCTACAACTCTGGCAGGACACCCCATGAATTACGGGACCCACGGGGCCAAGTCAAAATCTGATAATTGTGAGACCACTGACACGTTTGTAAATTAGTAGACTTGGCCCCCTGGGCACTTGCCTAAAGTGGGCCATGAAAAGACGTCCTTTTCTCCGTGTTAATCTGGATTCATCTCCTTCTTCTCCTGCTGGTATATAACTTACTAGTAATATAATCCACTTGTCCAGCAAGGTTCCTGCCGACGATACCAGCCTGCTGAGCTCCCAGACTGAAGCCTGCGATGTGGTAGTTAGTGGGGTCGGCTCCAGTGGCGCTGCTTAACCAAGTTATGAACCTGGCCACGCCCTCGCCTGAGAAAATTATTCAGGTAAAGACAAAGAAACTATGTAAACGGATGTAAAAAGACGAAAAACGAAGCCGGGTGTCGTTAGTTAAAATACCATTATTTTCACCGTAAAAAGCAATTTCCTAAACTATTCGAGCCTTGGAGCCGCCAGCACCCCGCTCCGTCACGCTCTCACTCAGTCCGCGAGTAGTATGGTGCGAGCGAGATAAAAAGTGAATTTGAGCTGAGGTAGTATACGGAGACTAAGCCTGGGACAATTTTTTTAAATGTTTTTAATATTTCGTTCTTTCAAATCAAATCATCAAATCATTTATTAAGTGTGTTTTTTGGGTTTAAGTGTCTTTCTTAGTTCTTTCATATTCATATTCATTTATTTGCGTTCCACAAAGTAAAACAAGATGTTAACTTAGAGCCGAGCCATTGTAGACCTGTCAGAGCACATACATAGCTATTACATAAAGTTAAAAATCTAAGTCAGTTAAAATGAAACTATATACATTGATAAGTGAATTACATTACCTACATTATAAAAGACAAGTTTTACGTGTATCACAATTTGAAACAATTTATAGATAATTTACTAGCTGATGCCCGCGGCTTCGCCCGCGTGGATGTCGGTTATTATATACTAAAACCTTCCTCGAGAACCACTCTATCCATTGGTAAAGACAACATGAAAATCGGAGCAGTAATTTTTTAATTTATCGCGAACAGACAGACAGACGCGGCGGAGGACTTTGTTTTATAATATGTAAGGATTCATTGTATGTTTAGTAGTCAGACAGTGGTCTGAACAGTCTGACTACTCCACTACTACCTCAGAAAGTATAGCATAACCTTCAACCAATCCATGCGGCTGTTTTAACTTTAACTTAGCCACGAGCTATCAAACTCTAAGATAAAAGATGATTGATGCTTACCTGAGGCAATAGTGTTTCTTGTCGCTGTGAGATAGAAGGTACAAGCGCCTGCGCACCAGTCTACCACGATGACGTTCATGTCTTCACCATCCAAGAAAGCTGAGAAAAAGAAATGAATAGTCAATAATCATCAGGCGAGTGAAGAGAATACTTAAGGCCAACGCAGACCGGGACGGGATGGCAAGGGATTTAAATTTTTACCAATGGAAATTCAAACGTATCGACATAGAAATACGACATAAATTGCTATGCTTTAAAATGATGCCATGGCATCGGAAGGGATTTCGTTGCGCGGCATTGAAAGACGCGCCACGGGCTCCCGCGGCGGGATGTCGCGGCGTACTGCGGTGGGCAACGGCATGCCGAGGACGCCGGCGCTGGTTGTGATATACCGCGGGGCGCCCGCGCCGTGGCAAGGCGCTGGAATGCCGCGGTATCTAAGCGGCTAGTGTGCGACGGCAAAATCCTTTGCCATCCCGTCCCGGTCTGCGTAGGCCCTTATACCCACATTTCGACAGATAAGTCTACGGCTGTGCATTCTGAAAGTTGGCATTTCATATTTCCTTATTGTTATATTGAAAAAAAAAATTGTTTCATCATATTTTATTTTAATATGCAACTACTTACTGACTTGTAATATCTACTTAATAATAATGTACAAGGGAAAATTATCAAAGGCCATCAAAAAATGTATTGCTAAATTAATCAAAACCGCGAAATATTTTTATTTGACAGCTATTTGCAACGTTGCCAACTATCAGAATGCACAGTCATAAGAGCGTTCATTCTAAAAGTTGGAAACGTTGCAAATAGCTGTCAAATATTTCGCTGTTTTGATTAAAAAGTTCGTTGTTAGTGTAGTGTAGTAGTATTAAAGTTTGGAAGTCAGTTTTTCGTAATATTGACTACGTAATTAAATCTATTTCTTAGTTTTTGACGTTCAAAAGTGCCGTATGTGCGACTCGGAGCCCGAGTTTTGCGTTGTAACCATGCAATTTTGAAGAAATATTTAACGATATTTTTTTATGTTTTTTTTTTCCTGTGTGCAGGAAGCAGATGCAGTTTGCAAACTTTTTTTTGGTTGGCCCTCAAAAGTGACCCCCATATTTAAAGTTCATTCATTTTTGTTACAAGTCCGTCTTTGGGTCACAGAAATACATATGTGTACCATCGGTCTATTGGATTCGGAGCAACTTGGCTCTGACAGACGGACAGACAGACAGACACACGAGTGATCCTCTATCTACGGGTTCCTTTTTTTCCTTTATCGATACTGAATGTACCTCTAAGCTATGTCACGCAGTTTCTTTAACTTTAAGTATTTAAGAAAAATATCTCACCAGGCATAAGTACTGCATTGAAGTTGGTTGTGGCGCTGCCCCACCAGCCATGGATGAGGATAGCAGTTCTGTGGTTGGGGTTGAAGTTAGAGGACCAGACGAGAGCGTCGTTACCAGGGACCAGCACCTGACTTACTGACGGGTTCTTCCTGCAAACATTTGCCAAAGATTCATTTTTAGATTTCCTTACTTCAAAAGGAAAAAACGGAACCCTTATAGGATCAATCGTGTGTCTATCTGTCTGTCACAGCCAATTTGCTCCGAATCCAATAGACCGATTAAGTTGAAATTTAGTACACATATTATGTATTTCTGTAACCCAAAGACGTGTAACAAAATCAAATCAAATCAAATCATTTATTTGTTTGCAAACATGGGTGATTAGTACATAGATGTTTTCTTTTTTATATAATAGTGCTCCATGCTCTACCGTCACATGGGCATGCAAAACATATTAATTTAAGTATATAAACTTAAAAGACATTTTAGATGTAAATAACAATTTATAATGATACAAAATTCAAAATTAATGTCGAATCGTTTGAATTACATGTCAAATCGTTTAAGTTACAATAATTGTCATATTAATAAAAAAAAAAAAACGTCAAATGGTATCAAAGGTTGAAGAATTATAAAATAAAATAAAATGTCAAATGGAAATAGTAGCATGTCAATCAGTCAGTGCTTCATCATTAAGGAAGTCATCAATTGTGTAATAACATTTGTCAATTAATATTTTGTTTAGTGCCCTTTTAAATTTGAATACAGTCATATTTTTAATCGTATTAGGTACTTTATTATAAATGCGAGGGGCAATTCCAAAAAAACTTTTTTGCATTAGTGCGGTTTTACATTTCACTTGACACAATTGATTTACATATTGAGTTCGTATTGGATTCTTTCTGACTGCCGACAATTTTTGAAATAAATGTGGATTATTTTTCACAAATAAAGCCGTTTCCAATATATATAAAGACGGAAATGTTAATATTTTCAAAGATTTGAAATAGGGAACACAGCTATCTATTGTTTTAAGACCACACATAGATCTTATACAACGCTTTTGCATCCTAAACACAAGTTCTTTATCAGTAGACTGCCCCCAAAAAATAACGCCATACCGCAAAACAGAGGCAACTAGTCCATGGTATGCCGTTAAGAGAGCCTGACTGTTGACTTTCTTTAAAAAATAAATGAATTTTGAATATGCCCCCATATTCAAAATTCATTTATATTGGGGAGCCAAGTAGAAAAGTTTTGCAAACTGCACCTTAAGAAAGGCTTAATATAGGTTATAATTTTAAAATAAATACTTTTAAAGATATTTAAGAAAAAAATCAAGTAACAAAAACTAAAACCCAACTACGACTTAAAAGGTATAAACAAGACACCACAGACAGACAAATTAAAAATCCGGAGTCACACGTGTTAGGGCATAAATCGAAAAAACATGGTAAATTCATCCCAACTACGGAACCCTTCATTGTGAGTGGTCCGACACACTTGGCCGGTTTTATGTTTATAATGCATATTATCGTTAACGGGGGAGCTCTCGGCTTAGTAATAACAGCCGCACCTGTCAATCAAAGTTCAACCTACACTTTTCAAGTGTGACACCCCGTGTCTCAAAAGCCGTTGAACCCGGCTAGCATTTGTAGAACTATGACAGTCGTCACGGGTAGTCCAGTCTCACCAGGAGGTGTGGTGCCCAGTAACTGGTTTGAGAAGGTCAATGTTGCTCCATGTAAAATACTGGTACTCAGCTGGTCACTGGCTCATCCGGTTAGACTGGGAGCCGATCTTAATCCAGTTAGGAAAAGACTGGGAAGATGATAACAAAGAATTATGTGACGGTTTAACGTGCTTTCCGAGGCACGGAGGAGTCTCGGTATACAGGCTGTAAGGGTAAACACTCTTGTCATTCAAACCATGGGTAGTTGACTTAAATATAAAAATAAATAAATAAACCGAAAACAACAAAAAAAAAAACGTTATTTTCATTAAAAGATTTTAGACAGTTTCTATCCGACACCGTGCTCTCTAGCGAAACAGCTGACTGACTGAGGGAGGGGTCGCGCTTGCGGCCGGTCAGGTCACATCCCGCACCCCCCGCCCGTGTTGAGACGCAATTTCGTTGCCCTAGCGCATAGGGCAACGAAATTGCGTCTCTTGTGGTAAAATGTCGATTTAAAAAAAAGAAAAAAAAAGTTGTAATTTTCCATTGATTTTACGTTCTATAAATGAAACCACACCACTGGTTGCAAGGATAACGGTGTTTACCCTAACACCCTGTATAAAGATGGTCACCCACAAACAACAAAGAATTCTACTACCTCTACTTAGTAATAAGTGTCTGCATTCCCGACCTGGTAAAGAGATGGTAGACATTCTCCGTGTCAGGGTTGTATCTGACGGCCTCAGCCACGTGGCTGATGGTTCCCCAGAGGTCCACCAAGTGCGGCTGACCGTGGGCATCCTGCACATACTCGTAACGAAGACCTGAGCTCAGCTTCCTGATGATTGGCTCGTGGGGAAGAGCTGGAATGAAAAGGTTTGGATTTAAAACTTTTTACAAAAAAAACCGACTTCCAAAAACCTTTGCAAAAAGTTTTTATTTTTCACTTTTTAGTTGTGGTACCTACCTAACACAAATTCGAATACCACTACCTGCTATGTAAACAACAGTGAAGGAATAAATTAAGATATCATCTAGATAAACTAAGTGGGGAAAAAATACGTAATATTGAAGTTAACTCAAAAACTACGCAAGCAAAGTTAATAAAATTTATATGGGATCACAAAGGAAGCGCTAGCTGTCAAATAAAAAAAGAATCATCAAAATTGGTACACCCAGTCGAAAGTTATGAGGTACTTAAAAAATATTTTAAAAAAATATGTATACGAATGGATAACCTCCTCCTTTTTTTGAAGTCGGTTAAAAATAAGCCTAATCAGCGGTACTCCTGAACACGGCTCGTGTGGTTAGAATGTTCCTCTCTCTGGAGCCCTGACCGCCGGTAGCTGAGACCCTGTTCCCAATACCGGTGGGCTACTATTTTTAAATGTTTTTATATTCTAATATTTAAAAATGTAATTTATTAGTGTATAAATGAAATAAAGTAATGGATGTTTCTCTTTCACGCAAAAACTCCTAAACGGATTTGGATAAAATTTGGCACACAGATAGTTTATAACCTGGATTAAGACATAGGATTTTTTATTCCGAAATTCCCTCGGTATCGAGACTTATGCGGGTGAAACCGCAGGCGCTGCTAGTATTAGAATAATTATAATTATAATTACCTGCCAGTGCAGACAAGCCGATGACTAGAAGAGCTAAATGCTTCTCCATGATTGTAGTCTGAATAATTAATAATTTAAAATAATAATCATTTTCATTTATATAGGCTACTTTATCTGCGATATGATATTAGGTACTATAAAGTAGGTGAATGAGTACCTATGACTCAATGAATCATTCATAAATACGTTATGAATGATTCTTAAAGGCGTGTACGCACGAACGTATAAAATATGCTGAACACGACACATTAGATTCGTACGTGTGCACAGCACATAGATGAGGAGTAATTCATCAACTCGTCCCGGCCCATTTAGGACGACTTGCAGAAAATCAAAATAAATAATAGTTTTCATTCTGCAAGTCGTCTCACGTTTCTTTTTGTGTGGAACTTTAAACTTTATTAACATAACTTTAGTAACATATAACATGTAACATATAACATGTAACATATAACATGTAACATATAACATATAACATGTAACATATATGTTCGGGCGCCTCCGGCAATCTTCGGCTGCTGTCGTGAGACACCGGAAGGCGGCGAGCGGCGGCGAGAGGTGCGGCGTGCGGGACGCGGACCGCATAGACTACTATTATATGGCGGACCGTCGGAGCACTTGGCTACCGAGCTCTGACGACGGCACGCGCGCGCACTTCATACGTTTACCAACAGTTTGATTTTTGTACCTTTTTTGGATTAAAATTCATTATAAATTACAGTCCACTGAATTTCTCTAAAAGTCCTTAGTAAGGTCCCTAACATATAATATGTAACATATAACATGTAACATATAACAATACTTTTTGAAGTGTTTTCAGTTTTACTTTCGTTTGTTATTATTTATTTTGATTTTCTGCAAGTCATCCTAAATGGGCCGTAGGCATGTAGGACGAGTTGATGAATTACTCCTCATTTACATCCACACGTACGAATCTAATGTGTCGTGTTCAGCATATTTTAAACGTTCGTGCGGCGCATCGCTAACAGCAGGAAAAGTGCCCAAAAGTCCGGCAGCATTGCCATGTTGTATGTCAATGCTGATTATTTGGCCAAAAAAAATATCCGACTTCCAAATAAACACTAAAAACAGAAAAATACTTAGCTGGTTTCGGAAGTCGGCGGCAAAAAATGAAAAATTTAAAACCGATGACACCGACTTCTGAAATTAAAGTTATTTTTCACATTTTAGTGTTGTTTTTGGAAGTCGCATTTTTTTTTGTGTTTTGGTCAAAAAAACAGCTGTTCCGTACATTTATGTTCGCATAACTCATCAAAATGTACGGAACAGCTGTATTTTTTTTCGCGATTTCATATTTGTTCCCATAGTAAAAGTTGTTCATAATGATGAGTACAATGACTCCTTAAGAGGTTGTTGGTGTTTTACCAATAATACTGTATATTTGTAACAAAAAAAAAGTTTTTTTTTTAAATATCTGTCTGTTTGTTCCGGCTGATCTCCGAAACAGCTGGACCGATGTTCCCTGGCAGATAGCTGATGTTTCATGGAGTAACTTAGGCTACCTATATCATCCACCTTTGACAATTCAAGTGATTGTTGTTTGTTACCCGACTACGGCGAAGAAAATGGAGGGCTATGATTTTGACCGGTATGTATGTATGTATGTATGTATGTATGTATGTATGTATGTATGTATGTTCATCTGTTCCCTCCTAACTTCCAAACCACTTATCACAATTTGACAAATGAGGTATCGTTAGAAGCGTCGTGATTGTCCGCTGGTTATAGGCTATGTGAAGTCACATTAAATTAAAAATGGCGCCCTCTAGAGGACATAAAGTGAGGAACTTAAAAAAAAAATGGTTTAATCGTACCATGTTGGGTATCAAATGAAAGGGCTTAATGAGCACATTTCAAAAATATATATATTATAACCCCAAAAGAATTAAAAAAAAACAAGTAATAAAAACTAAAACCCAACTACGACTTAAAAGGTTTTAACAAGACACCACAGACAGACAAATTTAAAATCCGGAGTCACACGTGTTAGGGCATAAATCGAACAGATTACGTGTGACTCCGGATTTTTAATTTGTCTGTCTGTGGTGTCTTGTTAAAACCTTTTAAGTCGTAGTTGGGTTTTAGTTTTTATTACTTGTTTTTTTTTTTTTTTTTTTTCTATTTGGACTTTGGCATTGGCACGTATCAAATTAGTCTACCAGATTAAAAACACACATTTTATAAACGTTATCATTAATTTACATAACAGCATCATCATCGTTACACTACAAAATGTAATAATAATGTGACGGATAAGATACGTGGTGATGTCCGAACAAAGGTCGACTAAAGGAGGAGCTCGTGGCTAAGTAATAACAGCCGCACGGGTCGATCCATCAGGTTAAGCTACGCTTGCCGGGGTTGGTCCGTGGATATGTGACCATCTTTACATACCAAGACTCCGTGCCTCGGAAAGCACGTGAAGCTGTTGGTCCCGGCTGTCATTAGTAGATCTTCGACAGGTGTTACGGGTCGTCAGATGTCTGAAAGTCTGACAACCAGTCTTACCAAGGGGTATCGTGTTACCCAGTAACTGGGTTATGGAGGCTTCCAGTCCAACCGGATCCAGCTGAATACCAGTATTTTACATGGAGCGACAGCCTATCGGACCTCCACAACCCAGTAACTGGGTAATACGATACCGCTTAGCAGGATTGGTTGACAAGACTTTCGGGCTTCTGACGACCCGTAACGACTGTCAAAGATCCACGAATGACAGCCGGGACCAACGGCTTAACGTGCTTTCCGAGGCACGGAGGAGTCTCGGTATGTAAAGATGGTCACCCATCCACGGACCAACCCCGGCAAGCGTAGCTTAACCGGATGGATCGACCCGTGCGGCTGTTATTACTTATCCACGAGCTACTCCAAGAGCTCGAGCTTCAATATCATCATGAGACAGGACTATGAAAAAAAAAATAAAAAAAATTGATTGACGTGTTATTAAGTTGTGTCGTAAACGGACCGCCATTAAAATACTAGTGCTGTAACACAATGTCACAGCACTAGTATTTTAATGGCGGCTATTCATTGGTAATTTCAGTTTATATCACTTTACTTTTAAGTAGCGTCTCAATGATAGGCCATAATGGTATATAGGTAACAATAAAACACATTTGTTCTGTTAATTTATTTTATTTATGTCCAGCAGTGGACTGCTTCTGCAGTCTGATGATGATTTTATTAAAAACTTTGTAAAGTCCGGTCGCGAAGCAGAAAGAATTTCGTACAATGACCCCTCATTACTTATCTCTATCGCTCGCGCTCAAATGTATTGCCGTCGCGCTCGCGATAAGGGCGGTCCTTCTAATGTGTAAGCGCGACGGCAATATAAATTTGATCGCGAGCGATAGAGATAAGTAATGAAGGGTCATTGTACGAAATTCTTTCTGCTTCGCGACCGGACTTTAGTTCATATTTCTTGTTGATTATTCAGTTTAACCTCTGGAGAACGGAGGAGAAGCGTTCGTTTCCAAATAGTAGATGCCTGATTGTCTGAAAATAAATAAAGAAACAATTAATAAATGGGTACCGTCTCTAATACCAACCAATCAATCTGCCTAGCCTTTTCCCAACTATGTTGGGGTCGGCTTCCAGTCTCACCGGATGCAGCTGAATACCAGTATTTTACATGGAGCGACTGCCTATCAGACCTCCATAGCCCAGTAACTGGGCAATACGATACCCCTTGGTGAGACTGGTTGTTAGACTTTCGGGTTTCTGACGACTGTAACGACTGTCAAAGATCCACAAATGACAGCCGGGACCAACGGCTTAACGTGCTTTCCGAGGCACGCAGAGGAGTCTCGGTATGTAAAGATGGTCACCAGCCACGGACCAACCCTGGCAAGCGTAGCTTAACCTGATGGATTGACCCGTGCCGCTGTTATTACTTAGCCACGAGCTCCTCTATAATACCAACCGATAATTTACAATTAATTATTAATAAATTAATATCTAATTTATCAGGGAGTAACAGCAACCTGCCAGGGTTGCGGGTTAGTCCGAAAGGGATACCGGGACCTTGGCAACAGGCAACTGAAGGAACACGGGTGGGTTTTAGTCAGTAAAAGTCTGACAAGCCATGCTATAGTGGTGTGACCGTCGGACTGCCAAGTCATAGGTCTTGAGTTCGAACCCAACCTATTACTCTTTGGATTCATGTAAAAAACAATCAATCTGCCTAGCCTTGTCCCAACTATGTTGTGATGTTGTGGTCGGCTTCCAGTCTAACCGGATGTAGCTGAATACCAGTCTTGTACATGGAGCGACCGCCTATTTGGGGGCCTAAACCGCCAACATTAGCAATTCCTCTGAAAGCAGTTCATTTCATTAGGAATTCCTCTAATTTGACACAAAAGCAATTTTATTTATAATGTGTGGACCATTTTACGAATCCATAGAGAACTGTCAAACGGATGAATTATTTCGTTTTAAGAATCGCACGCAGATCACATTATGAATTGTCAGTTTGTGACATTCATTATATTTTCCTATTATGATTCTGCCAAAGTGGCTGTTTTAAGCCCCCTTTTTTTTTTGAGGTTGGGAAATCATCCAATTACTTCTCCCGCTCTGGGCGGAGCGGGAGAACGTGTCAGACTTTTACTGACTAAAACCCACCCGTGTTCCTTCAGTTGCCTATTGCCAAAGTCCCGGTACCCCTTTCGGACTTTCCCGCAACCCTGGCAGGGTTTTAAGCCCCCAGACCTCCACAACCCATTAACTGGGTAATAAGATACCCCTTGGTGAGACTGGTTGTCAGAGAAACCGTGGGCAAGTTAGCTTCTTGTCTTACCCAGTCTTAGGAACCAATCCTCCCATACGAAGAGTGCCCCACAATTGACAGTTGCCAGTCATGGCGGTCACGTACGACAAACAGCGTTGTCCTCTGAAACCTCCTGTGGTTAGGGACTCAGCCATGTAGTGGAACGATCTGGAATGATGTAGAATCTTATGTAAATAGTGGATCCTGAAGAAAATCTAAGGAAAGAAGGGAGATGGAACTAAAAGTGGCTATGTTGTGTGTCCACCCCTTAATAGTTTAAAGGTATCGACATTAATAATGTATTGTGTTATGCAGTCCCCAGAACTGTTCATAGACGCCAGGTGCGTGCAGGTACACTATTTGCAATAGGTACCTGCCGATCTAATGCTGGCGAGCGTTCACCAATTCGGCGAATGGCAGCATCATACAATGCAGAATTCGACCACTTGGACATATTTACGTGCTCCATGCTAAAGTTTCGCAGACTTTTGTATGAGACACTGATTTTGTAATTTCATAATTAGTAGGTAACTCTTTACTTCTCCTCTTTTTATTTTTATAATGTGTTTTATTGCATGAACAGCTTATTTCCTAGCAATATTAAAGTTTAGTCATTAATGGTAATCTGTGAACAGCGCTGTGGGCTATATTATTATTTAAGTTATTTATGTTATCATGTTGTAATATCCCATAATGTAGCTGTTTGTTGTTCCAAACTAATAAAATAAAATAAAAATAAAAGGTGGATACAGACTTTGCGAGACATGAGCCACGAACGGCGCACAACGAATGCCTCTGCCTGAGGCGTGCGTGTGGAAAAATTATACCAACATTATGCTCGGGTCGAGCCATCGCGTGCGAAGCAAGTGCCTCGTTTGTCTGTCTTCATGTTATTATTTGTTAACAACTCGTCAAAGATCGTGCTTTCCGAAGCTCGGAGGAGTCTCGGTATGAAGATGGTCACCAATCCACGGACTAACCCCGGCAAGCGTAGCTTAACCTAATGACCCGTGCGGCTGTTATTACTTAGCCACGAGCTCCTCAAGTCACCATACTAGGCACGAAATCAAAAACTATTCTCCCCTTTTATATTTCCAATTCTTACCTAGAATGATCACAATCGTTGGAATTACACCCAGGCATGCTCAGACCTCCATTCGGGTAGAAGTCTGCGTCACCTAGCGTGGACAAGTAACCGAGGAACCCTGCGTTGGTGTGAATAACCTCAGTATAGACTCCATCAGAAGACCTGAACTTATCATTGTTCTGGCCAGTCCAGCCGGGTAGAGCGGCGTCTAAAGCTGGAATGGGAAAGAGGAATATTACTTTTATTTATAATAATGTATTATGATGTGACGATTGACCAGTCGCGAACCAGAACACCACGCCGAGCGCTGGACGCAGAGTGAAACCACACTCAACGCACTCTGCGTTCTGAGGATGCCTCGTTGAGAGGTGAAACACGTGTCGATTTCTTACAGGGTTTTTAACGTGACAACGTCTAATAAATCGATGAACGCCGGCTGCACGCACGAAAAAGGATGACTCATTGTCCCGTTACGCTCATTGCCCCGTTGCGCTCATTGTCCCGTTACGCTCATTGTAACGTTACGATCGGAGTGAGAGCGCTAAACGAGCGAGCGAAAGGCACGAGTTATGACGTTGTCACGTTAAACTATCGTCCGTAAACTGACTTTACAGACAACCAATTTTTTTATGACTCTTGAGGAATAGTTATGTGGAATAAGTTACTAAATATATCCACGTCTCGATGATCTCGATCCCGTGGGAATATAGGGATAAAACGGATCCTATGTCCTATTCCAGTTCATGGTCTACCCGTGTGGGCACACGGGTAGAAAGATAGACATAATATGCTGTCGCGGACTTTTTTTTAGAAATTTTAAAGAGGTACAATTCCATCATACATGATATTTGCGTAACTTAAACCGGTTACGCAGCGCACGCAACGGAAGCTCTCAAAAAGGAATATTTTTTCCCGTTTTTGCGACATTTTTCATTTATGCTCCGCTCCTATTGGTCGTAGCGTGATGTTATATAGCCTATAGCCTTCCTCGATAAATGGACTACCCAACACAAAAAGAATTTTTCCATTCCAACCAGTAGTTCTTGAGATTAGCGGGTTCAAACAAACAAACAAACTCTTCAGCTTTATAATATTAGTATAGATTTCCGCAAAGTTACGCCTGAATCCAATTAACTACTCACCAGTAACATAAGCAATGTTTCCTTCAACGTTCCTGGCCGCGATACCAGCCTGGTGACCTCCGAGGCTGTGTCCCACAATGTGGTACATGCCAGGAACAGCCCCAGTAACGCTGTTCAGCCAGGTTATGAATCTGGCAACACTTTCACCTGAAATATTAAGAAAATTGACTTTGTTCAACATATATTAATATAATGACATATTATAATGACCTAACTTATCACAATACAGTGTTGCTAGTTTGTGAGCACAAAAATACCCACATTGCTTTGCTTTTTTTTAATGTCAGCAATTAATACATGCCGATAATATTATTATATGTGTGTTGTACACATCAAACATTCTAAACGCATTGAACGATATCCCATTCTTCGTGGGATTAATTTCCTTTTATTTTTATATAAATTGAATTTTACCTTCCGTAAAAATATATCTTATTACATGCAAAACTCATCTTATCCAGTTCCTGATAATATCAAATACTTGTCTTGATATGGGAAAAAATGGGCAACATAGTACCTAGTGCGTTTTCCAATTTTTTTGTGGGTAGCGGCCTGAGGGCCTAGACAAGTGACAATCGCTTCGAAAGCGTTTCGTTTCGTATTTCTACAACGACTTTCAAAGGGATTGACATAAGCTTTTCGATAGCTTATGTCAGTCTCATACATTTTTGACTTTTCCATCATCGTTATCGCTGATAGAACGTCACTTTGTCTAGAGCCTCTGGTAATGCTATCACTGAAAGCTGTATTTGTGTGCGTTTGAGGAACGTGGATACATTCGGCGCACGCACACAAATAAAATGAAGTGGACACAAGATATCGCTCGTGTTTTGTTCTAGACGAACCTTACCAGAAGGCACGGTGTTAGCCAGAGCAGTGAAGTAATTGATGGAGCCTGCGCCGGCGCTCCAGTCCACGACAATGACGTTCACATCTTCAGCTGACAGGAATGCTGAGGAGAGGCAACAAGTGTTATAGTCAAAGTCAAAGTCAAATAATTTATTAGTATTATAGTCAAAGAAAGTCAAATAATTTATTTCAATACAATAATATAACTTTTGAGAACGTCAAAAACAAAGAAATAGACATCGAGATATAAGTACTAACGTACTAGAGAAGACACCGTAAATTCCTACTTTGTCTCGTTCAACTGCGGCGATCGCGCCGCAGTTTGTCGAAGAAAACGCGTAAGTGCCGTGATTTACATGGCGCTTAAGACCTTTTTGCCGAGAATAAATACACTTCCGCAGCAAATCTAGCACTGTGGTAAATTAGGTACGGTTTAGACGAATTGTTATTATTTTAGCGCTGCAGCGAATTAAAGATTCAATACGAAGAATAGGACAATTCAGTTATTTGACGTAGCTTCTCTAGTACGTTAGTACTCATATCTCGATGGAAATAGAACTGATTCTAGTTCTGAATCACGTAAATTAGCAAAATCGGTAAAATTTCGTAACGTAACGTTCGAAACGTACGTAACATAAAATCGTAAATAACGTAATTAATGTTGTAGAACTGCCAAACTGAAAGGCATTGCCATTGGTTTTCCACAACAGCTATGTACCTACTTGTATTGTTCACAGTTATTTAAATAGTATTTTTCAAAGATAAGTAACTTGTATTTTTCAAAGATAAGTAACTAGTATTTTTCACAGAAATAAGTAACTTGTATTTTTCACAACTATGTAACTTGTATTTTTACAGAAATAAGTAACTTGTAATTTTTACAGCTATGTAACTTGTATTTTTCACAGCTATGTAACCTGTATTTTTCACAACTTAGTAGCTTGTAGGTACTTTTATTTTTCACAACTATGTTACTTGTATTTTTCACAGCTATGTAACTTATATTTTTCACAGAAAGAAGTAACTTGTATTTTTCACCTCTATTTAAATAGTATTTTTCAAAGATAAGTTACTTGTATTTTTCACTGCTAAGTATGTAACTTGTATTTTTCACAACTATGTAACTTGTATTTTTCACAGCTATGTAACTTATATTTTTCACAGAAAGAAGTAACTTGTATTTTTCTCAGCTATTTAAAAATAGTATTTTTCAAAGATAAGTAACTTGTATTTTTCACTGCTAAGTATGTAACTTGTATTTTTCACAGCTAAGTAACTTGAATTTTCAAACAAACTCGACAGAAGAATAATAAATATGAAGAAAATCTTACCAGGTACCAACACAGTGTTAAAATCAGCAGTAACAGAATCCAGCCATCCGTGGATGAGGACAATGGTCCTCCTGTTGGCGTTGTAGTTGGTGATACCCAAGAGACCCTCACTGCCGATCAGGAGCGGCTGGCTCACTGTAGGATTTTGCCTAGAAACAGAATGGAGTAATTTGGTTGAGCTGGATGGTGCTGATCCACGTGTCATGTTCGTGAACGGGCGCCGTCAGTTGAGACTGGTCATCTCTCATCTGCCAGGGCTTATTTTTAATCTTATATTTTGAATTGTTTTTGATTATTTTTCATTTGACATTGTTCTCACATATAGAAGCACCAAGAATACTGTACCCAGGATTTTGTAATATCTATATCCATTTTTAAAAGAGTGTCCTTGGAGTTTCTTGCCCGTTCTTCTCCATAGAGATCTACGATTTGGAATGGGCAACTAGCTTCAACTTTTTGACTAACTGACCGATTCTTTGACAATTCAAAAGTGCCTGTAAATGGTTTAATTGAAATAAATGCTAATTGAAATAAAGTTTGAGGTTATAAAGGCAGGGTTGGGAAGTATTTGAATTACTTGTAATTGAAATACGTAATTGAAATACAAATACATACAAGGTATTTGTAATTCAATTACTTACTTCATAAAAATGTAATTTGTTATTTCAAATACGTGACGCTGAGGTATTTTGTAATTAGTATTTCAAATACTTATGGCTTCAAATACATTTGAACGTAAATACTTACATTCTAGCGATCTTATTAATAGGTGCGTTCTGCAGAAAATAGCGCTCGATAGCTTTCGTGAGCAAAATGGAGACCGCTAAATATGTCAAGTTTTTTTTTGGATTTGTACTATTCTATTTACATAACCTAACACCTGACTGTATTTTGTATTTTAATAAAAAAAATGCCTCAGTTTTTACCGACTTCTAAAAAGGAGGTTTTTCTCAATTCGTCAGTATGGTATATCCTCTTGACGGTCGCCGCCGCCGTCGTCGATTTATTTGAAATATAAAATACAAAATACAGTATTTTAATTATTTTTACTTTTTTGCTTTTTACCCGACTTCTTCAAAAAGGAGGAGGTTCTCAATTCGTCTGTATGTCGTTTTTTTTATGTGTATGTTACGCGATTACTCCTCCAATTATGAATCGATTTTGATGATTCTTTTTTTGTTTGGTAGGTCATGCTTCAGAGGTGATCCCATATAAATTTTATTCATTTTGCTTGCGAAGTTTCTGAAATAGCTTCAATAATTAGGTACGTATTTTTCCCACTTATGCGTATGCAGACCATATTATTATCTTAGTTGACTATTATTTACATAGCAGATAACAGGATACGAATTTGTGTGGAGTAGGTACAACAACAAAAAAGAGAAAAATAAAAAAAAAATACTTACAAAAAATAAAACAACTGACTTCCAAAAAAAACACTAAAAAAATTGAAAAATTACTTTAATTACGGAAGTCGGTGGCAAAAAATGAAAATTGAAAAGCAAAGACACGGACTTCCGAAAGTAAAGTTATTTTTCACTTTTTTAGTGTTTTTTTGGAAGTCGGTTGTTTTTTTTTTTGTAAAATATTTTTATTTTACTCTTTTTAACAGTAAATACGACGTTACTTATCATATCCAGATTTTTTTTCGAACTAATTTAACAATGGATTAGACAAGACATTTGTATCGAACCGATTCCAATTCTGAATGATCGTGTAACTATTACGCAATCAGTGTGCCGAGTGAAAGGACCTTACCTAGTAAACAAATGGTAAACATTTTGTCTGTCAGGATTGTATCTGGCCGCTTCAGCTACATCGCTGACGGTTCCCCAAAGGTCTACCAGGTGAAGAGACCCATCTGGTCCCTCAACGTACTGGTGGCGGAGGCCGTCGTCCAGCTTTCTAATGACCGGGTCATAGGGGAGAGCTGGAAAAAGGAAGTGATGAAGTTTTTTTAAAGTGAAAACTTCTTTGAGCAGTTTTTGGGTGAACCAAAATCATGGAACTCGTGTCATCGTCACCGAACGCTTGTTGGGTGAACAAAAATCATGGAACTCGCGTCATCGTCACCAAACGCTTGTTGGGTGAACAAAATGATGGAACTCGTGTCATCGTCACCGAACGCTTGTTGGGTGAACAAAAATCATGGAACTCGCGTCATCGTCACCGAACGCTTGTTGGGTGAATAAAAATAATGAAACACGCGTCATCGTCACCGAACGCTTGACTGCCCCACATGTTTGTTTTTTTTATGTCATCCTACACTGTCCCACTGCTGAGCAAAGGCCTCCCCCAAATCCCTCCAAGCATCCTTTTCCAGGGCCACCTCGAAGCAACTAATCACTCATTTATTCGCTACGAATGTAGGTTACATTATTAGTTATTTATCCAACTGTTATACAGGGTTATTGGTAAAACACCAACAACCTCTTAAGGAGTCATTGTACTCATCATTATGAACAACTTTTACTAAGGGAACAAATATGAAATCGTGAAAAAAAAACCAGCTGTTCCGTACATTTATATTCGCATAACTCGTCAAAATGATGTTGGGGTAGCAAAATACCAGTATTCTACATGGAGCGACTGCCTATCTGACCTTCACAACCCAGTAACTCGGTAATACGATACCCTTTGGTAAGACTGGTTGTCTGACTTTCTGGCTTCTGACGACCCGTAACGACTGTCAAAGATCCACGAATGACAGCCGGGACCAACGGCTTAACGTGCTTTCCGAGGCGCGGAGGAGTATCAATAAGTACTACCTCAAGGTGGGCAAGCGTAGCTTAACCTGATGGATCGTCCCGGCTGTTATTACTTACTGACAAATACTACACATGCTTGCATGAATGCTACGCATGCTGATATAAATGCTTGCACTGACTGGACAGGTCCACTCAAATCTGTGTGGTTCTCTCCTCAAAAGACCATTTCAGACTCTAATCTACAAGGTCCTCATATGGCCTGACCAAGATTATGTCTGGACTTTAAAAGAGACTGCGACCTCTGAGTTTGTTTCGGTCTTTCTTCTCAGAGTAGTCAGATAGGAAACGCCGACCTCATCTAGCTTATTTTTACAACTTTTTGATTAATATGACGTGTAAAAGTGATTCCAATATCCTATTTACAGAATAAACAATTTCATTTCATTTCTTATCAAAAGAAATAATAAAAATGATATTTACCTGAAGCGACTGCTAATCCGATTATTACCAACGCTACCACTTTGCCCATGATTGCTGATTGAATGTCTAATCAATTTTTACGACAATTAATATTGTATATTAATCAGTGCTTACTGTGCGAAATGTTTATCTCTAAGATAATTATTATGATTTAATAAAGTAGGTAGGTAGATACTCAGTGTAATAAGATTAGTTTTAACTAGCTAAGACTAGTTGATTTTCTCATTTGGCATTATAATTTATTAGCCATTTCCGATTATACATCTTGTCGTATAGCTACCTACAGTGGTGCCCTGTAAATCAAAGTGAAGGAAAACATCGTGAGGAAACCGCCATGTCCTAGAACCAAAAATTCGAAGACATGTGACATCTCACACCCGTACTGGGCCCGCGTTGTGGATTACGGCCCACTCCCTCTCACAGAGAGAAGGCCTGAGTCCCAGCAGTGTTAACATTATAGGCTGATTATACTATGCTCTCAAATCGATGAAGGAAAACATCCCAGTAATATACTTTTTACGTTCTTTGTTTTTTTTTTGTGTAAATACTGTGTGCCTTGCCTGGGTCAAATAAATTTATTTTCTTTCTTTCTTAATAAAAAATCATAGACACTTGACATCTACCAACCAGTCATGCTGGGCCCGCGTGGTGGATTACGGCTCACCCCTCTCGCAGAGTGTAGGCATTAGAAACATTATAGACTTATTTATCATCATCATCATTTCAGCTGAAAGACTGTGTGACCGTCCACTGCTGGACATAGGCCTCCCCCAAGCACCGACACTTCGACCAGTTCTGTGCTTCTCGCATACAGCGCATTCCCGCGGCCTTCACCCATAAAGACTTATTCTGTATTGTTTTATAGGTAGGTATGAGGTTCCAGTTTAATACCAGTATTTTACACGGAGCGACTGCCTATCTGACCTCTACAACCCAGTAACTGGGTAGGTAATACGATACCCCTTGGTAAGACTGGTATTCAGACGAAGCAAGTTCATTCTTGGATCTTTGACAGTCAAAGATCCACGAATGAACTTGCTTTCCCGGCCACGGAGGAGTCTCGGTATGTATGGTCACATATCCACGGACCAACCCCGGCAAGCGTAGCTTAACCTGATGGATCGACCCGTGCGGCTGTTATTAATTAGCCACGAGCTCCTCCTAATTCAAACAAACAAACAAAATTATAATACTTAGTAGGTACTTACTTATTATTTATATGTAGTTTTATCAGTAAAACTGAAAACACTGATTGCAAAACACTATCAATAAATTAAAACTTCTTACTATAATAATGATAAGATTGTAAGATTATGATAACGTTTTTATCAGACATCCTAACAGGTGTGAGTTATCTCAGCTCTTGTTGTTAACGTCGAAAGTCCAGCGGGCCTGAAACGGCTACATTAGCAATTCCTCTAAAAGCAATTCATTTCCTGAATTTCCAGCTGTCATTAGCAGTTCCTCTAATTTGTTACAAAAGCAATTCATAATCTGTGGAACATTTTACGAATCTCTGTGGCGGTATCTACATCGCCACTTGCGAACTACGCATCAAAGACCTGACGTCACACAAAAATCCTGACGTCACATAAATCCTGCATCGCGCAATTAAAGTTTACCGTGCAGTGGACATCTAGACAAGAATCCAAAATCAATCATTGGGCAGTTGCCCGCCAGACACAACACCCGTCTGGTCGGAGGATCCTCCCTTATCTATGGTGGATGAGTGAACTTTACACCCTTGTCCTCATCCCCTAAATCTCCATAGAAAACTGTCAAACAGATGAATTATTTCGTATTACGAATCGCACGCAGATCATATTATGAATTGTCAGTTTGTGACATTTTACGATGATTCATAATATTTTCCTATTTTAATTCTGCCAGTGACTGTTTTAGCCCCCTGATCAAATCTTCACTTGTGTCACAGTATAAAGAAGTAGCAGTACTTATTATAATAATTATAATCATAGAAAATGGCCGAAACGACGCGATTCAAAATCTCTGTGTATACTTACTTACAGTGGCCCTAGACAAAGTGACATTGTATCAGCGATAACACATCATACATCTGCCTGCCTTTTCCCAACCAAGTTGGGGTCGGCTTCCAGTCTAACCGGATGCAGCTGAATACCAGTATTTTACATGAAGCGACTGCCTATCTGACCTCCACGGTAAAAAAAAAAAACAAAACATCGTTGTAAATTAATTTTATTCATAAAAATGTCTTTGTATAAAATATTCCTAATTATAAATTAATTTCTAATACATTACAATAATAGCTATTATGGCAATTCATTTTATACATATTTTTTATTATCATCACTCATTTAAGTACAATTTAATTTGTTGTCAAATCAATTCATAATTATGATTAGTTGTCGATATTTCTTTCAACAAATCAAGTTGTAATGAGATTCGAAAGATTTATCACGCTTTTAGAAGCCGATCTTTTTAATATACAACATTATTTTTTGTTATGCTAAACCCGAAAAGGGGTCATTGTACTCATCATTTTGAACAAACTTGAAATCGCGAAAAAAAATCAACAGTTCCATACATTTTGTCGATTTAAGTGAACACAAATGTATGGAACAGCAAATTTTTTTTTCGCGATTTCAAGTTTGGTCCCATAGAAAAAGTTGTTCAAAATGATGAGTACAATGACCCCTTTTCGTGTTTAGCATAAACAAAAAATGATGTTGTATACAAGAACCCGACATCAATCGTTGGGCAGTTGCCCGCCAGACACAACACCCGTCTGGTCGGAGGATCCTCCCTTGTCTATGGTGGATGAGTGAACTTTACACCCTCTTCCTCATACCCCTAAAAATACAAAAGTTTCACTCCGGTAAGACGCTACGCTGTACAATGCGGCGGCGTCGCGTCGCGCGGCGAATCGCGCCAGTATGTAAGAGCCTTTAAGTTTGTGCTTGGGATAAGTCTTACTTGGCCGGTTTATATTTAAATGATTTTGCGGAGTGAACTATCTGTATCCATCTGTGCTCCCACAAAAATTTCCTTTCTAAACAATATTCTGATTGATCCCCAAGGGTTGTATGTGAACTATATTTAATGTGCCACCCATGTTCTGTTGGAAGTACTGCATTCGGTTCGCTAGTTCGATTCCCGGGTAAGGCTCTTCTTTCTTCACTGGTTGGACGGCGCGAGGTGTCTGTTGAAAGTAAAACAACATAATTATTTTTGTACTGTAACTTGACTAAGGCTGTACCCTACCTTAGATTTTATCTCGCTCGCACCATACTACTCGCGACCTGAGTGAGAGCGAGACGGAGTGGGGCGCTAGCGGCTCTCAAGCCTCGAAAAGTTTAGGTAATTGCTTTTTTTACGGTGAAAATAATGGTAATTTAAAAAAATATAAGATACATAAGACCTGCTCTATAGATAGTTCAGTTATTATGCAAAGTTTCATGATCTAATTTGAAGTATTTTATAGTTCTGTTTAGAGGTAACTTTGGAAGCTTACTCTCAATCTGCCTAGCCTTTTCCCAACTATGTTGGGGTCGGCTTCCAGTCTAACCGGATGCAGCTGAATACCAGTATTTTACATGGAGAGACTGCCTATCTGACCTCCACAACCCAGTAACTGGGTAATACGATACCCCTTGGTTAGACTGGTTGTCAGACTTTCGTGCTTCTGACGACTCGTAACGACTGTCAAAGATCCACAAATGACAGCCGGGACCAACGGCTTAACGTGCTTTCCGAGGCACGAAGGAGTCTCGATATGTGAAAATGGTCACCCATCCACGGACCAACCCCAGCAAGCGTAGCTTAACCTGATGGATCGACCCGAGCGGCTGTTATTACTTAGCCACGAGCTCCCCCACGGAATTTTACTATATCGAGAGCATTTTATGTAATCGTGTTTTCGCCAATCAGGACCTAGCATCAATCCTCAACTCTAACATTATATTCATTTCAAAATTAATGCTGCAGTATTTTCGGCATAACAGAGGATCATGCTAAGTATTTGAAGTAGGACTCAATTTTTGTGTCCAAAAATTGAGTGGCATGATGACTGCCGCGCGCGAATGCTTTTGTCTACCTGCCGCGCACATACATTTCTAGCAAACATTTGTCAGTTATTTTGTTTGGACGAATTATAAGCAGAGCTACGACAAACGCAACCGCTTTCATGGCAACTGAAACTACTACACCCCACACGCTACAAACCAGTTTGTAGCGTGTGGGGTGTATAAATGTAAGGTTGTACGTGAAAGCAGGGGTGTGCTGATGTGTTGTAGAGGTAAGTGAGTTTGTTTGATGTTCCACAACATCAAACAAACGCACTTACCTCTACAACACAGTGAATGGGTTGTGATAGGGGAGTGTGTATTGTGTAAATGGGGTGATTATGAGGGTTGTAAGGTGTAGAGTGTGGATAGTGTAGGGTGTGTTGTTGCAAGAGCGGAGAGTTATGTGTGGGCAGTACGAGGGTTGTAAGGAGGGTGGACAGAGTGTAGGGTGTGTTGTTGCAAGGGCGGAGAGTAATGTGTGGGCAGTACGAGGGTAGTAAGGAGGGTGGACGGAGTGTAGGGTGTGTTGATGCAAGTGCAGAGAGTTATATGTGGCCTATGTGGGTAGTGTGAGGGTTGTAAGGAGGGTGGACAGAGTGTAGGGTGTGTTGATGCAAGTGCAGAGAGTTATATGTGGCCTATGTGGGTAGTGTGAGGGTTGTAAGGAGGGTGGACAGAGTGTAGGGTGTGTTATTGCAAAAAGCGGAGAGTTATGTGTGTGGGGAGTACGAGGGTTGTAAGGTGTAGAGTGTGGAGAGTGTAGGGTGTGTTGTGGCAAGTGCGGAGCGTTATGTGTGGGGGTGTGTTTTGTGTGAGTGACTTAGTACGCTCACCTTACTCTTCTTATTATTGTCGTGCATCATCTTCATGTGCTTGTATATGCTAGTTTGCCACATGAACGTCGCCGGACACAGTTTACACTTGTATATCTTGCTGCTGGACCTTTTTGTGTGCATCGCCCAAACGTGGCCCTTTAGGCGTTTCACTGTCTGTAGACGACAATAAATAAAATATTAATAAACAAGTTGCTAATATTGTAAAGACGATAGCTTACTTTAGTAAAGATTGTGAATATTTTACAAATAATTGCTAAACAAATATTGACGGCCAATGATATTATATTAACAGATTTGTTATAAGCGTGCAATCGTGAAGACTCGAAAACATTCCAATTGTAACGTTTTTACTTGTAGTGAAATGTAAAATGAATGAAACGTGGGTATGTGTGCCGCTGCTGCGCGGAACACTTTTTTCGGTTGTTTTGTGAGTATATAACATATCTGTTAATATAATATCATTGGTGACGGCTCATTCACACGAGGACGATTCGTCTTTTTTGACAAACGTCTCTTTTCACGATTCGTTTTTTTTTACGGCACCATTGCTTCCTTCCCCTGTTCACATGCATCACGAATCGTGAAAAATGACGGAAGACTTAATTCACATATCGTCTTTTAAAAATCACGAATCGCTATTTTTTGTAACGGATCCGCTGAAGCTTATCCAAGACTGAACTCTGAATCACGAATGAAGTGTGAACATCAACTCGGATATTTTTACGAATCGCGAGAAAATCGATTCCTTATGCAATGTGAACATCCATCCGTCATGACGTGTCCTGTTTTTGGACGAATCGTCAATGACGTACCCGTGTGAATGCGGCTATAAAAATCGTTCCTGATATATACAAATCGTTGCGGAAATTTTAGAAATCATTGCTGGTATTTTACGGCTATATTAGGTCCCCCACCTATGAAATTGGTGTTTTGTATGGGGAATTTGAAAGTTGCATTTTTCAAAAAACTCAAACTCAAAGCTGTTATTTCAATTAAACCATTTACAGGCACTTTTGAATTGTCAAAGAATCGGTCAGTTAGTCAAAAAGTTGAAGCTAGTTGCCCATTCCAAATCGTAGATCTCTATGGAGAAGAACGGGCAAGAAACTCCAAGGACACTCTTTTAAAAATGGATATAGATATTACAAAATCCTGGGTACAGTATTCTTGGTGCTTCTATATGTGAGAACAATGTCAAATGAAAAATAATCAAAAACAATTCAAAATGTAAGATTAAAATTAAGCCCTGGCAGATGAGAGATGACCAGTCTCAACTGACAGCGCCCGTTCACGAACATGACACGTGACATACTAACGTTTTCTTAATTTATATAACAACCATGAACACTACTGTTTTAAAACTTTTATGCACTAGTGTTTAAAAACTAAGATAACGTATGCCACTTAGATTAAGCGACAAAAATGAGTTTTGGCTAAGTTAAAAAAAAAAGTGGTCATTTCTGCTGACAAAATGAGGAGTAATTTTTAAGATATTTTTTATGTTAAGAAAACTATAAGTAATAAGGTTTTTTTTACTATTGGTAGTTGTCTATGATGGTCATTATTCGATATGATACCAAGCAATTGATGAATATTTTAAATCATAGAAATGACGAGGTTCTTTATTAGTGAGAAAAAAACGCCAATTTCATAGGTACCCAATATTTCACGAATGGATATGGATATTTATTGAGGATGATTTGGGAGTGATTGCAGACATTTTTTTTTTTTTTTGTTAATTTATGATATTGTTTATTAACAATTTTAAATAAAATATACGATCTAATTCTAACATTTTATACAAAGGGAAAAAATTATATACAGGGTGTTAGGGTAAACACCGTTATCCTTGCAACCAGTGGTTTGGTTTCATTTATAGAACGTAATCAATGGAAGATAACAACATTTTTTTAATTTTTTTAATTGTCGTTTTACCACAAGAGTATTTCACCCTTTCACCTATGCGCTAGGGCAACGAACTTGCGTCTCAACACGGGCGGGGGGTGCGGGATGTGACCTGACCGGCCGTGAGCGCGACCCCTCCCTCAGTCAGTCAGCTGTTTCGCTAGCGAGCACGGAGTCGGATAGAAACTTTTTAAAATCTTTTAATGAAAATGACGTTTTTTTTTGTTGTGTTCGGTCATTTATTATTATATTTAAGTCAACTACCCATGGTTTGAATGACAAGACTGTTTACCCTTACAGCCTGTATAAAGGAAGGGCTCAGACGTCAAAAAAAATTCCGCATCGCTGTCAGTGGGAAAATACATTTTCTAAAGTTTTAGAGAGATATATTTACTAATAATAAAGTTCAAGAGTTTTTTTGTTTGAGCGCGCTATCTTTGAATATACCAGTCGAATAAGCACTTGATAGCCCAATAGGGAATATGCATGTATTTTTTAAATCTTTTTATTCGATAGTTTACATCGTCAAATAATAGTTTAAAAAAAATCGACGGCAGAAAAGCAATTTAAAGTTGTTAAAAAAATGTTTAAAAATATCCAACCGATCTGGGCTATTTAAACGCCCTCCATTTGGCGCGCTTGGTGTGGTGACGTCACCGTCTGTGAAAACAGACAAGCAACTGTCAAGTCAACGTCAAACAATCCTTTTTCTATGAGCGTTTGACATTGACTTGACACTTGTTGATTGACTTGACATTGACATTTTGATTGTTATCCCGGATTGTTACGTCACATCCGCTCTTAGCCTTTTCAAGTATTTGAATTACCCACAGTTATTTGGGACTTTTTAAAAATTAATTTCTCGCTCAAAAAGAAATTTTATTCAAAAATATTGATGGAGGCATAATTCTGAAGTAACATAGTTTATAAAAAAAAATATTTGACCCATATTTGAATCACATGCATATTCCCTATTCTTGACGATGGTTATAGACTATGTAACATCACGCTACGACCTTTAGGAGCCGAGAAAAAAGAAAATTTGTCAGAAAGGATGCTAAGCGAAAACGAAGTAATAGCGGACGAGCGATGCGATGCGACGCGGTGGGTCGGAGACCGAAACACGCGGACAAAGTCTGGGTAGAAGCTAGTTTTATGTATGATTTGTAGATCACGAGAGAATACCAGAGCTGCGGTATTTGTTGTTTATTTTTTTCACAAATATCGTAGCATTATGCTGAGGTAGGAGCCTTTTTGGCTTCGCACAGGTTTCCTTGCCCTTGTGTTTTAATTTTTTTTAAATCTTTATAACTTGTTTTACTGATTTTGTTAGTATTTGTTTTTATTTCCTGCAGGCGTAGCATGGCGCTTTCTATCTCTACGAAGAATAGACATAGCTTTTTCTATACAAAGTGACAGTTCGTCTCTTCATTTTTGACATCGCACCGTAGAAATCTTTCTTTCTACGATCTGTCATTTTGTCTTTCATTTCTAACGATCTTTGTCTAGGTCTTTTTATAAGTAGACTATTTCTGAAGAAAGTTTTCTATCCTTACTGTCAAAATCACACTGACAACCGATAAATCCTATGACAAAACAAATAATTCTGAGTCAAATTATGTAAAAGAGTGAATTTCGTAAAAAGTGCAGTTGACTCTCTCTACTTTGCTGCCGTCGTACTGTCTACAGGAAACGTCATTTTTGTCTACTCTTCCGTCGACAAAACGGTGCTCATGCTACGCCTGCTGTGCGTGTCCCAAATAAAATATTTTTCTTTTCTTTCATTATAACTCACCCTGTATGATTTCCCACATATTTCGCATAGATGTTCGCCCTCCGCTTCTTTTTTTTTACCCTCATGTATATTATTGACATGAGCCACCAATATTTTCGCTGTTTTGAATGCCTGCAAAAAAAAAAATATATAAACCTCCAACTGTCATTAACGAGACACAATAGAACTTTAATTGTTATCGGCCATTAGAAGGCCAATCGACAGTTGAGCGGTGTAAAAATTTTTTTTTTTAATTTTAATTTATATTGTTGTTTGATTAGTTTTAATTTTTTTGTTAATTTGCATGCCGTAAGGTAAAATATGGTGTTACCTAAATAATTGTGATATACAATTACTACTGTATAACATCTGCACTTTGTTTACCCATGTTTGCAAATAAATGATTTTGAATTTGAATTTGAATTTGAAAAAATACTTTTTTTAAAACAAGCTTTTAATGGACTAAAAAGGGTTCTCCCATGGCCACCTTCCGGCTTCATCATCAGACCCTGAACACCAACTAGTGTCAACGCACTTGTTAATACATAGCCAATGAGTCAAAACACGTAGGTGCTATCTTGTTTTGCCAACTTCCGGATCCATCATCAGATCAGTTCCATGGTATCATTTTTTCAAATGTCTCGGTAGTTGTATAAGTATGCCAAGTTTCAGCTCAATCGGAAGCCAGGAAGTGCTTGAAAAATAGATGATAATTGGAGTAACCGGAAACACATACGAACAGAGCAAGCTAATATAAAGCTTGTAAAAACAATTTTTGACGTTCGTAAAGTGCTGTTTCTCAGCCTAACTTGAATTTGTTATTGAATTATTATGACACTAGCTGCACCCCGTTGTTTCACCCGCGTAAGTCTCGATCCCGCGGGAATATCGGGATAAAAAGTATCCTATGTTATGTTCCAGGTCATAGTCTACCCCTGTGCCAAATTTCATCCAAATCCGTTCAGCCGTTTTAGCGTGAAAGCGTAACAAACAAACTCACTTTCACATTTAAAATATTACTAGCTTCCGCCCCCGGCTTCGCCCACGTGGTTTGTCGATAAAAACTAGCCTATGTCCTTCACCGGGATGCCATCTATCTCTTTGCCAAATTTTGTCGACATCCGTTCAGTGGTTTAGGCGTGAAAGGTAACATACAGACAGACCGAGTTACTTTCGAATTTATAATATTAGTACGGATATACTTAATATAGAGGCTGGATTTGTGCACGGTTGATGGCAATAGGCTCGCCCCCTATTACATGGGACTTAAACATAACTGGCTAAATGTGGGTGTACTGTACACCTCTGTCTAAAGGACGGTCAGCCATCCACGGAAACGTTTGATCGATCGACCGGTGAAGCTGTTACTATTAGCCACGAGCCCCTCCTTCACAGACAGCTGCACTACGTAACACATACCTTGAAACAGAAGCTACATTGGTATTTGATTTTTTTTAAATGATCCCAGTCGATATGGTCGGTGAGGCACCATTTTGAAGCGAATTTCTTGCCGCAGTAATTACATTCATGTCTGTAACAATACAGAATGTAAGGGTAAACACCGTTGTCACTCAAACCATGGGTAGTTGACTTAAATATAAAAATAAATGACCTAGTAACAACAAAACATTAACATTTTAAAAACTTTCTATCCGACACTGTCTGCAAACTCATGGATATGCGCCCGAGGACGCCACCCCTCCTACCTACCTACACAATACATGAATAAATACACGATAGGGGTCGCAATCGCGGCCGGTCAGGTCACGTACCGCGCCTCCCGCCCGTGTTGAGACGTAAGTTCGTTGCCCTATTACGTATCGTAAAATACTCTGGTGGTAAAATGTAGATTTTCTTTAAAAAAAACTTGTTATTTTCCATTGATTTACGTTCTATAAATAAATGAAACCAGTTGTCCATACATTTGTGTTCACTTAAATCGACGAAATATATGGAACAGCTGATTTTTTGTCGCGATTTCAAGGTTTGTCCCATAGAAAAAGTTGTTCAAAATGATGAGTACAATGACCCCTTTTCGAGTTTAGCATAAACAAAAAATAATGTTTCTAAAAATATTGTTGTTTAATTCCCTACTTGTTTGGGTCACCGATATACCGGCGCAGAAGATGAATTTTCAAAGCGCGGGAAATGCTATTGACCAATCGGCACGCTCCACGCACCGCGCTGCTTTTTCCTGTACCGCTATTGGTCGGCAGCTGCCGCCATGTTAGCGCGCGCCGCGTGGCATGTTAGTCAGCCGCCATACTTGTGAGTACCTTGCGAGTGAGACGGGAACTAACAGCTGCAGTGTATTATGAACCTTATGGTATTGATCTAAGGTTGATTGTAAGTTTTAAGTTCTTTCGTTAATCTTCGGAGACATACTTTTTTTTCTGTGCGAACGATGATTCACGACGCGCCTTATCAGTTGGGTACCACTGCAGTACTTACGGGAATGTGTCCTGCGACACGTGCTTCTTGCTGAGCCGCATATGGTTGTTGTAGCAGTCCCTGCTTGCGAAAGTCTTGCCGCAAGAGCGACACTCGTGCAAGTTGCCCGCCTGGCGCTCGCGATGGTTGCGGGCGTGTCGCGCCAGGTTGCGTTTCCATTGGAACAGTTTGCCGCAGATTGGGCAAGGGTAGGTAAGGCCGTCATGGATTACTCTGGTTGAAAAAAAAATGAAGAATTCGTGTTTAGTTCAAAGTCAAATTTAAATTAGCATCTTGTACTTAAAGAACTGTAGCGAAGAGGTCATTTGCCGGGGTCACGGATCATATATAGGCGAATAAGAAGCAATGCCGCGCAATTTCTTAGAAATTATGCCGTCAAAGGATTGAACCGATAGAACGTTAGGCAGCTGGTAAGTAGCTTCATGAATGAATCTTTTACACAGAGTGATCTCAATTTTGGTTTATTCGTTAAGTGTCTTTTTACACACCCGTTACATTCCGGCTACAGTGGTGCCGATTCTGTTGTTCACAAACTAAACTTAGTTTAAGTTCAGTGCATCTTTTTCTTTCTATTTCATTAAGAAAAGGGCAGAAGATACATTTTAGTTTAGTCCTCTGTCAAATTAATCAGCGCCTGACGTAAATTGACGCAATTTTAGTAGGCAAGTTTTTAATCACGTCTTAACTTGTATGGAGTAGTGACAGGCGCTGATTAATTTGACAGGACTGAACTAAAATTTATCTTCTTTCAGGTAAAGTCAAAGTCAAAGTCAAATAATTTATTTCAAATAGGCACATATATGGCACTTTTGAACGTCAAACAAAGAAATAGAACTGATTCTAGTTGCCCCTTCCAAAAGGTAGTTTTCGTATGGAGAAGAATGGGCAAGAAACTCCACCGTTACTCTTTTAAAAATGTTTAGTTATATGTGAAGACGATGCACCTACAATAAGATTAATGTACCACAAAAGGTAGGTAAGTAAGTAAAGGAAGGTACTTATTATATCCTTAAATATCTACGAAGCTCACGAATTACCCATAATAATATATCTATTTTACAATTTCATCATCTTTGATCATAGATCTATGATCATATGATAGTGTACATACCCCCTTTAAAAAGTCACCATAAATCATACTAAAACAATTATATTTACTACTAGCCGTTGCCCGCGACTTCGTCTGCGATCCACGATAAAGAATCCTAGGTCTACTCATGTGCCAAATTTCATCCAAATCTGTCCCCCAGTTTTAGCGTGAAAGCGAAACAAAAAAACTCACTTTCGCATTTATAATTTTAAAGTTAGGATTTGAAAGAATACTCACACATGCGCTCTGTAACTCTTCTTAGAGTGGAACACTTTATCGCATCCTTTACACGGTATGAATAACTTCTCTTTAGGTTTTTCATCTTTATTCTGTGGCAGGATCCTGTGGACAATGTTAGTTTTAATTTAAATAAAAATTAACATAACATAATCAGCCTATAATGTTCCCACTGCTGGGACACAGGGCTCCTCTCTGTGAGAGGGAGTGGGCCGTAATCCACCACGCGGGCCCAGTGCGGGGTGGTAGATGTCACATGTCTTCGAATTTTTGTTTCTAGGACATGCCGGTTTCCTCACGATGTTTTTCCTTCACCGTTTTGAGAGCAGTGGTGATGAAATTATTTACACAAAGTAAAGCGCCTGTCGGGGTTCGAACCTACGACCTACAACTCGTAAGTCGCGGCCGTTACCACTGGGCCACCACTGCTCTAAATAAAAATTATAAAACTAAAATCCAACTACGACAAAAAAAGTCAAATAAAAAGTAATAAAAACTAAAAACCCTAATAAACCATCATCTGCCTGGCCTTTTCCCAACTATGTTGTGGTCGGCTTCCAGTGTAACCGGATGCAGCTGAGTACCAGTATTTTACATGGAGCGACTGCCTATCTGACCTCCACAACCCAGTAACTGGGTAATACGATACCCCTTGGTTAGACTGGTTGTCAGACTTTCGTGCTTCTGACGACTCGTAACGACTGTCAAAGATCCACAAATGACAGCCGGGACCAACGGCTTAACGTGCTTTCCGAGGCACGGAGGAGTCTCGATATGTGAAAATGGTCACCCATCCACGGACCAACCCCGGCAAGCGTAGCTTAACCTGATGTATCGACCCGAGCGGCTGTTATTACTTAGCCACGAGCTCCTCGGACTAATTAAAAATCCGTAGTCACACGTGTTAGGGCATAAATCGAACAGATTACGTGTGACTTAGTCATACGTTTGATGACATAGATACCTTTTTAGTCGTAGTTGGGTTTTAGTTTTTATTACTTTATTTTTTTTATTCGACTTTTAATTGTTTTTGGGATTATAATATAATAATAATATATTTTTGAAATGTGCTCATTAAGCCCTTTCATTTGATACCCAACATGGTACGATTAAACAATTTTTTTTTTTAGTTCCTGACTTAATGTCCTCTAGAGGGCGCCATTTTTAGCCTATAACCAGCGGACGATCAAGACGCTTCCAACGATACCTCGTTTGTAAAATTGTGATGAGTCGTTTAGAAGATATGAGGACAGATGAACATACATACCGGGCCAAATCATAACCCTCCTTTTTTCTTCACCGTAGTCGGGTACATAGGGTATGCAGAAGAGCCATCGCTAATGGCGGTGCTTGGGGGAAGCCTATGTCCAGCAGTGGACGTCTTTCGGCTGCAGGCGTAGCATGGCGCATTCTATCTCTACGAAGAATAGACATAGCTTTTTCTATACAAAGTGACAGTTCGTTTCTTCATTTTTAACATCGCACCGTAGAAATCCTTCTACAATCTGTCATTTTGTCTTTCATTTCTAACGATCTTTGTCTAGGTCTTTTTGTAGGTAGACTATTTCGGAAGAAAGTTTTCTATCCTTACTGTCAAAATCACACTGACAACCGATAAATCCTATGACAAAACAAAGAATTCTGAGTCGAATTATGTAAAAGAGTGAATTTCGTAAAAAGTGCAGTTGACTCTTTCGACTTTGCTGCCGTCTCGTACTGTTTACTGTCTACAGGAAACGTCATTTTTGTCTACTCTTCCGTCGACAAAACGGTGCTCATGCTACGCCTGCTGGAATGATGATTTATGAAGAGTAGGGGGTGAAGGCAAGGCAGAGGATGATGTACTTACTTTAGGTGGTACTTTAGTGTCATTTTGTTTGCGAATACCTTGCCACAGCAGTCGCATTGTGGCTTTTCTTGACAACACACGCCGCGGTGGTATGTTAGCTTTGATTTTGTGCTGAAACAAATAAGTACATAAATATTTATGTTAGACTAGCTCCGCCCCGCGGTTTCACCCGCGTAAGTCTCGATCCCGTGGGAATATCGGGATAAAATAATCCTATGACCTATTCCAGGTCATGGTCTTCCCCTGTTCCAAATTTCATCCAAATCCGTTCAGCCGTTTTAGCGTGAAAGCGTAACAAACAAAGGCACTTTTGCATTTATAATATTAGTTAGGATTAGAAGGAAAAAAATACGTTAACGCCAAGACGTGACGCACAAATATGACAAAAGTTCAACTAAAAAATACACAAAAACAAACAGTTGTAAGGTTGGTATAGTGGTAACAATAAATTAACTAATAATTTTAAGTAACATTTAATCCCCACACACACACACACCTAAGGGGGTGATTACGTGTGCAGTTATAGACTGTTATGAGATGTGGGTGGGTGTGGGTGAGTTTGAGTCAGTTCATGGGAGTGGGTGGGTATAAGTTTGTAAACTGGAATATTGAGTATGTTTAATTTTTAATTTAATATTTATAACCAATTTGCAATGCCTTTACAGGCAACTAAGTTCTAAGAACCTACCTATTGTTACCATCTCCAAATTCTGTACACTTAGTTCGCAATAAATTTGAATTTGTAAGTTATTGGGCGGGTGTAAGTTTGTGGCAGTTCGACGTTGGGACGAAGTAAGTGAGTGGGTATGAGTTTGTGGGTGCGTATGAGTTTATGCGTGAGCGAGTGTGTGTCTGAGCTAGGATGGTATGGGAGTGTGTAAGCACATAGTTATATACCTAAAGCTATTCCCACAAGTCTGACACACATTAGCATCTCCACTCGGAGCGTGACTCCCAATATGTTTCAACATGCGGCGTTTCAGCGCAGTATTGAACTCACACTCCCAACATTTATAGCTTTGTTGGTGTAATGCCTATCTCTCTACAACTGTCCGAGACCCTACCCCATTGATATACCTGAGAAGGGCAAGTGTATGTGAGTAGTGTAATATTGTATTGTATTGTGGGTGTGAGTTGTTGGGTAGTAGTGTGTTAGTGGGTGTGTGAGTTATTGGGCGGGAGTTAGTATGTGGGTGAGTGGGTGTGAGATTGCCGGTGAGTTTGTGTTCTCGTGGGTGTGAGTGTAGGTAAGGGGGTGTATCTATGTGATGACATATTTCCTTACCTAAAACTACTCCGGCAAGTCTGACACACATGAGCATCCCCACTCGGAGCGTGACTCCCAACATGTTTCAACATACGTCGCTTCAGAGTAGTATTGAACCCACATTCCCGACATTTATAGCTTTGTTGGTCTAATGCCTATCTCTCTACAACTGTCCGAGACCCTACCCCATTGGCATACCTGAGAAGGGCAAGTGTATGTGATTAGTGTAATATTGTATTGTATTGTGGGTGTGAGTTGTTGGGTAGTAGTGTGTTAGTGGGTGTGTGAGTTATTGGGCGGGAGTTAGTATGTGGGTGAGTGGGTGTGACATTGCCGGTGAGTTTGTGTTCTCGTGGGTGTGAGTGTAGGTAAGGGGGTGTATCTATGTGATGACATATTTCCTTACCTAAAACTACTCCGGCAAGTCTGACACACATGAGCATCCCCACTCGGAGCGTGACTCCCAACATGTTTCAACATACGTCGCTTCAGAGTAGTATTGAACCCACATTCCCGACATTTATACCCTTGTTGGTGTAACGCCATGTGTGCAGCCACGTTGTCTTTAGTTAAGAAATAGGCTCGACATATTGAACACTGAAGACAGTCTTCGCTTTTCTGAAAAAAAAAGGCATTAAGTTATAAAAAAAAAATAGCTGTTGAAATCTCAGACCAACAAAAAAAGGTAGACGGAGCACTGCTAACATCAAAAGTGAAGCCACCTTTTTGTCTGTGTGTATAAAAAACTTTTTACAAAAAAAAAACAACCGACTTCAAAAAAAACACTAAAAAAGTGAAAAATAAATTAAATTTAATTTAAGTCGGTGTCTTTGCTTTTTAATTTTCGTTTTTTGCCACCGACTTCCGAAATTAAAGTTATTTTGCACTTTTTTAGTGATTTTTTTGAAGTCGGTTGTTTTTTTTTGTTTATTTTTCACTTTTTAGTGGTGGTACCTACCCCACACAAGTTACTACCTGCTATGTAAATAACAGTGAAGGAGTCTAATAATTATATCGTCTACATAGACTGTGGGAAAAATACGTAATATTGAAGCTAGCTCAAAAACTACGCAAGCAAACTTAATAAAATTTATATGGGACCATCTCGGGAGTATACCCTTTCGAACTAAAAAAGAACTTTTAAAATCGGTTCACAAACGGCGGAGTAATCGGTGAACATACATAAAAAAAAAAAAAACAATCATCCGAACGTAGTACCTCCTTCTTTTTTGAAGTCGGTAAAAAGGGTTGTCTTTTGTTAAAGTTCTTCCCAATAATTTGGGGAATAATATTGTATGGGTAGGATAATATTGTACGAGTAAGATATCGTTGAGTATGGTATTATAACTCAATTGTTAAAAAGGACTTGTATTCCGAAACAAAAACAAAACATTTTTATATCGCTATTTCGTATAGCTACTATTACTACCTACTCAGTTTGAATTTCCTCGCATTATTTGAGAAAAGTACTCTAGCCTTGGCCGCAATCAGGAATTGATGGGCTCTCGTATGTGTGCCTCGGCTTCGCCTTGGCCCACATTTTCAGGATCGTCCATAAATCCCCTTATTACTGGCCGCGACAGTAATGTACTATTTTCAATCAGTTATTTAGATGATGTAAAAAATATTTGAGCTGTAGGTATTATAGGAACGAATGTACGATACATTCTTGTAAATAACTCCTTTGTACAAGCTTTATATTTAGCTTGCTCTGTTCGTATGTGTTTCCGGTTACTCCAATTCTCATCCATTTTTAAAGCACTTCCTGGCATCCGATTGAGCTGAAACTTGGCATACTTAATTAAATACCGAGACATTTTGAAAAAATGATACCATGGAGCTGGTCTGATGATGGATCCGGAAGTTGGGCATAGGAACTCCTCAATCAAACTAGATAGCACCATCGTGTTTGGATTCATTAGCTATGTATTAACAAGTGTTTTGACACTAGGTGGTGTTCAGGGTCTGATGATGGAGCCGGAAGGTGGCCCTGTGAAAACCTTTTTTAGTTCATTATAAGCTTGTTTTTAAAAAGGTTTTTACTTATATTTTATTTTACACTAGCTGCGCCCCGCGGTTTCACCCGCGTAAGTCTCGATCCCGTGGAAATATCGGGATAAAAAGTATCCTGTTTGTTAATCCAGGTTATAAACTATCTGTTTGCCAAATTTCATCCAAATCCATTCAGCCGTTTTTACGTGAAAGAGTAACAAACATCCATCCATCCATACTTACAAACTTTCGCGTTTATGATATTATTTAGACTCTGTAAATTCTATACTTACTACAAATAATTGTGAAAAATACTCACAGGCTGATGTTTACCATTTAGGTGGTCATGCATCAATTTCTCAGTGTTGAAGGCAATGATACAATCATCACATCTTTGAAAAAAAAAACAAAACTATTACACCCAAGAAAAAGAAAGGAGGAGCTCGTGGCTAAGTAATAACAGCCGCACGGGTCGATCCATCAGGTTAAGCTACGCTTGCCGGGGTTGCTCCGTGGATGTGTGACCGTCTTTACATACCAAGACTCCTCCGTGCCTCGGAAAGCACGTTAAGCCGTTGGTCCCGGCTGTCATTTGTGGATCTTTTACAGTCGTTACGGGTCGTCAGAAGCTAAAAAGTCTGACAACCAGTCTTACCAAGGGGTATCGTATTACCAAGTTACTGGGTTGTGGAGGTCAGATAGGCAGTCTCTCCATGTAAAATACTGGTATCCGGTTAGACTGGAAGCCGACCCTAACATAGTTGGGAAAAGGCTAGGCAGATGATGATTTGAAGTGCCTATTGTGTGTCCTACCCAACACTAATCTATAGCACACATTTGTGCAATATGCGCACTCTATAAAATATTATATCTCTATGGTATATACGAGTACCATCAGCAGGCGTAGCACGGCGCTTTCTATCTCTACGAAGAATAGACATAGCTTTTATACAAAGTGACAGTTCGTTTCTTCATTTTTGACATCGCACCGTAGAAATCTTTCTACAATCTGTCATTATGTCTTTCATTTCTAACGATCTTTGTCTAGGTCTTTTTATATGTAGACTATTTCGGAAGAAAGTTTTCTATCCTTACTGTCAAAATCACACTGACAACCGATAAATCCTATGATAAAACAAAGAATTCTGAGTCGAATTATGTAAAAGAGTGAATTTCGTAAAAAGTGCAGTTTACTCTTTCTACTTTGCTGCCGTCTCGTACTGTCTACTGTCTACAGGAAACGTTATTTTTGTCTACTCTTCCGTCGACAAAACGGTGCTCATGCTACGCCTGCTGGTAGACCGTTCACTTGTTTGCTACTCAATAACATAAAAGAATGTTACCTATACTTGAGCTTTTGAAACTCCTTGCTGTTGAGATCCTCAATCCTGATAGCCCACATCTCTTCTTTACTCATAGTGTACAGTTCTACTAACTCTTCTGGTAGATTCTTCAGCTTCCTACTCTTCTTGTCGGGGTTTTTGATCTTCTTAGTCTTCTGGCGTTTTGGGAAGTCCACCTGTGGTATAGAGGAATTTGGGTAACGTCAGGCCACGGCCAAGTCTAATAATTTACAAACGTGTCAGTGGTCTCGCAATGATGAGTTGTTGACAGTAGTATCTGTCAAAAACTGATCATTGTGAGACCACTGACACGTTTGTAAATAAAATTAGTAGACTTGGCACCCAGTATAGTTGTAAATAAACCGTTTCAAACCACGGATTTTGGTATAACGGTTTATTAAATCTTTAAACCAAAATCCGTCATTTAAAAACCGTTTTTGTTTTTTTTTTTTATCCTTTTAACTGCTTACGTCGGATTTATCCGACAAATTTCGTTTCCATTTCGCCAGAGTCGTATATTTACGACACTCGTTTAATCATTTTTTTTATTTAATTACGCATTGCACATCATCTTTATCATATTTATTTTTCGATGCCAGCCGCTGGGGGCACGACAACCGATATGAAGTCCGGCCGGATAAAAGGTTAAAACGGTTTTTAAACCACGGATTTCGGTTTAAAATGGTTTATCTACTACACCCATACTATAAATCCTATATAAAAGTTTCTGAAACAGTTAGCTTATTGCCAACATTAAAACAACCAGTGTCATAGTAACCATTATATCATCCAAACGGGTGTTATAAGGTTGTAATAAATTTCATAATGCAACTCATTAAAAAAAGAACGCTGTAATTCAGGCGCGTTTTACTAACAAAAACTTATAGATTATTATTATATCCCGCCATTTTTGTTCAATATTAGTATTGCAAAGAACCTTTTATAGAGGATTCATAACATGGGTGTAGATAAAATCTTGTATACTGTAAATAATTAGGTATATAACAGTTGCTTATATAACTATTATTTAAAACCTGTGTTACCACACTATAGGCCGACAGCTTAAACTGGGACCGTTTCAGAGGTAGCTGCGCGGTGCGGGAGGAGGGACAGTTGTCGAATCACTGAGCTCTCGCATCACGACACCACACCCTCCCGCACCGCGCAGTTACCTCAGAGCCGGCGCACATAGGGCGGAGCGCTGCGCAGAGCATTTTTCACTGTCAAACAAATATCAACGTTGCGTACCTAAAAATAAAGTTGAGAATAAATAACCTGAGACGCACGCCTCTTTCCGCTTAAGCCGCGCTCTCGAGCTACTGGATGTTTATTTATTTTCAACTTTATTTTAACTTGTGCAGGGTCGATATTTGATTGGCAGTGACGAATGCGCTGCGCTGCGCCTTGTCGGCCTATAGTAATAAGAGCTTTCATCATTTATTTACCCGACTACGGTGAAGCAAAACGGGGGGTTATGATTTTGACCGGTATGTATGCATGTTCATGTATTCCCTCATAACTTCTAAACTACTCATCATAATTTGACAAATGAGGTATCGTTGGAAGAGTCTTGATCATCCGCTGGTTATTGGGAAAATCCGGAGTCACACGTGTTAGGGCATAAATCGAACAGATTACACTGTTTGATTTATGCCCTAACACGTGTGACTCCGGATTTTTAATTAGTTTGTCTGTAATATCTTGTTCATAAAGGACGGCCGGAAAAATGAAGTCCAAAAAAAAAATTCGGCCCCTTGTGTCGTGGGGTATCCAAATCACCCCCCATTTATGTTACGCGATTTTTTATAGTTTTCGAGTTATGATTTTTTTCGGAATTTTTGACTTAGGAACGAGAAAAAGGTCATTTTTTATTTTTTTTCTACTGCCTACTTTAGAGAATTTTCCACCTCGCTGTCTTTGAAATATTAGCCAACGTAGCCACATTAAGTACTCCTTTTTTATTTGATTCATATATATACATATATTTACCGAAATTAAATCTATCAATTTATGGAACGCGGAACATACATGGGGGTGATTCGGATACCCCACGACAAGAGGGACTAAAGTTTTTTTTTTTGGACGTCATCTTTCCGGTCGGCCGCTCGGGTCGATACATCAGGTTAAGCTACGCTTGCCGGGGTTGGTCCGTGGGTGACCATTTTCACATATCGAGACTCCTCCGTGCCTCGGAAAGCACGTTAAGCCGTTGGTCCCGGCTGTCATTTGTGGATCTTTGACAGTCGTTACGAGTCGTCAGAAGCACGAAAGTCTGACAACCAGTCTAACCAAGGGGTATCGTATTACCCAGTTACTGGGTTGTGGAGGTCAGATGGGTAGTCGCTCCATGTAAAATACTGGTACTCAGCTGCATCCGGTTAGACTGGAAGCCGACCCCAACATAGTTGGGAAAAGGCTAGGCAGATGATGATCTTTCCGGTATATTTTTTTTGTTGACTTTTTGTCGTGGTCGGGTATTAGTTTTATAACTTTTATTTTTTCAGTATTAAAGTCGGTCCTAATAGATTTAAAGTTGTATAAATTCATGAATTATTTTACCTTTTTAAAGAAGGATCTTATACAACGTGTTGTTCTTGATATCCCATAACTCTAGGGTTATATTATTTAAGTAAAAAGAACACAAAATCTCCTAGAATAGGTGGTCGAAAAATGCATAGTTTCGAAGATATAAAATAGTCTGTCGATGTGTATAGGCACAGATATTATAATACTACGTACAGATACCCAATCCCATACAAAGAAATGACACCATCCTAAGTCTGGCAATTGAGCTGGCTATTTTTCTTCCTCCATTTTTTTAACAGATGGCAGCATCGGCGAGTCACTAAGCCATCTAGGAGTCTTGCCTAGATACTACGCAAGACTCCTAGATGTTTTTCTTCCTAGGTGTTCAATTTTTATATTTCTACGTAAAACACTAGATTAAAAAAAATGTTGTTTGATTTTCCTTAATGAAACGACTTAAACGCAAGTTGAAAGTGACCCTGTCATCACTTGAGTAAAACGCCATCTATTGCAAAGAGCTCTCGACAAAATGATTTACAGATGGCTACTTCTTCATTATAAGAGTTCGAATTGAAGTAAACGGCTTAATTTAAGTTTTTTGTTGTAAATACGAAATTTATGAGTGTAAATACATAAATCAGAATTAAACAAAGAAGTTTTGATTTTTACTAATATTACCTCAGCCAAAATTTGCCGTTTAACGCTTTTTAGTGATTGTTAATTTCATAAATTGTTACTTATGCTGCCATCTATGATTTTTTTTCAAGACTAATTATAATTTGTTTGAGTTGAGACCCCATGGTATAGGTATCTAAGTTTCATTGTTAATAAGAGTAATTCATTTTGATTCAAACCAATCATTCATATTTAAAGCTAAGAAAATGCGACGTTGTCATATTTCACGTAAGGGTGTTTTACATTAATAATCGTGACTTTGTCGAATTATTTTGTATGAAAAATGAATACAAAAAAAAAAAAAAAAATTCATATGCCAGTTGGTTCTTTGATATGCAGGCATATCATGGCGCTTTCTATCTCTAAGAATATACATAGCTTTTTCTATACAAAGTGACAGTTCGTTTCTTCATTTTTGACATCCACCGTAGAAATCTTTCTACAATCTGTCATTTTGTCTTTCATTTCTAACGATCTTTGTCTAGGTCTTTTTATATGTAGACTATTTCGGAAGAAAGTTTTATATCCTTACTGTCAAAACCACACTGACAACCGTATATCGTATGACAAAACAAATAATTCTGAGTCGAATTATGTAAAAGAGTGAATTTCGTAAAAAGTGCAGTTGACTCTTTCTATTTTGCTGCCGTCTCGTACTGTCTACTGTCTACAGGAAACGTCATTTTTGTCTACTCTTCCGTCGACAAAACGGTGCTCATGCTACGCCTGATGGTCTCAATCATACCCCAGAGTTACGGGATATAAAAAAAAAACACATTGTATAGTAGAAAAATAAGGGGATATTCAAAAGGAAACTCTTTCGTCATTCACACACTCATTTATTTGAACACAAATACAAGATTTCTCATTGAATCAGTCTATTTTTTAATTCACTATTTTTAACCAATCATATTTATTAGTTACTTAACAGTATACTTATATAGGGTGTAAGGGACAGCCCTCCGCAGACTGATGGGATGAATTCAGCATATCATACTAAGACGATCGGTACGTGAAATTATTTCAGGAACGTTATGGGAATCCAATAAACCTGATTTGTATTATTACCTCACGCGCAATGTATCGTTAACGTGGCAAAACCCGCGTAGCCGCACTCCCCGTAGTCGCGCGCTCGAATATTTTAACATCCATGGCTGTTTTTTTTATTTTAGCTGTTTTATTTACATAAATGGAGTGCTGCGTACAGAGAATGTAATTATACATTGAAATAAAGGAAAAGTAACTGAAAAAACGATTAAAAAAATGAAAACTTTCCTAAGAAAATTTTCGGTGGAATATGATTCAAAATTAGGAGCTGAATGCCCCCTGTTAATTTGTGGAGTGCTGTCCTTTACATCCTGTATATAAATTACAATATACAACATGTAACAGAATAAGCGCAAGACCTGAAAGTAGTTTGCTCAGAATCGGCTTCTGAATCGATTTCCATCATTATTTATATGTGTTAATTTTTCAAGAAAAAAATCTTTTCTTTAACTGAAATTAGAACCACCGCGTCTTACCAAGGTAATAAGATATTTTATTTAAGGAAATTTAAGCCTTATCTCAAAGGAATAAAGCCTATTCAAATGCATAAACAAATTTGTAATACGCTCATAGCTATCCATATGTTTCATGTTTAGTCAGGAAGTCTATTTTGTAAAAAAAAACTAGGTGTCGTTTAATTAAATTAAATTACAGATATTATTTTAGTCTTATAATTTAATATTCTAATTGGGGTGTATGAGCTCTTGCGTTTATTCCGTTACAGGTTGTATATACGAGTATTGTATTTGTTTTACAACTATATTTTTTTTTTTTTACAGAAATGTCCTTATTCGACACTCCCTTCCAAACTATTTATTATAACTTCTCTATTAAAAGGAAAAATACCCGCGTTTTTAAAGCCATCTTGAATAGAACTTTGGTCCAAACATTTTAGCAATCCTGCAGAAAGCATGTTAGGAATTATATATATGCACTTTTTTTGCTCTGGCCGCTCTAATATTAAGGTATTATACATAGACGATATAGTTTTTTTTAATTTACTTATTATAGGATGTAAAGGCTCTATAGTCTGTGCCATATATGAAGGTATTGCTAGTAAAATTATATCATTTTCTTGACAATATTCTATACATTCAATACTTAAATGAAAAGTCATATTTTCGAGCAGTAAAAGCAATTTTGGTCCAACGGAGTTTTTTAAGTTCTTCGTAAAATGTTTTAGAAAGACTAAGAAATTAGAGTCTTCCGTCCAATCGGGTAGATTTTTTAAATCGACACCATTTTTTAAAAATTTATTGAACGTTGTCTCATTTGGATACTCAATCAAATCTTTTTCTATTTTAACTTTGATGTTGTTTCTCGAAGTTTCTTCTTTTTTTTCTCGTGGTATTAAGAATAGTGGGGGGATTACATAGCCTTTAGCGTTGGCTGCATAAGTGCACAGTACTTTAGACTCATTCAAAGCTATTGGGCCATTTTTCGTCGTCATCAACCAAATTTTATCCCTTAACTCTTCAACATTAACTCCAATTTCGTCTAAAGCGTATATGTTTTCAGATTCAATGTTATATTGGCATAAAATACTCCACAATCGATCATAAAAAACTCTAACTTTTTCTTTAGCATTTTGCCGATCAATTTTGTCATCTAACACTTTATTTCTGTACCTGAAATTCTTGTACCAATCAACGCCTGCCATCTCATTGTCAACCCAAGGTTTTGGAGTTTTTAAACCCAGCTTTTGACTAAATTCCGTGGCATACTTTCTGATTACTTTCACGCATAACGCGGGATAAATATCCGCATATTTTATCAAATATTGCGATAGGAGAGTTTCTTGTTCCGTGTTATAGAAGCTGTTTCGTGCATATCCCACTTTGACGGGAAAATTTGTGATTTGACGTCTTTTCTTGTACCTTTGGAGAGTGACGTGTGTAATATTAAACATTTTGGCAGCTTGTCGTAATGACGCTCCGTGATTGACAATTTGCGCATACGCATCTTCGAACTGTGATATGTCATAGAGACCTCGGGTCGTCGTTCTCGGTCGCTTGTTGGTTGGCATCTAAAACATAATTATGATACATTTTAGTTTTTTGACACTTTTGGTTGTTTATTTCAGTGGATTTTTGGAAGCCTCATTTTCTCGGTATGTCAAGGGGACCAGTTCCATCGCACTATCAATCTGCCTGCCTTTTCCCAACTATGTTAGGGTCGGCGTCCAGTCTCACCGGATGCAGCCGAATACCAGTATTTTACATGGAGCGACTGCCTATCTGACCTCCACAACCCACTTACTGGGTAACACGATACCCCTTGGTAAGTTTGGTTGTCAGACTTTCGGGCTTCTGATGACTCGTAACGACTGTCAAAGATCCACGAATGACAGCCGGGACCAACGGCTTAACGTGATTTCCGAGGCATGGAGGAGTCTCGGTATGTAAATATGGTCACCCATCCTCTGACCAACCCCGGCGAGCGCAGCTTAACCTGATAGATCGACTCGTGCGGCTGTTATTACTTAGCCAAGAGTCATGTTCAGAATCATTTACGGTTATTGCATCTCCACTAGCAGTGTTAACCTAGTGGTGTGACCGTCAGACTGCCAAGTCATAGGTCTTGAGTTCGAACCCAAGCCACGCACCTCTGTCTTTTCGGATTCATGTGCGTAATTATCACTAGCTTTTAAAACGGTGAAGGAAAATATCGTGAGGAAACCGGCATGCCTGAGAGATATTTTCTCGACGGCATGTGAAGCCAAGTCAGAGGCCCATGGGCGGCTTTAAAACTCTGGCACCAGGTTAGTCAGTAACCACACGAAGAGAAGATAGCAACTCCACGATTTCCCGATAGTTTTGCTGCGCATGCAGTTCTTATTACACACTGCTTTAGCTTCACCAACATTCACATAGTAATCATAATCACCATTTCGAACAAATCAAAGTTTCATCGTATTTATAAAAAACCATGTTCACCATATTCCAGGGGGCCAAGTCTACTAATTTACGAACGTGTCAGTGGTCTCACAATGATTAGTTTTTGACAGATATGCCATACAAAATCTGTCAAAAACGAGACCACTGACACGTTTGTAAATTAGTTAAAACTGATTCACGAATTTATATTATTTACCAAGTTGAAAAAGTTTAAAAGAAAACGTGTTTTAAAAACAACTACGAGCTTAGAAGTAGGAAGATATGATTAGATTTTTAGGGTTCCGTAGTCAACAAGGAACTGTTATAATTTCGCCATGTCCGTCTGTCTGTCTGTCCGTCCGTCCGTCTGTGCGCGGCTTAGCTAAGAGACTGTTGGTACTAGAAAGCTGTAATTTGGTATGGGTATACATATCAATCACGCCGACAAAGTGGTTTTTTTTAGGGTACCTCCCCTACTCGTAAAGGAGGGATGGTTTTTTTTTCTCGTTAATCCCATAGTGTGGGGTATCATTGAAAAGGTCGTTTAAAAATATTGTGAGTTTGTTGAAACCATTTTTGGATTCAGGGATCCGTTTGCGAAATATTAAGCTTTAAAGTGCTAATTTTTGTTATAGTCAAGTGTCCCCCCCCCCTGCCAGCTAAATGGTTGGTTTTGGATATGTGAAAAAATTCACGGCAGTAGTATACGGGGTGTAAGCGTAAACACTCTTGTCATTGAAACCATGGGTAGTTGACTTAAATATAATAATAAATGACCGAAAACAACACAAAAAAAACGATATTTTCATTAAAAGATTTTAAAAAGTTTCTATCCGACACCGTGCTCGCTAGTGAAACAGCTGACTAACTGAGGGAGGGGTCACGCTCGCGGCCGGTCTGGTCACGTCCCGCACCCCCCGCCCGTGTTGAGACGCAAGTTCTTTGCCCTAGCGCATAGGGCAACAAACTTGCGTCTCTTGTGGTAAAACGTGGTTTAAAAAAATAAATAAAAAAATGTTGTAATTTTCCATTGATTTTACGTTCTATAAATGAAACCAAACCACTGGTTGCAAGGATAACGGTGTTTACCCTAACAGCCTGTATATAACGAAATTAAAAGGAAAACTATCACAGCTAAGTATATAGGCTCTACAAGTTACCGAGTAATAATCGACCAACTTACATTTGCAGTTGCAAAAACATGTTCTCCCATACAACAATGTTAAGTTTGTGCTTGGGATTAATTCATCCCAACTACGGAACCCTTCATTGTGCGTGGTTCAACACGCACCTGGCCGGTTTTATTTTTTTACTAAGTCTCCGTTGTCCGTGTGTCTCTCAGCGGGCTGTATCTCATGCACCATAATAAACAATTGAACAGATTGTGTATTTCTATTGCCGCTACTTATATAAAAAAATAATAAAAATTTAATAAATTTAATTATTAGAATTTTAAGAACTAACAAAGAATTATAATATCTATAATAATAATTATGTACAAGGGAAAATTATCAAAGGGCATCAAAAAATTCGTCCGCATCGCTGTCAACAGGAAAAGTGCCCAAAAGGCTGGCAGCATTGCCACGTTGTATGGCAATGCTAATTCTTTGCCCAAAAAATAGGCCAGCCCTCTGGTCACGTGAAGAGTCGACCAAGCGTTTGGCGATGTCTTGAAAAACCAAGTGGGCACTCGGACCCCATGGCCCTAGGGTTTCAACCCCAAACGGCTCGAACAAATACGTCCCGATAAGATTGGAGTATTTGCGCCGTTTGAGGTTTTCTGCACCTGCAGCAGCAGCTCCAGCACAGCCCGCCGTGCTGGGAAGATGGGATGGCGCAAGGGTGTCGACACACGTTGCATCCCACACCAAAGGCCTACCTACCTTCCAAGGCATTATGGTCATTCATTTCATTATAAATTTATAATTAAAGGGGTCCCCATATAAGGAACGTGTTTTTTTCGGCGTTTTTTGCCTGATCTTTATTAAGGTATGGAGAAAAGTTACACCATATTTCAGGTTATTGGTTTATCCCCGCCTGCAATACCTTACAATCGGCTTGCAGAAAAATATCGATATATCGAAATATCGATATTTTTTGTCCGATATATCGATATTTTCAGGCGATATTTATTATTTCGATATATCGATGTATCGATATAAAATATCAAGTATCGAAAATGTATCAAAAACGTTATATTTTTAATAGCAACACTGGTCGCCGCTGACTAAAGCCGCTGAAATTCAGAGCCGTAAAAATTATTAGTAAGTACTTTTTTTGCTAGTTTGGTATTAAAATGATTATAAAACTTGAAGTACATAAAGTAAATTCTTTTTTTGAAAATTTCACCGATGTATCGATATTTTATATATTAGATATATCGAAGTCGATATTGATTTTTTTAAATATCGATATATATAGGTATCGATACTTTTTTACACTTCTTACATCCCTACCTTACAAAAAACAAAGTTCAATGCTTGTTTTTCTCTTTTCAGTCATGTTTTTGCAGTCAAGTTTTTTATTTTTTAAACAATTTGTTTTATTTCAAGGTTTTTAGTTTTATTAATATTTGGAATTAACTCATTTAGCTTTTAATTGATACCAATATTGTTGTAATTTATTTTTAAAGAAACTTTCCCCTCCGTATTTTTTTTATTTGCAGATGAAATATATAAAAAAATTATAGCCTATGTCACTCCAACAATTAAGACGAACCTAACGACACTTCGTATGTTAAAATCCATCAAGCCGTTTAGGCTACAGAACGTGCCAAAGAAATAGACATACAGACATACATACTCTCGAAAAACATTACAGTACGACGCAACTTAGATGTAGCATCGGCAATATTCGTAAAACCAATCACCATCCAAACTGAGTGCGCCTTCAAAATCGCCGATCTTTATGACTGCTTTAGGTGAAATAATCATTACGCAAACACTTGTAACGTCATATACTCAAACTCAAAATCAAAGCATTTATTTAAATTAAACCATTTACAGGCACTTTTGAATTGTCAAGGAGTCGGTCAGTCAGAAATATGAAGCTAGTTGCCCATTCCAAAGCGTAGTAGGTACCTATGGAGAAGAACGGGCAAGAAACTCCACGGACACTCTTTTAAATCAAAAAATGGATACAAATAAATTGGTTACATCATGAGAATCATATGTTGAAATTATACATGTGAGAACAATGTAGAAAGCACGTTAAAAGCGTTCGCAAATATAAATTAAAAACAAAAAACAATTCAAAAATTAAAATAAGCCGTGGCAGCTAAGAGATGACCAGTCTCTACTGATGGCGCCCGTTCACGAACATGACGCATGGATCAGCACCATTCAGCTCAATCATTTTGAAGGGAGCTAAATGATCCAACACACGCGCCACCAATAACCAAAAACATTCGTAAAATTGAAATTTTCAAATCTATGCTACACCTAAGTTGTATCGTAAAATCAAAATATTTTATTTCACATAAGCCTACATGGGCACTTATGAAACGTCAGAAGCTAGGTGCACGGTTCCAATTGGTCGTTTCTTATGGAGAAGAGCCGGCAAGAAACTCAATGGTTACTCTTTTAAAAGATAATTGGCTTTTACAATATTTTCGAATTACAGTGTTAATAGTTATGGGAGGACGGTGTAGGCTTTTCAAAAAGTCTGCAGTCCAGTAAACCTACAAAACGTAGGAACTTACTGTACCCTCCTGCCAGGGTTGCGGGTTAGTCCGAAAGGGATACCGGGACCTTGGCAACAGGCAACTGAAGGAACACGGGTGGGTTTTAGTCAGTAAAAGTCTGACACGCCCTTCCGCTCCGCCCAGAGTGGGAGAAGTCATTGGATGATTTCCCACGAGCAAAAAAAAAAAAAAAACTGTACCCTCCTGGGCCAGTCGGGTTAAAAGAGAAGTACTCACCCTCTCCCGCTCCCTTTCCTTCTTCTTCTCACTCTTTCTCTTCTTCTTCCCTTTCTCCGTCTCTTTCTCTTTAAGTTTAGAAAGCTGCACGTCTTCATCCGATGTGATATCATTATCAACAGCTGCTGGCACATCTTGGAAATACGGGTCGTCAAACGTTTCTTCTTTTATGGCAACCTCTGTTTAGGAAAAATGTTCTTAATTTAGTGCAATTAAAGGCGTATTTTCCAATGCAATGAAATTGTTTATTCTGTAAATAGGATATTGAAATCACTTTTACACGACATGTTAAAAATTGAAAAATAATCTAGATGAGGTCGGCGTTTCCTATCTGACTACTCTGAGAAGAAAGGCCGAAACAAACTCAGAGGTCGCAATCTATTTTAAAATCCAGACATATTAATCTTGGTCAGGCCATATGAGGACCGTGTAGATTAGCGTCTGAAATGGTCTTTTGAGGAAAGAACCACACAGATTTGAGTATTCGTTCATTTCTTTAGTGATTAGTAGATTATGTTTTTAGCGTCCTCTATGGGTACGGTTACCCATAGAGGTCGCTAAAACTATAATCAAGATAAAAACTTTTTACAAGAAACAAACAACCGGCTTTTTTTTTTGTAAAACGTTTTTATTTTTCAATTTTTAGCTGTGGTATTTACCTCACACATATTCAAATACCGCTACCTGCTATGTAAATAACAGTGACGGAGCCACTTAAAACATCGTCTAGATATACTAAGTGGGAAAAATACGTAATAATGAAGGTAACTCAAAAACTACGCAAGTAAAGTTAATAACATTTACAGGGTGTTAGGGTAAACACCGTTATCCTTGCAACCAGTGGTTTGGTTTAATTTATAGAACGTAAAATCAATGGAAGATTACAACTTTTTTTTTAATTTTTTTAAATCTACATTTTACCTCAAGAGACGCAAGTTCGTTGCCCTATGCGCTAGGGCAACGAACTTGCGTCTCAACACGGGCGGGGTGTGCGGGATGCGACCTGACCGGCCGCGAGTGCGACCCCTCCCTCAGTCAGTCAGCTGTTTCGCTAGCGAGCACGGTGTCGGATAGAAACTTTTTAAAATCTTTTAATGAAAATAACGTTTTTTTTTTGTTGTGGTCGGTAATTTATTTTTATATTTAAGTCAACTACCCATGGTTTGAATGACAAAAGTGTTTACCCTAACATCCTGTATATGGGACCACCTCGGACCTACCAAACAAAAAAGAATCATTAAAATCGATTCATAATCGGCGACATAGTTGGGCAAAGGCTAGGCAGATAATGATGAATTGTTATAAAGTGTGCGCAGCTTCGCGTCGAGGTCCGAGCTGATCCTTAGTCACCATACAATAAACATAGAGGTCGCTAAAAACATAAAATCTCCTTAAGTCCCCTCCCCATTCCACTGACTTCTACTCCTACTCCTTCACTGTGCACGCGGTGCGGTTATGGAATTCCCTTCCGCCAGACATTAGGGACTGCCAAACTGTTGCAGTGTTTAAAAGAAGAGTGAAAGAACACTATCTTTCCACTTCGTCATAGTTGTGTATGTATTTATTTCGATTTATGAAGTAGGTATGTATGTATATTTGTATGTAAGTGTATGATCATTTTATTTGTTCTAGTTTATTAAGTGAATAGTTTTGATTATAAATGTATTTTACTTTCTCTTGAATTTTACACACGGTGTCTACATCTCTTATCTACTTTCCTATCGCAGGTGTGCTGGAAGAGATTTCTTTAGAAATAAGCATCACCTTTGTACGTTTTTTCTATTATTTTCTTCTTGTCTGTTTATTATGTGTGTGCATAAATAAATTAAATAAACTCACCGAAGCCAAACTTCTCCTCATTCTCCTCTTCGTCCTTAACAGATACCTCTACCATATTGTCCTCCCCCACCTCTGGCAGGCACTCGTAACACTCCACCTCTGTTCTATCTATGTTGGTGGTGGCGTGAAGGTTGAAGTCGTTCGGAGAGTCCAGGAAAGTGTGCTGAAATGATTGAGGTACTTATATCATGTGCTGCTTGCATAATCAGCCTATAATGTTCCCACTGCTGGGACTCAAGCCTCCTGTCTGTGAGAGGGAGTGGGCCGTAATCCACCACGCGGGCCCAGTGCGGGTTGGTAGATGTCACATGTCTTCGAATTTTTGGTTCTAGGACATGCCGGTTTCCTCAAGATGTTTTCCTTCACCGTTTTGAGAGCAGTGGCGATGAAATAATTTACACAAAGTAAAGCGCCTGTCAGGGTTCGAACCTACGACCTACAACTCGTAAGTCGTGGCCGTTACCACTGGGCCACCACTGCTCAATCTCTGTACTGCTTGGTTACCGGTTAATCGACGTCAAAGAATCGATAATCTCCTTGAAACATAATAATCGATCGACCATCGATCGGTTTTTAAATATAGGGTGTAAAAACCTGTCTGTACATTTAACTTCGAGAAAAAACAATTGATGGGAAACGAAAATCGTTGTGCTTCATAATCAGCCTTTAATGTTTCCACTGCTGGGATACAGGCCTTCTCTCTGTGAGAGGGAGTGAGAGGGAGTAATTTCGCATCTTCGAATTGTTCGTTCTGGGCCATGCCGTTTTTCTCACGATGTTTTTCTTCACCGTTTTGAGAGCAGCGGTGATGAAATAAATTAATGTGTCTGCCTGGGTTCGAACCCACGACCAACAACTCGGTAAGTCAGTGAGCGCGGCGTCGTGTCGCCGAGCACTTAGGGCGTGGACACAATGTCTACGGTGCGGCACCGGCCACCGTGTAACACCAGGATGCCGCCGCCCGGTAGCGGCGGCGGAGCGGCGGCGGCATCCTGGTGTTACACGGTGGCCGTCACGGCGTGTTATTCAGCGGCATGGGGCCGTGTACGGTGCCCCGCGGTGGCATACGGAGAACCACTCGGTAGTTAATGTTTTGTTAGTTCGCACGTGTTAATTAATGCATAATAATGGCTGACAAAGTTTAAATGTGAATTAAATGCGTTAATGCTCAGTATTACCAACTTGTGCCCGCGGTGCACCGTACACGGCACCGTGCCGTCTTCCGGTAGCGGCGTCGTGCCATTACACGGTTGCCGTACCGTAGACATGTGTCCACGGCCTTAGGGTGCTGAATATCTTGAACCTAAAGATAACTTACTTCTTTAGAGTACGACGGACGGCACGGCACCGTGCCGTCTGCCGTAACACGGTGGCCGGCGCCGTACCGTAGACATTGTGTCAACGCCCTTAGAGCCATGCCACACGATGCGGTGCGGCGGCGGCGCGGATGTCGCTGCGGCGTCCTACATACAAAAATGTATGGTATGTATGGCACACGGCGCCGTCCGGTGCGCTCCGGCGCTGTACCGATGATGACTTGCGGCGGCGCCGCACCGCATCGTGTGGCATGGCTCTTAAAGCTCAGTATTACCAACTTGTGCCCACGGTGCACCGAACACGGCACCGTGCCGTGACATCTTCCGGTAGCGGCGTCGCGTCGTGCCGTTACACGGTGGCCGTACCGTAGACATTGTGTCCACGCCCTTAGGGTGCTAAAAATAACTTACTTCTTTAGAGTAGGAGATGAGGAAATCGTAAGACTTTAGTATTTGTTGCTTGAAGCTAATAGCAGCATTAACGCGCGCCAGGCATTCCCAGCACACCTGGATTTCTAGGCCATCTGGCACCTGGAAATGAAGAATACACATTACAGGCCTACCCAACCTTTGCCTCTCCCTCACGCGTTCCGCCTCCTCCTTCGCGAGCAGCTCCTCCGCTCCACCCAGAGCGGGAGAAGTCATTGGATGATTTCCCACCCTCAAAAAAAAAAAAAAAAAAGGCCTATCCAACCTCAAATTTTATCTCGCTCGTACCATACTACTCGCGGCGTGAGTGAGAGCGAGACGGAGAGGGGTGGTGGCGGCTCCAAGCCTCGAATAGTTTAGGTAATTGCTTTTTACGGTGAAAATAATGGTAATAAAAAAAATATAAGACCTGTTTTATAGTTAGTTCAGTTAATAAGCAAAGTTTCATAATCTAATTTGAAGTATTTTTTTAATACCAGCGGTTTATAGTTCGGTTTAGAGGTAACTTTGTTTTTTTTTTCTATAGAGAAAATTTTATGTAATCGTGTTTTCGTCAAACATAGGACCTAGCATCAATCCTCAACTTTAACGTATATTTATTTCAAAATTAATTTTGCAGTATTTCGGCATAACGGAGGATCATGCTAAGCAATTTGGGAATAGAGAATATTATTGTTCATTGTTGTTGCAGATGGTTAACAAATGCCTATGTTAGGGTCAGATTCCAGTCTAACCGGATGTAGCTGAATACCAGTATTTTACATGGAGCGTTTACATTTCTGACCTCCACAACCCAGTTACCTACTGGGTAACACGATACCCCTTGATAAGACTGGTTTGTCAGACTTTCGAGCTTCTGACGACCCGTAACGACTGTCAAAGATTCTAGAAAACGTGCTTTCCGAAGCACGGAGGGGTCTCGGTATCTTAAGATGGTCATCCATCCACGGACAGACCTCGGCAAGCGTAGCTTAACCTGAGCGTCGACCCGTGCAGCAGCTATTATTATTTAGCCACGGGCCCATTGGTTAACAAATTATAAAGTTGGTAATAAAACCGGCCAAGTGTAAAAAAAAATCCATATAGGTAAGTATTTTTTTTATTGCTCATTTCTTTGGTTCACTCTAATTCACTCTCCCAATTAATTCCTCTAACCAAACAATTATTAGATACTTAACACTAAATATCGTCAACTCCAAAAATGCAAAAGCGATCGCAAAAAAATAAAAAAATTATGCGTCAACAATGGCCGATCCAAGGATTTCTGTTCTGATGTTTACATGATTTTTAACACGAAATATGAATTAAACTACTTATATATATAATTTATATTTAGTTCCTATTCAAGGATAAGCGTATTTTATTGAGAAAATAGTAGTAAAAGCATCACTTACATCGATATTTCCGAGCAAACGAAAACATTCTTTTACGGTGGGGTGGTAAAACATTCGTCGATTGTAATTCAAACAGCCGACACATATCCCGTTAACATTATAGCCTTCTATATTTATGTTAACTTCTTTCATTTTTAATGCACTTTATCACTTTTTAATATTACAAAATATCTTTAGGAACAAAAGAAACTTCATCCCTTTCTGTCGGCCATTTTGGTGCTCGGTGCACAGAGTACCTAAAATCAAATGAAAGCTCGGTGCTTGCTTCACTTTCCGTTCCGTTATTCCAAATAAATTATCATAGAAATTAATTCTTGTTGCTGGGAAAAATATTTTAGAAGCGGCAAAACTAATTATTAGAAAAAAAAAGAAATCTTGCTTTCTGCCAATTTTATTCCTACAGTTATCTTGTAATTTTATATATGTTTACAAATCTCGGGACCATGGGATCCCGGTCTTTTGGAAGGCGTACGAGGGGCCGAAGCCAGTTGGCTTCGGCCCCTCGTAGCAGCCCAGCCCCGCAGAGGCCCGTTAGACACTTGGAATGAGGCACCAACCGACGATTATACCTGTTCGCACTATACAAGTGCACCCAAGGACAATCCCCGATTGGCGTAGGACTATTGCATGATATGGAAACAAAGATATTTGATTATGCCCCTGCCTGACCAATGTTTATAAAAATACACAGATAAAATGGCAGGGGGTGACTTGCACACTCAATAATGGGACCCCGAAAACGGTCGCTAGCACATAGTGACGTAGCAACACGGAGGCAACAATGTCCTGAGGTGCTTAAGAGGAGTGGAGAGGTATTTCACAGCTATCAGGACAATCCCGGAAGTACGGTCAAGATCCCTACCAGCATCTTACTGGAATACTTCCTTCCTCCGAGAACGTTTGCTCTTGCGAATCTCCACTCAAGCCGGTCAATCAAGGCAAGAATGAGGTGGGAGCTCTGTTCCTCGTCAGTGTTCACTCCAGCCGGCCAATAAAGGCAAGCCAGAGGTGAGGAACAAGACTTCTCCCAGGAGGTAGGGTCCGTGGTCGCTACTGCCCAACAGCTCGCCACATGCTGCCCTGCGGGTTTAATTATTATTATTATTTGTAATTTAATTATTATTTTATGTAATCTTTAAAACAATAACAAATATTTTTCCGTGAACAGGAACGTATCAAAATTGCGTTCCAGCTCAAAAACAGCAAGTTCACGACTTTCTAAGCATATTAATGTTACTGGTTCGACTATCTCTTTTACCCTTATGGTTTCTACATATAACTAGTTCACTTTAATGCTAAATATTTCTAAAAGTACCCTGAAACATTTGATCATCCATCAGTAATTAAAAAAACACAACGTCAAACAAACAATTTGTCAACTTGAACTGACTGACTTGAACTTTTACGTTTGCTTTCGCAAATTGTTTGTTTCTACGGTTTTTTGGTCAAAAACAACTCAAAATGTTTCGTTCTCCCAAAGATATATCATTCAAAAAGAAAGAGAAAGTAAACAACAATGACAACGGTAGTTATTGTTGTGATTTGTGCGGTCAGGGACCATGGTCCTCCGAAATGGATGTTGAAATTCATAGAAAAAATGTACACAAATTGGATTTAATGAAAGCATTGAAAGATGAAAACATTTCGATGTGTTCGGTAAGTTATAAACTTCATTTTATGTCGTTTAGGATGGTTGAATGTGGGCGCAAACTTTGCAAGGATGCGTTAGCCGCCAAAGCCGCGCCTGACCTCTTTAGAGTTCAGAGTTTCAGAGTTCTCTGTTATTTACCTACTAGAAATTGTCTTTACGAGTGGCGATAAACTAATCGGCAGACCTAGGGTTCCTGCCAGGGTTGCGGGACCTGCCATGGTTGCGGGAAAGTCCGAAAGCGATACCGGGACCTTGGCAACAGGCAACTGAAGGAACACGGGTGGGTTTTAGTCAGTAAAAGTCTGACACGCCCTGCCGCTCCTCCCAGAGCGGAGAAGTTATTGGAGGATTTCCCACCTAGGGCTAAGCTAAGTTAGTTTAGCTTAGCTCAGCTCGCAGATGTATTTTTTCATACCTACTTGAGTTCATAGTCTGTACACAAGTATGAAAAATTCCTAAGATGACCCACTGACCATTACCTCAGCCATACTAACCAAGCTAACCGACTTAAAGCGTAGGATTTCCCCAACTATATTAGGATCGGTTTCCCATCTAACTAGATGTACCTGAATACCAGTATTTAACATGGAGCAACTGCCTATCTGACCTCCAAAACCCAGTGACTGGGTAATACAATACCCCTTGGTGAGTAAGGTTGTTAGACTTTCAGGCTCCTGACACCGATAACAACTGTCAAACATCCACAAATGGCAGCCAATTATTTTTAAAAGAGTAACCATGGAGTTTCTTGCCGGCTCTTCTCCATAGGAAACGACCAATTGGAACCGTGCAGCTTCTGATGTTTCATAAGTGCCCATGTAGGTTTATGTTAAATAAAATATTTTGATTTTTGATAATGTTGTAATAACAAACTCTATTTTCTTTCCAGATATGTTTACGAGAACAAAAAGACAAAAAAGCGCTTGTTGAACACATACTAGTGAACCACTTCTGCTGTCCACCGAACGCGACCATGATCAACCGAGAAATATATATCTGTGACCATTGTCAACGTCTGTTCTTCAACAAGCAGCTACTCATATCTCACATGTATCACTGGCATACAAAAAAAACACCAGAAAATGCACATGTGAGGTACAACTGTCCGGTTTGCTGGAAAAGCATCCGAGCTAAATCTTCATGGTTCCACTTATTATACCACGGCGCTTTCAACACAGGAACATGTCCGATATGCCTGAAAACTTTTGAGAATCATAATGAAATGCTAGAACATGTCAAAACTCATCCGGGCTTATTCCGCTGCAACATTTGCAACTATGAAACGACAAAGGAATGTTATTTCAAGAATCATTTAGCGAAACATAAAAAGAATATAGAAGTTGTCACCGATGATGCTTCAAGATTTTTCTTGCCGGAGCAATTGCAACCTTCTATAAATAACCGTATGACACATATTTTTAAAGGCATTCCTATGGCTAATGAAGTGAGGATCTGTATATTGTGTAGAGCGTTAGTTTTTTCTGTGGAGGAGATGAACCAGCATATATTTGCGGCTCACGTGCCAGCTCAAAAGGAGAAGAGCAAGACCCATCAATGCTTCTGCGGTGAAGAATTCTTCAATAATATATTGTTGAAACATCATATTTTTAAAATGAAAGGGAATCATGGCGTTTGTGGTGAGTTGATTATTTTATTTTAATTCTTTTTACCTATTGTGGTCTAGTAATCTTATTCTATTGTACACGTAATCTGTTCGACTTATGCCCTAACACGTGTGACTCCGGATTTTTAATTTGTCTGTCTGTGGTGTCTTGTTTATACCTTTTAAGTCGTAGTCGGGTTTTAGTTTTTATTACTTGATTTTGTAAATTTAATTGCAAATAGTACCTAATTTATTAATTTGCACACCTCATTAAGTTATAATACAATGTACCTTTTATACCTGTAACATCTTTTTAACATGTATTATGCAAATAAATTATTTGAATTTGAATTTTTTGAATTTGAATAATTATATTGATGTACTTATACAAAATAATGTAAAACATTTGAGTAACGTTGGAGTTTCTTGCCCATTCTTCACACAACAACCAGTCTAACCAAGGGGTATTGTATTGCCCAGTTACTGGGTTGTGGAGGTCAAATAGGCAGTCGCTCCATTTAAAATACTGGTATTCAGCTGCATCCGGTTAGACTGGAAGCCGACCCCAACATCGTTGGGAAAACGCTAGGCAGATGGATTGACAGTTGCACAGTTGCTCAAAGGTACTTTATGTTTACAGATGGTGTGATGCCAATCCCTGTTAATACAAGTCGCGGACCCCAAGAAATCGTCAATGTATATCAAGTTTATGGTATGAGTGAGTATTTTATATTCTGAAATGAAATGAAATTGTTTATTCTGTAAATAGGATATTGGAATCACTTTTTAGGGGTATGAGGAACTGCCGTTGGAGACGCCCTGGGCGTCGGGAATCCCAGGCGGATTCCCGGCCACCATAGGCGCGGGCTTGCGGACGGCGAGCAATGGGTAGCTCGCCGTCCGATTAGGACCAGGCCCGGGTCGATGGCGCGTCGTGTTCCACGCGCGCCTCAAAGAGATGTCAGCACAATTGGCGGGGTCCGCTAGGACCGATGCCTGCCAGGGTTGCGGATTAGTCCGAAAGGGATACCGGGACCTTGACAACAGGCAACTGAAGGAACACGGTTTTAGTCAGTAAAAGTCTGACACGCCCTTCCGCTCCGCCCAGAGCGGGAGAAATCATTGGATGATTTCAAGGGTGTAAAGTTCACTCATCCACCATAGAAAAGGGAGGATCCTCCGACCAGACGGGTGTTGTGTCTGGCGGGCAACTGCCCAATGATTGATATTGGATTTGGATTCTTGTATATATGTCCACTGCACGGTAAACTTTAATTGGGCGATGCAGGATTTATGTGACGTCAGGTCTTTGATGCGTAGTTCGCATGTGGCGATGTCGATACCGCCAAACAGCATTCATGTTGAAATTATACATTTGAGAATATATTATTTGACTTTGACTTATGAAGTGTTTGTTTTTTTCAGGCGATCCATTGGCAATAGGATTGAACGAAATAATAATAACAGAGATATCGAGCCACACTCCTACAGAGGAGCATGATAGTTGTGACGATAACCAGAATAAGAATGTGAAAGAGTTTCAAGCAATGGAGGCTTAAGAGCGTTCATTCTGAAAGTTGGCAACGTGTGATTATAAAGAATCACACTATATTATGTAAAGGAGACATATAGGTATGTTTGTTTGTGTTATAATTGCTGATTCTAATGATTATTCTATAAAGTCATATTTGTTACGGTTAGGAATCATATTTTATCAACATACAACCTGACAAAAAACGTAAGAAAATTTGAATTTCGCGGGCGCGGTCCTAATTGGCCATCACTCGCACGAAGACGCGAATCGCGATGCGATTTCATCGTGCGATGAAATATGAAAGAAAAAATCGTACATGATCGAGCGACCGCGACCGACATTTAGTAGATAGCAGTATGTTCGATCGCATCGATGGAGGAGCTCGTGGCTAAGTAATAACAGCCGCTCGTTTCGATCCATCAGGTTAAGCTACGCTTGCCGGGGTTGGTCCGTGGATGGGTGACCATTTTCACATATCGAGACTCCTCCGTGCCTCGGAAAGCACGTTAAGCCGTTGGTCCCGGCTGTCATTTGTGGATCTTTGACAGTCGTTACGGGTCGTCAGAAGCACGAAAGTCTGACAACCAGTCTTACCAAGGGGTATCGTATTACCCAGTTACTGGGTTGTGGAGGTCAGATAGGCAGTCGCTCCATGTAAAATACTGGTACTCAGCTGCATCCGGTTAGACTGGAAGCCGACCCCAACATAGTTGGGAAAAGGCTAGGCAGATTGATTTCAGTATGTTCGATCGCACGGTCGTGCGAACATTTTCATGACCTTAGCGCATTCCCGCAACGTTGGCAACGTGGGCAACGTCGCTAATATTTCGCTGTTTTGATTAATTTAGCAATATTACTGTATGGAAATATGAAATATGACTAGATAACAGTCTAAAATATTGATTATGCATTGCAATTATAACACTGAATTTAAGTTGTGTGTGGTTTTAGGTGTAAAAAAGGCATTTGGAAAGTTTCCAAATCCTTTTTTTGCAACTACAACTAAATATTCGGTGTTACGATATTATTTATTGCATTTCATAATCAATATTTTAGACAGCCATTTAGCCATATTTCATATTTCAATATAGTAAGGCTGCGTTTCCACCAGAGATGGGCGATGGAAATGTGTCGTGGGAGGATTTCTAGCTGTGCTGTGAAAATGTGTGGGGGTTTCCACCAAAGCTGTGCGATGAAAATGTGCCTACGAGGATGTGTAGCGGAGCTGTGAAAATGCGCATTAATGTGTGGTGCGAGGATGGATGGACTGGCTGGTACAGTATGCGCAAAGCTCGCAACACATCCTTCTCAACACACATTCCTCGCAACACATCCCTCGCACACATCCCTCGCACACATCCCTCGTACACATCCCTCGCACACATCCCTCGCTTGTTTTGTATGCGCAAAAATCTAGCTCCGCTGAGTCGTTTCCACCAGAGCTGTGCTGACCGAGGCGAGGTAAATGAAGCGATTCTATTGGTTCTTTACAAACACATCCCTCGCTACGCATCCTCGCACATCTCTGGTGGAAACGCAGCCTCATATTGCCAAATTATTTAAGACAGCGAAATGACATCTATTTGCGACGTTGCCCACTTTCAGAATAAACGCTCTTATGGGGAATGCGCTACGGTCATAAAAATGTTCGCACGACAAAATACTGGTATCTACTGAATGTCGGTGACGGTCGCTCGATCATGTGCGATTTTTTCTTTTATACTTCATCGCACGATGAAATCGCATGACGTCTTCGTGCGAGTTAGGACGGCGCCTTATTATATTTGCATAGGTATTGTGGGATCTTATGACTAGTTATGAGTCGCGAGCAGAAGCGAGTAAATAATAAAATGTCCTGCATTAGAGGCGAAAGCGTTAGAGTAGCCCTCGAAATTCAAACTCAAACTCAAATTCTTTATTGCATTCATGTGTACAACAGCTATTACATAGTAAATATATAAATAAAGTAAGATCCAACATGAAACCCGGTTAGGGCACGGCAACATAAAAAATTGGACAAAACAAGCATCCAGTGAGTAGGTACACTGGATTGCAAGTTTGTTAAACAAATATAAAATTATTATCGATAATATTACTAGTGTTAAATTATTTTATTTACGTGTATTAATTATTATATATTGTATTAATTTGTTTTAGATAATATATTAAATTAATTATTATATTGTATAAGCATTTTTTCAATGACCATAAGTAATTATCCATATGTCGGCGATACGTCAGGATTTATTCCATTAGAACCATCAGAAAGCATCATGTGGGCAGAAGGTGGGTTTCGTGCAATGAAAACACACTGGGCGCGATACACGGCGTTTATTAGAATTACAATTTGACACTATAACCTCAAATTACAATTAATCAATAACTTAAAACCAAACGAAACGTAGGACAGTTCCTAGACTAGACTGGAGGTTCTGTTCACCAGGACGGTCAGCAGGCAAGAGAGCTCGCCCTGGCGCCCCTCCAACAGCTAGCTCCGTCGTAGCACGAAGTTAGCCGCGTGTCAGTGTTGCCACCACTCGCGTCACGTGCCGCGCTTCGTTTAGCGACCGTACTGATGACCGTCTCCGACACATATATTATATTCACCAAATATTTCATTCTAAGTATTCTGCAACCGAGTAAAAGCATTTTTGTGTAAGATATTCCTTCAATCTTTTGTTAAATATATTGAATTTGGGTTCTTCTTTAATTTGTTCCGGTAATTTGTTAAAGATTTTTACTGCCATGTAGTATGGGCTATGGTAAAGCATTTTGATCCGAGAGGGTGGAAGATGTAATCTATTTTTACCCGACTACGGCGAAGAAAAAAGGAGGGTTATGATTTTGACCGGTATGTATGTATGTATGTATGTATGTATGTATGTTCATCTGTTCCCTCCTATCTTCCAAACCACTTATCACAATTTGACAAATGAGGTATCGATTGTCCGCTGGTTATAGGCTATGTAAAGTCACATTAAATTAAAAATGGCGCCCTCTAGAGGACATAAAGTGAGGAACTAAAAAAAAATACGGTTTAATCGTACCATGTTGGGTATCAAATGAAAGGGCTTATTGAGCACATTTCAAAAACATATATATTATAACCCCAAAAGAATTAAAAAAAAAATCAAGTAACAAAAACTAAAACCCGTAGTAAGTCGTAGTTGGGTTTTAGTTTTTATTACTTGATTTTTTTTATGTCGTGTGTTTACCCTATGGATGTCTTTTGTTTTAGGCAAATTTTCTTACGTTTTTTGCAATTTGCAGGTCAGTGTCTGGTTGTATGTTGATTAAAATATGATTTGCGACTGTAACAAAAATATGACTTTATAAAATAATCATTAGAATCAGCAATCTAACACAAATAAACATACCTATTATGTCTCCTTGACATAATATACAGTGTGATTCTTTATAATGTCATTTGACGAGATGAGGGATCTAAAGATCCCTCATTAATTTTATCGTGTCATGTTTGTGAACGGGCGCTGTCAGTTGAGACTGGTCATCTCTCATCTGCCAGGGCTTATTTTTAATCTTATATTTTGAATTGTTTTTGATTATTTTTCATTTGACATTGTTCTCACATATAGAAGCACCGAGAATACTGTACCCAGGATTTTGTAATATCTATATCCATTTTTAAAAGAGTGTCCTTGGAGTTTTGCCCGTTCTTCTCCATAGAGATCTACGATTTGGAATGGGCAACTAGCTTCAACTTTTTGACTAACTGACCGATTCTTTGACAATTCAAAAGTGCCTGTAAATGGTTTAGTTAAAATAAATGCTTTGAGTTTGAGTTTTATCGACGGCAAAAAAAGTATCTAAATATTTATTTTGGAATTTTAAAAAACTGTGACCCCAATTTAAACAAAACGGTGTAACTTTTAAACTAAATGATGTATCACGATGAAACAAACTCCGTAATGACTGGAAGGAGGCGTCCTCATAAAATGAAAATTGTGTGCCTTCAATTGAAAATAAACATGTTTTTTTTTAGCAAAAATCGGTTTATTTTTCATATTTTTTTACAATAATCGTAAAATTTCTCAATATGAAGCCTCCATTGCCTACCTTTTAATACTTTTGCATTTTTTTTTTCCTGTCGATTAAATTAAGCATAGACGATTCCCTCATTTCGATATGTGCACATTATAAAGAATCACACTGTATGTATTCACAATTCGGCGGTGATGTGGTTTTAACCATAATTTAGAGAACTGATTCAGGAAGGGTTATGTGAAAAAAAAAAAAATGAGCTGACGCCCTAGATAGACAAATTGACATTCTATCAGCGATAACGATGAAGAGGCAAAAATGTATAGGACTGACATAAGCTATCGAAAAGCTTATGTCAATCCTGTTGAAAGTCGTTGTAGAAATACGAAACGCTTTCGAAGCGATTGTCACTTGTCTAGGCCCTCTGGTTGGTCTGTCTGGTAGCTCTCGTAGTACTCTTAACCGGCGTGCCTGTTTATCAAAACTTACAAGCCTTGTATTACTAAATGTCATTATTTAGTTCACAATTACTTACTTATTCGTGATTTTGTTTAACAAAAGAACTTTTTTTTTTTGTAATAAGTTTATATTTTTCACTTTTTAATTGTGGTACCTACCCCTCACTAATTCGTATACCGTTATCTGCTATGTAAATTGTTATTTACATAGCAGATAACGGTATACGAATTAGACGATATAATTATTTCACTCCGTCACTGTTGTGACGGAGTGAAATAATTATATCGTCTACATACGCAAAGTGGGGAAAATACGTAATTATTGAAGCTAACTCAAAAACTACGCAAGTAAAATTAATACAATTTATATGGGACCACCTCTGAAGCACGACCTACCAAACAAAAAAAAAGAATCATCAAAATCGATTCATAATTGGCGGAGTAATCGCGTAACACACATACAAAAAAAAAAAACATACAGACGAATTGAGAACCTCCTCCTTTTTGAAGAAGTCGGTTAAAAAGTTATTTGTAAGTTACAACTTGTAGAAAATCATAGCAAATCCTGTGAGTATCCGGTGACTCTCTATTCCGTCTTACAAGTTTAAAAGTGTCGTGCTTAGTACCGCAATAAATATTTAAATTCGATTATCTTTTTTAAAATGGTTAAAAGAGAGAGATGACCTGATGCCCGTGTCCCAGCAGTGGGAACATTAAGGCTGATTATGAATATGGAGATGAGCTATGAATTTAACGAAAATTAACATTCTAGATAACTTGTGAACGTGTAAACTTGTAAGTTTTGATAAACAGCAGGCGTAGCATGAGCACCGTTTTGTCCACGGAAGAGTAGCCAAAAATAACGTTTCCTGTAGACAGTACGACGGTAGCAAAGTAGAAAGAGTCAACTGCACTTTTTACGAAATTCACTCTTTTACATAAATTCGACTCAGAATTCTCTGTTTTGTCATAGGATTTATCGGTTGTCAGTGTGATTTTGACAGTAAGGATAGAAAACTTTCTTCAGAAATAGTCTACCTACAAAAAGACCTAGACAAAGGTCGTTAGAAATGAAAGACAAAATGACAGATTGTAGAAGGATTTCTAGGGTGCGATGTCAAAAATGAAGAAACGAACTGTCACTTTGTATAGAAAAAGCTATGTCTATTCTTCGTAGAGATAGAAAGCGCCATGCTACGCCTGCAGGGCACAGATGTATGAAAATAAACGAAGCAGAAGGATCGTAACAGGTTGCGTTCTGTAGTGACTGCCTGCCCCCATGGGAAGATGGCGTGGGTATATCTGTAATTTGTTTACGTCTGTCGCCTTGTATGTTAATAATTAATGATGTAATTGTATATTTTAAATTAAGTAGTAAGTATTCCTTTGCATTTTATACAATATGGAGATCACCATACAACAATAAATGAAAACACTGGCAATACTAATACATAAGAGTATTTTGGAACTAACAAATAAATCCTAACATCGAAATTAAAAAAGTCATTTTTTCAAACAAACCAAATAGTAGTGATGGGACGACTATGGGGTTTGCCGATCTTTGACTAGCTATCGTAACTAAACTATTGGATATATTTGATTAATTTTTTGTATCTAGACCGAGAACGTCATTAGATATACAGAGTTTCATTTTTTGTTGTATTGTCGTCTCCACCTTGTATAGTCACAAGCAAATATTATGATAGCTAATTATTAAGATAATATTCACTATTGTAAATACATAATATTTCATTGTAAACTTAATTATACGCCATTTTTGTATCAAACTTGTGTTTAATTTTCTCAAACGAATTAATCAATCTGCCTGCTTTTTCCCAACCATGTTGAGGTTGGCTTCCAGTCTAACCGGATAAATGGGTCATGCCAAAGGTATTAGATATTTAAAAAATATAAAATTTATTCTTTACTAGCTTTTGCCCGCGACTTCGTTCGCGTGGAATAGTGACTTCCGACAGATTTTTGGTTTTACCCGCATGGCGCATAGTTCCCGATCACGCGGGATCTCTTCAAAAATGAACGGAACCAATTTTGAATTTACGAAACGATCAATCCTCTATTCTACGACAGTACCGAAGCGCTCGGCCGATACCCAACCAAATGCGTGTAACGAAACCATAGCGCGATCTATTTCGATCCCAACGCCATCTATCGAGCATAGTGACAACTCGGATTATTTATCTAAACTCCGTTCAGGCATTTTCTTTGTACTAAAAGTTTTATTATATTGATATTATTTTTTTCATACCTTTTTACTATTTATTTACTTTTTTCCGTGAATTAAAACAATAACATGAACCGAACTCGTGTAACGATCGACACCATTGCGCGATCACCAACTCGACATATAGTACTAATAGAATTATCTATACTCCGTTAGAGCATTTTCTATGTACTAAAAGTTGTATTATATTATATTTTTCATACCTTTTTACTATTTATTTACATTTTTCCGATGAATTTTCAGTACTGAATTGATGCCGACTCTTGACCAATAGATGACGCTGTATGTCCGGAATAAATTTTATTTTTTATTTTATTTTTTGTAATAAAAACTATCCTATGTCCTTTCTCAAGTTCCAAACTATGACTGTACCAAATTTCACACAAATCGGTTCAGTAGTTTAGGCGTGAAGCAAAGACAGACAGACAGACAGAAAGACAGACAGACAGACAGACAGAGTTACTTTCGCATTTATAATATTAGTTTGGATTACAAGGCCTACATTGTCCTCCCATGCCTACCAACACTGTAATTTGAAAGTATTGTAAAAGCCAATTATTTAAAAAAAAGTAACCATGGAGTTTCTTGCCGGCTCTTCTCCATAGGAAATTACCAATTGGAACCGTGCACCTAGCTTCTGACGTTTCATAAGCGCCCATGTAGGTTTATGTGAAATAAAATATTTTGATTTTGATTTTGAAGTATCGATCTTTTCGAAGTTGAGAAGAGGAGTTTGTGGCTAAGTAATAACAGCCGCACGGGTCGATCCAACAGGTTAAGCTACGCTTGCCGGGGTTGGTCCATGGATGGGTGACCATGTCATGATGGGTTTACATACCGAGACTCCTCCGTGCCTCGGAAAGCACGTTAAGCCGTTGGTCGCGGCTGTCATTTGTGGATCTTTGACAGTCGTTACGGGTCGTCAGAAGCCCGAAAGTCTGACAACCCGTCTTACCAAGGAGTATCGTATTACCCAGTTACTGGGTTGTAGAGGTCAAATAGGCAGTCGCTCCATGTAAAATATTGGTATTTAGTTGTATCCGGTCCGGTACGCTAATATAGTTGGGAAAAGGCTAATTGATTGATCTTTTCGAAGGATTCACCTTGAGCACGTATACACTTTTCCATACGGCTGAACCAATTGGAAAATACCTTTGACCACTCTTCTTTAGACACCTCTGCAATCTCGAAATTATAGGCAGTCGGTGCATTCTTTGCTTTCAACCTTTTCCCCTTTAGTTTTTCTTTGTTTCTTGTAAACTGGTAAAAATCACAAGGCGCTAGGTCATGGGAATATGGTGGGTGAGGGAGGAAAGACACGTTTTTTGAGTAAAAAAAATCGAGTGTTCTGGCAGACGTGTGGGGCATTGCATTTTCGTGGTGCCCGAGAAGGTGCCAGATTCCTGACTGCGGTCGCTTGTCCCACCAAGCTAATATTACTGTTCGAGCACAAACTGTTTCAAATATTATGTCAATAAATAACCAGCTTATAAGATAGTGAATAACTTGCCAATGCCAATAAACTTTTATGGAGTAGTGTCAGGCGCTGATTAAATTGACAGGACTAAACTAAAATGTATCTTCTGTCCTTTTCTTAATGAAATAGAAAGAAAAAGATGCATCATCATCTGCCTAGCCTTTTCCCAACTATGTTGGGGTCGGCTTCCAGTCTAACCGGATGCAGCTGAATACCAGTATTTTACATGGAGCGACTGCCTATCTGACCTCCGCAACCCAGTAACTGGGTAATACGATACCCCTTGGTAAGACTGGTTGTCCGAATTTCGAGCTTCTGACTACCCGTAACGACTGTCAAAGATCCACAAATGAAAGCCGGGACCAACGGCTTAACGTGCTTTCCGAGACACGGAGGAGTCTCGGTATGTAAAGATGGTCACCCAACCCCGGCAAGCGTAGCTTAACCTGATGGATCAACCCGTGCGGCTGTTATTACTTAGCCACGAGCTCCTCGAAGAACGAAACAGATGCACTGAACTTAAATTTAGTTTAGTTTGTGAACAACAGAATCGGCACCAGTCTCAAACAAATGAGTAAAGAATATCTAACTTCTTTTGACATGACCCTCGTACAGCTTGAATACCAGTATTTTATACATGGTGCAACTGCCTATCTGACTTAAGGTCGGACATAGACAAAATCATCTTCTCTTAAAGACAAGACAGGTTTATGGAAATAAAACAGAATTAAAAAAGTACAATCATTTAATTCCTACTACGGCTTGGTTGATTACGACTGCATTCCTTTCGTCATCCGAAGAACGGTACTCTAATCGCTAAAATAAAAAAGCAAACGTTTCAGCAAGTTAGAACAAAACACGATTGACAAAAGTGAAATGAAATGAAATGAAATGAAATTGTTTATTCTGTAAATAGGATATTGGAATCACTTTTACACGTCATATTAAAAAGTTGTAAAAATAAGCTAGATGAGGTCGGCGTTTCCTATCTGACTACTCTGAGAAGAAAGGCCGAAACAAACTCAGAGGTCACCGTCTCCTTTAAAGTCCAGACATAATCTTGGTCAGGCCATATGAGGACCATGTAGATTAGAGTCTGAAATGGTCTTTTGAGGAAAGAACCACACAGATTTGAGTGGACCTGTCCAGTCAGTGCAAGCATTTGTCAGTAATAGTGGAGCTCAACTCAGAACTTAAGGAGCTCAACGACTCGACGAACAATACCAAAGAAAGGACATTTGGGTAGGTCGCATAAAGTTCTCAAAGTTTCAGTCTCAAAGTTGCAGTGGCAGTTGGCAGTTTCCTTAAAATCTGCTTAGAGAAAAACCTATTCCATTCGATTGTTATCAAAGCAATTGTAATAAAATGTTGTCTACGTTTTCACTATTAAATACTTTAAGGGATTATGGATTTATTTTTCTATACCGGTATGTCTCTACTGATGCGCCATCAGAGGCCCTAGACAAAGTCACATTCTATCAGCGATAACGATTATGGAAAAGGCAAAAATGTATAGGACTGACATAAGCTATCGACAAAGCTTATGTCAATTCTGTTGAAAGTCATTGTAGAAATACGAAACTCTTTCGAAGCGACTGTCACTTGTCTAGGCCCTCTGATCGTTCGGAATTAAACACAAATAAAATTTTAAATTTAAATATTTGTAAACATAGTACAATAGAATTGCGCGCGGGCGGGGTGATACCGCGCCTCTCGGCTCCCTTCAGTCCTATTTCGCCTTAAGTGGTTAGACCACCTGTCTCAGATTCAGAGGTCCCGGATTAGATTCCCAGTAGGGGAAACATTTTCTGCTCGATTTGGTTGGTGATACGACTTGGCCAGCTAAGCTTCCACCATCTTATCTACAACATTATTTTTTTTTAATGCTAAACCCGAAGAGGGTTCATTGTACTCATAATTTTGAACAACTTTTTCTATGGGACCAACTTTGAAATCGCGAAAAAAAAATCAGCTGTTCCATACATTTGTGTTCGGCAAAATGTATGGAACAGGTGATTTTTTTTTCGCGTGTCCGGTCAAATCCGGTTAGTAGGTGCGGAGGTATTTAGCTGTTAGGGTTACCTTTAACGATGCCAGCCGTTTTTCCAGCAACGTCGTGCGCTGCAACTGTAAGTTGTCGTAAATTATTGTTTTGAAACTCAGACCAAATAAAAAACCAAGACAGAGCGCTGTCAACAGTGACGTGAGGCCGGTTTCGTAAACATGTGTGCACTTAGTGAGGTGTAGTTTGATTGTAAATGTGTGCGTGTAAACAAACGTGTATGCAAAGAGCGGAGGTGTAGTTTTGGTATGCTTCACTGTATTGTTCGCAGTGCTGGCTTGGTTTTTTATTTGGTCTGATTTTTGAAAGTTTTCATACTAGTTTCGAATCCTATGACATACGACACATCTTTGTGCATAGGTAAGTGCAAATATTGGGTACCCTATGAAATTGGCGTGTTTTTCTCACAAATAGAGAACTTCGTCACTTCTATGATTTAGAATATTCATCAATTGTTTTGTATTATATCGAATAATGACCATCATAGACAACTACCAATAGTAAAAAAACCTTATCACTTATAGTTTTCTAAACATAAAAAAATACCTTAAAAATGACTCCTCATTTTGTTAGCAGAAATGACCACTATTTCTTTTATAACTTAGCTAAAACTTATTTTTGTCGCTTAATCTAAGTAAGGTAACGTATGCCACGTTATCTTACTTTTTAAACATTGGCGCTTAAAAGTTTTAAAACATTAGTGTTCATGGTTCAAAACATTAGTGTTCACAAAAGTTTTAAAACAATAATGATTTTGATAATTATTGTTTTTATTTAATATTTTGGACCTTGACATTATTTTATTTTATATTATTGTATTAAGTATGATTTTTGTTTTTAATTATTAAATATTTGACGATTTTATAATGTAATTCCTATCTATGTAATTAATGATGTCATCAATCAATTTTATTTTATTTATTACTGCATTGAGACTATTGATTACAGTTATACTTTTAAATTTTAAACATGATTGTATTAATATTTGCACACCATGACAAAATGGTAAACTTGTAAGCACAACTCCATGTACCTATTCATATGACCTTGCATGTATGTACACACAGGTTTGAGCAAATAAAGTATCTGAATCTGAATCTGAATCTGAATGGTTGATACAAAAATCAAGAAAATGTTAGTATGAAAAATGCAACTTCTTTAAAATTCCCCATACAAAACGCTGATTTCATATGTGGGGACCTAATACTGTAAGTATAATGACAATTACCTGCGATGTTCTCCGCTTTTCCTGCCACATCTTGAGCGGCACCAACTGTAATTTTTTAAACTTATTTTGGAGCGTTACCCAATTTGAAAGTTACTAATCAAATTAAATCAGTTTATTGCAGTGTTGCCAACTCCAAAAGTTCAAATTATCGACTTCCCACGTCAAAATTATCGTTTTTTGGGCAAAATTATCGTACAAAAGAAAAATCCAAATAAAAAAAAAATCGGAAAAATTTAATTCAAATTGCTATCAAAAGACAATCAATAATTTTATACTAGAGTCAAAGGGGAAGTATATGCCAATTTTAACCACTAATGGCGCTAGCAGCACAAACCGTAAACATGTTTTGTCATAATTTTTTTGGTTGATATTTTTATGTTTTCTATTATAATCTAAATTAGAATATTTTTCTAATCTAGAAACCATTTGTGCATTTCACGTCGGTCCCACAGACTAGATAGTAACTGTGGGAATAGATGAATACAGTGCTACTAGGATCTTTAGACGCTTGATAACATTATGAGAGGGAATGTCAAAATTATCGTACATTAGTCATGCATTATCGTACATCGTACCATTGGCCAAATTATCGTACGCCCCCATAATTATCGTACGGGTTGGCAACACTGGTTTATTGCAAACATCTTGATGTTGCTAGGGCTCTTCGATGTACAGTAGGTTACCTAAGTGGGATGCGCTAGGGTGGCCCGCGAAATTCATTGCAGGTCAGTATCAGGTTGTATGTTGATCTAAACATTATTAGCGCTCGTAACAAATATGGATTTACAGAATTATAAACATTACAATCTGCAATACAACTCTCTAAGCTCATGTAAGTGTATTGAATGACTATTCTATAAAATCATGACATTTGGCACTTTCAACCCGCAATAGTACGTTCATACATGCAAAAAAATATTAACTCAAAAAAAAAGTTTTGTATATTAAATATACTTAAGTATAGTAAAATATTCACAAAAAATATTATATTGCTATGCAAAAGAAATACTCCGCACACGCACACTTGTATTGCAACGTAGAAAGAATAGTGTGACAAGTGTGCGTGTATAGAGTGTTTCTTTTCCGTATCAATTTTGGATGCGATGCATGTTTCCCCCAACCTTTTTACCCGACTACGGCGAAGAAAAAAGGAGGGTTATGATTTTGACCGGTATGTATGTATATATGTTCATCTGTTCCCTCCTATCTTCCAAACCACTTATCACAATTTGCAGCGTCGTGATTGTCCGCTCGTTATAGGCTATGTGAAGTCATTAAATTAAAAATGGCGCCCTTTAGAGGACATAAAGAGAGGAACTTAAAAAAAATATGGTTTAATCGTACCATGTTGGGTATCAAATGAAAGGGCTTAATGAGCACATTTCAAAAATATATATATTATAACCCCAAAAGAATTAAAAAAAAAAAACAAGTAATAAAAACTAAAACCCAACTACGACTTATAAGGTATAAACAAGACACCACAGACAGACAAATTAAAAATCCGGAGTCACACGTAATCTGTTCGATTTATCCCTAACACACGTGTGACTCCGGATTTTTAATTTGTCTGTCTGTGGTGTCTTGTTTATACCTTTTAAGTCGTAGTTGGGTTTTAGTTTTTATTACTTGTTTTTTTATTTATTTATGTTCTTTGTGTTTATTTTTTGCGTCATGTTTACCGTAAATAAACGTTTTTTCTTTTTTTGCTAATAAAAACAATAACATTAAAAAAAAAGATTTACAAAAAAAGTTAATTTTTTTTTTTTTTTTTTTAATCGTAATATTTTTTTAGCATGTATATGTAGACGCTAAACTATTGCGAGTTAACGGGAACGCCCTTCGTTAGATAACATACTGTACTCGTAGTAGTACTTTAAATTTTAGAGAAGATCCTCTGGTTATGGTAGGTAATAAACAATTTTTCTTTATTTTTCTTTTCATTCTTATTTCTTAAAAAAAAAAAAATGTGGGTTTGACTGTGTTAATTACCTGCGACGTTAGCCGCTTTTTGAACCAAATCTGCACCGCCACCTGCAGGAAGTAATTATTTGTTTAAATACTATTTATAACTAGCCAAAATACAGGGTCCATTTAATTTAACTAGCAAAACTCTGCAGATGTGCAAAGTTTCAATTTCTAATGACGATAAAATAATAAAACCGGCGCTCGTGGCTAAGTAATAACAGCCGCACGGGTCGATCCATCAGGTTGAGCTACGCTTGCCGGGGTTGGTCCGTGGATGGGTGACCATATTTACATACCGAGACTCCTCTGTGCCTCGGAAAGCACGTTAAGCCGTTGGTCCCGGCTGTCATTTGTGGATCTTTGACAGTCATTACGGGTCGTCAGAAGCCCGAAAGTCTGACAACCAGTCTTACCAAGGGGTATCGTATTACCCAGTTACTGGGTTGTGGAGGTCAGATAGGCAGTCGTTTCATGTAAAATACTGGTATTCAGCTGCATCCAGTTAGACTGGAAGCCGACCCCAACATAGTTGCGAAAAGGCTAGGCAGATGATGACGTTGAAAGATGGTTATAAGCCTTCGACGTGTCCAGTACTTCTCGTAGTAGTAATTTTTTATTTTATGTACCTAACATATTCAAAAACAATATTTTTCAAGCGAGTGATAACATAACCACCTGGGTCAAATAAATTTATTTTCTTTCTTTCTTTCTTAACATCACGCCTGTATTTCCCAAAGGGTTTGGCAGAGCTGTACCTATAGTACACACATATTTAGCCACTCATGTGTAAGTCCCAAATCGAAGCGGGCGAGCCTACCGCCATTAACCAAGCACAAATCCAGACTCCGGGCTGCTACCGAGAAATTCCTGATAGAAAAATACAGTAATCCTTTGCCTGACCTGGGAATCGAACCCTGGACCCAATGCTCAGCGATTAAACTCCAACAAAGCAGTCACTTAGGTTATAAAATGAAAAGTAGATCGAATTACCTGATGATGTTTGATCTCCAGATATCGTTTTCAATACATCAGTAGCTTCAGATATTTTTTGCGATTTCAAAGCAGTTGCATCTGCCCCAGGTACTGCTGGTATGCCCCCAGATCCAGGCACTCCTGGTAACCCAGATGTGAATGGACTACCTACAGACACTCCTGGCAGACTATCAGGTCCTGGCAACCCAGGTATTTTCGGTAGACTACCAAATCCAGGTGAAACTGGGATTCCAGGTACAGCGGGTAGATTGTTTAACCCTGGTAGCCCAGGTACAGGGGGTAGATTGTCTAACCCTGGTAGCCCAGGTGCTGAAGGTGGACTGCCCAATCCAGGTATTGGTGGCCAACTACCAATTGAAGGTAAAGATGGAATACCTGGCAACCCAGTGCCGGAAGGAGCTACAGGATTGGGTGATTCAGGTGCTGTAGGATTTGGTATGCTACCAGGTGATAAAGAAGAAGCGCCTGGTGGACTAATAGAGCCAGGAGTAATACCAGTGGATGGTGGTGTTTCACCATTAATTGATGGTGGAGAAATGCCATTAGCTGAGGGAGTGGTTACTCCACCAGGTGGAGTTGCATCACTTGCTGACGGTGAAGTTACATCACCGGGTGATGGAGAAGAAATGCTACTAGCTGAGGGTGTGGTTGGTCCATCAGGTGGACTTACACCATCGGGACATGGAGAAGAAATGCTACTAGCTGAAGGTGTGGTTGGTCCACCAGGTGTAGTTACACCACTGGGTGATGGGGAAGAAATGCTACTAGCTGAGGGTGTGTTTGGTCCACCAGGCGGAGTTACATCACCGGGTGATGGAGAAGAAGACAAACCATCGGCTGTTGGCGAAGCGGGAGCTCTTGGTAATCCAGGTATTGGTAAACCACTTAGTCCAGGTATCGCCAGTGGTGCTGATGAAGGGAATCCGGGTATTGATGGCCAAGGACCTCCAGTTAGTGGGTTCGTTGGTAACCCAGGTATTTTAGGAGTCGAAGGTGATAAAGAATCTGAAGTTGATAGCCCTGCAGATGGGGAAGTAATGCTACTAGCTGAAGGTGTAGTTGGTCCACCAGGTGGAGTTACACTACTGGGTGATGGGGAAGAAATGCTACTAGCTGAAGGTGTGGTTGGTCCACCAGGTGATGTTACACCAGCGGGAGATGGAGAAGAAATGCTACTAGCTGAGGGTGTGGTTGGTCCACCAGGTGGAGTTATACCACTGGATGATGGGGAAGAAATGCTACTAGCTGAAGGTGTGGTTGGTCCACCAGGCGGAGTTACATCACCGGGTGATGGAGAAGAAGACAAACCATCGGCTGTTGGCGAAGCGGGAGCTCTTGGTAATCCAGGTATTGGTAAACCACTTAGTCCAGGTATCGCCAGTGGTGCTGATGAAGGGAATCCGGGTATTGATGGCCAAGGACCTCCAGTTAGTGGGTTCGTTGGTAACCCAGGTATTTTAGGAGTCGAAGGTGATAAAGAATCTGGAGTTGATAGCCCTGCAGATGGGGAAGAAATGCTACTAGCTGAAGGTGTAGTTGGTCCACCAGATGGAGTTACACTACTGGGTGATGGGGAAGAAATGCTACTAGCTGAAGGTGTGGTTGGTCCACCAGGTGATGTTACACCAGCGGGAGATGGAGAAGAAATGCTACTAGCTGAGGGTGTGGTTGGTCCACCAGGTGGAGTTATACCACTGGATGATGGGGAAGAAATGCTACTAGCTGAAGGTGTGGTTGGTCCACCAGGCGGAGTTACATCACCGGGTGATGGAGAAGGAGACAAACCATCGGCTGGTGGCGAAGCGGGAGCTCTTGGTAATCCAGGTATTGGTAAACCACTTAGTCCAGGTATCGCCAGTGGTGCTGATGAAGGGAATCCGGGTATTGATGGCCAAGGACCTCCAGTTAGTGGGTTCGTTGGTAACCCAGGTATTTTAGGAGTCGAAGGTGATAAAGAATCTGGAGTTGATAGCCCTGCAGATCGGGTAGAAGCACCGTTAGCAGTAGAATCATCAGCACAGGGAGTGGTACTAGAAATTGTAGGAGAAGTCACACTACCCCCTGAACCTGGTAAACCTGGTAAGGTTGGGAAACTTGGGAGTTTAGGAACACCAGCAGGAGACGCCTTTAAACCAGGAGATGGTGTGTTTCCCCTTTTATCAGCTGACTTAGCAGTTGGCTTTGAAGTTGCTGCCCCATAACCCGTTGGCTTTGATGTAGGAGCATTAGGAGAAAATAATATATCCGGTATACCAAACAAGCCGTGGGAACCTGCTGTTTGAGGAGTCAATATAGTCTTAGCTACCTCTTTTATTGGTTCTACTATAGCACCAATAACTGCGGGTACTGGATTAAAAGGACCGAAGGGAGGCGGTTTTTTAGTTGCATGTGTTATCGGTTTTTTAGTTGTAATCGATGGTTTAGTTGCTTGCGCAGCCGGTTTTTTAATAGGATTATATTGCTCGAATAAAGGCTTATCGTTAAAAATTAATTCTGAAAACAAAAAAAGGACACGTTTTAGAAACTTTTAAAAAATCGTAATTTTTTTTCATTCTGTAAGTAAATTGAGAACTTTTTCAAAAGGAAATTAGTTTTTTTTTTCTTTTTTTTTTAATTCTCATACAGGTTCATTATTTGTTGTTTTCTTTTACATTTTCACTCGCCAAACGTTAAAGTTTGATGGCAAGAAGCGTTTGTTAATATTTACATTTACACAATTAATCTACTAAAAATAATCTTAAAACTACCAGGTACGAGTATGCACTAATGTAATGATACTTTATGGTGTTAATTTATTTCGCGGTACAGGCAGAATTTGTCGTTATCAAGGATTATATTAGTATATCTCTTTAATTTTGACTTTAACATACAACACATACAAGACATTTTTATAAGCTGATGCCCGCGGCTTCGCCTGCGTGGATGTCGGTTATTATATACTAAAACCTTCCTCGAGAACCACTCTATCCATTGGTGAAAACAGCATGAAAATCGGTGCAGTAGTTTTTGAGTTTATCGCGAACCTGACAGACTTTGTTTTATAATATTGGGTCACTTCTATGATTTAAAACATTCTTCAATTTGCTTGCTGCTTATATCGAATAATGACCATCATAGACAACTACCGATAGTAAAAAAACCATAGTACTTATAGTTTTCTAAACATAAAAAAAATTAAAAATGACTCCTCATTTTGTTAGCAGAAATGGCCACTATTTTTTTTTTAACTTAGCCAAATATTTTTTTTGTTCGCTTAATCTAAGTGGCATACGTTATCGTAGTTTTTAAACATTAGTGCATAAAAGTTTTAAAACATTAGTGTTCATGGTTGTTATATAAATTAAGAAAATGTAAGTATGTAAAATGCAACTTCTTTAAAATTCCCCATACAAAACGCTGATTTCATAGGTAGGGACCTAATATGTCAGGATTGATGATTCCTTATGGCATCGTAGTGGAACATTGAGTGGTGTAGTTCCCTGGCAGACCAATCATGTGGTCTTTAGTGGAAGTAGTGGTACCTACTTACCGAATCCAATGATTTTCGCGTGACAAATGCATAACTGAAACAAACACAGTAATAAATAATGTTACTCTTGTAAACCCTGGAGAGCCAGTCAGATGTTTATAATCTGAGGCGCTAGACAAAGTGACATTCTATCAGCGATAACGATGATGGAAAAGGCAGTAATGTATAGGACTGACAAGGTATCGAAAAGCTTATGTCAATCCTGTTGAAAGTCGTTGTAGAAATACGAAACGCTTTCGAGCGATTGTCACACTATAGGCCCTCAGGGCCGTAGCCAGGAATTCATTTCGGGGGGGGTTAGGGTTGCCAACTTTTTTTAGAAAAATAAAGTAAGTATATCTGAAAAATACTGATTAAAAAAAAAGAAGCAAATACTGATTAAAAAACAAAAGATTTTTAAAACAGCATTTTTTGTCATATTAGCTGATGTTATGATCTTAGACATTCTAAGTCAGAAATCAAATTGATGAAGAGCTTAGTTATTATCTGTTTTTTTTTTACAAACTTTATTTTAGCTTGCTCTGTTCGTATGTGTTTCCGGTTACTCATTTTGTCATCAATTTTTCAAGCACTTCCTGGCATCCGATTGAGCTGAAACATACTCATACAACTACCGAGACATTTTGAAAAAATTATACCATGTTGCTGGTCTGATGAAGGAGCCGGAAGTTGGCCATGGGAACACCTTAATAAAATAAGATAGCACCATCGTATTAGGACTCATTAGTTATGTATTAACAAGTGCTTTGACTTGAGGTAGTGTTCAGAGTCTGATGATGGAGCCGGAAGGTGGCTATGGGAAAACCTAATTCGTTGGATTTCTGATAGAACAGATCTTTAAATCAATCCTAATGCTAAAAAGTAGAAAATAAAATATAAGTAAAAATCTTTTTAAAAACAAGCTTTTAATGAACTAAAAACTACTAAATAAAACTTACGTAAACATAGAACTTTAATATTTTCTTAAAAGCTTGAGGCGTAAAATGTCCTTCTTACACTAAACTTGAAGGTAAGCCTCAAGGTTTCAAAAACAGGGACATCTTCAGTTAACATAACATAATCAGCCTATAATGGTCCCACTTCTGGGACACAGGCCTCCTCTCTGTGAGAGGGACATCTTCAGTTATTTCAGCTATTTATGCATCTGTCATTTAATACCTAATTATTTACAGTTGCATACTAGATTTTATCTACACCCATGATATGAATCTTCTATAAAAGTTTCTTTGCAATACCAATATCGAACAAAAATGGCGCGGTACGACGTGAATTCGAATTTTTCGAATTCGAATGTATGTTTTGTTTTTAAATTACGGTGCTTTGTTAGTTTTCACTAACAAAGCACCGTAATTTAAAAACAAAGCTCGTGGATGACAATGTTCTTTTTTTGAAATGAGTTGCATTATGAAATTCAGTACAACATTATAACACCCGTTTGGATGATATTATGGTTACTATGACACTGGTTGCTTTAATGTTGGCAATAAGCTAACTGTTTCAGAAAGTTTTAGAGAGAATTTATAGCATGGGTGTAGATAAAACTTTAAAGGCCACTTTAGCATAATGGGGCCACTATGGAGAATATAGGATGTAAGAGCGAGCGAAGCGAGCTCGAAATTTTTTGCATACCGCTTCCAATACGTTTAGGTTTTATTTCGCTTCGACCAAGCGGCAACACCCGGTTATGCAGGGGTGTACGTGTAACTTTTTAGTATGTACACAGTTCGCGAGTTATATTTGAGTCCCATGTAATAGGAGGCAAGTCTATTGCCATGAACCGGCTATCAAATTGCGTAACTTATTTTCGTTACCGAAATTGCTTAGCATGATCCTCCGTTATGCCGAAAATACTGCAGCATTAATGTTGAAATAAATATGTGTTAAAGTTGAAGATTGATGCTAGGTCCTATGTTTGACGAAAACACGATTACATAAAATTTCTCTATAGAAAAAAAAAACAAAGTTACCTCTAAACCTAACTATAAACCGATGGTATTAAAAAAAGACTTCAAATTAGATCATGAAACTGCATAATAATTGAACTAACTATAAAGCAGGTCTTGTGTGTATTTTTTAAAATTACCATTATATTCACCGTAAAAAGCAATTAACTATTCGAAGCTTGGAGCCGCCCGCCAGCAACCCACTCCGTCTCGCTCTCACTCAGGCCGCCTAGTATGGTGCGAGCGAGATAAAAAATGGCCCTTGAGACTAATCTGTTTCATTTTGACAGTTCAACAACATTCATTGCGTAATTTACGTTGTTCAGCAGATATTTTTTCGAACTTGAGAATCAATGGATTAGTAATTTGATTTAGATTGTGATTAATCATGTATTAGTGCAGGTACAAATACAGAATCCGGGCAGCTACTGAGAACTTTCCGAAATTGAAAAACCCGATAACTTTTGCCCTACCTGGGAATCGAACCCATGACTTCATGCTCAGCAGTAACGCTTGGTTATCATTTATTTATTACTTACTAGCTGCGCCCCGCGGTTTCACCCGCGTAAGTCTCGATCCCGTGGGAATATCGGGATAAAAAGTATCCTATGTGTTAATCCAGGTTATAAACTATCTGTTTGCCAAATTTCATGCAAATCCATTCAGTAGTTTTTACGTGAAAGAGTAACAAACATCCATCCATCCATACTTACAAACTTTCGCGTTTATAATATTAGTAAGGATAAGGAAGTAACAAGTAAGGACTAGCTGCGCCCACGGTTTCACCCGCGTAAGTCTCGATCCCGTGGGAATATCGGGATAAAAAGTATCCTATGTGTTAATCCAGGTTATAAACATCCAAATCAATTCAGTAGTTTTTACGTGAAAGAGTAACAAACATCCGTCCATCCATCCATCCATACTTACAAACTTTCGCGTGTTTATGTAATATTAGTTAGAATTAGATTAGATTTTACCATAATTAAATTTAAGACATTTAAAACTCACCAGACACATTAGTATAATGAGTCGCGCCATCATCACCACGTATCGATAAATAACTACAGTTAATTTACAAAATTAATCATTATTAACACTTATATACGCCACATTGTACAAATAAGTTTCACATGTTGTTAAATTTCAAACTGCTTTGGTTTGAACAGGTGTTTTTAACGAAAATAGTTTAGTTTCTCAATGGTGTAGAAACGGGCCATGAAAACTGCGTTACCTACTGACGTGTCTAGTCACAAACATGACTTCAGAGGGCCTAGACAAGTGACAATCGCTTCCAAAGCGTTTCGTATTTCTACAACGACTTTCAACAGGATTGACATAAGCTTTTCGACAGCTTATGTCAGTCCTATACATTTTTGCCTTTTCCATCATCGTTATCGCTGATGTTTGACAAATTTTATTATCCAACTTTGTTCATGATCATTTTAATTTAACAGTAACTTGATTAACTATTACTTAACTGATGGAATCCTAACTAATATTAATTATTATATTAATTAAAACTAACTGTATCAAATACAAATAAACAACTAATATCTAAAATATGGCGTCGAAAAATTCCTCCGCATCGCTGTCGGCTGGTAGTGTACCCAAGAGACTGGCGGCATTGCCACGTTGGATGGCAATGCTTAGCCTCTGACCAAGGTAAAAGCCAGCCCTTGGGTCACGGGAAGTGTCAAACAGCCGTTTAGAGATTTCATTAACAAACTATGAGCACTCGGACCCCACCGGTCGGCCCCAACCCCAAACGGCTCGAAAATATATTGCCTATATGGCTATTATACTTTCGCCGCTTGAGGTTTTCCGCAGCCGCAGTGGCAGCGCCAGCAAAGCACGCCGAGCCAGAAAGATGGGATGGCGCAAGAGTATCGACACACGTTGCGTCCCACACTAAAGCCCTACAAAATGTCACAAACTGACAATTCATAATATGATCTGCGTGCGATTCATATTAGGTACGAAATAATTTATCTGTTTGACAGTTTTCTATAGAGATTCGTAAAATGGTCCACACAATAATTTATTAATTGCTTTTGTGTCAAATTATAGGAATTGCTAATGACAGCTGGGAATTCAAGAAATGGATTGCTTTTAGAAGAATTGCTAATGGGGCCGTTTTAGGCCCACAGCCTGTATTACCTATTACCTATCATATAATAATCGCTGGTTTTAAAGCCCCAAACAAAGTCGCATTCATTCAAAATAATTTTATGAAAATTTGGTGTGAACAATTTCCACGATTTATTGACGTACGGGATATGTCCCAATATTAATAATTTAATATCTGTTGACGTCATCCAATACGTTAAATTATATTTGGTAGGGACTGGTAAATACCACGGTAAATATTTAATTAATATGTTGGTAGATAGATATTTACTTCCTATTTTGATTACAAATGTATTTGTTACTAGCTGCACGCCACGGTTTCACCCGCATAAGTCCTGATCCCGTGGGAATATCGGGATAAAAAGTATCCTATGTGTTAATCCAGGTTATAAACTATCTGTGTGCCAAATTTCATCCAAATCCGTTCTCTAGTTTTTGAGTAACAAACATCCATCCATCCATCCATCCATACTCACAAACTTTCGCGTTAATAATATTAGTAGGATTAATTTCCCACTTTTTTACTAATGTATTTGTTATTATTGTCCCACTGTTGGGCAAAAGCCTCTTCTGATACACAGAAGGCATGAGCACCATGGACGAGTTGATGATTTCAGACTTATATACTTATTACAGAGCTCGTGGCTAAGTAATAACAGCCGCACGGGTCAATCCATCAGTTTAAGCTACGCTTGCCGGCGTTGGCGTTGGCCCGTGGATGTGTGGCCATCTTTACATACCGAGACTCCACCGTGCCTCGGAAAGCACGTTAAGCCGTTGGTCCCGGCTGTCATTCGTGGATCTTTGACAGTCGTTACGGGTCGTTAGAAGCCCGAAAGTCTGACCAAAGGGTACCTATCGTATTACCCAGTTACTCCATGTAAAATACTGGTATTCAGCTGCCTCCGGTTAGACTGGAAGCCGACCCCAACATAGGTAGAAAATAGGCAGGCAGATTGATCCTTATCCTTACATATTATTATAAAACAAAGTCCTCCGCCGCGTCTGTCTGTCGTCCTGTTCGCAAAAACCTACTGCACCGATTTTCACGCTATTTTCACCAATGGATAGAGTGGTTCTAGAGTAAGGTTTTAGTATATAATCCGACATCCACGCGGTGGTTTAGGCGTGAAAAGGTAACATACAGACAGAGTTACTTTCGGATTTATAATATTAGTGTGGATGCTATGGAGATTCGTAAAATGGTCCACAAATTATGAATTGCTTTTGTGTCAAATTAGAGGAATTGCCAATGACAGCTGGAAACTCAGGAAATGAATTGCTTTTAAAGGAATTGCTAATGTGGCCGTTTTAGATATCCTGATAGTAAACTCATTATTTGTCTTTCAAATGCTGACGACATAAAGTTTAAAACAGCTCGTCATGGTAAATACTTTAATGTAAAGACAAAAATGTGTTTTCTAAGTTGTACTGTACAGTCACCCGTTAAATAAATATTTGTTTTAACCGATGAATTGTGTTGTGTACCTAAATGCTGAAATGTTATTGATTTTAGTAACGGAACGCGGCGGCATGTTTTTCTTCAATAATTTAGTATGAAGGTAAGGTAAGTTGTCGTGTCAGAACAAACAGTTCAGGCACTCAGACTAGTGAGAGACCTAGAGTTTCTTGCCCGTTCTTCTCCATAGGTACCTACTACGGAATGGAATGGGCAACTAGCTTCATCTTTCTGACTGACCGACTCAACTGACAATTCAAAAGTGCCTGTAAATGGTTTAATTAAAATAAATGCTTAGAGTTTGAGTTTTTCAGTTCCTCCACAACCCAGTTACTGGGTGCGATACAACCCAGGAAAAGGAACTTAGTAAACTCATAATACAACAATATAAAATCTGATTAGACAATAGAATAATATTAAATTCAACAACTATTAAATAAAGCGCCATCTATTCCCAACCAATTAAACTACTATGAATTGTTCTAACTTTATTTTATAGATGGCGCTGTATTTAAAAGTTGAACCTCACTATGCCCGCACGCTATAATTTTATTTTTATGATAAATCCACAAGTTATAAACATAATTGGATGACTGATCTTATATGTAGGTATAAGATACAATAACCTTCTATGGTAAGACATCATTATGTATTAACATAAATACATACACTGATAAAAAACAGTCCATGTGTGTGTCGGACCACAAACGATGGCGGGGTCCATAGTTGGGTTGAATTCTTCCGAAAAACAAACTTAACATTGCAGTTGAAAATATGTTCTTTTTTAAATCGATATACAAGGTGTAAGGGTAAACAGTCTTGTCATTCAAACCATGGGTTGTTGACTTAAATATAAAAATAAAACTTATGTAAAAACCTTTTTAAAAACAAGCTTTTAATTAACTAAATAGGGTTTTCCCATGGATACCTTCCGGCTCCATCATCAGACCCTAACACCTAGTGTCAAACCACTTGTTAATACATATAGCTAATGAGTCAAAAATCAAAAATCAAAAGTCATTTATTCAAACTAGGCTGAGAATCAGCACTTTTCGAACGTCAAAATTACATAAGACAGTCCCCCAAAAACGCCAACCCTTCACCACTTCCTAGTGCTTTAGCTGGGAAGAAGAAGTGGCGCAACAAACTCCCCAGCAGCACAGCTCTCTGTTCAGTTAGAAAAAAATGATTCTATACAAAAGTATGCAAAATCATTTACATTATGCAACACAAAACATAAATCTAATTATTAGCCATATGTCAGCTAGCACACGCTAATATACCAATCAAAAAAAAAAAACGAGAACTATATGTACTCAAGCAGAAATAAAAAGTAAATGTAAACATAAATTAACTAAATAAACACCTCCAGGCACAAAGGGCGTGCCCGCCCAGTCCAAAAACGATGGTCCTATCTTCTTTTATTAAGGAGTTCTTAAGGCCAACTTCCGGCTCTATCATCAGACCAGTTCCATGGTGTCATTTTTTCAAAATGTCTCGGTAGTTACATAAGTATGCCAAGTTTCAGCTCAATCGGATGCCAGGAAGTGCTTGAAAAATTGATCACAAATGGAGTAACCGGAAACACAAACGAACAGAGCAAGCTAATAATATATAAAGCTTGTAATAAATGACCGAGTAACAACAAAAAAAAACGTTATTTTAATTAAAAGATTTAAAAAAGTTTCTATGCGACACTACTCGCTAGCGAAACAGCTGACTGTCTGAGAGAGGGGTCGCGCTCACGGCCGGTCAGGTCACCTCTCACGCCCCCCACCCGTATTTAGACGCAGGTTCGTTGCCCTAGTGCATAGGTGAAAGGGTGAAATACTCTAGTGGTAAAAAGTAATTAAATAAAAAAAGTCGTAATTTTTCATTGATTTTACGTTCTATAAATGACACCAAACAACTGGTTTCAAGGATCACGGTCAAACGGTGAACCTATACGTCACGGGCCGTGACCCACAGACAATTCTCAAACAGCAAAATGTAAGACTGTAACCGCAAAAAAAAACAAAAATTGTGATGAAAACTCGATTTACTGACTGTTTCCTTTAATTTGTGTTGTGAGACCTTACTTCTTGCCAAATTTCATAGAATATAATAGAATAGAATATATTGATTTGCATTTAAACATGGTACAATAATGGTCTTAATATTATGGTTATGATCTACATGTCTCGCCATGGACTGGCATACAAATATTTTAAAGAAACCAAGTTACTTGGTTTCTTTATTATAAGGAACTTGGTCCAAGTTCTTTAGAATTATGCAACTAGCATCATTGCACACTCATTACACTTACTAGTAACAAAATAATTGTAATTCTAAAATGTTTACAATGTTTTAAAATCTAGGCAGTATTTGTTAAAATAACTATCAGTAAATCAGTAACAATATTTATCATTTACTTTTTTATCAAAGAATTCCTTTACAATATAAAAAGTATTACTTACGAGCCATTTAAATAATTTAGACTTAAAATATTGCAGAGGGAGTTCCCTAATATCTTTTGGTATATTGTTAAATTTTTTTACTGCTGTGATGAAATCATGACTCTGGGTCAACGGGAAGTAGTGTGATTAACGAAATTATGTCGCTTTAAATGGCCATATTTTTTTACTGCGTTGACTTATAAATTTTTGAGAGCTCCAAGGCACCGTGTGTAGACCTACCGTAGGTCTACGCACGGTGCGTAACGTATTTGATACTAATTTCAACTTGATATGGTACACACGGCTATAACACATCAAGCTATACATTCCCAGTTTATGCTGATCTCGCATTGTATAGGATTTCCGTATAATGCGAGGTCAGCCTATACTGGAAATGTATAGCTTGATGTGTAGCCGTGTGTACCTCCACTCTTTACTGAGAAAAACGATCTTGACAAGCTAACAGACAGACAAAGTGATCCTACTAATGTAAGGGTTCCGTTTTTCCTTTCGAAGTACGGAACCATAAAAAAAGCTAACTACTTATGAATTTCTTAGGAATATGTCAGGCAAATAAACAGCGCACCTGATGGGAAGTCTGTGGTCACTCGTTTATGGACAGTCAGCAGTCAGGCTAAGTGAATCATGACCCACTTTGACGATAAATTATCGTTTGAAACCGTCAAAATAACAAAGATTTCCCTCCTTTACAGTGCATGCCGCACTTAGACCGCATTTTATTGACATGTTATTGTGGTCTATTGTATTTTTGTGGAATAATTTTAATTTGGAATTGAATTTTTAATGACAGTTATTCATGTTTTATTGACTAATTTATTTAATGACTACTTTGACATTTAATTGTATCCAAAAAAAATATGCTTGCTGAATTATATTGTAATGACCTAATCTTTAATGAATAATGATGACTTAATAAGTATCTACATAATTTCTATAATGTAATTTTGATGTATATTATCACGGTCTATGCACCATCTCTTCCTACCAATTTGTACGCCACAATATGCGGCTAAACATGTTAGAACTTCTGTATCTGTAATATCTTGCATGCAATGTATCATGTACACCATGTTTAAACAAATTAAATTTTACTTACTTACTTACTTACTAGGACGTTTTAAATATTAAGCAATCTATGTCAATACGGGTAGGAGATCTATGCAATTTTAACCTTTGTCATCACTCCAATAGATAATATTTAAGATAAAGCATTAATAATCATATTTTGAATCCAAACTCTTTGGAATTAACTATAACTCAGAACAAAATGTCACTCAGAAATTGGTGTCAAATTATATTTTTTAAAGCTCTTAACAAAGATGGAGACTGTAACAGATAATTCTCTGTGTAATTAAATGGCAGATGACAAGGTCGTTACCAAGGAAATGTATGTTTACGCGAATGTTGACCTAATTATATTTGAATGTCTGTAGAAAATAAGCTATATGGTGGGTTCAGGTGGGTCCGAATTCTATTTTTTCGACTGGATATACTACAATACCAGAGATAAGTACTGCAGATGCGTTGTCATCTCAGAGACAGCTGAAACTTCTCAGAAGGCGAAAGATGGACGAGAAACGAGAGTGGCCGAGGAAATGGCGCGTGATTGGAGCGGCCTATATCCCGCAGTGGGCTGCTATAGGCCGCGTCCTAAAGCGAACGACACACGAATAAGCGATCGCTCGCGTGCGTTTGTCACTTTTTTGTACGTGAAACCGTAAAACGCCCTCTATCGGCGCGACGACGCGTTCAGGTTCACCGAACTAAAAGTTCGAACAATCGTGTATTCGCGCGATGATCGCTTTTAAATAGGACGCGTGTCGCGTAGTAAGTCTTAATGGCGGCTCGGAAGGTAGCTATTGGTAGGTACACACGGCTACACATCAAGCTATACATTTCCAATAAAAGCTGACCTCGCATTGTACGGAAATCCTATACAATGCGAGATCAGCATAGGCTATAGCTTGATGTGTAGCCGTGTGTTCACCTCTGCCTAATCCTTCGGGGCATACAGGGGCATTAAAACAGCCACTTTGGCAGATTCATATTAGAAAAATATTGTGAATCATCGTAAAATGTCACAAACTGACAATTCATAATAATGATCTGCGTGCAATTAATAATTACGAAATAATTTTCATCCGTTTAACAGTTTTCTATGAGATTCGTAAAATTGTCCCCACATTATGAATTGCTTTTGTGTCAAAGTCAAAGTATTTTATTTGTTGAACATAGAGGATGTCAAAATAGAGGATTTGCTAATGACAGCTGGGAATTCAGGAAATGAAATGAATTGCTTTTAGAGGAATTCAGGAGCTCGTGGCCAAGTAACAGTATAACAGCCGCACGGGTCGGCCTCCGTACCTCGGAAAGCACGTTGGTCCCAAAGCCGTTGGTCCCGGCTGTCATTCGTGGATCTTTGACAGTCGTTACGGGTCGTCAGAAGCCCGAAAGTCTGACAACCAGTCTTGCCAAGGGGTATCGTATTAACTATTTACTGGATTGTGGAGGCCCGATAGGCAGTCGTTCTATGTAAAATACTGGTATTCAGCTGCATCCGGTTAGACGGAAGCCGACCCAAACTTGGCTGGGAAAAGGTTAGGCAGATGATAGAGGAATTGCTAATCTGGCCGTTTTTGGCCCCCATTTATGTTACTATAGTCGATTTTTTAAATAATGATAAAACAATAGCTCGTTAGGATACATTCAAACACCTCCTTCTGCGAAGCAGTAATGCTCGCCAAGGAGGAGGCGGAACGCGTGAGGGAGAGGCAAGGTCTGCGCCCTCAGGCCCCTAACTGCCGCCGCAGGAGACGCCCCGGGCGTCGGGAATCCCAGGCGGATTCCCGCCCACAATAGGCGCGGGCTTGCGGACGGCGAGCAATGGGTAGCTCGCCGTCCGATAAGGACCAGAGCCCCTAGACAAAGTGACATTCTATCATCGATAACGATGATGGAAAAGGCAAAAATGTATAGGACTGACATAAGCTATCGACAAGCTTATGTCAATCCTGTTGAAAGTCGTTGCAGAACTAAGAAGGCCCGTTGTGTTCCACGCGCGCCTCAAAGAGATGTCAGCACATTTGACGGGGTCCGTTAGGACTGATGCCTGCCAGGGTTGCGGGTTAGTCCGAAAGGGATACCGGGAGCCCTTGGCAACAGGCAACTGAAGGAACACGGGTGGGTTTTAGTCAATAAAAATCTGACACGCCCTCTCGCTCCGCCCGGGAGAAGTTATTTGATGACTTCCCAACCTCAAAAAAAAAAGGATACGTTCAAACGTTTCTTTGTTACTATTTAGTTTTTATAAATTCCGGCACAGATCTTTGAGATTATTGTATTTATCATTGTGGATAAGTACAATCTAAGTACTTAAAACAAGTGTGTGGTACAAAGTATGTACTTCCTGGCTTTTTTATTTGCCACAGTCCGGCCGTCGAGCGAATGCGTTACTGTCACCTGTCAGTTGGACAATTTCTAGTAGTAATATGGGTCAAATTCGCAAAACATAAAAAACTACGTCAAAAAAAAAACAAAATAAAGTGAAAAATAACTTAGATTTCGGAAGTCGGTGTCTTTGCTTTTCAATTTTAATTTGTTGCCACCGACTTCCGAAATCAAAAACCAGTTATTTTTCACTTTTTAGTGTTTGATTTGGAAGTCCATTTTTTTTTTAAGTTTTTATTTTTCACTTTTTTTTTGTGGTACCTACCTCACACAAATTCGAATACCAGTGCCTGCCCCCCGTGCCTTAATCCCCTCTAATGGGTTCAGTGAATTTCATTCATCTTCATCTCACCCGATGGTAAGTGATGATCAGGCCGAAGGTGGAAGCGAGCTTCACCCGGAATCCTCAACCACAGAGGAACTGGCTATATTACCTCTAACTGCCGAAACACAACAATGCTGTTAACATTGTTGTTATGGCGACAGACTCAGATAAGATGGTGGTAGCTAGCCAGGCGGACTAAAAACAAGCCCTACCACTTATTTTGCCCCCGCTGGGATGCGAACCCAGGACCTGTGGGTCTGAGACAGGTGGTCTACCAGACCACAGAGGTGGTTCTATATCCATAGATTTATTTCTTATTTAAACCTTCTACGAGAGATTTAGGAGAGGAGCTCGTGGCTAAGTAATAACAGCCGCACGGGTCGATCCATCAGGTCCGTGGATGAGTGACCATCTTTACATGAGACTCCTCCGTGCCTCGGAAAGCACGTTAAGCCGTTGGTCCGGGCTGTCATTCGTAGATCTTTGACAGTCGTTACGGATCGTCAGAAGCCCAAAAGTCTGACAACCAGTCTTACCAAGGGGTATCGTATTACCCAGTTACTGGGTTGTGGAGGTCAGATAGGCAGTCGCTCCATGTAAAATACTGGTATTCAGCTGCATCCGGTTAGACTGGAAGCTGATCCCAACATAGTTGGGAAAAGGCTAGGCAAATTGACAAGTGACTTAGGTTGCTAGGCGTTATTCTAATCACTAATATTATAAATCTAATATTATTAAAAACAAATATTGTAAATGCGAAAGTGAGTTTGTGTTACGCTTTCACGCTAAAACGGCTGAACGGATTTGGATGAAATTTGGCACAGCGGTAGACATTCACCTGGAGAAGGACATAGCATACTTTATAATCCGATATTCTTACAGGATCGAGACTTACGCGATTAAAACCGCGGGGCACAGCTATAGTTATCTATCATTTGGACACGGAACTGTTTTTATTATAATTTATGCTCATAAATACATACATATACAATAACAGGAAATTAGATTAGTTATAAATAGATCATTTCATGTTATCTGACATGATGATTTGGCGTTCATACGTGATGATTTCTGCATGAGGTCAAAAATAACAAAGAATTGAAAATTGAAAAATTGAAATTGAAAATTGTTTATTATTCTAGCAAGTAAACCTTAACAACTAGTGATTGGAGCCTCCTTTTAAGCAAATATGCCTGTGTTAGGAGACTCCGATCTTCCATAACTTGAATAAGTATCATTTACTTGTTTTAAACCATGCAGCACGCACGCAGGCATGCGAGTGTGTGAGTAAGAGTGATAGTGTTTAAATGTGTGTGTGAGTGTGTGTGTGTGTGTTTATTATAAGTATTCTTATCTACTCTTCTAAGGAACAGGGAAATGACAGATACCCCGGGTTTTTTTAATCGTGACGCGGCCATATTTGTTATAGGGAACACGAGTCACCAGGGGGTTTCAAACGGTCACTTTAGCAGAATAAATGAAAATAAAATATTATGAATCATCGGAAAATGTCACAAACTGACAATTCTTAATGATCTGCGTGCAATTCATAATACGAAATGATTCATCTGTTTAACTGTTTTCTATGGAGATACGTAAAATGGTCCACAAAATTATGAATTGCTTTTATGTCAAACAACTAAAGCGACAATAAAAATACACAATCTGTGAAAATTTCAACTGTCTATCTATTACGGTTCATGAGATACAGCCCGCTGACAGACAGACGGACGGACAGTTGAGCCTTATATAGTAAACTAGTTGCGGCCCGCGGTTTCACCCGCGTAAGTCTCGATCCCGTGGGAATATCGGGATAAAAAGTATCCTTTGTCCTATTCCAGGTCATGGTCTACCCGTGCCAAATTTCATCCAAATCCGTTTAGCCGTTTTAGCGTGAAAGCGTAACAAACAAAAAAACTCACTTTCGCATTTATAATATTAGTTAGGATAGGGTTCCGTTTGGCAACCTTCGGGTACGGTGCGGAACCCTAAAAAGTGGTGCCGTTAAATAACAGTCGCGAATGACGGCTATATGTAGATCCGTAGGTATAGAAAGTTTTTTGCCACCGTAAGGTCAAACACTGGCCGTCATTACGGCTGTTACAGGGCGGCCACCACTGTCTTAGGACACCCAAGTTTCACATTAACATTATTATTGTCACCGCGCTACATCTTACAAATTGGACCACCACTAAATCTCTGACGTATCCACCAGCGCATGCCACCGCTAACTTGTCATTAACGACATCCAGTTCTGTAGGGTTGGCAAAACTAAGTTATTTATTCATAACTTATTAAGAGCGTTTACGCTGAAAGTTGGCAACGTCGCAAATAACTGTCAAATATTTACCTGTTTTGATTAATTTGGCAATATTACTGAATGGAAATATAAAATATTATGGCTAGACAACTGTCTAAAATATTGATTATGAATTGTTATATTGCAATTAGACGTAAGTTGTAACCGGTTTTAGGTGTAAAAAAGGCATTTGGAAAGTTTCCAAAACTTTTTTTTACAACTAAAACTAAATATTCCGTGGTACGATATTATTTATTGCATTTCATAATCAATCTTTTAGACAGTGTTGTCTAGCCATCTAACTTAATATTATAAACGCGAAAGTTTGTAAGTATGGATGGATGGATGTTTGTTACTCTTTCACGTAAAAACGGCTGAATGGATTTGGATGAAATTTGGCAAACAGGTAGTTTATAACCTGGATTAACACATAGGATACTTTTTATCGCGATATTTCCACGGGATCGAGACTTACGCGGGTGAAACCGCGGGGCGCAGCTAGTATTTCATATTTCCATACATTAATATTGCCAAATTAATCAAAACAGCGAAATATTTGACATCTATTTGCGACGTTGCCCATTATAAACGCTCTCAAGTTGAATAGTACCTACTTACTTAGGTACTTTTTAACCGACGTTTTCTAAAAGAAGGAGGTTCTCAATTCGTCTGTATGTTTTTTTTTGTGTTTTTATTTGTATTTTAGGACCAGTTTTGGCAGTCCTCCATAACCATTTTGCAGCTGTAAGTAAAATGAAGAAACTTTAGGGTTAGTTAACTTAGACATTAAATTTTTCATCTGGAATGAATAATAAATGTTTATTTAAAAAATATTGGAAATTATTTTTTCTTTTTTTACGTTATTAAAAAAATACGGCAATGTGGCATGATGTCACTGGCCGGTACATTTTATACCGACTACTTTTTACTGACAATTAATTATTTAGGGGATAATAATTAATAAAAAAACCTGTAACTGTTTATGAGATACAGCCCACTGAGTTAGTAATAGGGAGGCTTAGTAATAGGGTTCCGTTTGCACCTTTCGGGTGCGGAATCCTAAAAATAAGCACTAGGCCGTCTGCTGCCAAGTGTACTGTAGAACTCAGAGGTGAGCCTTGGGTACCGGCACTAATAAAACACCGTATTTCGATAGTAGGTAATTAGTAATTATTCCTATGAATGTGCTACGTATTTCATATTATTTTAAATTAATCTTTTGGCTCCCGCCCTGACAGCTCGCGGGGCACACCTCGTCTGGTTTTTACCTATTCTAAATATAAATCTAATGCTTGTCTGCTAAACATGCCAGCAACTTGAAGGCACTAAGGTTTTAATCTAAACCATGCAGAGTAAAGCCTCTACAGTACCTACCGACCTTTATGTGGTAGGTGACTATTTAGTGGTCAAGAAGGCAAACATTATTGAGGATGACTAGTTATTACAAATCTCTTACTCACCAACCCTAACGCCGACTGTCCGTGTGGGTTATAATACAAGTTTAGCTCAGACGTAGTTTCACATTTAAGTCGACATCTCGTGTATCAAGAGACAACATTATAACATTTTTATATTACATAAAACAAAAACATTTACAAAATCATAATAAAAACTATAAAAGTGTCATCAAAAACAAAATCTACAAAAATAATCGAACTCCAATTTTGAATTTGACGTTTGCAAAGTGTTCTTTTTTAAATTTAAATTCTCAAAAAGTTGTGTTCATTTTTATTTTCTTTTATTAATTCCAATTGGTTGTTTGTGGTCGAATTTTTTTGCTGTTTTTTTACAAAGTGATAAGTGATTATGGACTTGATAGATATTTAATTGTCTATCATTAAATCAGTTTGCGTGCCGTAAGGTAAGTAGATACCTACTTAATTGTGGGAATTTTTCTGACTGTTTTTATTAATAATATCCCATCTCAATACTAAATTGTGACTTTGCGACACTATTTTGTTTTCATGTAACACTGTTTGTAGTTTGTTTTGGAACCTACCTCCATTTATACTAAATAGTTAACCGTCTAGGTACCTGTATCGTATCGATTCGTAGGTCAAACTTTGTTTACAATACGTCATAGATTTTACGTTAAAGAGCTGCTAATAGATTATTATAATGATTACTTACCTATTAAAAATATACCTAAGTAGGTACTTATACTATTTTTATTCTGGGGGCCTAAACCGGCCACATTAGCAATTCCTCTAAAAGCAGTTCATTTCCTGAATCTCAGCAGCTGTCATTAGCAATTCCTCTAATTTGACATAAAAGCAATTCATAATTAATTGTGGATCATTTTACGAATCTCTATTGAAAACGTATATGTAGGGTCCCGTAGTTAGATTGAATTTACCATGTTTTTTTAAGACCATAGACTTCGTAAAGGTTTTCCTGTAATCTATAAGTATAGAAATATTTTCTGTATTTTTTCAAAATTTTAGGCTCAGTAGTTTCGGAGCTATGGGGGGGGGGGGAATGGGCAATTTTCATCTATTTTCTTAAGTATCTTTAAAAGTATTTATTTTAAAATTATAAAAAAAAATGTATTTGGGATTCTCGCAACAAGCCCTTTCATTTGATATGTCACACGGTACAGTTTTCAAAACTATATTTTTATTATTTTTAATTGGCCCCCCAAAAGTGACCCCCTTATTCAAAATTCATTTATTTTCGTTACACATCCGTCTTTGGGTCACATAAATACTTATGTGTAGGAACCAAATGTCAACTCAATCGGTCCATTGGATTCGGAGCAAATTAGCTGTGACAGACAGACAGACACACGAGTGATCCTATAATGGTTCCGTTTTTTCCTATTGAGGTACGCAACCCTAAAAATATTAAATTGAAGCGCAATTAATTACTAGTTTCCGTTGATAAACATTAAAATATAAAACAAAGTCCTCCGCCGCGTCTGTCTGTCGTCCTGTTCGCAATAAACTCAAAAACGACTGCGCCGATTTTCATGCTGTTTTCACCAATGGATAGAGTGGTTCTCGAGGAAGGTTTTAGTATATAATAACTGACATCCACGCGGGCGAAGCCACGGGTATCACAGCACAAAATATCAAAGTCGGCACAAAATATCTTTTTTTTTTTTTTTTAATAGCCTATTGTGTGTCCCACTGCTGGGCAAAGGCCTCCCCTTTTTCCTTACAAAGCTCTCTATTTTGTGCGATTTCTGGCCATGTTGGCCAGGTAGGTTAAGTACTAAATAAGTATTAAATCCTAATTAATATGACCCGATGTTATCTGATGATGATATCTGATGTTGATGTTACGTGTTTTATCTATAATTCAATACGATATATTATATACTTTTTCTCTTTGTTCCTCTCAATTAGAGCACCTGCCATCTAATCTCTTCACCACCCTTGGTTGACTGGTAGAGAATGCCTCAGGCATTAAGTCCGCCTTTGTACCTTTTTTTTGTGCGAAAAGTTTAAATTAATAAATAAATTAATAATATTATAAATGCGAATGAGAGTTAGTTTGATTGTAACACTTTCACTCTAACACGGCTGAACAGGTTATTGGGTTACGGTGAAGTGTTATTGGGTTATTTCCATCTGGAGTTTGCCGTTTCTACTCCCAGTAGTTTCGGCTGTACATCGATAGATCTCGGACAGTCAGTAATTCTATTTTATGTAAAAAAAAATAGAAGATACATAACATTGTATATCTAACATTATAATGGTGCCGATTCTGTTGTTCATAGTCTAAACTAAATTTAAGTTCAGTGCATCTTTTTCTTTCTATTTCATTAAGAAAAGGACAGAAGATAAATTTTAGTTTAGTTCTGTCAAATTAATCAGCGCCCATACAAGTTTAGACTTGCCTACTAAAATTACGTCAATTTACGTCAGGCGCTGATTAATTTGATAGGACTAAACTAAAATTTATCTTCTGTCCTTTTCTTAATCAAACTCAAACTCAAACTCAAAGCATTTATTTCAATTAAACCATTTACAGGCACTTTTGAATGTCAAGGAGTCGGTCAGTCAGAAATATGAAGCTAGTTGCCCATTCCAAAGCGTAGTAGGTACCTATGGAGAAGAACGGGCAAGAAACTCCACGGACACACTTTTAGTTTTTTAAATAAAATAGAAAGAAAAAGATGCACTGAACTTAAATTTAGTTTAGACTATGAACAACAGAATCGGCACCAATACCTTTGTAAATTATTTCTAAGATTTTTTTACACATTTTTTAACAGTTAATATCTGCTATTTTTTAATATCTGTTATTTCTATCTGTGACGATAAATACGCCTCACTCCTAGCCTAGGCTCTTAAATAAACCGCAAAATCTTGTGGTTGATATAGCAACTATGAGTAATAGAATCTATTGATTTGAGGTCAAATAAACATTGAATAGAATGCTTGCAGTAATGAATTGATGATTCATTATGGAAATCCCATTTCCTACTTCCTTTATCATAGGATAATCACTCTAATTGAATTGCAATCGGTTCGAAACAAATGTCTAATCCATTGCTGCATAAGTTCGAAAAAAAATCTGCTGAACAACGTAAGACGTAATGAATGTTGTTGAACTGTCAAAATGAATAAATTAGTCTTAATCGGTTACAAAAATAAGTTAGATTAAATAGCAGCCTATAATGTTCTGCTGGGACACAGGCCTCCTCTCTGTGAGAGGGAGTGGGCCGTAATCCACCACGCGGGCCCAGTGCGGGTTGGTAGATGTCACATGTCTTCGAATTTTTGGTTCTAGGACATGCCGGTTTCCTCACGATGTTTTCCTTCACCGTTTTTAGAGCAGTGGTGATGAAATTATTTACAGAATATTCTTTTGAATAGCCATTAAGAAGATAATATTTTTTTCTGCCTCGTTGGTCGCAAGCGCTACAGCCCAGCATGAGGTCTTGGTTTCGATTCCCGGGTCGGGCAGTGTTATTGGGTTTTCACATCTGAAATTTTTCAGTAGCAGTCCGGAGTTTGCATGATGAGGAGCTCGTGGCTAAGTAATAACAGCCGCACGGGTCGATCCATCAGGTTAAGCTACCCTTGGCGAGGTTGGTCCGTGGATGGGTGACCATCTTTACATATCGAGACTCCTCCGTGCCCGGCTGTCATTTGTGGATCTTTGACAGTCGTTACGGGTCTTCAGAAGCCCGAAAGTCTGACAACCAGACTTACCAAGGGGTATCGTATCACCCAGTTACTGGGTTGTGGAGGTCAGATAGGCAGTCACTCCATGTAAAATACTGGTATTCAGCTGCATCCGGTTAGACTGGAAGCCGACCCCAACATAGTTGGGAAAAGGCTAGGCAGATTGATTGATTTTGTTCTTTTATTGACGAAGGTCATGCCATAAGCAGGAAAATCTACCAACTAAAAATATGTTTAGCATAAGCTCAGCATTCGATGATATGCAAAAACGTTTCAAAAAGCGAAAAACTGGTCATTATCATTAATTAAAAAACAAACCAGTTTAAAAAGAAACAAGTTGGTATTATGTTTATCTCGTATAAGTATCAGAGGCTGGACCAAATCTTGTTATTTTTAAATAATGGTGCGTTATAGGAAATGATTATGAATTCATTGGTTTTAAAGATACTGTGCTTTGGCGAAGTTTGCCGTCGGCCACAGGTGCCTCGACCATTCCTGCCAGGGTTGCGGGTTAGTCCGAAAGTGATACCGGGACCTTGGCAACAGGCAACTGAAGGAACACGGGTGGGTTTTAGTCAGTAAAAGTCTGACACGCCCTTCCGCTCCACCGAGAGCGGGAGAAGTCATTAAAAAAAAAAAAAAAAGCGAATAAAAGGAAAGCGGCGCAATTTCTTAGAAATTATGCCGACAAAGGATCTTACCGGCCAGCTGATAGGTAGCTTCATGAATGAATCTTTTACACAGTGTGATCTCAATTTTCGTTATGTTTTTATTATTTAGTTTGTTAGAAAATTTAAATTTTTCAATTTACGAATTATTTTATTTTATTATAATTTTTATGTTTACTGGCCACTAGCCCTACCCGTGTGTTAAATTAATGTCGCCATTGTAGCGGCACGTTGTATATAAACCTACATGGGCTGTTATGAAACGTCAGAAGCTAAGTGCACGGTTCCAATTGGTCGTTTTCTATGGAGAAGAGCCGGCAAGAAACTCCACAGTTACTCTTTTAAAAATAATTGGCTTTTACAATATTTTCGAATAACATGGGAGGACTTTTTTTTAAAAAGTTTTTTTACAAAAGTAGTCGAAAAATTTTTTTTTGCGGTACTTACTTATTAGCTTTTGAAACTTTAATAAAATCCTACAAATCGGAATAAGTATGTAATAAAACGAGTAGATGAATATTATATCTTTATTGTCCTAAAGTTTAAAGTACCTACCTCATCATCATCTGCCTAGCCTTTTCCCTACTATGTTGGGGTTGGCTTCCAGTGTAGCCGGATGCAGCTGAATACCAGTATTTTACATGGAGCGACTGCCTATCTGACCTCCACAACCCAGTGACTGGGTAATTGATACTCCTTGGTAAGTTTGGTTGTCAGATTTTCGGGCTTCTGACGACCCGTAACGACTGTCAAAGATCCATAAATGACAGCCGGGACCAACGGCTTAACGTGCTTTCCGAGGCACGGAGGAGTCTTGGTATGTAAAGATGGTCACTCATCCACGGACCAACCCCGGCAAGCGTAGCTTAACCTGATGGATTGACCCGTGCGGCTGTTATTACGTAGCCACGAGCTCCTAAGTATGTAATAAAACGAATAGATGATTATTATTATAATATCTTTATTGTCCTAAAGTTTAAAGTACCTACCTACACAAAAATAATATTAAAACATGCATAGTTTAGCAGTTAATATTACTAACAGGAAAAACTAAGTTAAAAACAAAATGATGCATTTATCAACATTTGAACAAACATCAACCCTTCACTTCTTTGCTTTTTCCTTATACAACACGTAAATTTTTTTTTTTTACAAAAAACAAAAACTACCGATTGCCAAAAAAAACAAAACGCTACTCACAAAGTGAAAAATAATTTAATTTCGGAAGTCGGTGTATTTGGTTTTCAATTTTCGTTTTTTTGCCACCGACTTCACTTTTTAGTGTTTTTTTTGGAAGTCGGTTGATTTTTTTTTAAAGTTTTATTTTTACCTTTTTAGTTGTGTTACCTACTCCATACAAATAAGGATAGTACTACTTGATAAGTAAATAACAGTTACAGGAACTTATAACATCATCCATATAGAACAAGTGGGAAAAATACGTATCATTGAAGCTAACACAAAAACTACATGAACAAATTAATAAGATGTATATCCGGTAAACATCTTTATTAAATAACTGTCCTCCCATTCCTAATAACACTGTAATTCGAAAATACTGTAAAAGCCAATTATTTTTAAAAGAATAACCATGGAGTTTCTTGCCGGCTCTTCTCCATAGGAAACGACCAATTGGAACCGTGCACCTAGCTTCTGACGTTTCATAAGTGCCCATGTAGGTTGTGAAATAAAACATTTTGATTTTGATTTTGAACTAATTATTTAATTGTTTGCGCGGGCGCTCCAACCAGTTGTTTAGAGGCTGGGTCCACCGCGCAAGCTTTTTCTACTAAATGAAAAAATAATTTTCAAAGTCGGTCCACATTTAATGAAAATACATTTAAAAAAAAACATACATAAAGTCGGACATAGAACCTCTTCCTTTTCGGAAGTCGGTTAAAAACAAAGTCCCCCCACCGCCTTTGTCTGCGCACTTTGCAGGAAAAACTTGCATAAAAACAAACAGACATAAAAAGTGTCACACAACTCAACAGAACCTTAGCTTGCGCTCGCGCATACCAATGCATTTCGTTTCGACTTTGCCCTTCCTTAAACATTATGACCTTCACCTTTTACAACGACTTTCAACGCATTTCTCTTTGTTTTGTGCGCCCAATTATTTTTTTTTTTTTTAAATATAATAACTTACAACTATTATTACAGGTACAACCCAATGCAATAGTGAAGCAGACTTAATAATAACAACTTATTTTCTAAAACTTATTACATAATTATACTATTATACTTGTGAATTCACTCAGTCTACAAGCAAAAAAAATACAATAAATTATATATTATAAAATTACAATATTCACACACACACACACACACACAGTCAAACACAGCCCCCTACACGCAGAAAAACACACACTAAAGACGACACGGTTGGCTTAGTGGCTGAGCGATGGACTGCTGCGCAACGTGTCGCGGGTTCGATCCCCGCACGGAACAAATATTTGTATGATCTGCAAGTAGTTGTTCCGGGTCTGGGTGTTAGTGTATGTGAGTTTCTATGTTTGTAAACGCACCCACGATACAGGAAGAAATTCTTAGTGTGGGGCAACGTTTTTTTAAAACGAACGAAACGAAACGAAACGAAACGTCGATGCATACATATCAGTGAAGTTACACTTCCGACACAGTTCTTTTGGGGCCGGCCTTTCCGCGAGCACATTTCCGAGGCGCCACATGACACTCATGCGGTCATGCCAGGGGGCCAAGTCTACTAATTCACAAACGTGTCAGTGGTCTCGCAGTGATGAGTTTTTGACAGATTTTGTATGGCATACCTGTCAAAAACTGATCATTGTGAGATCACTGACACGTTTGTAAATAAGTAGACTTGACTCCCAGTTATAATGGTGCGAGAATTTGACTAGCCATAAAATTGACCAAACAATTACATATTATAATTTTTTTTTTCAAAAAAAAAAATAACTGCCGACGTCCTACCGAAAAAAGGAGTCGAAATAAAGTTATTTTTCACTTTGTAGAGTTTTTTTTTTAGAAGTCAATTTGTTTTTTTTTGTCGGAGTAATCGCGTAACAAACACACCAAAAAAAAAAACAAACAGTCGAATTGAGAAACTCCTCCTTTTTGGAATCGGTAAAAAACAAAGTGCCAATGACATTAATATAAATAATCTGTATCGGACATCCTGTAGATAATGATAACAGTAGATTGACCTCACTATTTTAGCTAAAGTTTATTTTACAGTGATATTTTTATTTATTAGGGACGAAAAAAACAGTTACATGTTCAGGTTTAAAATGATGAGTCGTTACTTAAATTGGTAAACATATCGCACGCTGAGAACGAAAGTGACTCAGGTCAAAAACGATTTTTGGGAATCGAATAAAATGTGTTCGACTGATTGAACATTTTATATACTTTCTAAAATAACTTTTTAATATGAAAACGAAAGTTACGAATTTCTTTTGTATAATATTATTTGGCTTTATAACTTTAAATATACTTATATAAAAATTAAAAAATATTATTTTTTCTATATAAAATAACTTCTGGAAAAATAGTGTCAGAAATGAGTCCATGAGTTTAACTCATGCCTAAATAAATAAGGGACCGAATTTGATTTTATGTCACCTAAGTTGTCAATATAAAAAATAAGAAAGTGAATTATACCATTAATTGGTCACTTAATCAAATTTTATCAACATAATATTAATTCTTATTCAAATAAATAGTTTTAACATCAAGGGTATTTATGTAGCAGCAAAATACTTTTTAATTCATTCGAATCGGACATTTAATTTAGAAGTAATCATGAATATAAAAATGCAATACGCGAACCGTTCCGAGAGGAGAGGATGGGCACACGGGTAGACCATGACCTGGAATAGGACATAGGATACGTTTTATCCCTATATTCCCACAAGATCGAGACCTACGCGGTCAACCGCGGGGCACAGCTAGTATTTTTTAAATATAATATACAACATTATTTTTCGTTTATGCTAAACCCGAAAAGGGGTCATTGTACTCATCATTTTGAACAACTTTTTCTATGTGACCAAACTTGAAATCGCGAAAACAAAATCAGCTGTTCCATACATTTTGTCGATTTAAGTGAACACAAATGTATGGAACAGCTGTTTTTTTGTTTCGAGATTCTTGTTGTCTTGTTTATATCTTTTTAGTTGACTTTGTGGTGGTATATACATCGCCACATGCGAACTATGTACGCATCAAAAGTCCTAACGTTACAAGAATCCTGACGTCACAAAAATCCTGACGTCACATACATCCCGCATTAAAATGTACCGTGCAGTGGACATATACAGGTTGTCAGGGTAAACACCGTTGTCACTCAAACCATGGGTAGTTGACTGAAATACAAAAACAAATGACCGATTAACAACAAAAAAAAACGTTATTTTCATTAAAAGATTTTAAAAAGTTTCTATCCGACACCGTGCTCGCTAGCGAAACAGCTGACTAACTGAGGGAAGGGTCGCCCTGGCGGCTGGTCAGGTCACGTCCCGCACCCCTCGCCCGTGTTGAGACGCAAGTTCGGCAACGAACTTGCGTCGTTTGAGGTAAAATGTAGTTTAAAAAAAAAGAAAAAAAATGTTGTAATTTTCCATTGATTTTACGTTCTATAAATGACACCAAACTACTAGTTTCAAGGATAACGGTGTTTACCCTAACACCCTGTATACAAGAACCCAACATTGGGCAGTTGCCCGCCAGGCACAACACCCGTCTGGTAGGAGGATCCTCCCTTTTCTATAGAGGATGAGTGAAATTTACACTCTGTTCCTCATACCGTCGTAGTTTGGTTTTCGTTTTCGACTTCTTCAAAAAGGACGAGGTTCTATGTTCGTCTGCATGTATTTTTTTTTTTGTATGTTCATCAATATTCCAATAATTGTGAACCGATTTAAAAAAATATTGTTTAGTTCGAAAGGGTATACTCCCGAGTTGGTTCCATATACATTTTATTAACTTTGCTTGCGTAGTTTTTGAGCTAGCTTCAATATTACGTATTTTTCCCACTTAGTCTATGTAGATGATATAATTATTTGCTCCTCCATTTGTCACTGTATTCGAATTTGTGTGGGGTAGGTACCACAACAAAAAAAAACAAAAAAAGTGAAAAATAACTTTAATTTCGGAAGTCGGTGGCAAAAAACGAAAATTGAAAAGCAAAGAGACCGACTTCCGAAATTAAAGTTTTTTTTTCACTTTTTTAGTGTTTTTTTGGAAGTCGGTTGTTTTTTTGTTGTAAAAAGTTTTTATATAAATTTTATTTTAGGTTATACTTATAATATAAAGTTAGGTTAGGATAATATGAATAATTGTCACTTGTGGAAACTTTTAAAATGGAGTAATGACCTACCCGAGTTTAAACAAGTGTGTCATGCGGTTAACATTTGGTCCATTGTCGTCAGGGCAACTAAAAAAATTAAGTACTTTTTTTTTCGTAAAATTAGTGCCTCTTTGTGTAAATTTAGCCGTTCACGCAAATTTATATTATACTAGCTGCGCCCCGCGGTTTCACACGCGTAAGTCTCGATCCCGTGGGAATATAGGGATAAAACGTATCCTATGTCCTATTCCAGTTCATGGTCTACCCGTGTGCCCATCCTCTCCTCTCTAGAGTAGGGAACGTCGCGGTGGCGCCAGCGTCGAACGGTTCGGGTATTGCATTTTTATACTCGTGATAACTTCGCAATTAAAAGTCCGATTCGAATGAATTAAAAAGTATTTTACTGCTAATATCCTTGATTGATGAACTATTTATACTTTAAAAGAGGAACAGTTCCATCATACATGATATTTGCGTAACTTAAACCTTTTACGCAGCGCACGCAACGGAAGCTCTTTTTTAGCGGCCGTACACGGACTGCTCGAGCAGTTAACGGCTGAGCGACGTACACGGACCGCTCGAGCGGTCGGTTGTTGACTGCTCGAGCTGCCAACCGCTCAAGCAGTTGATTTTCTACCGCACTACCGCAGTCGAGTCATGGATTCTGACGAGGTCGGAGAGCTGTCGACTGCTCTAGCGCAATCAACCGCTCGAGCAGTCGGTGTATGCCTCGCGACCGCTCGCGAGCGGTTGACGGCACGATGGAATTTCTTCATGCAGTTGACGGCTTGAAGCGGTCGCGACTGCTCGAGCAGTCGTGTGTACGGCAGCGAATGAATGACTATAGTTCAGCGCGGTCGCGGCTTCAAGCAGTCCGTCTCAACTGCTTGAAGCAGTTTGTGTACGGCCGCCCTTACGTTTTATTTTGACGAACGTAAACGAAAACGTAACGAAACAACATTCATTGCGTTATTTACGTTGTTGAGCACATTTATTTTTCGAACTTATGAAGCAATGTGCAGACAGACAGACAGACAGAGTTACTTTCGAATTTATAATATTAATATGGATTAGGGTCTTGACCATAACATCGAAATTTCTTGATTATTCTGTCCACATACTCTTTTCCGCCGAAAGACGCTGCTGGACATAGGCCTCCCCCAAGCACCGTCAGTTCAAACGGTTCTATGATTCCCGCATCAGCGAATTCCTGCGGCCTTCACCAGGTCATCGGTCCACTTGGGCCTTGCGATGTGACGACAGTGTTTGCCAAGTGTTATAGGATACATAATCATAATCATAAATCTTTATTTATGTCAACATCATATTACAGGCACAGGTTAATGAGATGCACAATCTTAAATAGAGAAAGGTGTCTGTTGTAGGAGGATCTTGAGTTACAGATCACCCGGCTCTCTTAGTAGAGTCAAGATAATGTGTAGGTATCAAAAGATTAAATAATTAAAAAAAATAGAAACTGAATCTTAAATAAGAAAATAAAATAATAATGAGCTTCAAAGAAAAAAAAAAAAAAAAAAAAATGGAAATGAATAATGAATGAATGATGAATAAGTGTATTGAATGTTTGTAAGTGTAGCCCGTGTACACTAACACTCACACACTAACACTCACACACCTACGTGTGTGAGTGTTAGTGTGGGTGTAATGGGTGTTAAGAAATGTTAAAATAAGATTTTTTTACGCGGACGAATTCACGGGCAGAAGCTAATCCTAACTAATCCATAATCCATACTAAAATTATAAATTCGAAAGTAACTCTGTCTGTCTTTCTGTCGGTCTGTCTGTCTGTCTGTATGTTACCTTTTCACGCCTAATCCACTGAACGGATTTCGATAAAATTTGGCATGGAGATAGATGGCATCCCGGGGAAGGACATAGGCTACTTTTTATCGACATACCATGCGGGCGAAGCCGCGGATGGAAGCTAGTATTATAAATGCGAATGTGATTTTGTTTGTTTGTTACGCTTTCACGCTGAAACGGCTGAACGGATTTGGATGAAATTTGGCACTGGAGTAGACCATGACCTGTAATAGGACATAGATTACTTTTTATACCAATATTCCCACGGGATCGAGACTTACGCGGGTGAAACCGCGGGGTGCAGCTAGTTTATACATATTATCTGTCTGTGGAATATTTGCATTCATAGGCATAATTATTCGCCCGCATCCATTGAGTAATTAAAAAATAATTAAGGTTATTAAATACGTCATAAAGAACCACAATACCACAACATCACGGTTGTGTCCTATTCAGCCTACAGCAGTCCACTGCTGGACATAGGCCTCTCCAATTGCACGCCATTCAGCTCGATTCTCGGCAACTCTCATCCAGCTGCTACCAGCCACCCTGCGAAGATCGTCGCTCGACCTGCCTGAGGGCGTCCTACCTTAAGTTTGCTGATTAAACCTTTCGTCAATCAAATAATTTTTCCAATAGAATCATTTGATAAACTATTAGCGATTCTTATTGAAGTTAATGAAGGGTTAACGACCTATTAATAGGTTTATTTACGGAAATTAACAGTTACGTAAGACAGGTATATCAGCGATAACGATGATGGAAAAGGCAAAAACTTTTTACAAAAAAAAAAAACAACCGACTTCCAAAAAAAACACAAAAAAAGTGAAAATTACTGTAATTTCGGAAGACGGTGTCTTTGCCTTTCAATTTTCGTTTTTTGACACCGACTTATTTTTCACTCTTTTAGTGTTTTTTTGGAAGTCGGTTTTTTTTTTTTGTAAAAAGATTTTATTTTTCACTTTTTTGGTTGTGGTACCTACCCCACACAAATTCTAAGATCGTGACCTGCTATGTAAATAACAGTGAAGGAATAAATTAAGATATCGTCTAGATAAACTAAGTGGGAAAAATACGTAATATTGAAGCTAACTCAAAAACTACGCAAGCAAAGTAGATAACATTTATATGGGACCAACTCGGAAGCATGACCTACCAAACAAAAATAGAATCATCAAAATCGATTCATAATTGGCGGAGTAATCGAGTAACATACACAAAAAAAAATACAGATGAGTTGAGAATACATTTCTGATACATGCTGTATTAGCTGCGCCCCGCGGTTTCACCCGCGTAAGTCTCGATCCCGTGGGAATATCGGGATAAAAACTATGTGTTAATCCAGGTTATAAACTATCTGTTCATCCAAATCGGTTCAGTAGTTTTTGTTTGAAAGAGTAACAAACATCCATCCATCCATCCATACTTACAAACTGTCGCGTTTATAATATTAGTTAGATAAGCTAAGTAACCACAAAGTGGTACCAACACATAAAAGGCACTTTGTTTACAAACATACCTACTAAGTTACACCTCCTATACGGTTTTTCCCCTCGCGTGTTTAGTTACTGAGTTCTCACGCGATTACTACACAATGCCTTTTTTTAATTTATTCATTACTGGCTGCACCCCGCAGTTTCACCTGCATAATTCTCGATCCCGTGGGAATATCGGGATAATAAGTATCCTATGTTCCAATCCATGTCATGGTCTACCCATGTGCCAAATTTCATCCAAATCCGTTCATCCGTTTTAGCGTGAAACCGTAACAAACAAACAAACTCACTTTCGCATTTATATATAGGAGCACTAGCTGCGCCCCACAGTTTCACCCGCATAATTCTCGATCCCGTGGGAATATCGGGATAAGAAGTATCCTATGTCCTATTCCTGGGCATGGTCTACCCATGTGCCAAATTTCATCCAAATCCGTTCATCCGTTTAGCGTGAAACCGTAACAAACATGCAAACTCACTTCTACATTTATAATATTAGTTAGGATAATATACTTAGGATTAGCCTATAAATATTGTGTTCCACTGCTGGGCAATGCCTCCCCCCCCTTTTTCCATCTAAATCTCTGTTGTTGTTGGGCCCTTTCTGGCCAGGTTGGCCCCGCAAACATGATTAGATCGTCACACCACCATCGCCGCGGTCTACCTCGGCGGCCGGCGTGTCCGCCCTCAGGCATCCAGTGAGTGACGATCTTTGCCCATGTTTCCGGGTGCCTATCTGATTTAAAATGAGGCATTTTACTGCTGGACTGCTGCCTGAGACTGGAGGAGCTCGTGGCTAAGTAATAACAGCCACACGGGTCGATCCAACAGGTTAAGCTACGCTTGCCGGGGTTGGTCCGTGGATGGTTGACCATCTTTACTTACCGAGACTCATCCGTGCTTCGGAAAGCACGCTAAGCCGTTGGTCCCGGCTGTCATTAGTGGATCTTTGACAGTCGTTAAGGGTCGTCAGAAGCCCGATAGGTCTGACAACCAGTCTTACCAAGGGGTATCGTATTACCTAGTAACTGGGTTGTGGAGGTCAGATGGACAGTCGCTCCATGTAAAATACTGGTATTCAGCTGCATCCGGTTAGACTGGAAGCCGACCCCAACATAGTTGGGAAAAGGCTAGGCAGATGGATTACCTGAGACTGCGTAGTTGGTCTAGAGCAAAGTGTTAGATTTGTACCCGGTTGAGGGCAATAGGCTCGAAAAAAAACAAAAAACCCGCCTGCAAAAACGCATAACTTAAAAGAGAAAAACAAGCATTATAATCTGTAAAATTTAACAGGCGGGGAACAAACAAAAGTTACACCATATTTCAGGTTATTGGCTTGTTCGCCGCCTGTAATACCACAATTCTACAGATTATAATGCTTGTTTTTCTCTTTTTACCGACTTCAAAAAAGGAGGAGGTACTACGTTCGGATGATTGTTTTTTTTTTTTTATATATGGTCACCGCTTACTCCGCCGTTTGTGAACCGATTTAAAAAAATCGTTTTTAGTTTGAAAGGGTTTACCTTCGAGATGGTCCCATATACACTTTGAAATTGTTTCTTTTATTTTTATTTTTTTTATTCGTTTACATGTAGTTACAGTGTGTTGTGTGCCCTGACTGTGCTAAATAAATGCATTTTCTTTCTTCTTTCTTTCTTTCTTTCTATATAAATTTTATTAAGTTTGCTTGCGTAGTTTTTGAGCTAGCTTTAATATTACGTGTTTTTCCCACAGACTATGTAGATGATATAATTATTAGACTCCTTCACTGTTATTTACATAGCAGGTAGTAACTTGTGTGGGGTAGGTACCACCACTAAAAAGTGAAAAATAAAAACTTTTTACAAAAAAAAACAACAAAAAAAGTGAATAATAACTTTAATTTCGGAAGTCGGTGGCAAAAAACGAAAATTAAAAAGCAAAGACACCGACTTCCGAAATTAAAGTTTTTTTTCATTTTTTTAGTGTTTTTTTTTTAAGTCGGTTGTAGGTTATGCGTTTTTGCAGGCGGGTTTTTTGTTTTTTAAATAATTTTGTTTTGATTCAATCTTTTTTTTTTATTAAATTATATTTCATGAAATTACTTAACTACTAGCTTTTATTTGATACAAATATGGTAATTTATTTTAAAAAAAAAACCTTCAGCTCCCTTTTTTTTTGTTTGCAGATGAAATATATAAAGAAATTAAGCCTATGTCACTCCCACAATTAAGACGAATCTAAACACCTCAAATGTTAAAATCCATCAAGCCGTTTAGGCTATAGAGCGTGCCAAAGAAATAGACATACATACATACAAACATACATATATACATACATACATACTCTCGAAAAACATTACCCTCCTTCTGGGGCAGTCGGGTAAAAATATTACCCGTTTATAAAATTATTGCCAGTTATTAAAAACGAAAATCCAAAACCGACTTCCGAATTTTTTTTTTTTTCAATTTGTTTTGTTTTTTTTTATTCAGCCTAACAATCCATAACAAGACATGCAAATCGAGGTCATAAGTATGTTAAAATATCAACAATATTGGACTTTGAACTTAAAAATAATCACCTTACGGTACATAATTGCTCAGCAATTACTTCTGCGGTTTCTCGTGTACCTACAAGTTCTAAAAATACTTAAGTAATATTTTTCATGTGGTATTTAAACAATCATATAATTAGTAATTTAAATTCTGATCGCAGAATGATAAATGTGTACTTTAATGTATACAAATGTGGCTAAATACAGGGTGATTCTTGGATGTGGCAATAGGCTCGCTCTACAGTTGGGTATTTTATAGTGTTTGTTTTTTTTTTGTTATTAATAAATTAATGTGGATTTTTAAAAAACAACATTTTTTTTTTTGTTTTTAAATCTTTATTAAGGAGCTTGGTCAACAAGAACAACAAATTTAAAACTATTAAAGGTATTTTAAGGCACCAAGAGTCGTCAATTTAAGAGTTGGGAAAACTACATTCAAAGAAAAAAATCATTTAAAAAAAGTGGTCTGGGTCTCATAAGTCTCGATCCAGTGGGAATATTGGGGTGAAAGTATCCTATCTAGTATTCCAGGTCATGGTCTACCTATGTGCCAAATTTCATCTAAATCCGTTCAGCTGTTTTACCGTAAAGGTGTAATAAACAAACAAACCCACTTTCGCATATTTTATAATATTATACAACATATTAAGTTATTTATTCATACATTTATACAACATTAGTTTTTGTTTATTCTAAACCCGAAAAGGGGTCATTGTACTCATCATTTTGAACAACTTTTTCTATGGGACCAAACTCACTCACTTGAAATCGCGAAAAACAAATCAGCTGTTCCATACATTTGTGTTCACTTAAATCGACAAAATGTATGGAACAGCTGATTTTTTTTAGCGATTTCCAAGTTGTTCCCATAGAATAAGTTGTTCAAAATGATGAGTACAATGACCCCTTTTCGGGTTTAGCATAAACAAACAATAAAAAAAAAAAAAAAAAATGTTTATTTTTCGGAAAAATACAGATTGGTACAAGATATGCTGATTTGTTACAACGGACATGTACAATAATTATATAACTACGAGTGTATTACAAGATCTGTAAAATAAATAGATTAACCCTGCCTCCTAAACTAGGGTGTAGGAGACAGTGTTCGGCTATGATTTAATCAAAAACATGATTACTACAATTAAGAAAGTGAGTAGTAACGTCGATCTAACTATTATCCATTATCTAGCATATTATTACTTATTTTTCCTAATTAGAGTTTGTGTAGTGTGAGGGGTTTAATGCATGCAGTGGATAGATGTGTAAGTAGGTGCGTGCGTGTTGTGTTTGTGTGTGTGTGTGTGTGTGTGTGTGTGTGTGTGTATATGTTATGAATGTGGTAATGTTGTATAAAAGTTAAAAGTTATGTTATAGCCGGGATTCACTCAAGACTTGAAAGTCTTATTACCTATTTTAATGTAAATATGATAAAATCACTGTTTATATTATAATTCTCAGAAATTTATCGGAAGCGTGCCAACTGGTTTCATGTCCTTTTGAAAGGTCAGATATTGTATTCTACCGTTTGCAGGGTTTTTTTAACCGACTTCTTCAAAAAGGAGGAGGTTCTCAATTCGTCTGTATGTTTTTTTTTGTACCTATGTTTGTTACGCGATTACTCCGCCAATTATGAATCGATTTTGAATATTCTTTTTTTTTTGGTAGGTCATGCTTCATTGGTGGTCCCCTTTTTTTTTTTTTTTTTTGGGTGGGAAATCATCCAATGACTTCTCCCGCTCTGGGTGGAGCGGAAGGGCGTGTCAGACTTCTACTGACTAAAACCCACCCGTGTTCCTTCAGTTGCCTGTTGCCAAGGTCCCGGTATCCCTTTCGGACTAACCCGCAACCCTGGCAGGCATCGGTCCTAGCGGACCCCGATAGGTGGTCCCCTAAGTGGGAAAACAAACACAAACAAGGAATACACTAAGTGGGAAAAATACGTATTATCGAAGCTAACTCAAAAACGACGCAAGCAAAGTTAATAAAATTTATATGGGACCACCTCGGGGGTACCCTTTCGAAATAAATATACCCTTTCGATTTTTTTTTTTTTTTTTTAAATCGGTTCACAAAAATACAAAAAAAAAACCATACAGACAAACATAGAACCTCTTCCTTTTTGAAGAAGTCGGTTAAAAAGTGAAAAATAACTTTAATTTCGGAAGTCGGTGGCAAAAAACAAAAGACCGACTCCCGAAATTAAAGTTATTTTTCACTATTTAGTGTTTTTTTTTGGAAGTCGGTTGTGTTTTTTTTGTAAAAAGTTTTCATTGACATGCCTTTTTTTATGGCAATCTACCTTTTATCTGCGGTTTCGCCTGTTTGAAGAGAGAGTAAGAAGAGCAGTGTTGGCCCAAAGGTAACGGCCGCTACTAACGAGTTGTACATCATAGGTTCGAACTTAGACAAGCATTCTGTATACATTATTTATTTCATCACCACTGCTCTCAAAACGGTGAAGGAAAACATCGTGAGGAAACCGGCATGTCCTAGAACCAAAAATTCGAAGACATGTGACATCTACCAACCCGCACTGGGCCCGCGTGGTGGATTACAGCCCACTCCCTCTCACAGAGAGGAGGCCTGTGTCCCAGCAGTGGGAACATTATAGGCTCATTATGCCATGTAAAATACTGGTACCTACTGCTGCATCCGGTGAGACTGGAAGCCGACCACAACATAGTTGGCAAAAGGCTAGGCAGATAATGATGGTACCTTTTAAACTGAACCTACATAGTTTTAGATCCAATAATAGACTCAGATTAAATAAAAAACTAAGACGGAGCGCTGCGAACAATACAGTGAAGCATGCCAAAACTACACCTCCGCTCTGTGCATACACGCTCACACGCACACATTTACAATCAAACTACACCTCACTAAGTGCACACATGTTTACGAAACCGGCCTCATGTCACTGTTGACAGCGCTCTGTCTTGGTTTTTTATTTGGTCTGAGGCAACAGAATAAATACATTTATTCCAATACAAATATTTATCTTCTTTTTTTATTCGATTCACAGTTACAAAAACGGTAATGCGAACTGTCTCGGAACGGTATTGCGACCGACTTATGTCCAATTTTCGGACAATAATAAGATCAATACTGTCTGGCAATCGGTAACACAATAAAAAACTGGCCAAGTGTGAGTCGGAGTCGCAGACGAAGGGTTCCGTATCGAGCAAATACGCCGAAAAAAAAACACGTTCCTTTTCTGGGGATTTCCATTAATTGTTAATTTTATTTGTGATATTTATTGCTATACTTAGTGGCAATATACAATCTGTGATAATTTCAATTGTCTACCTATTAGGTACGGTTCATGAAATACAGCAGATAGACAGACAGACGGACGGACAGCGGATCCTTAGGAATTCCTCATATGCTGATGTCGGTCGCGTACGGTCGATTGCGTACGCGTAACAACGTAGTCCAGCAGAATATCAGCGTCAGGTATATTCGCCTGACACATGCTGAGTTGGACTCCCATTTGGTGCAACGTTGAGACGCACACCGCACTTTGTATGTTTCGTTTTTTAAAGTGTGTCATAGACAATATTGTCATCACCGTGTCTAGTTTCTTTTAATGTTTTTTTTTTTTTTTTTGTATATTGGCACCCAGCTGTTTATTAATGTACCTATTTAGTTATAATTTAACCGTGTTTTTGTATGTTGTGCTGTCTTTTGTGTGCACCAAATAAAAGTTTTATCTATCTATCTATCTAGTAAGCTCCGCGGACGTCAGCGTCGCAATAAGGTGCTATGAAGAACACAATTTATATACGTACGCGCTACCGACCGACGGACGTACGCGACCGACGTCAGCGTAAGAGGAATTCATGCCTTAGAAATTAGGGTCCCGTTCGCAGCCTTTAGATACGGAACCCTAAAAAAAGAAATTAAGTACATTTTGTGATGGTATTTGGGACATTTGAAAGTAGATTTATAGGTTTCAAGACCAATGCAAGACTGAATGCCTGGTTTTTTGATGAAAAACTTTTAACTATTAGGCTCGTGGCTTATTATTTGTATATCATCGATTTTTTTACATTTTATTATAATTAAACTCACACACTACTAGTATTACTTGCAAGTTTGTAGGAATATTGTGATATCGTATACTTTAATGTTTGTAAACATGTGAGCACCATGTATCTATCACATACTTAATTTATTTATTTGTCATTGCTCCATTTTTAATTTTTAATTCTTTTTACCTATTGTAATTGTATTCTCGGTGCATCGTCTTCACATGTAATTATATAATTGATGTATACTAAATATTGTAAAACATTTTTTTTTTAAAAGAGTAGCGCTGGAGTTTCTTGCCCATTCTTCTCCATACGAAAACTACCTTTTGGAAGGGGCAACTAGAATCAGTTCTATTTCTATGTATTTGACGTTCAAAAGTGCCTTTAATGTGCCTACATGACATAAAAAAAAAAAAAAAAAAATTTGCTCCCCTATGAAATCACCCCACCCCACCCCCACCTATGAAATCAGCGTTTTGTATGGGTAATTTTAAAGAAGTTGCATTTTTCATACTAACATTATCTTAATTTATATAACAACCATGAACACTAATGTTTTAAAACTTTTATGCACTAGTGTTTAAAAACTAAGATAACGTATGCCACCTATATTAAGCGACAAAAATAAGTTTAGGCTAAGTTAAAAAAATAGTGGTCATTTCTGCTAACAAATGGAGGAGTCATTTTTAAGGTATTTTGTATGTTTAGAAAACTATAAGTAATAAGGTTTTTTTACTATTCGTAGTTGTCTATGATGGTCATTATTCGATATAATACCAAGCAATTGATGAATATTTTAAATCATAGAAGTGACGAGGTTCTATAATTGTGAGGTTCACCCAATATTTACAGCCGCATGGGTCGACCGAATGTTAAGCAACTCTTGCCGAGGTCGGTCCGTGGATGGGTAACCATCCATTACATACCTACTACTACTACTACTTTTTTAGGCCTTTTGTAGTCGTGGAACGTACAGTCACGGACTTTAATTGATGAGCCACCTGGCACTGTTTATTCGGTTCCCGACACGCAAAGTCATATATCTTCATATTAGAAGAAGAAAATTATATTTCATATCTTTACCGGTTGGCTAACCTGAGAGCCAGAACTACAAACTTGACAGCAGAGTGACTACCCAAAGTCAACCAATTGCAGGTCTAGCAACAGTAACCTAGCAACGATAAACAATCGTTGCTAGGTTACTGTTGCGATAGTAACGTTAGCGTACGGAGAAACATTAATATAGTCATTTCGACAAGTTCGCTCTGACATTGATATTTCAACTGTCACTGTCTTCAGTTAAGTTTTCAGAATTATCGAGTTAATGAGCTATGATTCAAAGGAGGTCGGTATCAAATAGATTGGATAAACTTAATGCAACATAGTATTTATTTTTATCGTTGAAAACTTACTAGTCAACCTCTATGGATAAGACTATTTCCGATTAAAAGTAATTTATTTGTCATCTTGTTTACGAGCATGCGTTTTGAGTTCTTGTTTAATCGGGTAATCTCGTGAATGTATGAAACTGCAAAGTTGAAAATTTTGAAGGTGGCTCATCAATTAAAATCCGTGACTGTACATGGTTCTTCGGATACCCCACGATACGTGGGACCCTAATTTTATTTTTGGACGACAAAGTTACGCCCACCGTGTATATTATCAAACTGGTAGTCGCGCCTAACGTCGTCATTAGCCAGAAATCAGTAAATTACAAATATGTTGACCTATAGCAGTGGAATAAAGTTCCTATGTTTTTAAAGTCAGTATTATTAAATAATTTTAGAAAACTTCAAAAACGACACCGCGGCCCGAACAGATTTATAAATAGAAATAAATAAAGAAAAAATTGTTTACTTCACTCTCAGCAGGCGTAGCATGAGCACCGTTTTGTCGACGGAAGAGTAGACAAAAATGACGTTTCCTGTAGACAGTAGACAGAACGAGACGGCAGCAAAATAGAAAGAGTCAATTGCACTTTTTACGAAATTCACTCTTTTACATAATTCGACTCAGAATTCTTTGTTTTATCATAGGATTTATCGGTTGTCAGTGTGATTTTGACAGTAAGTATAGAAAACTTTCTTCCGAAATAGTCTACATATAAAAAGACCTAGACAAAGATCGTTAGAAATAAAAGACAAAATGACAGATTGTAGAAAGATTTCTACGGTGGATGTCAAAAATGAAGAAACGAACTGTCACTTTGTATAGAAAAAGCTATGTCTATTCTTCTTAGAGATAGAAAGCGCCATGCTACGCCTGCTGTAGGTAATTGTCTGTGGTGAAAAAGGGCCTCGTAATAATCGTTCAAAATTATTACTAGCCTAACAAGCTGACTGTGTTATTAACTAAAATTATTAATTGTTGTTATTTCTGGCAACGACTCGCGGCTAAATAGTACTAGCCGCACGGGTCGTTCTTCAAGGGTAAGCAACGGTTGCCGAGGTCAGTCCGTGGATGGGTGACCATCCATTACATACCGAGACTCGTCCGTGACTCGGCAGTTGGTCCCGGCTGTCATTTGTAGATCTTTGACAGTCGTTACGGGTAGTCAGATGCCCAAGTCTGACAACCAGTCTTACCAAAGGATATCGTATTACCCAGTTACAGGGTTGTGGAGGTCAGATAAGCAGTTGCTCCTTATAAAATACTGGTAACAACTGCATCTGTTAGACTGGAAGCCGACCCCAACATGGTTGGGAAAAGGCAGGCAGATTGATTAAAAAAAATTAAGTAACAAAAACTAAAACCCAACTACGACTGAAAAGGTATAAACAAGACACCACAGACAGACAAATTAAAAATCCGGAGTCACACGTGTTAGGGCGGCATAAATCGAACAGATTACGTGTGACTCCGGATTTTTACTTTGATACCCAACATAGTACGATTAAACAATATTTTTTTTTTAGTTCCTGACTTTATTTCCTCTAGAGGGCGCCATTTTTAATTTAATGTTACGCCACATAGCCTATAACCAGCGGACAGTCAAGACGCTTCTAACGATACCTTATTTGTCAAATTGTGATGAGTGGTTTAGAAGATACAAGGGAACAGATGAACATACATACATACATACACACATACATACATACATACATACATACATACATACATACATACCGGTCAAAATCATAACCCTCCTTTTTCTTCGCCGTAGTCGGGTAAAAAGACATGGTTTTCTTTACGAACCACTGCCGCGCCCCGGTTTGGTTGCCAGTGCACCCATACTTTTATGCCGTTATCTGGATCTTAATTTTTGAACAGACCATGAAATTTAGCGTGGGAAACGTTTATAGTCAAGTGAAATTACAAAACAATAGATAGACAACGGTGAGTGATTTTTACCTATTCCGTGGGCCGTCGAACTGCCAAACTACAGAATATATTAAAAAAAACAAAAAACAACGGACTTCCAAAAAAAAAACACAAAAAAGTGAAAAATTACTTTGATTTCTGAATGTGGTGGCAAAAACGAAAATTACCGAGATACCGGCTTTCGAAATATATTTTTAAATATAAATACAAATTCGACTTCAATTCGATTCCATACAAATTCGAATACCACTATCTGCTATGTAAATAACAGTTACGGAATCACTTAAAACATCGTCCACAGTTACTAAGTGAGAAAAAATACGTAATAGGACCACCTCTGAAGCATGACCTACCAAACAAAAAAAGAATCATAAAAATCGATTCTTAATTATTGATTGTTTGTTACGTGATTACGTAACAAACTCATAAAAAAACATACAGACGAATTGAGAACCTCCTCCTTTTTGAAGAAGTCTGTTTAAAAACTTTTTACAATAAAAAAAATAACCGACTTCACAAAAAAACACTAAAAAAGTGAAAAATAACTTTTATTTCGGAAGTCGGTGGCAAAAAACGAAAATTGAAAAGCAAAGACACTTTTTTTTTTGTAAAATGTTTTTATTTTCCACTTTTTGGTTGTGGTACCTACCCCACACAAATTCGTATACCGTTATCTGTCGGTATATCTACATTCGCAAAGTGGGAAAAATACGAAATTATTGAATCTAACTCAAAAACTACGCAAGCAAAATTAATAAAATGTATATCGGACCACCTCTGAAGCATGACCTACCAAACAAATAAAGAATCATCAAAATCGATTCATAAATTGGCGGAGTAATCGCGTAACATAAATACAAAAAAAAAATATTCAGGCGAATTGAGAACCTCCTCCTTTTTGAAAAAGTCAGTTAAAAAAACAAATGAGTTCGCTTTCGAATATTGTGTGTGGTCATTTTAGTGAGGTTCCAACTTTCCAAGTGAACTATAAAGAAAATGCACCCTGTGCACTGTAAAAATCTAAAAAAATAAAATAAATGTTTATTTGGTCTCAAACGATAACATTTTAAATTAAACAGCCCCAGTAAGTAATTATAACTTGTGTTGGGGTTGTCTCACTCCTTCCCATGATGCCAAACAATATTGAGACGTTAAAAATTAAAATGAAGAACTTTAGAATCTGCCTACCCATTTCCCAACAATTTCCCATCCACGAACCGACTGGCATGCATATCTTAGCCTGTATTTCTCATAATTATATCTTAGGAACTATATTTCTCATGTTTGTTCCAGACAATAATGCGATCATGGGGGCCAGCTGCGCTCTCACAACCCTGCTGGTGCTCACCGTGATAACTGTCACCAGGGGACAGACACAATACTTTGGTAAATATAATAAAGAATTCCGCTTCTTTAGTCCACAAGGGTAGCCCGCGAAATTCAAATTTTATTAAATTTTTTGCAATTTGTAGTTCAGTGTCAGGTTGTATCTTGGTCAAAATATGACTCGCGACCATAAAAAAATGTATTAACAAAATTAGAATGAACATGGCGCCCTCTAGAGGACATAAAGTCATGAGCTAAATTTATTTTTTTAATGATACCATGTTGGATATCTTATGAGAGGACTTGACTAGCACATTTACAAAAATATATGTAATATAACCCCAAAAAGTTAAATAAAAATTATAAAAAAACTAAAACCCAACTACGTCAAAAAAGTCAACTAAAAAGATATAAACAAGACAGCTCAGACAGATAAATTAAATTCCGGAGTCACACGTAATCTGTTCTATTTATGCCCTAACAAGTGTGACTCCGGATTTTTAATTTGTCTGTCTGTGCTGACTTGTTTATATCTTTTTAGTTGACTTTTATTTAACTCTGGTGTGCACGCTGTCTCATCATCATCTGCCTAGCCTTTTCCCAACTATGTTGGGGTCGGCTTCCAGTCTAACCGGATGCAGCTGAATACCAGTATTTTACATGGAGCGACTGCCTATCTGACCTCCACAATCCAGTAACTGGGTAATACGATACCCCTTGGTAAGACTGGTTGTCAGACTTTCGAGCTTCTCACGACCCGTAACGACTGTCAAAGATCCACAAATGACAGCCGGGACCAGCGGCTTAACGTGTGTGCACGCTGTCTATGGCTTTACATCTCTCTGTTTCATATTGGCTTTTGCGACTACATCTGATGATCATAAATAATTATGATAATACCATATTTCTCCATTTTAAATTAAATCACTATGCAATAAAAACATAATCTTTTATGTGCCTAAAATATTAATTATGATTTCGACTTTTTGCGATGAGATGATACCAGTTCATAAGAACACGATAAACTGGTTATTTTCAATAACAAGCCCAAGTTTAAAATGATTCTTTTGACATCGTTCTGTTCAAGGTGATTTGATCTATTTTTTTGGCTTGCAAATATAGCTGTTTTAAGTAAAGAAGAAACAAATTAACATATTGGCGCGTGAAAAATTATCTTTGTTATGTACGTTCGTTTGTGGAGCTCGTGGCTAAGTAATTACAGCCGCTCGGGCCGATCCATCAGGTTAAGCTACGCTTGCCGGGGTTGGTCCGTGGATGGGTGACCATTTTCACATATCGAGACTCCTCCGTGCCTCGGAAAGCGCGTTAAGCCGTTGGTCCCGGCTGTCATTTGTGGATCATTGACAGTCGTTACGAGTCGTCAGAAGCACGAAAGTCTGACAACTAGTCTTACGAAGGGGTATCGTATTACCCAGTTACTGGGTTGTGGAGGTCAGATAGGCAGTCGCTCCATGTAAAATACTGGTATTCAGCTGCATCCGGTTAGACTGGAAGCCGACCCCAACATAGTTGGGAAAAGGCAGGCAGATGATGATGATGTACGTTCGTTTGTTTTTTGTAATATTTTTATTTATTGTTTTTGTTTGGATTAATCCAACCAAAAACAATAAATGCAAATATTATATGCTAAAAAATGCAAATATAATGGATTCGTTGTATAAAAGAATCTAATATAATTGTATTTTTTTAAATGTATTAAGTATTGTATTGAAAACTTTGATAGGTGCGTTGGGATATTCCTCGAAGCCCACCAACTTTGAAATGCACCAAATGAAGCGCACCAAAGGTATTCCTCGAAACAAACCAACGATGAAACATAGGGAAGCGCATGAAGGATTCATTATAAATGATATCGATAGACGTTCTAAAATTCAACTGTCCACAAAAAATACCACAGCGGAATGATGTTCACTGCTGGACATAGACCGTTATAGGCTAATTTTTCAGAAGCCCCCAGAGAGGCTTTGTGGAGCCTGAGCACACTTTGAGCATGTTTAGTACTGACGCAGGCATCACACACATATACCTACCCATTTCCACAGATATTATAATACTACGTACAGATACCCAATCCCATACAAAGAAATGACACCACCCTAAGTCTGGCAATTGAGCTGGCTATTTTTCTTCCTCCATTTTTTTAACAGATGGCAGCATCGGCGAGTCACTAATTGCCAGAGACTGTAGTTTTACAACGCCTCCTCTTCTTCTTTTTTTAGGTGTTCAATTTTTACATTTCTACTTAAAGTACTAGATTTAAAAAAAATGTTGTTTGATTTTCCTTAATGAAACGACTTAAACGCAAGTTTAAAGTGACCCTGTCATCATTTGAGTAAAACGCCATCTATTGCAAAGAGCTCTCGACAAAATGATTAACAAAGTCAAAGTCAAATAATTTATTTCAAGTAGGCACATTAAAGGCACTTTTGAACGTCAAATACATAGAAATAGAACTGATTCTAGTTGCCCCTTCCAAAAGGTAGTTTTCGTATGGATGGAACATATGCCAACATAGGAACAGATGGCTACTTTATCATTCTAAGGGTTCGAATTGAAGTAAACGGTTTAATTTAAGTTTTTTGTTGAAAATACGAGATTTATGAGTGTAAATACATAAATCAGCATTAAACAAAGATGTTTTGATTTTTACTAATATTATCTCAGCCAAAATTTGCCGTATAACGCTTTTCAGTGATTGTTAATTTCATAAATTGTTACTTATGCTGCCATCTATGATATTTTTTCAAGACTAAATTATAATTTGTTCGAGTTGAGACCCCGTGCCATTTCTAAATGATCATCTCTTTTTTCCAGACATCCTCCAAGGACTGCAACAGCTATTCCAGCCGTACCAAGGCAATGAGAACATAAACCTATACAATGGGGCCACAAGAGCCCCACACAAACAGACAAACAGACAAGAAAGCAAGAAGAAAACTGTCGAGAACAGGCATCAGACTGAAGAAAGACGAACAAAGAAACCTCCTCCCACGAACCAATACGATTACGTCTTCGCTACGACGGAAAAACCGAGTCGAAAAACAACAAAATCGAATTCTAGTCAAAACAATAACTCTAGGTCTTTCAACAACAAGAATGAACAAAGCAACATACTTTTTGGAGAATATTATAATCCTTATGAAATAACAACTAAAGTAAATAGAGTTAAAACTACAACAACAACTGAAGCTAGCTACTTCAAATATGATGGGAACAGAGGAACGACACAAAATGTTTTCAGTAATAACTTTAATGGCGCCAGACCAGTTACTGAGAATGTGTTTGAGAATGTCAATCACAGAGAGACATTTGCTGTTAATAACCAACCTAGGCCTGCTAATTTAATCAGCAATGGAGCCAGTTTTGATAACAACAACAATTTTGCTAGCAATACAAACAACAGACCCCAGAACGATCAAAATAGGGGTAATAGTAATGTAAATACCAATAATAGAGGGTCACAAAACACTAATTTTAATGTAAATTTTCCAAGTCTACCGGAAAACAACAGGAACAATAATGGCTTCTTAAATACCGACAATAACCCAGGTTTTAATAACTTTGGTAATACGGGAGTCGGTTTCAATAATAGAGAGACTATAAATAATAATAATAATAGAGGAAATTCAAACTTTAATACAAATAACAGAGGAAATTCTAACAACAATAGGGGTAGCACCAACAATTTCAACCAAGGAAACAACTTCGGTGGCTTTAACTACCCTGACACTCCCCTGATCAACCGACCCGGGGTACAACCATCCCCAGTAGACGTCGGTTTACCACCGATCACCAACAGACCAGCTTCAAACAATAATAACTTTGGGGGCTTCAATAGACCTTCAGACCCAAGTTCAGTAACGTTCAGTGATCAACCTGATCAGGAACCAGAGATTTTGATTGGACCTGATGAAGATGATATGACTGAATGGCAGAAAAAAAGATATGCGGAGAAGGCGGAGAGGAGTGAGTATAATTTGTGTATTTATATTAGACTGCTGACATGAATTTTCCAACTGCAGGGTTTGCTTATTTTCAAATAGACAACGTGTATTAATCAAAGATTTCGATGAATTGATCTAGAAGATTTGAGATGATAAAGTCTAAGATAAGAAGATCTAGTGGTCACATTGTGCGACAGCTGAGCATGAGGTCCTGGGTCCGATCCCTAGGTTGTGAGTGGGTGTGTCCATCAGGAATTGCGCAGTAATTCTTTTTCTTAGCATTCGATAGCAATCTAAATTGGTTCGGCCCAGAATTTGGCTACGCAGTCGCGCAAACTTTAGCACCTATGTATCCTGTACTCTGAATTTGTGCGCGCTTTAAAGCAATATTCCCGCCCCCTTAGGACTTTAACATAATTGGCGAAATGTGCATGCAATGTGCTAAAAAAGCGTCTGAACAAAAAAATTTAATGCCTTGGCAGCTAAGAGATGATCAGTCCCTACTGACGGCGCCCGTTTGCGAACATGACGCACGATTCAGCTCAACCATTTTTAAGGGAACTTGCTGATCCAATACACACGCCACCTCCAGGGATCTTTCTAACATTCCTTCAATTCCTCTTTTCCAGTGTGTGACTACTACAAGTCCTTTACGGTGAAGAAAGTCGTAGCCTTACCTCTGATACCGTCGCCAGACCCCGTAGAAATCAAGGTGTCGGACTGTGTACCCATCAACGTGCCTCTGGTCATCGGGGGATCACTTGCCAGCATCCGAGACTTCCCACACATGGCTCTCGTGGGTTGGATGAAAGTTAGGGTAAGTTTTAGTACTCAGCGAATCAGACTAATTTTCTTTTCTTTTGTGAGCACTCTAATGACAGGTTTTGAAAACCGGTCACACCGTGTACCGTGTAGGAAAGTTTTTGCGACTTTTGCGTATTTGGCGCTTAGTATCCAGGTCTTCAATATGATTTGTTTTGAACATCGAGATATAAGTACTAACGTACTAGAGAAGCTACGTCAAATAACTGAATTGTCCTATTCTTCGTATTGAATCTTTAGTTCGCTGCAGCGCTAAAATAATAACAATTCGTCTAAACCGTACCTTATTTACCACAGTGCTAGATTTGCTGCGGAAGTGTATTTATTCTCGGCAAAAAGGTCTTAAGCGCCATGTAAATCACGGCACTACGCGTTTTCTTCGACAAACTGCGGCGCGATCGCCGCAGTTGAACGAGACAAAGTAGGAATTTACGGTGTCTTCTCTAGTACGTTAGTACTTATATCTCGATGGTTTTGAATCATTCAGTTGCTTTCCTACATAATTATCTAAACTGGTTACGAATGAGTTTATTTTTTCTAACTGTATGTGTTCATTATGGATTGCAATAGAGTTTGAAACTGAAATTGAAGAATTGAAATTGGAATTGAGTTTATTTGTATGTTTAGGATAATCTCTGGCAACACTGTCTGTGTAGGATACTTTTATCCCATAATTTATATGTTTATTGCCATGGCTAAAGCTCTTGGCTAAGTAATAACAGCCGTATGGGTCGATCCATCAGGTTAAACTAGGCTTGCCGGGGTTGGTCCGTGAATGGGTGACCAACTTTACATACCGAGACTCCTCCGTGCCTCGGAAAACACGTTAAGCCGTTGGTCCCGGCTGTCATTCGTGGATCTTTGACAGCCGTTACGGGTCATCAGAAGCCGAAAAGTCTGACAACCAGTCTTACCAAAGGGTATCGTGTTACCAGTTAATGGGTTGTGGAGGTCAGATAGGCAGTCGCTCCATGTAAAATACTGGTATTCAGCTGCATCCAGTTAGACTGGAAGCCGACCCCAACATAGTTGGGAAAAGGATAGGCAGATTGACGGATTGCCATGGCAAAGACCATGAACCTGCTATAATGTTCTTCGGCGAAATGACATGTAGAAGAACTGCCCTCCTGACATCTCTCAGATTTAAGCAATGGAGAAATAAATACTGCGGTATGGAGTACTCTCTCCCAATTTATTAATGCAGCATGTCTGCTACTTCCATACATCTCTATCAGTCGTCATCTCAGTAGTCACCTTGTTTGTAGCTCCTTTTTATTTAATGTTATTAAGTGCTTAAGTGTGTATGACGATATTTCCAGGACGGTGGCTACTCCTGGAAGTGTGGGGGCTCTCTGATCAGCGACCGCTACGTCCTGACTGCGGGACACTGCACCTATCAAGACAAAGACGCCAATGTTGTCAGGTATGTCACTGTTGCTATTACTTCCCAACGTATATCTTGGCTATTATGGAGTACAAGTAAGACTGGACCAATAAGCACATTGCCCAGATTGTAACTTTGCGGAATCAGTACAGTGGTACCCAACTGATAAGGCTCGTCGTGAATTTTCGTTCGCACAGAAAAGATAGTATGGCCCCGAATATAAACGAAAGAATGCTTAAAACTTACAATCAACCTTAGATCACTGCTATAAGGTTCATAATACACTGCAGCTGTTAGTTCCGTCTCACTCGCAAGTCACTCGCAAGTATGGCGGCTGACTAACCTGCCACGCGGCGCGCGCTAACTTGGAGCTGCTGACCAATAGCGGTACAGGAGAAAGAAGCGCGGTGCGTGGAGCTAGCCGATTGGTCAATAGCATTTCCCGCGCTTTGAAAACTCATCTTCTGCGTAGATACATCGGTAAGCCATATCAGTTGGGTACTCTGTACCTGGTTACTGGTTACTGTCACCATTTATCATCCCACTGTAGACCAAAAGCCGCGCAAGCCGCTTCATGTAAAATACTGGTATTCAGCTGCATCACCAATCCATTATACCTCATATTAATTCATCTATTTTACTGAAACCAGTAACGAACTTTACAGTGGACCCCCTCAAGCTGTACAACTCGGTTCCTCATACCTGGACGACCGTGGAGCCCTCGTTGTGAAGATATCCGCCGTCATACGCCACCCGAAGTATAAGCAGAGAAGGTCATACCATGATGTAGCGCTCATCAAGATGGTTTCAAAAGTCAAGTGAGTAAAATTTAAACATATAACATCACGCCTGTAATCCCCCAAGAGGTGTACTGTAACGCTTTAGGAGCGTTAGCTATAGCATGTGAGGGTGTGTGGTGGAGTTAATTGCAAAGACGGAGAAGGTGTTGGGAGGATTTATTGATCTACACTTATACATTTCGGAGGTCAGACCTAAACTGAACCCCCTACAAAATAACACTCCTAACTGTATGAACTGAATTGTTGGAACGTTCGAAACTTGCGGCTACGCACTCGTGAGCCTTTATCATAATATGATGCTGGCTTAGAATAATAACGCATAGAAACCTAGTACGAGTGCAAAAAGTGAGGCAACTTTAAGGGAGCCATCGTGGCTCCCTTCTCTCGGCGAGCTGTCAGTACTCAAGGTCACGTTCCGTCGAACACAGCTCGCAATCATCATCAGCATATAGCAGTCCACTGCTGCACATAGGCCTCTCCAATTGCACGCCATACAGCTCGATTCTCGGCAGCTCTCATCCAGCTGCTACCAGCCACCCTGCGAAGATCGTCGCTCCACCTGCCTGAGGGCGTCCTACCTTACGTTTGCCGATTCGCGGTCTCCACTCAAGAACACGTCTACCCCAACGGTCATCGGTTCTACGGCTAATATGGCCGGCCCATTGCCACTTCAGCTTGCTTATTCTGTGAGCTATGTCAGTAACTTTGGTTCTCTGCCGGATTACCTCATTCCGGATTTTATCTCCTCGCAATAAATAATATAAAATGACAGTTTGTGACGAGACTAATTTACCTACATTACTTTCAACATTTTTTTAACTTTTGTTTAGCAAAAAAAATGTTTTTGAAGTACCTACTACCTACGCTATTGAATACGATATCAAATTTTGCCAGTTTATTTTGCCTTCAGATGTTTTTATCCAGTTCCTGATAACATAAAATACTTGTCTTGATTTGATCCAGCAACATACTAGTGCGTTTTCCCATTTTTTTGTAGGTAACGGCCTGGTAATGGTATCACTGAAAGCCAATGATATTAAATTAACAGATATGTTATAAGCGCGCAATCGTGAACACTCGAAAACATTCCAATTGTAACGTTTTTACTTGTAGTGAAATGTAAAATGAATGAAACGTGGGTATGTGTGCCGCTGCTGCGCGGAACACTTTTTTTCGGTAGTTTTGTGAGTGTATAACATATCTGTTAATATAATATCATTGCTGAAAGCTGTATTTGTGTGCGTTTGAGGACCGTAGACACATTCGGCTCACGCACACAAAGAAAATGAAGTGGACACAAGATATCGCTCGTGTTTTGTTCTAGACGCAGCTTCTATGCGTTATTATTCTAAGGGCTGATTTTATCAAAGTCAGATATCTTTTATCCATGGAATAAAATTGACGTCTGACAGTTTTTGTATGGAAAAACTGTAAAAAATTCGATATTTATTCGTAGGATAAGACTTATACTTGGTATAAAAGTTTGGTGAAATTCGCCCTAAGGATGCTGGTACGGTTTTATGCGATACGCAACCTCATATTATGAGGTTGCGTAACGCATAAAACCTCACATGAGCTACGCCCACCCTTGAATAGAAGGATTGGCGCAGTCTTAGGAGTGAGGCGTATTTATCGTCACAGATAGAAATCACAGATATTATAAAATAGCAGATAGCAATTGCTCCTAACGATAAAAAAATATCTGTTACTTAAAATCACAGATCCTCAAGACTGTTACTGTTAAAACTTCGGATACGATTTTCGACTTTAACGAAAAGAAATAAAGAAGATATTCAATTGAGTCAATACGTATTTATCGTCTGTACAAAAATCACAGGCTGTGATTTTATAACAGATAGATACGATTTTCGACTTTAAATCAAAAGAAATAAAGATGATATTCGATTGAGATACGTATTTATCAAAAATCACAGGCTGTGATTTAATAACAGATATTTGGATCTGTTATTTTTTGTCACAGTCACAGTGATCACAGATATCGTGTTTCACCTGTTACAACCCATCTCTACGCAGTCTAACAAACAAGTCTTCTATTTGTAACGTTCTAACAATCGAACCCTTCCTAACTTTGCCTATAAGAAAAGTTACCTCACGCCAGAAAAAAACATACATGGTGAGGTCTTCCTTTTGCAGAAGCAGGCTTAAGTCAGGACGGACGAAAGACAGGGCTTGTGTCAATTAAGACAATGTCAACATTATGCCATATTGCAGCCATATTAACTCATCGCCTCGTCCTCTAGTATACCCACATTTTCACCAGTTATGGTTTAAGTCCCATGTAAAAAGGGCGAGCCTATTTATTGCCATGAACTGAGGTACTAATTCAAACTTCCGGGCTGCTACTGAGATTTTTTAATTAATTAATTTATTCCACCTTCAGTTACATTCATTTTAGAACAATACAATGATCATTTAGCTTAGTCTAATAGGTTAAACAAGACACCTGTGTCTGAACTAGATAATTTAATATCTGTATCTCAGACAACAGCGCTCTTCCATAAACATAAGAAATTTAGAAGCTAGTAAGTACTAATGCGGCCATTAACATCAATATCACAAAAATGACTGGAAGAGAAAAAATAAAAAGAATTTGTAATAAAATGAGTGTGAAATGAATCCAAATGGAAAAAGTATTTATTTTGCGCTTTTTAGTGGGTCAGTTTGGAGGTCAGTAAGTTACAATACCCTAATGTCAATTGCTATCACCTTTTTTTACAAAATATCGCTTTTCCCGATGCAGGGACGTTAATCGTTGAGGAGTTCTCCTGGTACTTCACAATCAACTCTATTTTGACCGACTTCAAAAAAGGAGGAGGTACTACGTTCGGTTGATTGTTTTTTTTTTTTTATGTATGTTCACCGATTACTCCGCCGTTTGTGAACCGATTCTAAAAATTCCTCCCGAGATGGTCCCTTATAAATTTTATTAAGTTTGCTTGCGTAGTTTTTGAGCTAGCTTCAATATTACGTATTTTTCCCAGTCTATGTAGACGATATAATTATTAGACTCCTTCACTGTTATTTACATAGCAGGTAGTAACTTGTGTGGGGTAGGTACCACCACTAAAAAGTGAAAAATAAAAGCTTTTTACAAAAAAAAACAACCGACTTAAAAAAAAAAAACACTTAATAAAAAGTGATAAATAACTTTAATTTCGGAAGTCGGTGGCAAAAATCGAAAATTAAAAAGCATAGACACCGACTTCCGAAATTATTTTTCACTTTTTATTTAGTGTTTTTTTTGAAGTCGGTTGTTTTTTTTTGTTACCATAATGCATTGTGACGAGTATAAATTGCTTGGCATATTAAAGTATTCGAATCGCAACCCGTGAAATACTTATTATTGAGTAGTTCAGGTGACCATCTGTAGTCTTCATCATCTGTTCCACTTCACACGTGATAGAAATCAAACAGATTACATGTGACTCCGGATTTTTAATTTGTCTGTCTGTGATTTCTTGTTTATATCTTTTTATTTGACTTTTTTGTCGTAGACTTTGGGTTATAGTTTTATAACTTTTATTTTAAAATTTTCTTGGGGTTATAATATATATATTTTTGAAATGTGCTAATTAAGCCCTTTCATCAATTTGATACCCAACATGGCCAGATATATTTCCTTTTTAAATTCATGACTTTATGCCCTCTTGAGGGCGCCATATTTTCAATTTAATGTGACGTCACATATACCTATAAATAATCTAGAAGACATGAGGGAATTCATGAAAATACATACCAGTCATAATCATAACCCTCCTTTTAGCTTCGCCGGGGTCCAGTAAAAACATGTGAACTGGAAGCTTACCACAACATAGTTGGAAGAGAATATGCAGATGCTGAATTGACCCAAATGAAGAACTGAAACGAAGATTGAAAACTAACTCGATTATCATAATAATTCCAGGTTCTCGGAGGTGATACGTCCAGCGTGTTTGGGAGTACCACCACCAACGGGCAGGAGTATCATCGCCACTGGATGGGGGAGAACTGAGTTCGGTGAGGTTTTTTGTTCAAATTAGTTAAAATAATTTTGATAAAATAAGTGATTGGTTACTGCTCGCCACACAAAGTTATCTCAAATCAACGCCATGATTCCTAAGAACCAACACCATCTCTTATATGTATCACGATATGCCTAATCGAAATTCTTCTCTACCCAAGTCTAACCATCGTCTTGTTATTAATTCCAGGAGGTGACCACTCTGTACAGCTCCGCAGCGTCTCCCTCGACGTGTGGGACATGCAGGAGTGTAAAGACATATGGGGAACATCGCTGAAGCTCCCCAATGGGGTCACTCCTGATAGCCACATGTGTGCCGGTGACAGGGGTGGGGGGCATGACACTTGTCAGGTAAGATCATTGTGAATTATTTAATCATTTAATTCAAGCAACAGGACTTAGAGTGTGAGGAGCTCGTGGCTAAGTAATAACAGCCGCACGGGTCGATCCATCAGGTTAAGCTACGCTTGCCGGGGTTGGTCCGTGGATGGGTGACCACATTTACATATCGAGACTACTCCGTGCCTCGGAAAGCACGTTAAGCCGTTGGTCCCGGCTGTCATTCGTGGATCTTTGACAGTCGTTACGGGTCGTCAGAAGCCCGAAAGTCTGACGACCAGTCTTACCAAGGGGTATCGTATTACCCAGTTACTGCAGCAGGACTTATACAGTATGTTAACTAACAAAGGGCGTTCCCGTTAACCTGCAATAGTATAGCGTGTATACATGCAAAAAAAATTATTACAACTCAAAAAAAAAAATGTGTCCTGAAAAGAAACAATCTGTTCACGCACACTTGTATTTCAACGTAGAAAAACAAGTGAGACAAGGGGGCGTGTACAGAGAGTTTATTTTCCGTAACAATTTAATATTTTTTATGAATATTTTACTATACAAAAAAAAAAACATTTTTTTTTTAATGGTAATATTTTTTTTAGCATTTATAGACGCTATACTATTGCAGGTTAACGGGAACGCCCTTTGTTAGTTAACATACTGTAGTGTGAGGAGCTCGTGGCCAAGTAATAACAGCCGCACGGGTCGATCCATCAGGTTAAGCTACGCTTGCCGGGGTTGGTCCGTGGATGACCACATTTACATATCGAGACTCCTCCGTGTGTCATTTGTGGATCTTTGACAGTCGTTACGGGTCGTCAGAAGCCCGAAAGTCTGACGACCAGTCTTACCTCGGGGTATCGTATTACCCAGTCACTGGGTTGACGAGGTCAGATAGGCAGTCGCTCCTTGTAAAATACTCGTATCCAGCTGCATCCGGTTAGACTGGAAGCTGATCCCAATATAGCTGGGAAAAGGCAGGCAGATTGAAGTCATGAAAAACCCTGTGAAAAATCGACACGTGTATGAATGTATGTCAATCGTCATCCTGAGGATGCCTCGTTGTGAGGTGAAACACGTGTCGATTTCTTACAGGGTTTTTATGACTCTTGAAGAATAGTCAAGCGGAATAGGGTACTAAATATATCTACGTCTATTGTACAGTCAGGATAAGTGAATCATGACCCACTTTGACGATAAATCGTTTAAAACTGTCAAAATAACAAAGATGGCAGATGACAAATTCGTTACCAAAGAACTGTATATTTACGCGAATATCGACCTAATTGTGTTTGAATGTCTGTAAGAAAATAAGCTTATGGTGGGTCAGAATTCAATTTTTTCGACTGTACCTATTGCACCCATGATTTTGTTATAATATCTTGATTTAAAAGAGCCCATTCGTCTCCATAGAGATCTACGTTTTGGAATGGGCAACTAGCTTCAACTTTCTTACTAACTGACCGACTCCTTGACAAATCAAAAGTGCCTGTAAATGGTTTAGTTTGAGTTTGAGATTCATGATGAAACTTTTCACAGGGTGATTCCGGTGGTCCAGCACAGATTCAAGATGGCTGCTTGTGGCGTGTGGTCGCTGTGACGTCATACGGGCGATCTTGCGGAGCACCTGATACCCCAGCGTTGTACGCCGTCATACCGCACGCGTTCATAGCCGCTCAGGTGTTTGATGAGAGTTCATGACAGTAAAATAAAGATTATTCAAGGAACTGTGTGCATTTTTATTTAAAAATAAATACTGTTTATTTTGATTAACATTATTTAGTTTATCATCATAAAATCTGTTTTTTAATCTCGTAGACTTTGACAGGTGCAAATGTCAAACTCCTTATTGAAAACACAAACAATCACTTGAAATGTCAAATTAGTAGGTATACAAGATTACAAAACTTTTTACAAAAAAAAAAAAAACTAAAAAGAGAAAAATAACTTTAATTTCGGAAGTTGATGTCTATTGGCTTTTCAATTTTCGTTTTTTGCCACCGACTTCCGAAATTAGAGTTATTTTTCACTTTTTAGTTTTTTTTTTTTGTAAAAAGTTTCGATGCGATGCGATCGTGATGCGTGGCGGTCTGTGATCGTCTGACGTGCGTGTCCGTCTGCAATATTGCCGATCGTCGGATTCCACCATTATGCCGAGATCCGCGATTTTGCTTTGATTCTGCTGCTAGGTCATGGTAGACTTTAGAACGGATTATCATAATTAAATGCATGTGTATTTCCTGTCTGTACAGTTGACCGTTGAGAAGTTCCTTCTTCTAGAACGAATCCTGAGTGCAGCAGCCAGATCATGGTGGACTTTAGAATGAACTATCATTTTATTTTTTATTTTATTAGTTTGGAACAACAAACAGCTACATTATGGGATATTACAACATGATAACATAAATAACTTAAATAATAATATAGCCCACAGCGCTGTTCACAGATTACCATTAATGACTAAACTTTAATATTGCTAGGAAATAAGCTGTTCATGCAATAAAACACATTATAAAAATAAAAAGAGGAGAAGTTAAGAGTTATACCTACTAATTATGAAATTACAAAATCAGTGTCTCATACAAAAGTCTGCGAAACTTTAGCATGGAGCACGTAAATATGTCCAAGTGGTCGAATTCTGCATTGTATGATGCTGCCATTCGCCGAATTGGTGAACGCTCGCCAGCATTAGATCGGCAGGTACCTATTGCAAATAGTGTACCTGCACGCACCTGGCGTCTATGAACAGTATCATAATTGAATGCATATATAAAATTTTGTGTCTGTACTGTTGACCGTTGAAGAGTTCCCTGGTCTGAGCTAATCCTGGGTGCAGCAGCCGGGGCATGGTAGACTTTAAAACGTACTATCATAATTAAATGCGTATATAAAATCTTGTGTCTCTGCTATTGACTAATAAGGAGTTTCCTCGTCTGGAGCCAACCCTGACTGCAGCAGCCAAATCATGGTAGACTTTAGAAGGGACTATCATATAAATGCGTATATAAAACATTTCTGTACTGTTGACGGCTGAGGAGTTTCCTCGTCTGGAGCTAACCCTGACTGCTGCAGCCAAATCATGGTAGACGGACGGATCTAGAACGGACTATCATAATTAAATGCGTATATTTTTGGTGTCTATACCGTTGACCGTTGAAGAGTTCCCTCGTCTGGAGCCAATCCTGGGTATAGAATCCAAGGTTTGCATCATGAAATCATGCATTGTCTTCGGACCTGAACCAGCTTGTAAAATTTCAACTCCGTAGGATAACAGAAAGTTGTTTTAATTCAGCTTGGAAGATGTGCCTCAAACATAATAACAAGGCAAGTTGTCATCCGAATAACTGTCAACAGGAAAACTGCCCAAAGGCTGGCAGCATTGTCACGTTGGATGGCGATGCTGCTTTTATAAAAGCTTGTAAAAAGAAAACCTACAGACGAATTGAGAACCTCCTCCTGTTGAAGAACCTTTCTACAAAATAAATTATTTCGGAACAAAACACAAGACTGAGTACCTACTAGTTATTTATGCAACTGTTATAATAATAAAGGGTATTAAAACATGAGTGTTTTAATACCTAATTATATACAGTTGCATACAAGATTTTATCCACACCCATGATATGAATCTTCTATAAAAGTTTCTTTGCATTACCAATATCGAACAAAAATGGCGCGGTACGACGTATATTCGAATTTTTTGAATTCGAATGTTTTTTGTTTTTATTACGGTGCTTTTTTAGTGAACGCTCGTGAATGACAATGTTCTTTTTTTGAAATGAGTTGCTTTATGAAATTCAGTACAACATTATAACACCCGTTTGGATGATTTTATGTTTACTATGACACTGGATGTTTTAATGTTGGCTATAAGCTAACTGTTTCAAAAACTTTTAGAGAGAATTTATAGCATGGGTGTAGATAAAACAATTAAAACGATGTTAGCTGCAAAATTATGTTACTGTAGAAATATAAAGAAATCCTTCGAAACGAACTAAAAACCTGTTTTAGCCGATGCCAGACTTCCACGTTCCAATACATTGTCATTATTTATTCATCCGTGCTGCACTTCATCGCACAATACTCTGCAAGCGTCTATATAATGAGGCAACAACTCATCTGTTTATAGGTTAAACTGGAAGTTCAGGAAAACTGCATGCCGTATCGTGAATCGAAAGTATTATAAGTAAATATACATCATCATCTGCCTGCCTTTTCCCAACTTTGTTGGGGTCGGCTTCCAGTCTAACCGGATGCAGTTGAATACCAGCATTTACATGGAGTGACTGCCTATTCTGACCTCCACAACCCATTAACTGGGTAATACGATACCCCTTGGCAAGACTGGTTGTTAGACTTTCGGGTTTCTGACGACCCGTAACGACTGTCAAAGATCCACAAATGACAGCGAGACCAACGGCTTAACGTGCTTTCCGAGGCACGGAGGAGTCTCGATATGTAAAGATAGTCACCCATCCACGGACCAACCCCGACAAGCGAAGCTTAACCTAATGGATCGACCCGTGTGGCTGTTATTACTTAGCCACGAGCTCCTCTAAATATACATACGATTGAAATATTTTCTATGAAAATACTGTTTTATAGGTAGAGAGAAAATATACGTCTCAAATACAATCACATTTATTCATGTCAGCTTTTTAGGGTTCCGTACCCAGAGGGTAACGGGACCCTATTACTAAGGCTCCGTTGTCTGTCTGTCCGTTTGTCACCAGGCTGTATCTCATGAACTGTGATAGTTAGACAGTTGAAATTTTCCGTTTGCACCATTCGGGTGCGGAACCCGAAAAAACAAGCACTAAGCCATCTGCTGCCAAGTGTTGCCTATTTAGTGGTCAAACATATTGAGGATGACTATACTCCATTTTATTTATTTAACCATTTATGTACACACATATAAATATAGAAAAGAAGACAGGAACAGAAAAAATCGTACAAAGGCAATGCTTATTTCTAAAGAAATCTCTTCCAGCATACCTGCGATAGGAAAGTAGATAAGAGATGTAGACACCGTGTGTAAGAGTAGAAGAAAAACAGAATACATAAATCAAAAACAATTCAAAAATTAAATATAAACATACATTATGAGAATATACTTACATACATACTTCTAAAATAAATATCACTTAAAAATATATAATTACAATATAATTTAAAATAACTATGCAACTATGACGAAATGGATAGGTAGTGTTCTTTCACTCTTCTTTTAAATACTGCAACAGTTTGGCAGTCCCTAATGTCAGGCGGAAGTGAATTCCACAACCGAACCGCGTGTACAGTGAAGGAGTAGGAGTAAAAGTCAGTCGAGTGGGGAGGGGATTTAAGGAGGTGTCTAAGATGCGACCTGCATGGTGCATCAAAAGGACGGGCGTAAGAAAAGCGTTCCCGCATATAGGATGGGGTTTTAGGGCTGTGAAGGACGTTAAAAAGCAAACACAATATCCGAGAGTTCCTGCGAAGTCGAATAGGGAGCCACTTGAGTATTTTGCGAAAGTTAGAAACGTGATCATACTTTTTAAGATTAAAAACAAAACGAATACAGATATTTTGCAAACGCTCAAGTTTATTTAAAAGCTCCTCTGTGGCATCCAAATAACAGAAATCAGCGTAGTCTATGAGGGGCTGTATGAGAGTTTGAGCAAGAGAGATTTTGGTGTTCAGGGGCAAGAAGCTCTGAAGGCATTTCAACGAATGAAACGTGTAGTGCACTTTGCGACTGACTTGAGCGACATGGGCAGTCCACGATAAGTAAGAGTCCATAGTCACCCCCAGGTTTTTAACCGTAGTGGCGTATTCTATCTGAACTCCATTCAAACAGAGCGGAGACAGCGAGGCAACATCGAGCCTAGTCCGCATATACTTGCCGCCGATAATTATGGCCTGCGATTTCTTAGGGTTGATTTGCAGTCCAAAGGACCGCGATCACTCGCTAATAGAATCCAGGTCTCTGTTCATGGCAGACACGGCGGCTTCCGCATCATGCCTTAGGCAATTATTTTAAAGCTGCAAATCGTCGGCATAGAGATGGAAGTGAGAAGAGATGACTCTGGTGACAGAGTTAATGAAAATAGAAAAGAGAAGAGGAGAGAGAACGCCACCCTGAGGCAACCCGCGGTAAGAGAGCACCAGTCAGAAGAAGACTCGGCGAGACGAACCCGCTGCGAGCGGCCTTTAAGATAGAAGTCGAACCAACTAATAGTAGAAGGAGAGAAATTGATAGATTTCAGGATCCTTAGAAGGATGTAGAAATCGACAGAATTAAAGGCACTGCTAAAGTCCAGAAGTACGACTAAGGTGAGAGATTTGTGGTCCATAGCCCAGCGGATGTCATCAGTAACCTTTAAAAGAGCCGTTACTGTGCTATGGCCAGGTCGAAAACCTGATTGAAAAGGGCTAAGAACAAGAAGGTCATTAATTTGAAGAGAGAAAGGCAGAAAGTTGGTAATGAACAATGTGTTCGAGAACTTTCGAGAGGTAAGGGAGGATGGAAATGGGTCGATAATCGGTCGGTGGGACCGGGTTAGGAGTTTTGGGTAAGGGGATGATATGGGCTTGTTTCCAGGCCTCAGGAACAGTACAAGAAAACAAAGAGAAATTAAAAATGAGGGTCAATATGGGAAGTAGACCTTGACCTTTAACCTATGTTTTACAAATAAATAATTCTTATTCTTATTCTTATTCTTATAGTAATGTAGGGAGGATAGGAGAAATCATTCTTGAGCAAAGGTTATCATTACCAACTGCAGAGGAGGAGATAGCAGAAATAGATTTGTTGACCTCACTTTCACTTACAGGACTTAGCTCGAAAGAAGGACACTGCGGCACTGGCAAACAAGAAAGTTTATTTAAAGTAGCTGATTTGACGTGTGCATCCAACGTAACAGGGGGATGTGAGAAATGTTTGTTAAGAGCACACACGTCAGTGTCAGTACTGGCAGCAACTGAAGACTTACCAATGCCGACAGTTTTTGGAAACTTCCAGACTTCTGAAGAGTTATGGTTGTCGAGAGAATTATGGAAGTAGCGTCTCTTTGCACCTTGAACGCATTCAAATTGCGCTCGGAAGAACAATGTTTTAATCTCCTTTTGGCTCTGTCAAATTTAACAAACCTTTTTACACTCCGTTCAACCGATTTTGACTTCTATACCGAAGGCATAATGCCATAGGATGGCATTAACAGCAAAAAAACGTTACACAATACCAACTGTCTACTGCAGCTGCCATTTATCATGCCACCCACGCAATAGAAGTCAAAATCGGTTGTACAGACTGTAAAATAGGCTTATTTATATTTCTAATCTTATTTCAAATGGAGTTTAGTTATAAAAAATGTCTTACTCACCAACCCTAACGCCGACTGACCGTGTGTGTTTTATTACAAGGTTAGCTCAGACGTAGTTTCACATTTAAGTCGACATCTCGTGTATCAAGAAACCACATTTTATCAAAAACATTTACAAAATCGTATAAGTGTCATCAAAAACAAAATCTACAAAAAGAATCGAACTCGAATTTTTAATGTGATATTTCAAAGTGTTCTTTTAAAAATCCTCAATTATTTGTAAGTATACAATGTTTTTCTTTTTTTAAATTCCAATATTGGTTTTTTGGTCGATTTTTTTTTGTTTTTTACCATGTGATAAGTACAGAGACATTTAGGTAATTGTGGGAATAACTTTTTTTATTATTATTTGTTGATATATATTTTTGTATCTCGGTTCTGATCTGCCGGTTTTTTCGGAAAGCACAGGCCAAAGCCAAGTGCTACCCCTGAGAGAGCTAAACTAACTAAGCAACCTGTGTCGACACCCTCGCGCCATCCCATCTTCCTAGCACGGCGGGCTGTGCTGGGGCGGCTGCTGCAGGTGCAGAAAATCTCAAACGGCGCAAATATAACAACCTTATTGGTAGCTATATTTTTGAGCCGTTTGGGTTTGAAACACTAGGGCCGTGGGGTCCGAGTGCTCATAGAGTATTTCGGGACATTGCCAAGCGGTTCACGTGACCAGAGGGCTGGTCAATTTCTAGGTCAAAGAATCAGCATTGCCATCCAAGGTGGCAACTGACAGCGATGCGGAAGAATTTTTTGACGCCCTATGAGCCCTTCCTTTGTATAATAATTTTTATTTCGCTTTGTATATAATTTTAGTGTTTTATTTCGATTATGATTCAATTCACACATTATTTTACATCTAACACTACAATTACAATACTAATAATATGTACAAGTATGTAAAAAGGGGGAGGAAATAATTATTAAAGTGCATCAAAAAATTCGTGCGCATCGCTGTCAGCTGGAAAAGTGCCCAAAAGGCTGGCAGCATTGCCACGTTGTATGGCAATGCGGATTCTTTGGCCGAAGAATAGCCCTCTGGTCACGTGAAGAGTCGACCAACCGCTTGGCGATGTCTTGATTTAGTGTTAGATTGTATATAAAACTTATGATGAATACCTAAAAATAAACTTAAAAAGTCAAAAAACTGACTAATAGTTGATGGTAATATCGATACCTTTGGGTAGAAAGGTCGTATAAACCAAAACCCGTATTTTCAGGAGAGCAGAAAAACTATTTTTTTTTACATGAAAATTCATAACTTTTTTGTTTTTGAAGTAATAAAAAAATGATCTATGAGAAAGGTTCTTACAATTTGCAAATGAAAAAGGTTAAATCATCAAAACCTATCTATCTTCTTTAGTTTTAAAGTTAGCTTGGATTTACGTCTAAGAAAAAATCAATTCTTGGTTAACCAAGAATTGATTTTTTCTTAGACGTAAATCCAAAGTTTTTTTAAAGTACATTTTCATGGGGTGTATTAATACACCCCATGAAAATGTACTTTAAAAAAACTGTATAGTTCGTATATCCATTTTTGGTAAGCTTATGGTCACATTTACTGTCGTCAAAACTATAGTTGCAAAACTTCTGAAAAATTCTGAATAATTCCGGAATACTTCTGGGAAAGTTTCTTTAAATCAGAATTATTCAAAATTAATATAATTAAGTTTTTTTTTTTGCTGAAAAATCGTATTTTGCATCGATCGTCGATCGTCGCCGCCGCTGCCCCTCTATGCGCCGGCGCCAGCCGCTGCGCTCCTCGAGTCGTGCGTGCAGGCAATGGCGGTGCGGGGTGCGGTAAGACGGGAGATGCTCCCCGGAGAAGTTTTCCCTCGCCCCGCGAGAAAGATTCGTACCCCGCAATCGAATGTTTCCGCGGAATATTTCGCCTGAATAATTCAATGGGAATAAACGTGTTTGTTTGTGGTGTGGTGGGTGAGTTAATTATTGTTCAGTGGCACATACGTAAGTAAAATATAAAAGTTTATTTTATTATAAATGGAATTGATTAAGTATATGTTGATATTTTTATAGGTAGATAATTATGTTAGCCTGCGATTAACAGGATTTTAATTCATTTGTTTTTAGGTCGGTACCTACTTATTTCGAAATCGAATGCTATTTTGGAACGAAGTTCCTTATCGCGCGTTGTGAAAGGGGGCTAGACGGAAAAAATTCTTACGAAAAGTTGTCACGACACTTTTTACCCGACACTTTTTGCGCGACGCAAAGGAGGGTAATGTGTTTATTACCATGGAATGGAATGGAATGGAATGGACGACTGGACTGGAATGGAATGGAGTGGTGTGGAGTGGAGTGGAGTGGAGTGAGGTGGAGTGGGGTGGAGGGTCGAAAATCGCTTGAACCTTTTTTTTAACCTGCTATCGTTAAGCAAGTTAAAAAAACAGGTGCAAGCGATTTTCGACCTTATTGACATTTAAAATTTAGTTTGTTTTTTCTGACATTCTCGTTAGCTAACATTGCTCCATTAAAATCCGGTGTTTGCATAAATGTCAATAAGGTCGAAAATCGCTTGAAGGTCGGAAAACATTTGCTTAACGATAGCAAGTTAACTTCGTTCCATCCGGGTGTCCCTTGACACCTCTCAAGTTTTTTTTATGTCAGTTGTGGAATAAAAAACCAGGCCTAGCATATTTGATTGGTTTTTTTTAAAAGGGTTAGGTAAGTAAGTACCTATGTTTTTGGTTAGTTTGTATGTAGCTCTGTACGCATCGCGAGGATTCGCGAGTCGCATAGGTAGGTAGGTATTAATCATTACCTATAGTGCGTTGCAAGTTGCAACTAAGAATGTGCCCGAGTCCGCGCCATCTTGTGACGGCTGTCAAAACTAACGATTTCGGTAGGTTTTTGACAGTTGAAATATTCCCAAAGCTTCGGAATATTTCCGAATACTTCCGAAGTATTCAACGGGAATGATTCGGAATTTTTCCCGCCAGCATCTATAGTCAAAACCCATATAATGTAGTTTTTTTTGTATTAAAAACCATTTATAATCATAAATCAATTGAATTCTGACTAATAAACAATCCTGTTACTCTCAGAATTTGTAGGAACTCAATTATTATTATTCTAATACCCAATAATAGTCGATTCAAATAAAATAAAACTACCTGAAATACGAAATCAACATTTATTAAGTATTAGAAAAACCTTCCGTCTGGCAATTTGAGAACTTTATGCGACCTACCCAAATGTCCTTTCTTTGGAATTGTTCGTCAAGTCATTGAGCTCCTTAAGTTCTGAGTTGAGCTCCACTATTACTGACAAATGCTTGCACTGACTGGACAAGTCCACTCAAATCTGTGTGATTCTTTCCTCAAAAGACCATTTCAGACTCTAATCTACATGGTCCTCATATGGCCTGACCAAGATTATGGTATCCTGCTTTTTCACCGAAAATTGTTTGGCCGATTATCACTTGCCAACCAACGTTTCGCCGATGTTTCACTTTGACAACTAACGATTAGCAAATTTTTGTCCTGTTAGGTATATAAGTTCGTATGTATGACCTGCCCTAACTGAATTGATTTTACACTTATCAATTCCAAATTTCATTCCTTTATCACTCGAAAATTTATCTGTGGCTACAATTTTATGTCATCCATATAAAGGAGGTGGTTAATTATACAGTCGTGTCTATACGTCCGTATGCTATCTGTAGTGTTTTTGTAATTGAGTTTATAACCTGGCATTAGTGAATTTAATTTGTTTGATAGTGGGTTTAGGGCAAGACAGAACCATAGTGGGCTAAGCGAGTCACCTTGGAATATGCCTCGTTGGATCTTGTCTCAACAATACCTGTAGATGTCGTAAGATGTAAACGTGTTGTCCATTGTGTAATTGTGTTATTTAAAAAGGCAATGATTTGAGGGTTTATCTTATTTATATTTAAAATTTCAAGCAAACAAGTGTGAGGGACAGATTCATACGCTTCTTTGTAATCTATATACATAGTATATAGATCTTTCTTCTTCCGCTGGACCTGTTTGAGTATAATCGAGTCTTGTAAGTTGTTCCTTGCTGCAGTCCTGACTAAATTTTCGACAGCCATTTTGTCCTTCGGATGATATTGAATTTGATTCAAGGTGTTTGTAAATGATTTGAGTGATGCATGATGTTATTATTTTATATATTGTTTGTATTCATGTTATTGGTCTGTACTTTGCCGGGTTGGCGCTGTCGTTACTGTCTTTTGGTATCTATCAGCCTAGCCTTTTCCCAACTATGTTGGGGTCGGCTTCCAGTCTAACCGGATGCAGCTGAATACCAGATTTTACATGGAACGACTGCCTATCTGACCTCCACAACCCAGTAACTGGGCAATACGATACCCCTTGGTAAGACTGGTTGTCAGACTTTCGGGCTTCTGACGACCCGTAAAGACTGTCAAAGATCTACGAATGACAGCCGGTACCAATGGCTTAACGTGCTTTCCGAGGCACAGAAGAGTCTCGATATGTAAAGATGGTCACCCATCCCCGGCAAGCGTAGCTATACATTTATGTAATTTATACGCTATACGTTTATCTATCTAAATAATCAAGGTAATAAATAGACATTCATCATCGAACGACGTTTCCTAATGCAAAACTTTACTGTATAATATATTATTTTGCTTCGTACATTCCACTTTTCACATAACAAATTCACATATTAATTTCATAGATCTGCTCGACGTCCGTATGTCACTGCAGGGATCCAGCAGAATATCAGCGTCTGACACATGCTGAGTTGGACTCCTCATTTGGTGCAACGTTGAGACGCATACCGCACTTTGTATGTTTCGTTTTTTTTTTAAAGTGTGTCATAGACAATATTGTCATCACTGTGTCTAGTTTTCTTTTATTATTTCTATATTTTGTATTGACGTGAACACTGTGTATGGAACACCTGATTTATTTTCCCGATTTCAAGGTTGGTCCCATAGACAAACTTGTTCAAGATGATGAGTACAATGACCCCTTTTCGGGTTTAGCGTAAACAAAAACTAATGTTGTATATAGATTTCCGCAAATTCACGCCTGAATCAATTAACTGTATTTCTCATTTTTGTTAGTTTGTTCCAAACAATAATGCGATTATGGGGGCCAGCTGTGCTCTCACTGTCCCTGCTGGTGCTCACCGTGATAACAGTCACCAGGGGACAGACACAATACTCTGGTAAATATAATAAAGAACTCTGCTTCTTTAGTCCGCAAAAGTAGCCCGCGAAAATTAAATCCGCGTATCGGCGTAGTGTGGGACGACCCCAGCTAGTTGGACCGACGACCTTAAAAAGTTAGCTGGGACAGACTGGATACGGAAGGCGGACGACAGGGTAGTGTGGCGCAGCCTGGGAGAGGCCTATGTCCAGCAGTGGACTGCGATAGGCTGAGTTGATTGATACCTACCTACTTATTTGTTAATGTCGCAAATCATAATTATTTTGATCAAGATACAACCTTGCAAATTGCAAAAAACGTAAGAAAATTTGAATATCGCAGGCTACCTTTGCGGATCCACCATACTTAAATGATTTGCATGGAAAAAAAAAATCTTTCGTTTATTACTAAGTTTCGAATGGTAGCTTTTTGCACAACTGAGTCTGAGTCAAGATTATTTTTAGACATACTTCTTATGCTATGATAACATATTTCTCAATTTTTTTAAATTTTATACAGTAAATAATTATGTCATCATCATCTGCCTAGCGGCTAGGCTCTAGCCTTTTCCCAACTGTAGTGTATCTATTTAATAGATATGTAAACAATGGTGCCGATTCTCTTGTACACCAAACTAAACTAACTAAACTATCACTAAAATTCCTTACTTTTTACTATGAGAATCTTAGAGCTATTCTGCCAACAAAAATCTCTAAATTTAAAAATTATTTTGACAGAACTAAAATCGAATTTGACAATCGCGACTGCACTTGGTACCTACTTGTTTGCCTACCACGTGATTTTTTTTGAGCCGGAGAGGCGCGCTATGTGGCCGTCTCGACGTATTTTTATATGGAATTTTTCACTTTTTGGAAGAAAACAAAAAAATTAAATTACCAACATGTTAAGTATTACGGGTTTGCGGGTTGCAAAGGGGGTCAAAATTTTCATTATTTTTGCGATAGGACACACCGTTTTCGAGATAAAAGCAAAAGAAAATAAAAAAAAGATACAGTACCGTTTTGCAACTGAATTCGAGGTGTTGGTTTGAATTTTAGTTCATGACATCTAATTTTATTCCACACATTTTTAATCGTGATTAAAAATAGTCAGAGTTAGTTAGAGGATTTTAGATATAGAACAAAAATTTTGGTTAAAACGTCAAATTCAGAATAGCATTTTCACTAAATTAAAACTCAGTACCATCTTAATGCTGTCAAACTAAATTATAGTTAAGTTGTGTTACTTTAGTCTATTTTCAGAATAAGAAATCGTCGTTTGACAGGAATAAACTAAATTTTAGTGATTTTTAGTTTAGTTTAGAGAATTTGTGACAAGAGAATCGGCACCACTATCTCATGCACGTTCACTATGAATGGCGGGAAACGGTGGAGGATACAGCGTACCTGCACGAGAGGCTGGGTCGTGGTGATGAGCCAGTGTAGTGATATAATCAGCTTAAATACGGGATCAACAGGATTCTACACCAACTATGTTGGGGTCGGCTTCCAGTCTAACCGGATGCAGCTGAATACCATTATTTTACATGGAGCGACTGCCTATCTGACCTCCACAACCCAGTGACTGGGTAATACGATACCCCTTGGTAAGACTGGTTGTCAGACTTTCGAGCTTCTGACGACCCGTAATGACTGTCAAAGATTTTTAGGGGTATGAGGAACAGGGTGTAAAGTTCACTCAACCCCCATAGAAAAGGGAGGATCCTCCGACCAGACGGGTGTTGTGTCTGGCGGGCAACTGCCCAATGATTGATATTGGGTTTTTGTATATATGTCCACTGCACGGTAAACTCTAATTGCGCGATGCAGGATTTATGTGACGTCAGGTCTTCGATGCGTAGTTCGCATGTGGCGATGTAGATACCGCCACAGATTCACAAATGACAGCCGGGATCAACGGCCTAACGTGCTTTCCGACGCACGAAGGAGTCTCGGTAGGTAAAGATGGTCACCCATCCACGGACCAACCCCGGCAAGCGTAGCTTAACCTGATGGATCGACCCTTGCGGCTGTTATTACTTAGCAAGGGCTATAAAAAAAAAAATGAAATAAATTACTTATGTGCCTAAAATTTGTTTATTTTTTAACCAACTTCTTCAAAAAGGAGGAGGTTCTACGTTTGTCTGTATGAACTCTTTTTTTTTGTTTTTTGTGTATTTTCATCGATATTTTCGGCAGTAGTGACCCGTTTAAAAAAATATATTTTTTAATTCGAAAGGGTATACTCCCGAGGTGGTCCCATTTAACTTTCCGTGCGTAGTAATTGAGTTAGCTTCAATAATTACCTATTTTTCCCCACTGAGTCTATGTAGACGATATATTATTTTTCTCCGTCACTGTTATTTACATAGCTCGGAGGTGCTCGTGGCTAAGTAATAACAGCCGCTCGGGTCGATCCATCAGGTTAAGCTACGCTTGCCAGGGTTGGTCCGTGGATGGGTGACCATTTTCACATATCGAGACTCCTCCGTGCCTCGGAAAGCACGTTAAGCCGTTGGTCCCGGCTGTCATTTGTGGATCTTTGGGAGTCGTTACGAGTCGTCAGAAGCACGAAAGTCTGACAACCAGTCTATCCAAAGGGTATCGTATTACCCAGTTACTGGGTTGTGGAGGTCAGATAGGCAGTCGCTCCATGTAAAATACTGGTATTCAGCTGCATCCGGTTAGACTGGAAGCCGACCCCAACATAGTTGGGAAAAGGCTAGGCAGAAGAAGACTGTTATTTATTTACATAGCAGGTAGTGGTATTCGGGGTCGTGCGGTCCATGGCCCGCTACGGGGCACCGGCGTGGGCGCGTTCCCGTAGGCTGCGGCCAGCCCGCCGGTTGAACGCGTCCCAAAGGGTCATGGCCATTCGGCTGGCCCGGGGATACCGCACGGTCTCTCGTGAGGCGGCAAGCCTCCTTGTCGGGTTACCGCCATGGGATCTGGAGGCGAAAGTCCTCGCCCACATCTGGGAGTGGCACGAGGAGATGAAGCGCTAGGGCGTAATTTCTCGCGGCAGCGGAGAGCACAGCGGACGGAGCTCCGGCAGGATCTCATGGCGGCGTGGAGAGTGCGATTGTCGCAACCCAGTGCTGGGCACGCCACAATTGCGGCGATAAGGCTGCGTTTCCACCAGAGATGTGCGACGGAAATGTGTCGTGCGAGGATGTCTAGCTGTGCTGTGAAAATGTGTTGGGGTTCCCACCAAAGCTGTGCGATGAAAATGTGCCTTCGAGGATGTGTAGCGGAGCTGTGAAAATGCGCATTAATGTGTGGTGCGAGGATGGACTGGCTGGTACAGTATGCGCAAACCTCGCAACACATCCTTCTCAACACACATTCCTCGTAACACATCCCTAGCACACATCACTCGTACACATCCCTCGCACACATCCCTCGCACACATCCCTAGCACACATCCCTCGCTTGTTTTGTATGCGCAAAAATCTAGCTCCTCTGAGCCGTTTCCACCAGAGCTGTGCTGACCGAGGCGATGTAAATGAAGCGATTCTATTGGTTCTTTACAAATACATCCCTCGCTACGCATCCTCGCACATCTCTGATGGAAACGCAGCCTTAGTCCCTTCTTTGAGGAGTGGCTAGAGAGGCGCCACGGCATCCTCACCTTCCGCCTGACGCAGATCCTCACCGGACACGGCAGGTTCGGGAGGTTACTGTGTAGGATTAGGCGGGAGGAAACGCCCGGGTGTCACCACTGTGTGGATCGCCCGGAGGACACGGTGGTGCATACGGTGGAGGTATTACCAGCTTGGGCGGAGCACCGCCGTGTCCTCGTGGAGGCGATCGGCGGCAATAATCTCTCGCGTCCGGCCCTGGTCCAGGCCATGGTACGGAGCGAGAGGGCATGGGAAGCAGTCACCTCCTTCTGCGAAGCAGTAATGCTCGCGAAGGAGGAGGCGGAACGCGTGAGGGAGAGGCAAAGTTTGCGCCCTCGCGCCCCTAACCGCCGCCGCTGGAGATACCCTGGGCGTCGGGAATCCCAGGCGGATTCCCGGCCACCGTAGGTGCGGGCTTGCGGGCGGCGATTAATGGGTAGCTCGCCGTCCGAAAAGGACCAGGCCCGGGTCGATGGCGCGTTTGTCGTCAATTGTGCTGAAAAGGGAAAGGGATACTGGGACCTTGACAACTAAAAAGGAACAAAAAAAAACACGAATTGAGAACCTCCTCCTTTTTGAAGAAGTCGGTTAAAAATAAAAACTTTTTACAAAAATACATTGACATTGTTATGATCAAGGTGATTTAGTCTTTTTTTTAAATATTACAAGTTTCGTTTGTTTTTTTTTGTAATATTATCTTCGTCGCCAGTTCTTTTCTTGAACTTGGTTTGACCTATGTAGATTTGCTAATTTATAATGAAATTGGGGTGATGCAGTTGGTACTACAAAAAACGTGAGTTTGAATACTTGTTTTTTATTTTCAGAATCGTCCACTGATCAACCTGATCAGGAACCAGACATTTTGATTGGACCTGATGAAGATTATATGACTAAATCTCAGAAAAAACAATATATGGAGAACGCGGAGAGGAGTGAGTATGATTTTGTATTTAAATTAAGTGAAAACTTCTTTAGGAGCGTTGAGCTATTTTTGGTTTATAAAGAGTTATAGATTCGGTAGTGCTTGAAATTAAAATATAGATGGCGCTAATACCAGTAAAATTGTTGAATAGTTTTGTTTCTTTTTGTGGAGATACTGGGCACCAGAATGATGATGATGATGATGGTGATGGAGCGCCATCATTTCACACGTTTAATAAATAATATAAAATTTATTCCCGTTCGTCCCACTGAGTTTGTTACGAAACGAGGCGGTTTACACACGGCACCGCGCACCGCCGCGGTCCGCTGTCGGGCGATGTACGCGTAGGCGGTTTACACACGGCACCGCGCACCGCCGATTTATTCATTGGATATCATAGAGGCCAATGGGACATGAGACCGCCTACCACGGCGGTGTGCGGTGCCGTGTGTTAATCGCCTAAGTGTTTTTTTTGGAAGTCGTTTTTTTTTTGTAAATGTCTTTATGTAATGTCAAGGGGTCGGTTAGTCAGAAAGATGAAGCTAGTTGCCCATTCCAAGGAGTAGTAGTACTTATAGAGAAGAATGGGCAAGAAACTCCACGGGCACTCTTTTAAATCAAAATATTGTAACAAAATATTGGTTACATCATTCATATTGAAATGATATATGTGAGAAAAATGTAGAAAAACGTGCATGTTGAAAGCGTCTGTAAAAAAAAAGATAAAAACAAAAACAATTGAAAAATTACAATAAGCCGTAGCAGCTAAGAGATGACCAGTCCCTACTGACAATTTTGAAGGAAACTTTTAATGATCCAACACACACGCCACCACCAGCGATCTTTTTAACATTCCTTCAATTCCTCTGTTCCAGTGTGTGACTACTACAAGTCCTTCGCAGAGAAGTTGGCCTTAACTCGGATACCGTCGAAAGACCCCGGAGAAATGAAGGGGTCTGTTTGTGCACCCATCAACGTGCCTCTGGTCATCGGGGGATCAGTTACTAGCATCCGAGAGTTCCCACACATGGCTCTCGTGGGTTGGATGAAAGTTAAGGTAAATTTTAATACTCAGCGAACCAGACTAATTTTGTTGTTTTTCGTGAGCACTCTGATGACTAGCCAAACTAAATAATGAAAACCTGGTCACACCATGTACAGAAGAGCTGATCAGCATCGTTGTATGTCGATAGGAAGGTTTCGAGCGACTTTTGCGTATTTGATGCTTCTTGTTGCTTAGTCTTCAAGACGATTTGTTTCAAAGCATTCAGTTGCTTTTCTACATAAATCTAAAATATAATTTGACCGGACCGCGGTACCGCCACTTATTCGTCAACGCTCACGGCGTTCCGCCACTCATTCGTCAACCCTGCCCCCTGGACCGCCGTTGCTTTTGTAAGGCGCGGTACAGCGGTCCCGGTCAAACTATGGTTACAAATGAGTTGGTTTGTATGTATAGCAAAAAATTTTCACTGTTAAAAGGGCGAGAGATTCTTTTATCCTGAAAACTGCACGATTGTTGTGGTATACAGGGTGTTAGGGTAAGCACCGTTATCCTTCAGTGGTTTGGTTTTGGTCATTTCTCGTGCGTAAATAATAATTGTAGTTATGTGATAATGACATGTATTACACGAATTAACAGTGCACTGAAATGGTACGGCTTTACGCTATCGCGGGTGATAAACTGAACGCGGTTCGAAGATGTACGCAGAATAATTCCCAGAACAACGTGAAACACATCGTGAAACGATGTTGGCAGCTACACAAAGGATGCGTACCTACTTACGGCCAGTACACCGTGCCGGCCCACGCTCAGGGTAGTGGCAACCAGCAACTGCCAGTTGATCTTCAAGAACGAAACGAAAATCTTTACATGTAGATTCGTCACGCAACACCTAAGGTACGTTTGCCTGTCTTAAACCAGGAAAAGTATGAAGGGAAAGTTGCATCACAGGATAGGTGTATTGTGTATTTATCATGTGTTGTGTGTGTAAGACGGGCGGCAACCGTTACAGTTCTATTTCACTCGGGCGCATATCCATGAATTTGCGGACGGTATCGGACCTTTTAAAATCTTTTAAAGAAAATAACGTTTTGTTACTCGGTCAATTATTTTTATATTTAATAATAATCGAACTCTAGGTCTGTGCCGGTAGAGTTTACTTTGCCGGAACGGGTCTAGGATGAGGAGCCAGACCAAGAGAGATACAAAAACCCGCAGGGCAGCTTGTGGCGAGCTGTTGGGCAGTAGCGACCCCACGGACCCTACCTCCCGGGAGAAGTCTTGTTCCTCACCTCTGGCTTGCCTTTATTGGCCGGCTGGAGTGAGCAATGACGAGGAACAGAGCTCCCACCTCATTCTTGCCTTGATTGGCCGGCTTGAGTGGAGACTCGCAAGAGCAAATGTGCTCGGAGGAAGGAAGTATTCCAGTAAGTGCTCGTAGGGATCTTGACCATCTTCCGGGCTCTGGGATTGTTCTGAAAGCCTTGGAATACCTCTCCACTCCTCAAGCACCTCAGGAAGTGTTGCCCCCTTGTCGCTTCGTCACTTTGTGCTAGCGACCGTGTTCGGGGGCCCATTATTGAGTGTGCAAGTCACCCCCTGCCGTTTAATCCGTGTATACCATAACATTGATCAGGCAGGGGACATAGTCCTTCAATAGTTATAGGTAACAAATCCACTAAACCACCCAAACCCATAACCCAATATGTTTTGTTTCCATGTTCTGCAATAGTCCTACACCAACCGGGGATTGTCCTTGGATGCACTTGCATAGTGCGTACAGGGATAATCGTCGGTTGGTGCCTCATTCCTTGAGAAACTGTCTAAGGGGCCTCTGCGAGTTGGCTTCGGCCCCTCGTACGCCTTCCAAAAGACCGGGACCCCATGGTCCCGAGATATGTAATATATAAAATAATAATAATAATAATAAACCATTTATTGCAGGCGACACAGGCCCATAGATAAATACCTTTACTTAAACATACATATTCTATAAACAAAACTTGTGTTAATAAATAAGGCTTAGACTATATTAGTAGTTATTCAATCTGCACTAGCTAGACTTTGTGCTGTCCAGTGGAACTTGTCCGCGAAAACGACGGAACACCACGTCCTGCGGCCAAAAGTCTTCTTCCATGACGAGGGGCAGATAACAGTCTGGCACACGCACGACGAACGCCTTGAAGTTGACGTTCCGGCGCGATTCAAGTATCTGCACCCTCGGCGCGTATCTCGTCTTTTGGCGCACGTACTCCACGATGTCCTCCGCCTTAGTGGTGTAGTGCAGGCGGGAGATGTACACCGGTGTATTCGGCTTTGCGGCACGTAGGCTCACTTCGGGGCCCGTAGGAGCTTTGCCGCAGCGGTTCTTGGTCGTTCGCGATCGGTGCTTCCTCCTTTGCACCGTCACAAAACCGTCATCATTATCAGCCCTATTCGGCGCCTTTTCTGGCATGGGCTTGATCCTTAATCAATCATCAAGATTTAAATCAACTGCCCATGGTTTGAGTGACAACGGTGTTTACCCTTACATCCTGTATACCACGGGATACCTCACAGGGGGTGGCCCTATCGTGAAGTCGCATAATTTATAAGGTAAAAATATGTAAGTTCTTCTGCGAGATGTCAGGTCAGCGTCAGGTATATTCGCCTGACACATGCTGAGTTGGACTCCCATTTGGGTCATAGGCAATATTGTCATCACCGTGTCTAGTTTTCTTTTAATGTTTCAATTTTTTTTTTTTTGTATATTTGCACCCAGCTGTTTATGTACTGTAATGTACCTAATTAGTTATAATTTAACCGTGTTTTTGTATGTTGTGCTGTCTTTTGTGTGCACCAAATAAACGTTTTATCTATCTATCTATCAGATGTCATGTAGAAAGACCTCCTAGGCTGACATCTCTCAAGTTAAAACAATGGAGAAACAGAGGCTCCGGTAAGAGTACTCTCTCCCAATTTATTAATGCAGCATGTCTGCTATTTCCAATCTCTATCAATCGTAATCTCAGTAGTTACCTTGTTTCTAGCTCCTTTTTATTTAATTTTATGTGCATAAGTATGTATTACGATGTTCCCAGCACACCGGTTACGCCTGGTATTGTGGGGGCTCTCTGATCAGCGACCGCTACGTCCTGACTGCGGGCCAATGCACTCGTTCACATAACAACGAAATTGTCGCGTATGTCACTGTTGCTATTACTGTTACTGGTTACGGTCACCATTTATATACGGACACCTATTTCGAATATTGGACTGAGTAAAGGGAGAAGTGATGTCTTCAAAACTACAGTGGTTTGGTCCGTGGCGGACGTGGGTGTGCCGCTCATATATTCTTGCCCACGATCCTTTTATGTTATAAACGCTTTAATGGAAATCTTTCTTACGTAGGGCTTAAATGTTCAAAGGAACCATGTTTTTGAAATTGGGAAGAAATAGTTACAATTACCCCACAGTGTATATTTAGCGTTTTTTACAAAATTATTAGCAGTAAGCCAATTTTGGACCTGCAGTAGGCCGTTCATGCAGTTGTCCACAAAAATAATTCATACAATGCTGAAGACTGGCCATGAAATTAATAGTAGTGTCACATTATGAACCAACTCATCCATGGATGGACCGCAGCAAGCGCCGCTCCACTTCCACTGCTATTCAGCTCCGAATCACCAATCCATTATACCTCACATTAATTCATCTATTTTACCAGTAACGAACTTTACAGTGGACCGCCTCGAGCTGTACAACTCGGTTCCTCATACCGGGACGATCGTGAAGCCCTCGTCGTGAATATATCCGCTATCATACGCCACCCAGAGTATAATCCGCCAAGGATGTACCATGATGTAGCGCTCATCAAGATGGTTTCAAAAGTCAAGTGAGTAAAATTTAAACATATAACATCATGTCTGTAATCCCCGAAGGGTTAGCTCTTCGGGGAGTACAGACGTGATGTTATATGTTTAAGTTTTAGAGTCAAGAGTCATTGCGGGAAAGTCCGAAAGGGATACCGGGACCTTGGCAATAGGCAACTGAAGGAACACGGGTGGGTTTTAGTCAGTAAAAGTCTGACACGCCCGCCCGCTCCGTCCAGAACGGGAGAAGTCCTTTGAAGAATTCCCATCCTCAAAAAAAAAAGGTGTGGATGTCACAGTCATTTCTTTAAATTTTCGGTTTTAGGACATGCTGGCTTCCTGACGATGTTTTCCATCACTGGTTTGAGAGTAGGTGGTGATAGTGGGTCAAAATGAAGAATGTCAGCAAGGAACAGACACAAGATGATTGATAATAACTAACTCGATTATCATAATAATTCCAGGTTCTCGGAGGTGATTCGTCCAGCGTGTTTGGGAGTACCACCACCAACGGACAGGAGCATCACTGCCACTGGATGGGGGAGCACTGAGGCTAGTGAGTTTCATTTGTTAAATTATGATTTAAAATAATTTGGATGAAATGGATGCATACCTTATTCAAATCTAACCATCGTCTCGTTATTAATTCCAGAGGATAGTCACCAGTCCGTACAGCTTCGCAGCATCTCCCTCAGAGTGTGGGACATGCAGGACTGTCAGGACATATTCGGAAAATCAAGAAATCTCCCTGATGGGGTTCTCCCCAATAGCCACATGTGTGCCGGTGACAGGGGTGGGTGGCATGACACTTGTAAGGTAAGAAGTGAGACTGATTGGGCCATAATCCAGCACGCGGAAACAGTGCGGGTTGGTGGATGTCACGAATTTTTGGTTTTACGTCATACCGGTTTCCTCACTATGTTTCCCTTCACCGTTTTGAGTAGGGATTAATAAATCACGCAAAGTAAAATTCCTGCCTGGGTTCTTAAACCTCAAAATCCGTACTTATGGTTCAAGAGACCATTTTATCCTCTGAGCCTCATTAAAACGCTGAACGACAAAGGATATTTCTTAGTCGGAACAAAAGAAAACACCCTGTGCAACCTCATGCGTCAAGCCCTGAGAATTGTAGAGGAATGGTGCAGCAAGCACCAACTCTCAGTGAACCCTACAAAAACCGAACAGAGGCTCTAGACAAACTGACATTCTACCAGCGATAACGATGATGGAAAAGGCAAAAATGTATAGGACTGACATAATCTATCGAACAGCTTATGTCAATCCTGTTGAAAGTCGTCGTAGAAATACGAAACGCTTTCGAAGCGATTGTCACTTGTCTAGGCCCTCTGATTCTCTTCACAAAAAAGCGAAAGCTGCCGACACTACAACTACCACGATTCTTCGGAATAAGCCTAAGCCTATCAACTCAAATCAAATTACATGGGCATATTTTTAGACAAACAGCTGAACTGGGGAAAATACACTTACAATATCACTACAAAAGTCAGCATATCCCTGTGGCAATGCAAGCGACTGCTTGGCAGGAACTGGGGAATGAGCCCCAAAGTCACCCACTGGTTATAGACCACAGTCATCCGACCATTTATCACGTACGGCTCACTGATCTGGTGGCCCAGGACAGACCTAAGCACAGCACAAAAATACCTTGAAAAACTGCAGCGACTCGCATGCGTTGCAATCACCAGCAGTATGAGAACGACACCCACGGCCGCCCTACAAGTTATGTTTTGACTGCCGCCTCTGCACCTCATCGTGCGGGAAGAGGCGGCTCTGGCCGCCTTTAGGCTCCACTCATCAGTTACCCTAAGCAAGGACTCTAGAGTTAAACACACACGCATAAAGGAAGATGCGATGAAACATAGGCTTTTGATGGCATCACCCTGCGACAAAGCCCCGAATTTTTGGATTGGCTTAGTTGATTGTCTCGGGGATTGGCCCCGTTTAAATGGTCCATTATCTTTAATCTGTTCTTTTGAATTGTTTTATATTGTTTATTTTTAGATTGTTCTCACTTATGAAGCAGCAAGAATAATTTACACAGGATTTTGTAATATTTTTATTTTTTAAAGAGTGGAGTTTCTTGGTGTTCTTTAGAATGGGCAAATAGCTTCAATTTTGTGACTAACTGACCGACTCCTTGACAAATCAAAAGCGCCTGTAAATGGTTGAATTGAAATAAATGGTTTGAGTTTCATTAATATTTCTTCCACAGGGTGATGCCGGTGGTCCAGTACAGATCCGAGATGGCTGCTTGTGGCGTGTGGTCGCTTTGACGTCATTCGGTCGATCTTGCGGTCTCCCTGATATCCCTGCGGTGTACGCTGTCATACCGCATGCGTTTGTAGCCGCTCAGGTATTTGATGAGGTATCATTACAATAAAATAAAGACATATAAGCAATAGTGTGCATTTTTATTTAAATACAATTGTACTATCATCCTCGATTCTTTGGTCCCATCGTTGCGCCATAACAGTACACTGTGGGCCATGATGGGAAAACCAAAGAATCGATGGATAGAATAGGTATAATAAAGTATGGACTAAGTGTTGCCTATAACAATAGGAAAACATTAAAGGAATGAGGAATGGATTGTGTGAAAGATGACATGGGTAGAGAGGAGGTGACTACTGAGATGACGACTGATAGAGATGTATGGAAGGAAGTTGTTTGACACCGTAAGGTCAAACACTGGCCGTTACATGGTGGCCACCACTGTCTTAGGACACCCAAGTTTACACTAACATTGTCACCGCCATGTTTGTCGAACGACCGATGGCCGGTGGAGCAGACGAGTCCTAGAGTGGAGACCGCATCTCGGCAAGCGTAGTGTGGGAAGCCTCCCAGTTAGATGGACCGACGACCTGAAAAAGTTAGCTGGGACAGACTGGATGTGGAAGGCGGAGGACAGGGTGTTGTGGCGCAGCCTGGGAGAGGCCTATGTCCAGCAGTGGACTGCGATAGGCTGAGTTGATTGATTGATACCTACCTACATAATTGATATTGTCGCAAATCATAATTATTTAGATCAAGATACAACCTGAGACTCACTTGCAAATTGCAAAAAAGAATGTCGCGGGCTACCTTTGCGGATCCACCATACTTGAATGATTTGCATGGAAAAAATCTCTGTTTTTTACTAAGTTTGGAATGGTAGGTACTTTAAAGCCTTTTGCATACCTGAGTCTGAGTCAAGATTATCTTTAAAATCGCTAAATCTCTGACGCATCCACCAGCGCATGCCACCGCTAACTTGTCATTAACGACAACCAGTTCTGTAAGGTAGGCACAACTAAGTTATTTATTCATAACTTAATATTTTGGGTAGATAGGTACATAACTGGCGATATGTGAGGGGTGTACTGAAGGTTCACATTGCCTTATCCTTCAGGGAATACAGGTGCGATGTTATGTTGTTGTTAGGTAGCTACAGATGACAAAAAGAGAATTTTTGTACATCAGCCTGCAGCAGATCAGACGGAGAAACATGTATGCGCTGCTGTCTGCATCATATCGACCCACCTAGCTCGCCATTCTGACCTTACAAAAGGTTTAGTTTCTTGACGGTTTGTCCAACCTTCTCTACTTAATACATACTTATAAATACATAATTAATATACCCTTATGGCGGCATCTACATCGCCACATGTGAACTACGCATCGAAGACCTGACGTCACGCAAAAATCCTGACGTCACATAAATCCTGCATCGCGTAATTAGAGTTTACCTCGCGATGGACATTATACAAGAATCCAACATCACTCGTTGGGCAGTTGCCGGCCAGACATAACACCCGTCATCAGGCGTAGCATGAGCATCGTTTTGTCGACGGAAGAGTAGACAAAAATGACGTTTCCTGTAGACAGTAGACAGTACAAGACGGCAGCAAAATAGAAAGAGTCAACTGCACTTTTTACGAAATTCACTCTTTTACATAATTCGACTCAGAATTCTTGGTTTTATCATAGGACAGTAAGGATAGAAAACTTTCTTCCGAAATAGCGAAATAGTCTACATCTCTAAAGACGTAGACAAAGATCGTTAGAAATGAAAGACAAAATGACAGATTTCGACGGTGGATGTCAAAAATGAAGAAACGAACTGTCACTTTGTATAGAAAAAGCTATGTCTATTTTTCGTAGAGATAGAAAGCGCCATGCTACGCCTGCTGGTCGGAGGATCCTCCCTTTTCTATGGCGGATGAGTGAACTTTACACCCTGTTCCTGTTCATAGAAACCTATAAACCCTAATATGTTTTTAATTACCAGATAATACGTATTTTATCAAAGTTCAGTTTCACGTGTTTTTCGATGAATCTTCATCTTATACGCCTTTTTCGGTAAGTAACTTACTTTATTTGTATTTTGAGACTCCATATGTATTTTCCTTATTTTGTAGCTGTAAGTAAAATAAAAAAAAACTTTAGTTAACCCTCTCTTAGACATTTAATTTGTCATCTGGAATGAAAAAGTTCTTCCTTATTCCGACTTGTAACGAATTCTGGGGTTTCAGGAAGAAGTGTTATCAAGACCATGTGGTGTGTGGTGGAGTTTCTTGCCCATTCTTCTCCATACGAAAACTACCTTTTGGAAGGGGCAACTAGAATCATTTCTATTTCTTTGTTTGACGTTCAAAAGTGCCATATATGTGCCTATTTGAAATAAATTATTTGACTTTGACTCAAGACCATGCTGAAAAAACTTAACAACCGACTTCCAAAAAAAACACTAAAAAAGTGAAAAATAACTTTATTTTCGGAAGATAATAAAAAAATTAAATTCCCGTTAAACTATTAAAATTCACGTTTTTTAGTACCTACTGCATAATCCCAATTTCATTATAAATTAGCAAATCTACATAGGTCAAACCAAGTTCAAGAAAAGAACTGGCGACGCAGATAATATTACAAAAAAAACAAACGAAACTTGTAATATAAAAAAAAAAAACTAAATCACCTTGAACATAACAATTTCAAAAGGATCATTAGAAAGTTGGATTTGTTATTGAATATTACCAGTTTATGTTGAATAGGGAATATGCATGTGATTCAAATATGGGTCAAATATTTTTTTCTATAAACTATGTTACTTCAGAATTATGCCTCCATCAATATTTTTGAATAAAATTTATTTTTGAGCGAGAAATTAATTTTTAAAAAGTCCCAAATAACTGTGGGTAATTCAAATACTTGAAAAGGCTAAGAGCGGATGTGACGTAACAATCCGGGATAACAATCAAAATGTCAATGTCAAGTCAATCACCAAGTGTCAAGTCAATGTCAAACGCTCATAGAAAAAGGAGTGTTTGACGTGACTTGACAGTTGCTTGTCTGTTTTCACGAACTGTGACGTCACCACACTAAGCGCGCCAAATGGAGGGCGTTTAAATAGCCCGGATCGGTTGGATATTTTTAAACATTTTTTTAACTACTTTAAATTGCTTTTTTGCCGTCGATTTTTTTTTACTATTATTTGACGATGTAAACTATCGAATAAAAATATTAAAAAAATACATGCATATTCCCTATTTCGGAAGTCGGTGTCTTTGCTTTTCAATGTTCGTTTTTTGCCACCGACTTCCGAAATTAAAGTTATTTATCACATTTTTTGTGTTTTTTTTGGAAGTCGGTTGTTTTTTTTTTTTGTAAAAAGGTTAGTCGAGGTACCTATCCCACACAAATTCAAATACCTGCTATGTACAGTGACGGACTCAAATAATATATAGTCTACATAGACTTATTGGGAAAAATACGTAATTATTGAAGCTAACTCAAAAACTACGCTAGCAAAGCTAATAAAATGAATGTTGTGATATTGATATCTATTAGTTACCTATGCAATATAATTATTTAACCTAGATTTAAGTTACTTATGTAATAATACTTGCTGCGCACTAACAGGGTCATGTACTCATAAGTTTTAGCCTAGCCTGTAACTGAGTTTACATTGTGCAAATAAATAAATAAATGTATATGGAACCGAGCAGTGGTGACCAAGTGGTAACGGCCACGACTTACGAGTTGTAGGTCGTAGGTTCGAACCGACCGAACCGAACCGAACCGAACTGACAGGCGCTTTACTTTGTGTAAATTATTTCATCGCCACTGCTCTCAAAACGGTGAAGGAAAACATCGTGAGGACACCGGCATGTCCTAGAACCAAAAATTCGAAGATATGTGACATCTACCAACTCGCACTGGGCCCGCGTGGTAGATTACGGCCCGCTCCCTTTCACAGAGAGGAGGCCTGTGTCCCAGCAGTGGGAACATTATAGGCTGATTATGCTTATGCTATAAGGAACCACCTCTGAAACATGACCTATTAAACAAAAAATAATAATCAAAATCGATTCATAATTGGCGGAGTAAAACATACAAGCGAATTGACAAACTCCTCCAATTTGAAGAAGTCGGTTAAAAAGAATAGAACTTTTAAGTGGTAGGTGACTATTTAGTGGTTAATAGAAGACAAACATTGAGGATGACTAGTTATTACAAATCTCTTACTCACCAACCCTAACGCCGACTGACCGTGTGGGTTATATTACAAGTTTAGCTCAGACTAAGTTTGATATTTAAGCCGACATCTCGTGTATTCGTGAACAACATTTTATATAGAACCAATGATATTATTAATATCATTGGATAAAACAAAACATTTACAAAATCGTAGTAAGAAAAATTAAAAAAGTGTCATCAAAAACAAATCTACAAAAAGAATCGAACTCTAATTTTAAATTTGACATTTCTAAGTGTTTTTTTTTAATTCTCAAAAAGTTTTGTTCTGGTTTTTTGTGGTGAATTTTTTTTTTGTTTTTTACAAAGTGATAAGTGATATGGACTGACATAAGGATATAAATTTAATTGTATATCATTAAATCAGTTTGCGTGACTTAAGGTAGGTACTTGTGGGAATGACTCTTTTTAACCGACTTCTTCAAAAAGGAGGAGGTTCTCAATTCGTCTGTAAGTTTTTTTTTTTTTTTTGTGTATGTTACTCGATTACTCCGCCAATTATGAATCGATTAGGATGCTTCATTTTTGGTTTGGTAGGTCATGCTTCAGAGGTGGTCCCTTATAAATTTTATTAATTTTACTTGCGTAGTTTTTGAGTTAGCTTCAATAATTACGTATTTTTCCCACTTTGCGTATGTTGATGACATGTTAATTGACTTCTTCACATAGCAGATAACGGTATACGAATTTGTGTGGGGTAGTTACCACAACTAAAAAGTGAAAAATAAAAACTTTTTACAAAAAAAAACAACCGACTTCCAAAAAAAACACAAAATAAGTGAAAAATAACTTTAATTTTGGAAGTCGGTGGCAAAAAACGACAATTGAAAAGCAAAGACACCGACTTCCAAAATTAAAGTTATTTTTCACTTTTTTTGTGTTTTTTTTGGAAGTCGGTTGTTTTTTTTTTGTAAAAAGTTTTAATTAATAATATCCTATCTAAAAACTAAATTGTGATGTATGTTGACTAAAAAGATTGATTATGATTCGCGACTGTAACAAGAAATACATATTTACAGAATAATAACCATTATTATAACTCTGTAACTTCATTTACCATAATGAATGTCTATTTCGTGAAATCATGACATTTGAGACCAATTCTTACTTGTACAATAGACACACCTCTGATGACCTCTGCCTAACCCTTCGGGGATTACAGGCGTGATGTTAAGTTATGTTTAAAATAAAAAACTTTTCTCAAAAAAAAAGTCATGGGTTTTTTTTGGAAGTCGGTTTTTTTTTTGTAAAAAAAATATTTTTACCTGACTACGGCGAAGCAAAGAGTAGGGTTATGATTTTGACCAGTATGTATGTATCTATGTTTGTATGTATATATATGTTCATGTGTTCCCTCATATCTTCTAAACTACTCGTCACAATTGGACAAATGGGGTATCGTTGGAAGCGTCTTGATCGTCTGATTTCACATAGCCTATAACCGGCTATGTGAAATCACATAAAATTAAAAATGGCGCCCTCTAGAGGACATATAGTGAGGAACTTAAAAAAAAATATGGTGTAATCGTACCATGTTGGGTATCAAATGAAAGGGCTTAATTATCACATTTCAAAAAAATATATATCATAACCCCAAATATATATATTAAAATAAAAGTTATACTTAGAACTAAAACCAAACTAGGACAAAAAAATCAACTAAAAAGGTATAAACAAGACATCACAGACAGACAAATTAAAAATCAGCAGACACACGTAATCTATCTAACTCAAAAACTACCTTATCATTGTTACCAAAGCTATTAACATTTATATAGGACTACTGAGCAAAATTCACGAAAATATTGATGAACATAAAAAAACAAATATTTTCAAATTACAGTGATTCTATCTACTGTATTTCTCATGTTTGTTTGTTTGTTCCAGACAATAATGCGGTCATGGGGGCCAGCTGTGCTCTCACTGTCCCTGCTGGTGCTCACCGTGATAACAGTCACCAGGGCACAGACACAATACTCAGGTAAATATAATAAAGAACTCTGCTTCTATACTCCGCAAAGGTAGCCCGCGAAATTCAAATTTTCTTACGTTTTTTTGCAATTTGCAGATGTTGTATCTTGATGACAATGATTCGTGAAAAAAAACAACCGACTTCCAAAAAAAACACTAATGAAGTGAAAAATAACTTTAAATTCGAAAGTCGGTGTCTTTGCTTTTCAATATTCGTTTTCTGCCACCGACTTCCGAAATTTCTAAGTTGTGGTACACAAATTCGAATACCACTACTGTAAATAACAGTGACGGAGTCAAATAAGATAATATAAGAGAGAGTCAAATAAGGAAGAATAAGAAGTACAGGTAAAAATAATCTAAGATATCTATGTACATTTTTGCAGATAAAATAATACTTAAATATTAGATGCGAAATTTTAGTAAGTATCTCCTGATTTTGATTATGTAAATAAAAACTTTTTCCCACAATAACAAGTTAATGATCTCACAAAACAGGGCTTCCTCTCTTCTACCCTTTTGCTGTGCCCTACAGGGTCCATAATGATCTAAATTATATAGTTACCACCTAAGTACACATTATGGTTAAGCAATAAAGATATTGAGTATTGAGTATCATCATCATCTGCCTAGCCTTTTCCCAACTATGTTGGGGTCGGCTTCCAGTCTAACCGGATGCAGCTGAGTACCAGTATTGAGTATATCATCTACATAGACTAAGTGGGAAAAATATAAAATACGTAATTATTGAAGCTAACTCAAAAACTACGTAAGCAAAGTTGATTAAATGTGTATGGAACCACACGGGAAGCACCAACTTTCAAATAAAAAAAAAAGAATCATCAAAATCGGTTCAACCAGTCGAAAGTTATGAGTTAGAAAAAAAAATTAGACGAATTGATAAACTCCTCCTTTTTTTGAAGTCGGTTAATTTAAAATCAGTTAGATTTGTTCCATTTAATGACATTTTTAAGAAATCATAACATTTTAGAACAAATTATCCGGAAAAGAACCGGAGTTACTATAAATATCCACGTGGGAGTTACCGACATCGCCTACAGAATAAGCAAGCTGAAGTAGCAGTGCGCTGGCCAAGGAGGGACCGATGTCCCTGTTTTTTTTTTTTTCCGTGGTGGAAAATCCTCATGGATGTCCTCCGCCCTGGGGCGGGCGGAGGGGTCTGTCAGACTCTTACTGACTAAAAACAACCCGGTGTTCAGACTCACACCTATGCCGGGGGTCGCGGGAACGTAAAAATCTTCCGCAGCCCCCGACTGGTGCCCGCCTCTGCGGGCCTCCTCGCGTCAGGGGGGGGGAGTGAGGTGTTTGATTCACCCCGTGACGTCTAAGAGGGGCGCGCGTGGAACACTACGCGCCGCCACCTCGGGTCCTGATGTTTGGGGGGCGACAGACGAGGGACCGATGTCCCTCGTCCAACATGCTCACAACTCATGCAACTCCTCCCGATGGCCAGTTTAGCAGACGAGTAGCATGACCTATGTAGATTTGCTAATTTATAATGAAATTGGGGGTGATTTTGGGCTCATTCCGATCGGATCCCACATTGTTGATCCGTTAGGAACGTGCAAAAAAATGAAAATTGTGTTCCGACCGGATCCCACATTGAGGGATTCGTTATATGAATGTTGATAAAATTAATATGCGAACGAAATGATCACCTGCTTGAATCGATAAATGAAAATAAAGAGTGCCTACCTACATAATATCTAGATAAATAGTATAGTAAGTAACAGGATTATAAATATTAAAATAAAAAGAATGTCACTTCTATTATATTATTCTAAGAGAGAGGCCCGCTAGCACTAGGCAAGATTTACGCACCGGCAACGCATCGTGTGGCTTCGCTAGGAAGTAGAGATTGCAACCTTCATGTTAAGTGGCCGGTAAAAAATATGATTCGTCGATTGTTAGACTAACACTAATTTTAATAATAAGGTATAGATATGTCTGAGCAAAATCCATCAGGGTCCTCATCTATGTTTTGTTACGTGCTGGGCATCAATACACAAAAAAAAAAGAAAAACTGTAAATAATCTATACCGTAGTATGAACTAAAATAATAAATTAGGTAATATGACTTCTCTGTCACTGGTGTGAGTGTGACTCCTATTTTATAAAATTAGTCTGATGATGATGATGATATGTAGGTACTCTTTATTTCGTTTATCGATTCAAGCAGGTGATCATTTCGTTCGGATATTAATTTAATCTACATTCCTATAACGAATCTCACAATGTGGGATCCGATCGGAACAAAATCTTCATATTTTCCACGTTCCTAACGGATCCCACAATGTAGGATCAGATTGTGGGATCCGATCGGAATAAGCAGTAATTTTGGTACTAAAAAACGTGAATTTTAAATAGCTTAACGTGAATTTTAATGTTTTTTGTTTCCAGAAACGGCCACTGATCAACCTGATCGGGAACCAGACATTTTGATTGGACCTGATGAAGATGATATGACTGAATCTCAGAAAAAAGAATATGCGGAAAAGGCGGAGAGGAGTGAGTATGATTTTGTATTTATATTAGGTTAGTCTGGAAATGTCATACTCACTCAAATGTCTCGCTGATGGTGGCGCGTGTGTTGGATCATTTAGCTCCCTTCAAAATGATTGAGCTGAATGGTGCTGATCCATACGTCATGTTCGTGAATGGGCGCCGTCAGTTGTGACTGGTCATCTACAGTATGCAAGGGTATACACCGTTGTCACTCAAACCATGGGTAGTTAAATATAAAAATAAATGACCTAGTAACAACAAAAAAAAACCTTATTTCTATTAAAAGATTTTTAAAAGTAAATATCCGTCACTGTCTCGATACTCATGGATACGCGTTCGAGAGAGCTGCGAAACAGCTGACGGCCAGTCATGTGACGTCCCGCGCGCCCCGCCCGCCCCCGCCAACCGCCGGCCGCGGCCGGTCGTTGCCCTTGCGTGTAGGGTGAAATATTCTTGTGGAAAAATGTAGATTTTCTTTAAAAAGAAAACTTGTATTTTTCCATTGATTTTACGTTCTATAAATGAAACCAAACCACTGGTTTCAAGGATAACGGTGTTTACACTAACAGCCTGTATTAACTGCCATGGCTTACTTTAATTTTTGAATTGTTTTTATGTTATAATTGCGGACGCTTTTAACGTGCTTTCTACATTGTTCTCACATGTACAATTTCAACATAAATGATTAATGAGTGTCCGTGGAGTTTCTTGCCCAGTAACTTCTAGTCTTTGGAATGGACAACTAAATTCTTCATCATCATCTTTCTAACGGACCGACTCCTTGAAAATTCAAAAGTGCTTATAATTTCAACCATTGTGAAGGGAACTTTTAATGATCCGACACACACGCCACCACCAGCGATCTTTCTACCTTTCCTTCAATTCCTCTGTTCCAGTGTGTCACTACTACAAGTCCTTCGCAGAGAAGTTGGCCTTAACTCGGATACCGTCGCCATACCCCGTAGAAACCAATGTGTCTGGCTGTGTACCTATCAACGTGCCTCTGGTCATCGGGGGATCAGTTACCAGCATCCGAGAGTTCCCACACATGGCTCTCGTGGGTTGGAAGAAACTTATGGTAAGTTTTAATACTCGGCGAACCGGACTAATTTTATTTTCATTCGTGAGAACTCTGATGACTAGCAAAACCGAAAACCCGTTCACATCGAATACAGAAGAGCTGATCAGCATCTTTGTATGTGTAGGTAGAGAAAAGTTTTGGCCTGGATGACTTTTGCGTATTTGGCGCTTATTTATTGAATACTTTAAGCACACAAATGAACAGAGGCGGACTTAATGCCATAGGCTTATTGTCTATTTGTTTCAAAGCATTCAGTTGCTTTTCCGCATATCTAAACTATACAACATTAGTTTTTGTTTATGCTAAACCCGAAAAGGGGTCATTGTACAACATTTTGAACAACTTTTTCTATGGGACCAACATTGAAATCGCAAAAAAAAATTTGCTGTTCCATACATTTGTGTTCACTTAATTCGACAAAATGTATGAAAAGTATTTTTTTTTCGCAATTGTATATTTTTCGCGTATGTATGACAATGTTTTCAGCACGCCGGCTACTCCTGGAAGTGTGGGGGCTCTCTGATCAGCGACCGCTACGTCCTGACTGCGGGGCACTGCACCTATCCGACCACTGACCGTAATGTTGTCTAGTATGTCAATTTTGCTATTACTGCCCAGCGTTAATCTTAGCTATTATTGAGTACAAGTTAGTCTGGCTCTGGATCAATGGGCAAATTGTCCAGCTTGTAACTTTTAGCAATTAATACCTGGTTACTGGTTACTATTACCATTTATCATCCCACTGTGGACCAAAGGCCGCGCAGTCGTTTCATGTAAAATACTGGTATTCAGCTGCATCCAGTTAGACTGCAAGCCAACCCCGACATAGTTGGGAAAAGGCTAGGCATTTTAATAGTTAACCAAATGCCTCTCCCTATGAATTCCTAAAATGAATAATTAGGTACCTTTTTATATGTATTAAAATATGATAAAATACATTCAGTGTCTAAAAAAACATTAAGTTCATGTTATATGTAGGTAATAGGTTTGTAGCTCAAGCAGACCAGTTATCTCCAAAAATAATTCATACAGTGGCGAAGGCTAGGCATGAAATTGAACCAACCCATCCATGGATTGACCGCAGCAAGCACTGTTCCACTTCGACTGGTATTCAGCTCCGAATCACCAATCCTATTCCTATCCTAATTTATTTTACCAGTAACGAACTTTACAGTGCATCCCCTCAAGCTGTTCAACTCGGTTCCTCATACCGGGACGATCGTGAAGCCCTCGTCGTGAAGATATCCGCCATCATACGCCACCCGAAGTATAAACAGCCAAGTAAATACCATGATGTAGCGCTCATCAAGATGGTTTCAAAAGTCAAGTGAGTAAAATTTAAACATATAACATCACGCCTGTAATTCCCGAAGGGTTAGACAGACGTGTACCTATTATACAGCCACATTTCGCCAGTCATGTTTAAAGTCTGTGTAACAGGGAACTATATTGTTGTAACGAACGCCTAATTGTCATCAATCGGGCACAAATCCAGACTCCGGGTTGCTACTGAGAAATTCAAAAAAACCCAATCCTGACGATGTTTTCCTTCACTGGTTTGATAGAAGCTGGTGATAAGTGGGTCAAAATGAAGAATGCCAGCAAGGAACAGACACAAGATGAATGCTATAACTAACTCGATTATCATAATAATTCCAGGTTTTCGGAGGTGATTCGTCCAGCGTGTTTGGGAGTACCACCACCAACGGACAGGACCATCACCGCCACTGGATGGGGGAGCACTGAGGATAGTGAGTTTCATTTGTTAAATTATGATTTAAAATAACCTTGATAAAATGAATGCATACGAGTACCTTATTCAAATCTAACCATCCTCTCGTTATTAATTCCAGGAGGTGACCTGTCCGTACAGCTTCGCAGCGTCTCCCTCAACGTGTGGGACATACAGGAGTGTAAGGACATAATCGGAACATCACGAAACTTCCGCGATGGGATTCTCCCCGATAGCCAAATCTGTGCCGGTGACAGGGGTGGGTGGCATGACACTTGTCAGGTAAGAAGTGAGACTGATGGGCCATAACCCAGCACGCGGAAACAGTGAGGGTTGGCAGATGTCACGAATTTGGTTCTACGATATAGGTACCGGTTTCCTCACGATGTTTCCCGTCACCGTTTTGAGTAGGGATTAAATAAATCACGCAAAAATCCTGCCAGGGTTCTTAAATCTCAAAATCTGTACTTATACACTTCTCATCAGAAAAATCGAAACACCTTGCAAGTTTATGTTTTGTAAGGATTATCAGAAAAATGTGTATATTTAGGAACATATGTCAAATTAGTTTAATAGTGAATAATATGAGGTTTTCAAATCCTAATGTTAATGTTCTAAATTCAAATTTTCATAGGTTTTGTTTTTTTTTATAACATGTTATTTTCACCCTGTATGGAGTATGAAGGAAATTGATAAAACAACACAAATGAAAAAAAAAGCTAAGAAACGTTTATTTAACAACTTGTATTCTCTCCCGAGCTCTTATTACTACTTCCATACGGTTCTTCATCGATCGGATGAAAGTCACGATCAAATGTTGTGGCATTCCATTCCATTCCTTTTGGATTTTGCATTTTGCAGCTGGCTAAGTGTTTCTGGGGCAGGATCTCTTGCACGAATTCGTCTCTTAAAATTCATCCCATAGATGTTCAATCGGATTCATGTCCGGGCTTCTTGATGGCCATTCCATAATGGAGATACTGACTTCGGTAACATAATCTCGTACGACCCTCGCGGTGTGAGCCCTAGCATTGTCGTGCATGAATATGAAACCGTTGCCAATAAAATGTGCATAGGGCATCACGTGAGGCTCAAGACAGTGTTCGTCATGTGTCATGTACCGATGACTGTTTAGTGCAGGCAGACGTGGCCCAGACACAAAGACAAGCTCTGTCTTACCGTCGCCGCTGATTCCTCCCCAAACCGTCCACGAACCGCCACCATAGCTGACCCTTTCTTCAGTGCAGCATTGTGCGAAGCGTTCTCCATCTCTTCTGTAGACCTTGTTCCTTCCGTCGTTATCATACAGCATAATTTTACACTCATCAGAAAAGAGGACTTTGTTCCACTGGAGGTATGACCAATTTAGGTGCTCACGTGCAAAGTTAAGCCGCGCTCTTCGATGGTCTGCAGTTAGTTTCGGCCCATTTGCTGGCTTGTGCGGTACCAGTCCACGTTCCTTCATCCTTCTTCTAATTGTAGAGTCACTTACAGCCACCCTACGTACAACATGAAGCTGCTGCTGCAGTTGAAAAGCATTAAGGCGTCGATTTCGTAAAGAAGTTGTTGCAATAAATCGATCATCTCGATCAGAATTGACCCGATTCCTGCCAGATCCTGAACGGCGCGTAAACAAACCAGTCTCCCGATAGCGTTTGTAGACTCTATGAACAGACGACAGGCTTAGATGCAATCTTTCAGCCACAACACGCTGACTAAGTCCAGAATCCAGCAATGCCACCACTTGGGCGGCTTCTGCGGGCGAAGTATCCATATGTTTTAGAAAAAAGACGTCCCACAGTCACAGTACACACACAGTATACAGAACACAGAACAAAAAGTTTTAAGATAAGCGCTAATTTTTAGTTTTCAAAGGTGAAATGTACTCCAACTCTAAACACACATTTGTCTCAAAACAGTGAATCATTTCATTTATAGGATAAACAAATTTTGAATTTTCGCTTATCACTGTAATGGCCAAACTGCCAGCTATACAATCATGTGATTTTACTCATGGAATGGAAACCTTTTTGTGTTAAATTAGGACAGAAACCATAAAAACGGAAGTGTTTCGATTTTTCTGATGAGAAGTGTAGTTCAAGAGACCATTTTAAGACATTAACCAGTTTAGTTCTAATGCTGCACCTTGAACCTCTGAGATAGTTTTGGTGTGGTTTTTTTACCAAAGCAAAGTGTTACTACTTTTTCTTTTAGGAATTTCTGAGTAGCAGCCCGGAGTCTCGATTTGTGCAAGGTTGATGGCAAAAGGCTCGCCTCCTATTACATGGGACTTAAACATAACTGGCGAAATGTGGATGCTGTGCACATCTCCTACCTACCTCTTTGGAAATGCTGGCGTGATGTTATGTTACGACATTCAGTTGAGTTGAATGGTGCTGATTGTGAATTGACACCAGCAATTGAGACTGGTCATCTCCAACTGCCAGGGCTTATCGACCATTTAGACGGGGTTTATCCCCGAGACAATAAATTAAGCCGATTCATTAATTTGCTTCATCAATGGCTTGAGGACAATCCAATGCAGTGGACTGTCTCTATTTACACGATGCTACTTTAGAGGTATGAGGAACAGGGTGTAAAGTTCACTCATCCTCTATTGAAGAAGGTAGGATCCCCCGACCAGACGGGTGTCGTGTCTGGCTGTCTTGTATATAATATGTCCATCGCGCGGCAAACTCTTATTGCGTGATGCAGGATTTTTATGTGACGTCAGGATTTTGTGTAACGACTGGTTCTTTTGATGCGTAGTTCGCATGTAGAGATGTAGATGCCGCCGCATCGCTCCCCTTCGGAGACTGGCGGTCGATAGTGGTCTTTTAACTTGCGGTGCTTCACAGTGCCAGTTAAGGTTCCAGTGAGTGGGAACCTGGTGCCACATGGTTCGCGGTGAATCGGAACTGTCTGCGGTGATTGTGGTGATTCCCCAGTGGGTCGGGGTGATGAGGCTGAGGAATGCGCGTTCGCTGCATGCTGGCGGTCAGGGTACCCGTTGAAGTCTGCTGCTGGGTGGCTGCGTGACTCGCCTCACGAAGGCTTGCGGGAGTGATGATGATGATGACGTCACGCTGAAATAGTTAAAGGTCGAAGGCTGCGCTGACACAATTTAGAGGTATGAGGAACAGGGTGTAAAATTCACTCATCCTCCTCCATCTAGAAATGGGAGGATCCTTCAACCAGACGGGTGTTGTGTCTGGTAGGCTACTGCCCAACGATTGATGTCGGGATCTTTTATATATTATGCAGGATTTTTATGTAACGTCAGAATTTTGTGTGACGTCTCGTAATTTTGATGCGTAGTTCGCATGTGTGGCGATGTAGATGCCGCCACACTATTGCGCCACACATTATCATATTATTCTCACTTATGAAGCAACAAGAATAATTTACCCAGGATTTAGTAATATTTTGATTTAAAAGAGTGGAGTTTCTTGGTGTTCTTTGGAATGGGCAACTAGCTCCAATTTTGTAACTAACTGACCGACTCCTTGACAAATCAAAAGTGCCTGTAAATGGTTGAATTGAAATAAATGGTTTGAGTTTCATTAATATTTTTTTCACAGGGTGATGGCGGTGGTCCAGTACAGATTCAAGATGGCTGCTTGTGGCGTGTGGTCGCTGTGACGTCATTCGGTCGAGGTTGCGGATCTCCTGATATCCCTGCGGTGTACGCTGTCATACCGCATGCGTTTGTAGCCGCTCAGGTATTTGATGAGGTATCATTAGAATAAAATAAAGATATTTAAGCAACAGTGTGCATTTTTATTTAAATAAAATTGTGCTATCATCCTCCATCATGGCCCACAGTGTACCGTTATGGCGCAACGATAGGAAAACCAAAGAAGCGATGGATGGATACAATAGATATAATATTAGTATGGACTAAGTGCATATACTAAAAGGCACACAATATAATAAATACTTACAGCAGATAACAAAATTAACTTATCACGGCTGCGTCAAAAAAGCCCACTTCAGCAAAAATGCCAGACAACTTATGTGCCTGACCCTGGTTTTCCACCGGATCTGAAAGTGTGAAGTGACAGATGATGCATACCTGCTTAAATTTTTTGTCATATAATAATAATAACGAATAAGTTCGTACCTACATAAATAGTGTGATTGTGTATAAAGGCAATACGTGGTCTTTATCAGAAGAGGTCTTATTGTCTCTTATTATGCGTGGGTCATTCCCATTTCCTCATTCCCATTTAATTCCCATTTAATTACATCTCCTAGCCCGCAAGTTAGGAGATGTAATTAAATGGGAATGAACAATAATGTAAACGACGTTCCACCGAGTACGTGAGTCGCGAGCGCAGATCAATCAACTCACTGCCCTGGCAGGGTAGTCACCATGATCACCAATACCACAGTCGCCATGAATCCTTGCCAGTTTCCCGGTTTCGATCCATCTCCGTGATCTTCCAATATTTTGGCGAGGGGCCGCCTCCTCAGTACCCGGGGCACAGATATTATAATACTACGTACAGATACCCAATCCCATACAAAGAAATGACACCACCCTAAGTCTGGCAATTGAGCTGGCTATTTTTCTTCCCCATTTTTTTACCAGATGGCAGCATCATCGACTCACTAATTGCCAGAGACCGTAGTTTTAAAACGCCCTCTAGGAGTCTTGCCTAGGTACAAGGCAAGACTCCAGGATTTTTTGTTCCTTTTTTTACGTTTTTTTCTTCCTAGGCGTTCAATTCTTATATTTCTACGTAAAGTACTAGATAAAAAAAAATGTTGTTTGATTTTCCTTAATGAAACCATTTTAGTAAAACACCATCTATTGCAAAGAGCTCTCAACCAAATGATTAACCGATAGCTACTTTATCATTCTAAGGATTCGAATTGAAGTAAAAGGCTTAATTTAAGTTTTTTGTTGAAAATACGAGATTTATGAGTGTAAATACATAAATGTTTTGATTTTTACTAATATTACTATAGCCAAAATTTGCCGTATAACGCTTTTTAGTAATTGTTAATTTCATCATTGTTACATTATGCTGCCATCTATAATTTTTTTTCAAGACTAATTATAATTTGTTCGAGTTGGGACCCCACGCCCGGGGTTATGTCTTCAGCTGTCACAATCGTTCGAAAATCAACTCCGTAAGTTTGGCGTCGTAATATTTTTAGATGCGCCGTCAAGAGTATTTGGATGGTATTTTATTACGATCACATAAAAATATTAGTAAAATATTTAAAGAGTGGTATCGGTTCGGAATAGAAAATAAAAATGAGTTCCAACAAATACCAGTGGTATTAGTTTTTGGTATTAGAATGGAATAACTCAGATAATATAATATTAGTATGGACCAAGTTTTGGCTATAACAATAGGAAAACATTAAAGGAATGAGGAATGGATTGTGTGAAAGATGACATGGGTAGAGAGGAGGTGACTACTGAGATGACGACTGATAGAGATGTGTGGAAGAAGACATGCTTTGCATTTGGACACGGAACTGTTTTATGATAAATTATGTTGGGTAAATACCTAACTAAACAATAACAGGAAATTAGGTAGGTATGTTATAAATAGATCATTTCATTTCATGATTTTTCATTTTTTCATGTTTTTCTCTTCTTGTTCTCACACACTATTGTCTACATTTCCTTCTCATTTCTCCTTTCGCAGGTCTGCTGGAAGAAATTTCTTAAGAAATAAGCAGTACCTTTGTACTCATATTTTAATTATGTCGTATCTAATTTGTATTTTACTGTGTGTACAATAATAAAATAAATAAATAAATCATTTCATGTTATCTGACATGATAATTCAGCGTTCAAACGTCATGACTTCTGCATGAGGTCACAAATAACAAAGAATTTTATGTATTTTTATCTGATCTGAGGAACAGGGAAACACCGTATTTCCCGGGTTTTTGTGGTCATGACGCGGCAATATTTGTTATAGGGAACACGATTAGTCACGATCTCAGACCAACAAAAAAGGAAAGACGGAGCGCGCCGTACATCAAAAGTGAAGCCACCTTTTTATCTATGTGTGTGTAAAAAGGGTTGTCATTTTTTAAAGTTTTTCCCCATTTTTGGGGATAATATTGTATGGGTAGGATAATATTGTACGAGTAAGATATTGTTGAGTATGGTATTATAACTCGATTGTTAAGAAGGACTTATATACGGAACAAAAACAAAAAAAAATACATTGCTATTTCGTATAGCTACTAGGTATCCATTTACTTTAAGATTCAGTATTACTAGGAAATCTAAAATATAAATACATAAAAAAAGAAAACAGGAATATAATTACTCGAAATAAGAAATCATAATTTAAATCGGTTTAATCGAATGGGAAAATTTGAAATCACATTATGGCAACCCTAACACATTATGTCACTGCTTTCATTCGTTCATTCGTTGAGGTTTTTTGTTCCAAGTAAACTAAAATTCATCGATGTTATTCCAAGTACGTACAAGTGAAAAGTGATTCCGTGAGACTTTTTATATGATTTGCTATTGTTTTTACAAGTTTTTACTACACAGGAAGGCATAATTCTATTTTTTTTATTGATGTTTACTAGACGACGACTCGTGATGTACTAGGAGCGATGAGCATGGTTTTAGTGTAGGTGTGTGCGTGAGCCTGTGTGTTTACTTGCAGGAGCATGGTTTTATGGCTTCACTTTTGATGTACGGCGTGATACGTCTTCCTTTTTTTGTTGGTCTGAGGTCACGATCTATTGTACTAAGATATTAGTTTTATATCATCGGTCGTGATCAACCTTTATTTCATAAATTTCCTATTCATCAACCCGGACGCCGACTGACCGTCTGCATCATAATACAAGTTTAGTTCAGAACTAGTTTCACATTTAAGTCGTCATCTCGTATATTAGGAAACATTTTAGATAAAACAAAAACATTTCTACAAAATCGTAAGAAAAATTATAAAAGTGTCATCAAAAACAAAATCTACAAATACATGAACCCCTGAAAGGAATTGAACTCGAATTTTGAATTTGACATTTCAAAGTGTTCTTTTATTCTCAAAAAGTAGTGTTTTTTTTTTTTAATTCTAGTTTGTTTTTTGTCGTTGATTTTGTTATTTTTTTTTACAAAGTGGCAATGAACCTCCTCTTTTTGGAAATCGGTTAAAAAGGCGCAATCATCTACTGTATTACTCATGTTTGTTCCAGACAATAATGCGATCATGGGGGCCAGCTGTGCTCTCACTGTCCCTGCTGGTGCTCACCGTGATAACAGTCACCAGGGGACAGACACAATACTCTGGTAAATATAATAAAGCTGCTTCTTTAGTAATTATTCAGTTTTTTGCAATATTATAATCTAATAATCATATGTTTATGGTCGCATACATCTCTCTAAGTTAGATTCGTTCCATTAAATGACTTTTTCATGAAATCATGACATTTGAGAACAAATTACCCGGAAAAGAACCGGTTTTACCGACATAGCCTGCAGAATAAGCAAGCCGAAGTAGCAGTGCGCTGGCCATGTTGGTCGAAGAACCGATGGCCGGTGGAGCAGACGAGTCCTAGAGTGGAGACCGCGTGCAAGCGTAGTGTGGGACGCCTCCCAGCTAGATGGACCTTAAAAGTACTCTGGGACAGACTGAAGGCGGAGGACAGGGTGTTGTGGCGCAGCCTGGGGGAGACCTATGTCCAGCAGTGGACTGCGAAAGGCTGAGTTTATTGATTGATACCTACTTACTTATTTGTTATTATCGCAATTCATAATTACTTTAATCAAGATGCTACCTGGCACTGACTTGCAAATTCCAATGACGTAAGAAAAGTTGAATATCGCGGACTACCATTGTAGATCCACCATACTTAAATGATTTACACGGAAAAAAATCTTCCGTGTATTACTAAGTTTCGAATGGTTGTTATAAAGCTTTTAGGTAGGTATGTATTCACCTGAGTTTTTAGGCAGGTAAGCACCTGAGTCTGAGTCAAGATTATTTTTAGACATAGTTCTTATTTATTACTAGCTGTGCCCGCCACTCCGTCCGCGTGAACTTAAATCTATTTTATCCTGTTATTATAAACTGCAACATGTTCTTTAAGTTTTGCTAAGTTAAGTTAAGCCCGTCGCTAAGGAATAACAGCCGCACTGGTCGATCCAACAGGTTAAGCTACACTTGTGACACACAACAGGTTAAGCTACACCGTGGATGGGTGACATTCTTAACATACCGAGACTCCTTCGTGTCTCGAAAAGTAAATTAACCCGTTGGTGCTGGCTGTTATTCGTGGATCTATAACGATCGTTACGGGTCGTCCGAAGCCCGAAAGTCTGTCAACCAGAATTATCAAGGGGTATCGTATTACCCAGTTACTCGGTTAGTTCAGATAGGCAGTCGCTCCTTGTAAAATACTGGTATTCAGCTGCATCCGGTTAGACTGGAAGCCGACCACAACATAATTGGGAAAAGGCTAAGCAGATACACGTACGCGTTTAAAATTAAATGGGGAATTATCAACAGCTAGAGGCATTCGAGCTATGAAAACGCTATCTCCTGTGCCGCAACCTGTCAAAATCTCTGCTTCATTAACGTTTGGTTGTAAAATCTTGAATTTCAATCTGGTACCGTAACATTACATAATTTAGGAAGACTTAAATTTCTTAAAAGGAATCACAATTTTAATTTGATATTGTGTGACGGCAACTCAGAGACTCGAAAAATTCTATAGGATAGTTGGTAGCGTCTTCTTGTTCCATTACTTTGATATAGAGCGATCTTCAGTGCTTTCCCCCGGGACACTCGTCAATATTGTATCATTAATTGCTGTGGCTTGATCGTTGCGTGGTGTCTGAATTGCGCTTTCGCATAGCCATGAATTTGGTTGATTTGTCAATGATGTTGGGTCACCATATCACGTCACATATGACGTGGTCCTACAGTGATGAAACAGTATTACCTTTGTAGATTTTCAGGTAAGATAACTTCCGTGTTCTTATGTTCCGTCACTAATTTTTTGTAAAAAATCGAGATATTACTGGAAATGTCTGGCTAAAATCACCCCGGAAGAGCATTGCGACGCCACTCATGGGCCGATCGTCTTGTCTAATACCTCGCAAAATTCTGTCCACCGCACCGCTTCAACTGCTTTACGGTTTGCCATTCTGCAGCCAACCCGTATTACTAAGCAGCAATCACGTAAAAATTTTGCAAGGGGCTTTCTGTTGACTTGGACAATACAGAAAGCCCAGTATTTTAAACATTATATGGGTTTTCCCCCCAGGTAACAATGTAGCTGCTATTTATGCCAGAGCAACCTTGCATTGATTCCGTATTTGGGCCAAAATGGGAGCATCTAAAAACATGATTTCCCTCAAATCAATAGCTACGCTTTAACGCACTCGCTCGAATATTACACGTTGTTCCACCGTATCAAGTGAGATCATTCTGCAATAATTCAGCTAGTTCCTATGCATTTGATGAAATAAACGCTAAATGTTACTCACAATAAAGCTTCCTAACTTTCAGTAATTAGATTTTGAATCCAATGACTGGTTTTTACGTGATGCGCCCACAAACAAATCAAATCAAATCAAATCAAATCAAATTTATTCGTAAATGTAGGTTTCAATACAATAGGATGTTATAACATGGTTAGTTCGCTACATTTTACTCGAGAGCATACAAATAATATTAAAGTTAATGGTGTCGAAACAACAGACACACATTTAAAATATTCTAATAACTCAATTACTTACACACTAACACACAATTCTTTACGTACTAACACACAATTACCAATGTCAAAAAAAAAAAAACAGACAAAAATGTCAAAAAATGTTTTTTTACTTTCTATTACTTATTTCTCGCGTCATCCAGTACTTTTTTTGCAAAAATCTCTAATGTACAGACACGGAATATTTACGATTTTATTTTATGTATAGAAGATAGAAGATCAGATTTATCAGACGCTATTTTATATTTTGATTGTAATCAATTTATTACTGATTACAAACTGACAAACTATACAGTATGCAAGGGTAAATACCGTTGTCACTCAAACCATGGGTAGTTGACTTAAATATAAAAATAAATGACCTAGTAACAACAAAAAAAAATCTTATTTTCATTAAAAGATTTTAAAAAGTAAATATCCGTCACTGTCCCGATACTCATGGATACGCGTGCGCAAGAGCTCCGAAACAGCTGACGGCCGGTCATGTAACGTCCCGCGCGCCCCGCCCGCCCCCGCCGACCGCCGGCCGCCGTGTTGAGCCGTGTTCGCATGTGTGGCGATGTAGATGCCGCCACACTATTGCGCCACACATTATCATATTATTCTCACTTATGAAGCAACAAGAATAATTTACCCAGGATTTAGTAATATTTTGATTTAAAAGAGTGGAGTTTCTTGGTGTTCTTTGGAATGGGCAACTAGCTCCAATTTTGTAACTAACTGACCGACTCCTTGACAAATCAAAAGTGCCTGTAAATGGTTGAATTGAAATAAATGGTTTGAGTTTCATTAATATTTTTTTCACAGGGTGATGGCGGTGGTCCAGTACAGATTCAAGATGGCTGCTTGTGGCGTGTGGTCGCTGTGACGTCATTCGGTCGAGGTTGCGGATCTCCTGATATCCCTGCGGTGTACGCTGTCATACCGCATGCGTTTGTAGCCGCTCAGGTATTTGATGAGGTATCATTAGAATAAAATAAAGATATTTAAGCAACAGTGTGCATTTTTATTTAAATAAAATTGTGCTATCATCCTCCATCATGGCCCACAGTGTACCGTTATGGCGCAACGATAGGAAAACCAAAGAAGCGATGGATGGATACAATAGATATAATATTAGTATGGACTAAGTGCATATACTAAAAGGCACACAATATAATAAATACTTACAGCAGATAACAAAATTAACTTATCACGGCTGCGTCAAAAAAGCCCACTTCAGCAAAAATGCCAGACAACTTATGTGCCTGACCCTGGTTTTCCACCGGATCTGAAAGTGTGAAGTGACAGATGATGCATACCTGCTTAAATTTTTTGTCATATAATAATAATAACGAATAAGTTCGTACCTACATAAATAGTGTGATTGTGTATAAAGGCAATACGTGGTCTTTATCAGAAGAGGTCTTATTGTCTCTTATTATGCGTGGGTCATTCCCATTTCCTCATTCCCATTTAATTCCCATTTAATTACATCTCCTAGCCCGCAAGTTAGGAGATGTAATTAAATGGGAATGAACAATAATGTAAACGACGTTCCACCGAGTACGTGAGTCGCGAGCGCAGATCAATCAACTCACTGACCTGCCAGGGTAGTCACCATAATCACCAATACCACAGTCGCCATGAATCCTTGCCAGTTTCCCGGTTTCAATCCATCTCCGTGATCTTCCAATATTTTGGCGAGGGGCCGCCTCCTCAGTACCCGGGGCACAGATATTATAATACTACGTACAGATACCCAATCACATACAAAGAAATGACACCACCCTAAGTCTGGCAATTGAGCTGACTATTTTTCTTCCCCATTTTTTTACCAGATGGCAGCATCATCGACTCACTAATTGCCAGAGACCGTAGTTTTAAAACGCCATCTAGGAGTCTTGCCTAGGTACAAGGCAAGACTCCAGGATTTTTTGTTCCTTTTTTTACGTTTTTTTCTTCCTAGGCGTTCAATTCTTATATTTCTACGTAAAGTACTAGATAAAAAAAAATGTTGTTTGATTTTCCTTAATGAAACGACTAAACGTTTCAAGTTTAAAGTGACCTGTCATCATTTTAGTAAAACGCCATCTATTGCAAAGAGCTCTCAACCAAATGATTAACCGATAGCTACTTTATCATTCTAAGGATTCGAATTGAAGTAAAAGGCTTAATTTAAGTTTTTTGTTGAAAATACAAGATTTATGAGTGTAAATACATAAATGTTTTGATTTTTACTAATATTACTATAGCCAAAATTTGCCGTATAACGCTTTTTAGTAATTGTTAATTTCATCATTGTTACATTATGCTGCCATCTATAATTTTTTTTCAAGACTAATTATAATTTGTTCGAGTTGGGACCCCACGCCCGGGGTTATGTCTACAGCTGTCACAATCGTTCGAAAATCAACTCCGTAAGTTTGGCGTCGTAATATTTTTAGACGCACCGTCAAGAGTATTTGGATAGTATTTTATTACGATCACATAAAAATATTAGTAAAATATTTAAAGAGTGGTATCGGTTCGGAATAGAAAATAAAAATGAGTTCCAACAAATACCAGTGGTATTAGTTTTTGGTATTAGAATGGAATAACTCAGATAATATAATATTAGTATGGACCAAGTTTTGGCTATAACAATAGGAAAACATTAAAGGAATGAGGAATGGATTGTGTGAAAGATGACATGGGTAGAGAGGAGGTGACTACTGAGATGACGACTGATGGAGATGTGTGGAAGAAGACAAGCTTTGCATTTGGACACGGAACTGTTTTATAATAAATTATGTTGGGTAAATACCTACCTAAACAATAACAGGAAATTAGGTAGGTATGTTATAAATAGATCATTTCATTTCATGATTTTTCATTTTTTCATGTTTTTCTCTTCTTGTTCTCACACACTATTGTCTATATTTCTTTCTCATTTCTCCTTTCGCAGGTCTGCTGGAAGAAATTTCTTAAGAAATAAGCAGTACCTTTGTACTCATATTTTAATTATGTCGTATCTAATTTGTATTTTACTGTGTGTACAATAATAAAATAAATAAATAAATCATTTCATGTTATCTGACATGATGATTCAGCGTTCAAACATCATGACTTCTGCATGAGGGCACAAATAACAAAGAATTTTATGTATTTTTATCTGATCTGAGGAACAGGGAAACACCGTATTTCCCGGGTTTTTGTGCTCATGACGCGGCAATATTTGTTATAGGGAACACGATTAGTCAAGATCTCAGACCAACAAAAAAGGAAAGACGGAGCGCGCCGTACATCAAAAGTGAAGCCACCTTTTTATCTATGTGTGTGTAAAAAGGGTTGTCATTTTTTAAAGTTTTTCCCCATTTTTGGGGATAATATTGTATGGGTAGGATAATATTGTACGAGTAAGATATTGTTGAGTATGGTATTATAACTCGATTGTTAAGAAGGACTTATATACGGAACAAAAACAAAAAAAAATACATTGCTATTTCGTATAGCTACTAGGTATCCATTTACTATTAGATTCAGTATTACTTGGAAATCTAAAATATAAATACACTAGCTGTGCCCCGCGGTTTCACCCGCGTAGGTCTCGATCCCGTGGAAATATAGGGATAAAACGTGTCCTATGTCCAGGTCATGGTCTACCCTTGTGCCCATCCTCTCCTCTCTAGAGTAGGAAACGTCGCGGCGGCCGGCGCCGGCTTCGAACGGTTCGCGTATTACGTTTTTAAACTCGTGATAACTTCGAAATTAAATGTCTGATTCGAATGAATTAAAAAGTATTTTACTGCTACTTAGATACCCTTGATGTTAAAACTATTTATTTGAATAAGAATTAATATTATTTTGATAAAACTCCTTCGCAAATAATGCATTAATTTGATTACCATAAAAAAGGTTATAGTGAGTCAATCTTAAACGATACACATTTATGCTGTCCCGGATTTTTTTGTAGAACTTTTTAAGAGGAACAATTCCATCATACATGATATTTACGTAACATAAACCGTTTACGCAGCGCACGCAACGGAAGCTCTCAAAAAGGAATATTTTTTCCCGTTTTTGCAACATTTCATTTATGCTCCGCTCTTATTGGTCATAGCGTGATGTTATATAGCCTATATATAGCCTTCCTCGATAAATGGACTATCGAACACAAAAATAATTTTTCAATTCCAACCAGTAGTTCCTGAGATTAGCGCGTTCAAACAAACAAACAAACTCTTCAGCTTTATAATATTAGTATAGATAAAAAAAGAAAACAGGAATATAATTACTCGAAATAAGAAATTATAATTTAAATCGGTTTAATCGATTGGGAAATTTGAAATCACATTATGGCAACACTAACACGTTATGTCACTGCTTTCATTCGTTGAGGTTTTTTGTTCCAAGTAACCTAAAATTTCATTAAATTAAAAAACGATGTTATTTCAAGTACAATCACGGACTTTAATTGATGAGCCACCTGGCACTGTTCATATTTTAGCCGTGTAATGCAAATCGGGTTTATTCGGTTCCCGACACCGAAAGTCATAATGTCTCCGTATTAGAAGAAGAAAATTCTATTTCATATCTTTACCGGTTGGCTAACCTGAGAGCCGGAACTACAAATTTGACAGCAGAGTGACTACCAAAAGTCAACCAATTGCAGGTATAGCAACAATAACCTAGCAACGATTGTTTAAGCGTAGCGATAGTAACGTTAGCGTACGGAGAAATATTAATAGTCATTTTGACTACTTCGAATTTAACGTCTCTGACATCGACATTTCAACTGTCACTGTCTTCAGATAAGTTTGCAGAATAATCGAGTCAATGAGCTCTGATTCAAAGGAGGTCAGTATCAAATAGATTGGATAAACTTAATGCAACATTTTATTTAATTTTATCATTGAGAACTCTATGGATAAGACTATTTCCGATTATAAGTAATTTTTTTGTCATCCTGTTTACAAGCGTGCGGTTTGAGTTCGTGTTTAATCGTGTAATCTCGTGAATGTATGAAACTGTAAAATTGAAAAGTTTGAAGGTGGCTCATCAATTAAAGTCCGTTACTGTACATATAAGTGAAAAGTGATTCCGTGAGACTTTTTATGTGATTTGCTATTGTTTTTACAAGTTTTTACTACACAGGAAGGCATAATTCTATTTTTTTTATTGCTGTTAACTGGACGACGACTCGTGATGTACTAGGAGCGATGAGCATGGTTTTAGTGTAGGTGTGTGCGTGAGCCTGTGTGTTTACTTGCAGGAGCATGGTGCATGGTTTTATGGCTTCACTTTTGATGTACGGCGTGATCCGTCTTCCTTTTTTTGTTGGTCTGAGGTCACGATCTATTGTACTAAGATATTAGTTTTATATCATCGGTCGTGATCAACCTTTATTTCATAAATTTCCTATTCATCAACCCGGACGCCGACTGACCGTCTGCATCATAATACAAGTTTAGTTCAGAACTAGTTTCACATTTAAGTCGTCATCTCGTATATTAGGAAACATTTTAGATAAAACAAAAACATTTCTACAAAATCGTAAGAAAAATTATAAAAGTGTCATCAAAAACAAAATCTACAAATACATGAACCCCTGAAAGGAATTGAACTCGAATTTTGAATTTGACATTTCAAAGTGTTCTTTTATTCTCAAAAAGTAGTGTTTTTTTTTTTATTCTAGTTTGTTTTTTGTGGTTGATTTTGTTATTTTTTTTTACAAAGTGGCAATGAACCTCCTCTTTTTGGAAATCGGTTAAAAAGGCGCAATCATCTACTGTATTACTCATGTTTGTTCCAGACAATAATGCGGTCATGGGGGCCAGCTGTGCTCTCACTGTCCCTGCTGGTGCTCACCGTGATTACAGTCACCAGGGGACAGACAAAATACTCTGGTAAATATAATAAAGCTGCTTCTTTAGTAATTATTCAGTTTTTTGCAATATTATAATCTAATAATCATATGTTTATGGTCGCATACATCTCTCTAAGTTAGATTCGTTCCATTAAATAACTTTTTTTATGAAATCATGACATTTGAGAACAAATTACCCGGAAAAGAACCGGTTTTACCGACATAGCCTGCAGAATAAGCAAGCCGAAGTAGCAGTGCGCTGGCCATGTTGGTCGAAGAACCGATGGCCGGTGGAGCAGACGAGTCCTAGAGTGGAGACCGCGTGCAAGCGTAGTGTGGGACGCCCCCCAGCAAGATGGACCGCCAACCTTAAAAGTACTCTGGGACAGACTGAAGGCGGAGGACAGGGTGTTGTGGCGCAGCCTGGGGGAGACCTATGTCCAGCAGTGGACTGCGAAAGGCTGAGTTTATTGATTGATACCTACTTACTTATTTGTTATTATCGCAATTCATAATTACTTTAATCAAGATGCTACCTGGCACTGACTTGCAAATTCCAATGACGTAAGAAAAGTTGAATATCGCGGACTACCATTGTAGATCCACCATACTTAAATGATTTACACGGAAAAAAATCTTCCGTGTATTACTAAGTTTCGAATGGTTGTTATAAAGCTTTTAGGTAGGTATGTACTCACCTGAGTTTTTAGGCAGGTAAGCACCTGAGTCTGAGTCAAGATTATTTTTAGACATAGTTCTTATTTATTACTAGCTGTGCCCGCCACTCCGTCCGCGTGAACTTAAATCTATTTTATCCTATTATTATAAACTGCAACATGTTCTTTAAGTTTTGCTAAGTTAAGTTAAGCCCGTCGCTAAGGAATAACAGCCGCACTCGTCGATCCAACAGGTTAAGCTACACTTGTAGGGGTTGGTCCGTGGATGGGTTACATACAGAGACTCCTCCGTGTCTCGAAAAGTAAATTAAACCGTTGGTGCTGGCTGTTATTCGTCGTCCGAAGCCCGAAAGTCTGACAACCAGAATTATCAAGGGGTATCGTATTACCCAGTTACTCGGTTAGTTCAGATAGGCAGTCGCTCCATGTAAAATACTGGTATTCAGCTGCACCCGGTTAGACTGGAAGCCGACCACAACATAGTTGGAAAAAGGCTAAGCAGATACACGTACGCGTTTAAAATTAAATGGGGAATTATCAGGAGCTAGAGGCATTCGAGCTATGAAAACGCTATCTCCTGTGCCGCAACCTGTCAAAATCTCTGCTTCATTAACGTTTGGTTGTAAAATCTTGACTTTCAATCTGGTACCGTAACATTACATAATTTAGGAAGACTTAAATTTCTTAAAAGGAATCACAATTTTAATTTTATATTGTGTGACGGCAACTCAGAGACTCGAAAAATTCTATAGGATAGTTGGTAGCGTCTTCTTGTTCCATTACTTTGATATAGAGCGATCTTCAGTGCTTTCCCCCGGGACACTCGTCAATATTGTATCATTAATAATTGCTGTGGCTTGATCGTTGTGTGGTGTCTGAATTGCGCTTTCGCATAGCCATGAATTTGGTTGATTTGTCAATGATGTTGGGTCACCATATCACGTCACATATGACGTGGTCCTACAGTGATGAAACAGTATTACCTATGTAGATTTTCAGGTAAGATAACTTCCGTGTTCTTATGTTCCGTCACTAATTTTTTGTAAAAAATCGAGATATTACTGGAAATGTCTGTCTAAAATCACCCCGGAAGAGCATTGCGACGCCACTCATGGGCCGATCGTCTTGTCTAATACCTCGCAAAATTCTGTCCACCGCACCGCTTCAACTGCTTTACGGTTTGCCATTCTGCAGCCAACCCGTATTACTAAGCAGCAATCACGTAAAAATTTTGCAAGGGGCTTTCTGTTGACTTGGACAATACAGAAAGCCCAGTATTTTAAACATTATATGGGTTTTCCCCCCAGGTAACAATGTAGCTGCTATTTATGCCAGAGCAACCTTGCATTGATTCCGTATTTGGGCCAAAATGGGAGCATCTAAAAACATGATTTCCCTCAAATCAATAGCGACGCTTTAACGCACTCGCTCGAATATTACACGTTGTTCCACCGTATCAAGTGAGATCATTCTGCAATAATTCAGCTAGTTCCTATGCATTTGATGAAATAAACGCTAAATGTTACTCACAATAAAGCTTCCTAACTTTCAGTAATTAGATTTTGAATCCAATGACTGGCTTTTACGTGATGCGCCCACAAACGAACAAACAAACAGACAAAAATGTCAAAAAATGTTTTTTTACTTTCTATTACTTATTTCTCGCGTCATCCAGTACTTTTTTTGCAAAAATCTCTAATGTACAGACACGGAATGTTTACGATTTTATTTTATGTATAGAAGATAGAAGATCAGATTTATCAGACGCTATTTTATATTTTGATTGTAATCAATTTATTACTGATTACAAACTGACAAACTATACAGTATGCAAGGGTAAATACCGTTGTCACTCAAACCATGGGTAGTTGACTTAAATATAAAAATAAATGACCTAGTAACAACAAAAAAAAATCTTATTTTCATTAAAAGATTTTAAAAAGTAAATATCCGTCACTGTCCCGATACTCATGGATACGCGTGCGCAAGAGCTCCGAAACAGCTGACGGCCGGTCATGTAACGTCCCGCGCGCCCCGCCCGCCCCCGCCGACCGCCGGCCGCCGTGTTGAGACGCAAGTTCGTTGCCCCTGCGTGTAGGATGAAATATTCATGTGGGAAAATGTAGATTTACTTTAAAAAAAAAAAGTAGTTTTCCATTGATTTTACGTTCTATAAATGAAACCAAACCACTGGTTTCAAGGATCACCGTTATCCTTGAAACCAGTGGTTTGGTTTCATTTTTACACTAACAGCCTGTATAATGTATTTGCCAGCTAGTAGTAGGAGACAAATTGCTAATCTTTTAGCATATAATATACTCAGTGACACTGGTACCTGTAGGGTACCATCGACTACTGTTAGTAGTGGTACTAACACTAACTTTGATACGCCTTGTAGTTTAAACTATGTGTTAGGTGCGACAACGGGTGAGCCGCATACTTTGAATGCGGTACATCAAAATATGCAGGGTCTGTCCGGCAAAGAGCTAGAGTTAAGTTTATTTATGGAGAACTACGATGTTCAGGTGTTATGTTTGACTGAACACTGGTTGAAAGAACATGAAGTAGTGTTTATCAATGATGATAATTATTTTACTGTACAAAGTGCGTTTGTAAGGAAAAGTGCAATTCGCGGTGGATCTTTAGTTCTTGTTTCAAACAACTTGAAATGTAAACAACGTTTAGATTTAGTTAATCTGTACGCGCACTATTGAGTTGTCTTGTGTTGAACTCGAGCGATACATTATAATTAGTGTGTAAAGATCCCCTCTGGTGATTATATTCGTTTCGAATCCGTAATGGAGGATTCACTTAATAGGTTAAAAGCAAGTAATAAAAGTATTATTTTATGTGGAGATTTTAATGTTAATATGTTAGATGTTACTCCATTAAGTATTAGACTTCTTACTCTGTTTAGGTCTTATAATTTAATTAACTTGTTTTTTGAACCTACTAGGATCACGGCATCTTCGTCAACTTGTCTTGATAATATATTTAGTGATTGTGATGCCAAAAATAAATTAGTGTTAAGTGACTTAACGTCTGACCACTGTGGTTTATTATCTAGCTTCCCCATGCCATTAAATAAAAAACCGCATAAAATAGAATGCAGGCCTTATACAGCTAGTCGTTGCAATAATTTAAAAAATAGTACAGCTCATAAAATTACTCCATCTATAGTAGAATACGAGAATCCTAATGAAATATATGGAGCCCTTTTTGATGTTGTGCAAAAAGAGTACCTATCAACTTTCAAGACCGAAACTATTAACTTTAATGGCGCCTCCGTTGGTTTTAACCAATGGGCCACTCCGGGTATTTATAAGAGTAGAGCGAGACTATACGAGTTATATGGTTTGAAAAAATACAGGTTTGATACTCCTTTCCTAGAGTATGTCAAAAAATGTTCAAAATTATTTAAAAAGGTTAGTGCTTTTGCTAAATCTAAATTTTTAAGCGAAACAATTAAAAATTTCAATAATCAAGTAAAAACCACTTGGAAAATTATTAACAATGAAACGGGTAAATCGGTTAAACAAGATAAACAACTTGAGATTATGGTTGACCACAAATTAGTTAATAAAGCAGCTGACGTAGCCGAGGCATTTAATAGTTTTTTGCCAACATACCTATAACTAGACTCGCTCCTTAAATTCGTCCCCGTCTAAAACTGAAAACCTTTTGCACGGTAGTGTGTCTAAAAGTAGTCGCTTATTTAGCTTCGAACATGTAACGCCTCGTGATGCAGTTAATGTTTTTAACACACTCAAGTCTAAAAACACTGGTGATTACTGGGGCATCTCTATTACACTTTTAAGTAATATAATAGACATTGTAGCCCGCTATCTTACTGTTACTTTTAATAAATGTGGAACTTTTCCTGACCTCATGAAGAGTAGTAAAGTCATACCATTATTTAAGTCAGGTAGTAAAAATGACGTCGGCAATTTCAGACCTATTTCTATCCTACCTGCATTTAGCAAAATATTTGAAAAGTTAATTCTCAAGCAGTTGCTAAGACATTTTAATTTAAATAGCCTCCTTCATAATTAACATAATGGCTTTACAAAAGGTCGTTCGACTACAGATGCGGGTGTTGCTCTGCTGAAACACATATTTAATGCATGGGAGAACTCGCAAAATGCTATTGGGGTTTTCTGTGATCTCTTCAAAGCCTCTGATTGCGTGCACCATGACACGCTTTTGCGTAAACTACGTCATTACGGTGTACAAAACGAAGCTCTGAACGTTATAAATTCTTATTTACAGAATAGGTTCCAATGTGTAGATGTTAATGGTGTGAAATCTTCTGGGCTACCAGTTCAACTAGGTGTACCTCAAGGCTCCATACTGGGTCCATTCTTGTTCTTAGTGTATATCAATGACTTACCATTCTATTTAAAGGGTGTCTGTGAAGTTGTACTGTTTGCAGATGATACCTCTCTTATTTTTAAAGTAGACAGGAATAGGCAAGATTTTGACGATGTAAACAGTGCACTCTCAATGGTAACGGATTGGTTTACGACAAATAACCTAGTTCTCAATGCCAAGAAAACGTAATGTGTAAAGTTTGCCTTACCGAATGTCAGAAATCTAGGACCCAACATCGTCTTAGATAAAGAGGTGCTTGAAACTGTAAGCTCGGCAGTTTTTCTAGGGATAACAGTAGATGCCAAACTTCAGTGGGGCCCACATATATCGAGCGCAGTGGGGAGGCTCAGTTCGGCCGCTTACGCCGTCAGAAAAGAAAGACAATAAACTGACGTTGATACTGCTCGGCTAGTCTATTTTAGTTATTTTCATAGCGTTATGTCCTACGGTATTCTGCTGTGGGGTACAGCTGCTGATATTCAAAATATATTTGTCTTGCAAAAACGAGCTGTTCGAGCAATTTACCAGCTAGGTGCCAGAGTTTCTCTGAGAGATTTTTTTAAAGATATTGGTATTCTCACGGTGGCATCACAATTTATCTTCGCCAACATCTTATATATTAGGCAAAATATACACTTATACACTAAAAACAGTGATATTCACAATGTTAACACTAGGAATAAGGACAAACTACGAGTTCCCTTTCACCGGCTTCATAAGGTTCATAACTCATTTGTTGGGCTTGGTATAACCTTTTATAACAAGCTACCCTCTCCTTTGCTAGATTTGGCTTATAATGCGTTTAAAGCTAAAGTAAAATGCAACCTTTGTTCAAAGGCTTACTACTCCATTAACGACTACTTAAATGAAAAGAGTAGTTGGTCGCTGTGATTAACTCAAGACAATGTTTATGTTCTTTCTCTAGAATTAGCTTACCCATTGACAGGTTATATGAGTTCATATAATTTTTTTATTTTTTTTATTTGGACTGTACCTATAGTCAATTTTATTTTAATATTGTTTTTAATTTAATTTATTGTTGACATAATCTACTCATTACAATGTTTTCTATATGAGTTGTATTGCAATATGTGATTAGCTAGCGACCTCGACAATGGATAATTATTATTTTTGCCTGAGCAACCGGCAGCAGGTTCGTCATGCTCCCTTAGATGCTTGCGGTAGCGTCGGGGGTCGGGTTGTCTCCTTCCCTCAAATATAGCGAGGGGGGTAATGGCTGATCTTTGCGTTATGCTCGTGAACGGGTGCTGCTTGTGGTGACTGGTCGTCTTACTGATCTCGGTTTTGTTAATGTTATTAGTAATTCATTTTTATTTATTTTACTTCGATGGTCCTAGTTTATAATTTATAACTTCCAGTTGCAGCTATAAATAGCTATATATGTAGGCGGGCACGCCCTTTGTGCCTGGAGGCTTTTATTTAGTTAATTTATTCTGCTTGACAATGTGACTATTTGTAACAATGTTAGGACTATTGTAATAGCTTATACTTTTACAATCTTTGTAAATATGTGAGCACCATGTATCTGGTAATTAATTTATTAATTATTGCTCCGTTTATAATTCTTTTTACCTTTTGTGGTACAGTAATCTTATTGTAGGTGCATCGTCTTCACATATAATTATATAATTGATGTATACAAAATATTGTAAACCATTTTTAAAAGAGTAACGGTGGAGTTTCTTGCCCATTCTTCTCCATACGAAAACTACCTTTTGGAAGGGGCATCTAGAATCAATTCTATTTCTTTGTTTTGACGTTCAAAAGTGCCCTATATGTGCCTATTTGAAATAAATTATTTGACTTTGACTTGAGTACATATAGTTCTCGTTTTTTTTTTTTTTTGGTTGGTATATTGGCGTGTGCTAGCTGACATATGGCTAATAATTAGATTTATGTTTTATGTTGCGTAATGTTAATGATTTTGCAAACTTTGTATAGAATCAATTTTTTTTTTAATGAACAGACAGCTGTGCTGCTGGAGAGTTTATTGCGCCACTTCTTCTTCCCAGCTAAAGCACTAGGAAGTGGTGAAGGGAGGGCGTTTTGGGGGACTGTCTTATGTAATTTTGTCGTTAGTGATTTGACTTTCGAAAGAAGAAGACAAAGCGTCGTGTAACTATACAGGCGCTATACAACGTTTATAAGTAAGGGGGTAAATAATGTATAGGTGCCTTTTTTTTTTTTTTTTTTTTGAGGGTGGGAAATCATCCAATGACTTCTCCCGCTCTGGGTGGAGCGGAAGGGCGTGTCAGACTTTTACTGACTAAAACCCACCCGTGTTCCTTCAGTTGCCTGTTGCCAAGGTCCCGGTATCCCTTTCGGACTAACCCGCAACCCTGGCAGGAATGTATAGGTGCCTAAAATATTACCTGTATTAATTTAATATTTCAAGTTATTGCTGTTTGTTTTTTCAATTTGTACTTTGGCATTTGCACCTGTCAATTAGAAACCGGCCAAGTGCGAGTCGACTCGCGCACGAAGGGTTCCGTACCATCCTTACTAATATTATAAATGCGAAAGTGAGTCTGTTTGTTTGTTACGCTTTCACGCTAAAACGGCTGAACGGATTTTGATGAAATTTGGCATAGGGGAAGACCATGACCTGGAATAGGACATAGGATACTTTATATCCCGATATTTCGACGGAATCGAGACTTACGCGGGTGAAAACGCGGGGCGACTGACGGGCGCGGAGCAACTTATCTACAAAAAAATCACGTTTTTTGTGTGGGAGCCCCCTTAAATATTTATTTTATTCTGTTTTTTAGTATTTGTTGTTATAGCGGCAACCGATATACAACATCTGTGAAAATTTCAACTATCTAGCTATCACGGTTCATGAGATACAGCCTAGTGACAAACGGACAGACAGAAAGACAGCGGAGCCTTAGTAATAGGGTCCCGTTTTACCCTTTGGGTACGGAACCCTAAAAACAGAACTTTATTATGATTTCGCCTTTTTGCGACGAGATGATACCAGTCTAGAGAACACGATAAACTGGTTATATTCAATCACAAATCCAAGTATCTAATGATCCTATTGACATTGTAATGTTCAAGGTGATTACTTACTACAAGTTGATTAATACTCCAACTGAATGAAACAAAATTTAAATCTTGTATAAAACACACACTATTGCATTGGCGGCCCAAGCATATTATAAATTGGGGGATTACATCACTGGCAAAAATCCTTGGCTCTGCGCTGGTCCAGCTCCACAGGGCGCATGAACTAATTGATTAGCATTCGAAAATATTGTTGGAGCTGCTGAAGATTGTAAAAACTATCTTTACATTGTATAAATTCTATCTCCTAGTATTGTATAACTGCATAGCACATGTGTGTGAGCACTATGTACTTACCTATACCTAAGTACTTTAAAGCTACCATTTACTAGGTACGTCTTTCATTAACTTGAATGTGCCCTGGCGGCTGAGAGTATGTCATGCTCACTTTAATGTCTCGCTGGTGGTGGCGTGTGTGTTGGATCATTAAGTTCCCTTCAAAATGGTTGAGCTGAATGGTGCTGATCCATGCGTCATGTTCATGAACGGGCCCCATCAGTAGGGACTGGTCATCTCTTAGCTGCCTCGGCTTATTTTAATTTATTTACATTTTTGAATTGTTTTGTATCTTTTTTGTCTTTTATTTACGGACGCTTTCAACCTGCACGTTTTTCTACATTGTACTCACATGTATAATTCCAACATGAATGATTTAAACAATATTCTGATTTAAAAGAGTGTTCGTGGAGTTTCTAGCCCGTTCTTCTCCATAGGAACCTACTACGCTTTGGAATGGGCAACTAGCTTCATCTCTCTGACTGACCGACTCCTTGACAATAATTCAAAAGTGCTTGTAATTGGTTTATTTGAAATAAATGCTTTGAGTTTGAGTTTGATTTAATTTTTTACTCGACTACGGCGAAGAAAAAAGGAGGGTAATGATTTTGACCGGTATGTATGTATGCCTAAACCACTCATCACAATTTGACAAATGAGGGAAGCGTCTTGATCGTTCGCTGGTTATAGGCAGTGTGACGTCACAATAAATTAAAAATGCCGCCCTCTAGGGGACATAAAGTCAGGAACAGGAACTAAAAAAAAATATTGTTTATTCGTACCATGTTGGGTATCTTAAAGGGATTAATGAGCACATAAAAAAAAAGTAATAAAAAAAAATGAAAGCAATAAAAACTAAAACCCAACTAAGACTAAAAAGATACCTATAAACAATACACCACAGACAGACAAATTAAAAATCCGGAGTCACACGTGTTAAGGCATAAATCGAACAGACGTGTGACTCCGGATTTTTAATTTATGTTTAGCGGGTGCCGAGTCAAGTCATAACCTATGAATATTTGCTAATTTATCATTAAATTGGGGTTATTTTGGTACTAAAATATAAAGTGCATTTTAAATAGCTTAACGTGAATTTTAATACTTTTTTTTTTCAGAAACGGCCACTGATCAACCTGATCAGGACCCAGAGATTTTGATTGGACCTAATGAAGATGATATGACTGAATCTCAGAAAAAACAATATGCGGAGAAGGCGGAGAGGAGTGAGTATGATTTTGTATTTATATTAAGTGAAAACTTCTTTAGGCGCGTTGAGCTATTTTTGGTTTATAAAGAGTTATAGATTCGGTAGTGCTTGAAATTAAAATATAGATGGCGCTAATACCAATTAAGTTTTTGAATAGTTTTGTTTCTTTTTGTGGAGATACTGGGCATCAGAATGATGATGGGTGATGATGATGCTAATCGTGTATTCCCATTCGTCCCACCAGTGGGACCAACGGGAATACACGATTAGCACCATCATTAATATTCACACGTTTAATAAATAATGTAAAATTTATTCCCGTTCGTACCACTGAGTTTGTTAGTGGGACGAACCGACAAAATAAAACCCACTTCCAAAAAAAAACTAAAAAGTATAAAAATAACTTTAATTTCGGAAGTCGGTGGCAAAAAAGAAACTTGAAAAGAAAGACACCGACTTCCGAAATTAAAGTAATTTTTTTACTTTTAAGGCGTCTTAGAAACGGCACCGCGCACCGCCGCGGTCTCGAACAATTCGACCGCGCGGTCGGGCGGTGTACGTGTCAACGTATGTTAGGCATCAGCGGATTTCATAGAGTTGCCCATTCCAAGGAGTAGTAGTACTTATAGAGAAGAATGGGCAAGAAACTCCACGGGCACTCTTTTAAATCAAAATATTGGTTACATCATTCATATTGAAATGATATATGTGAGAAAAATGTAGAAAAACGTGCATGTTGAAAGCGTCTGTAAAAAAAAAGATAAAAACAAAAACAATTGAAAAATTACAATAAGCCGTAGCAGCTAAGAGATGACCAGTCCCTACTGACCATTTTGAAGGAAACTTTTAATGATCCATGACAAACACGCCACCTGCAGCGATCTTTTTAACATTCCTTCAATTCCTCTGTTCCAGTGTGTGACTACTACAAGTCCTTCGCAGAAAAGATGGCCTTAACTCGGATACTGTCGCCATACCCCGTAGAAACCAATGTGTCTCGCTGTGTACCTATCAACGTGCCTCTGGTCATCGGAGGATCAGTTACCAGCATCCGAGAGTATCCACACATGGCTCTCGTGGGTTGGAAGAAAAATAAGGTGAATTTTAATACTCAGCGCACCAGACTAATTTTGTTGTCTTTCGAGAGCACTCTGATGACTAGCCAAACTAAGTAATGAAAACCTGGTCACACCGTGTACAGAAGAGCTGATCAGCATCGTTGTATGTCGATAGGAAGGTTTTGAGCGACTTTTGCGTATTTGACGCTTCTTAATGCTTGGTCTTCAAGACGATTTGTTTCAAAGCATTCAGTTGCTTTTCTACATAAATCTAAAATATAATTTGACTGGACCACGATACCGCGCTTTAGGTATTTGTGCAGTGACACATGGGGGGCAGTCCGCCACTTATTTGTCAACGCTCACGGCGTTCCGCCACTCATTCGTCAAACCTCACGGCGTTCTGCCACTCATTCGTCAACCCTGCCCCCTGGCCCGCCGTTGCATTTGTAAGGCGCGGTACAGCGGTCCCGGTCAAACTATGGTTACAAATGAGGTGGTTTGTATGTATAGCAAACATTTTTCACTGTAAAAAGGGCGAGAGATGCTTTTATCCTGAAAACTGCACGATTGTTGTGGTATACAGGGTGTTAGGTTTTGGTCATTTCTCGTGCGTAAATAATGATTGTAGTTACGTGATTATATCTTACACGAATTAACAGTGCACCGAAATGGTACGGCTTTACGCTATCGCGGGTGAAAACCTGAACGCGGCTCGAAGGATGTACGCAGAATAATTACCAGAACAACGTGTGCTACATCGTGAAACGATGTTGGCGGCTACACAAAGGATGCGTACCTACTTACGGCCAGTACACCGTGCCGGCCCACGCTCAGGGTAGTGGCAACCAGCAACTGCCAGTTGATCTTCAAGAACGAAACGAAAATCTTTACATGTAGACTCGTCACCCAACACCTAAGGTACGTTTGCCTGTCTTAAGCCAGGAAAAGTATGAAGGGAAAGTTGCATCACAGGATAGGTGTATTGTGTATTTATTTATGTATTGTGTGTGTAGGACGGGCGGCGACTATTACAGTTCTACGTCACTCGGGCGCATATCCATGAATTTGCGGACAGTATCGGACCTTTTAAAATCTTTTAAAGAAAAAAACGTAATTTTTTTTGTTACTCGGTCATTTATTTTTATATTTAAATCAACTACCCATGGTTTGACAACGGTGTCTACCCTTACATCCTGTATACCACGGGATACCTCACATAGGGTGGCCCTATCGTAAAGTCGCATAATTTATAAGGTAAAAATATGTAAGTTCTTCTGCGAGATGACATGTAGAAAGACCTCCTAGGCTGACATCTCTCAGGTTAAAGCAATGGGGAAACACAGGTAAGAGTACTCTCTCCCAATTTATTAATGCAGCATGTCTGCTACTTTCAATCTCTATCAATCGTAATCTCAGTAGTTACCATGTTTCTAGCTCCTTTTTATTTAATTTTATGTGCATAAGTATGTATTACGATGTTCCCAGCACACCGGTTACGCCTGGTATTGTGGGGGCTCTCTGATCAGCGACCGCTACGTCCTGACTGCGGGCCAATGCACTCGTTCATATAATCACTACAAAATGGTTACGTATGTCACTGTTGCTATTACTGTTACTGGTTACGGTCACCATTTATCATACCACTGTGGACCAAAAGCCGCGAAGTCGGTTTATGTAAAATACCGGTAATCAGCTGCATCCGATTAGACAAAAGTTGCGAAAAGGCAATTATTAGTTGACCAAAGGCCCCATGACTTCCTAAAAACAATTATTAGGTATCTTTTTATATGTATTAAAATATGACATAAGGTCGGGCGCGTTTAAATATGAGACATGGCTCCTCAATCCATACGGACACCTATTTCGACTACTATTGGACTGAGTAAAGGGAGAAGTGATGTCTTCAAAACTACAGTGGTTTGATCCGTAGCGGAGCTGGTGTGCCGCCCATTATATTCTTGCCCACGATCCTTTTACGAGTATGTTATAAAAGCTTTAATGGAAATCTTTCTTACGTAGGGCTTAAAAATGTTCAAACCTTGTTTTTGAAATTAGGAAGAAATAGTTACAATTGTGGTAATTGTCACACTCACAGTCTATTAATATTCCAACTATGCCACATATTTATCGTACTAAAGCCGTATCTAATCTTCTCTCTCTCTCTTCTTCAATCTATGGCGTAAGTCTCCTAAAATGGTTCAGTAACGTAATAATCTAAAATGTTATTAATTTTTTTTTGTTTTTGTTAAAAGTTTCATGTTTAACGTATTTTACAAAATTATTAGCAGTGAACCAATTTAGGACCTGCAGTAGGCCGTTCATGCAGTTGTCCACAAAAATAATTCATACAATGGTGAAGACTGGCCATGAAATTACTCGTAATAGTAGTCTCACATTATGAACCAACCCATCCATGGATGGAACGCAGCAAGCACCGCTCCACTTTCACTGCTACTCAGCTCCGAATCACCAATCCATTATACCTCATATTAATTCATCTATTTTACCAGTAACGAACTTTACAGTGGACCGCCTCGGGCTGTACAACTCGGTTCCTCATACCGGGACGATCGTGAAGCCCTCGTCGTGAAGATATCCGCTTTCATACGCCACCCAGAGTATAATCCGCCAAGTGTGTACCATGATGTAGCGCTCATCAAGATGGTTTCAAAAGTCAAGTGAGTAAAATTTAAACGTATAACATCCCTTCGGGGAGTACAGACGTGATGGTATAAGTTTAAGTGTTAGAGTCAAGACAGGGGTGGATGTCATTGCGTGAAAGTCCGAAAGGGATACCGGGACCTTGGCAATAGGCAACTGAAGGAACACGGGTGGGTTTTGGTCAGTAAAAGTCTAACACGCCCTCCCGCTCCGCCCAGAGCGGAGAAATAATTTGATGAATCCCCATCCTTAAAAAAAAAGGGGTGATGTTACAGTCATGTCTTTCAATTTTCGGTTGTAGGACATGCTGGCTTCCTGACGATGTTTTCCTTCACTGGTTTGAGAGTTGGTGGTGATAGTGGGTCAAAATGAAGAATGCTAGCAAGGAACAGACACGAGATGACTGATAATAACTAACTCAATTATCATAATGATTCCAGGTTCTCGGAGGTGATTCTTCCAGCGTGTTTGGGAGTACCACCACCAACGGACAGGAGCATCACTGCCACTGGATGGGGGAGCAATGAGGCTAGTGAGTTTCATTTGTTAAATTATGATTTAAAATAATTTGGATGAAATGGATGCATACCTTATTCAAATCTAACCATCGTCTCGTTATTAATTCCAGAGGATAGTCACCTATCCTTACAGCTTCGCAGCATCTCCCTCAAAGTGTGGGACATGCAGGATTGTAAGAAAATATTCGGAAAACCAAAAAATCTCGCTGATGGGGTTCTCCCCAATAGCCACATGTGTGCCGGTGACAGGGGTGGGTGGCATGACACTTGTAAGGTAAGAAGTGAGACTGATTGGGTGTTGATAGATGCCACGAATTTTCGGTTCTACGACATACCGGTTTCGTCAAGATGTTTCCCTTCACCGTTTTGAGTAGGGATTAAATAAATCACGCTAAGTAAAATACCTGGCTGGGTTCTTAAACCTCAAAATCTGTACATGGTTGAAGAGACCATTTTAAGACATTAACCAGTTTAGTTCCAATGAACGATCTTTACTAAGAACCCAAATGACCTCTGAGCTAGTTTCGGTGTGGTTTTTATACCAAAGCAAAGTGTTACTGCTTTTTCTTTTAGGAATTTCTGAGTAGCAGCCCCCGGAGTCTCGGTTAGTGCACGGTTGATGGCAATAGGCTCGCCTCCTATTACATGGGACTTGGCTAAATGTATATGCCACGCATGCTTATGTATAATGCACACGCCTATTTATCTCTCTCTGGAAATGCTGGCGTGAAAAAATTGGTTGGGCAGAATGCGCGATGCAGGATTTTTATGAGACGACAGAAATTTGTGACGACTGGTTTTTTTGATGCGAAGTTTGCATATAGCGATGTAGATGCCACCACATTACTCCCCTCCGGAGACCGGAGTTCGATAGTGGGCTGGGTGATATCTTGCGATGCTTCACGGTGCCAGTTGAGGTTCCAGTGAGTCGGAACTGTCTGCGGTGGTTGTGGTGATTGCGGTGATACCCCTGTGGGGAGATGAGGCTGCACGCACGAATTTTGTGTAACGTCTGGTATTTTTTATGCGTAGTTCGCATGTGTGATGCCGCCACACTATTGCGCCACACATTATTATAGTGTTCTCACTTATCAAATCAAATCTTTTTATTTCGGACACGAATATCCATATAGTGTTAGTAACAAACAAAAAATAACTTATTGTCTAGTGTTAGTATTAATCAACCTCCGCACAAACTGCTGAACAATCGGCGAGCCTAAGCTCTCGGCTACAGTTTTCAGGATGCTGAAAATATGAAGCAACAAGAATAATTTACACTGGATTTTGTAATATTTTTATTTTTAAAAGAGTGGAGTTTCTTGGTGTTCTTTAGAATCGGCAAATAGCTTCAATTTTGTGACTAACTGACCGACTTCTTGACAAATCAAAAGCGCCTGTAAATGGTTGAATTGAAATAAATGGTTTGAGTTTCATTCATATTTCTTCCACAGGGTGATGCCGGTGGTCCAGTACAGATCCGAGATGGCTGCTTGTGGCGTGTGGTCGCTTTGACATCATTCGGTCGATCTTGCGGTCTCCCTGATATCCCTGCGGTGTACGCTGTCATACCGCATGCGTTTGTAGCCGCTCAGGTATTTGATGAAGTATCATTACAATAAAATAAAGACATTTAAGCAACAGTGTGCATTTTTATTTAAATACAATTGTACTATCATCCTCCATCATGGCCCACCAGTGTACTCTTATGGCGCAACGATGGGAAAACCAAAGAAGCGATGGATTGATGGATGAATATGAATAGATATAATATTAGTATGGACTAAGTGTTGGCTATAACAATAGGAAAACATTAAAGGAATGAGGAATGGATTGTGTGAAAGATGACATGGGTAGAGAGGAGGTGACTACTGAGATGACGACTGATAGAGATGTATGGAAGAAGACATGCTTTGCATTTGGACACGGAACTGTTTTATAATTATGTTGGTTAAATACCTAGGTACCTAAACAATTACGGTTTATAAGATACAGCCTGCTGACAGGCAGATGGACAGACAGCTGAGGTGAAATAACGGTCACGAATGACGGCTATAGGTCCTTAGGAATAGAAAGTTTTTGACACCGTAAGGTCAAACACTGGCCGTCATTACGGCTGTTACATGGCGGCCACCACTGTCTTAAGATACCCAAGTTTTACACTAACATTGTCACCGCCATGTTTGTCGAAGGACCGATGGCCGGTGGAGCAGACGAGTCCTAGAGTGGAGACCGCGTCTCGGCAAGCATAGTGTGGGACGCCTCCCAGCTAGATAGACCGACGACCTTAAAAAGTTAGCTGGGACAGACTGGATGTGGAAGGCGGAGGACAGGGTGTTGTGGCGCAGCCTGGGAGAGGCCTATGTCCAGCAGTGGACTGCGATAGGCTGAGTTAATTGATTGATACATATTTGTTATTGTCGCAAATCATAATTATTTTGATCAAGATACAACCTGAAACTGACTTGCAAATTGCAAAAATTTGAATGTCGCGGGTTACCTTTGCGGATTGCAAGGAAAAAAAACTTCCAATTATTACTTAGTTTCGAATGGTAGGTAACGTAATATAAAGTTTTTTGCATACCTGAGTCTGAGTCAAAATTAATCTTTAAAATCGTTAAATCTCTGACATATCCACCAGCGCATGCCACGGCTAACTTGTCATTAACGACAACCAGTTCTGTAGGGTTGGCACAACTAAGTTATTTATTCCTATCTTAATATTTTTGGTAGGTATCTACATACGATACGTGGGTGTACTTTAGGTTCACATTGCTTTACCCTTCAGGGAATACTCGTACAGGCGTGTTGTTAAATTGTTGTTAGCTAGCTACAGATGACAAAAAAAAGAATTTCAGTACACCAGCCTGCAGCAGATCAGACGGAGACCCACTTAGCTCGCCATTTTGGCCAATGCGAATTTGCTAAGAAACTGGTGGAGGCTTTTGGCGTTTTGTTCAACCTTCTCTACTTTCCTAATACATAAAGCGAACCTACGTGTTATGTAACGAATCATGGGGTTAAAGGAAGAAAGCTTGCCAAAAGCACGCCGAAAAATAAATTAAAAAAAAAACAAGCACTAAGCCGTCTGCTGTCAAGTGACTTTTATATGGTAGGTGACTATTTAGTGGTCAATAGAAGGCAAACATATTGAGGATGACTAGTTATAACAAATCTCTTACTCACCAACCCTAACGCCGAGTTTCCGTGTGCGTCATTATACCTACAAGTTTAGCTTAGACTTAGTTTCACATTTAATAAGTCATCTCGTTTATCAAGGTACAATGATTTAGATTAAAACAAAAATATTTACGAAATCATATAAAAGTGTCATCAAAAAGAAAATCTACAAAAAAAATCGAACACTAATTTTGAATTTGACATTTCAAAGTGTTCTTTTTTAAATTCTCAAAAAGTTGTGTTTTTAAGTTGGTTTCTTGATATTTTTTTGTTGTTTTTTACAAAGTGATAAGTGCTGATAGACATATAACTGTCTATCATTAAATCAGTTTGCGTGGCGTAAGGTAGGTAATTGTGGGAACTCGACTCTTTTAAATAATATCCCATCTCAAAACTAATTGTGATTTATGTTGATTAAAATATGATTCATCATCTGCGTAGCCTTTTCCCAACTATGTTGGGGTCGGCTTCCAGTCTAACCGGATGCAGCTGAATACCAGTATTTTACATGGAGCAACTGCCTATCTGACCTCCACAATCCAGTAACTGGGTAATACGATACCCCTTGGTAAGGCTGGTTGTCAGACTTTCGGGCTTCTGACGACCCGTAACGACTGCCAAAGATCCACAAATGACAGCCGGGACCAACGGCTTAATGTGCTTTCCGAGGCAAGGAGGAGTCTCGATATGTAAAGATGGTCACCCATCCACGGACCAACCCCGGCAAGCATAGCTTAACCTGATGGATCGACCCGTGCGGTTGTTATTACTTAGCCACGAGCTCCTCACACACAAAACAAATATGTATTTACAGAATAATAATCATTAATATAACTCTCTAACTTCATTTACCCTATTGAATGACTATTTCATGAAATCACCACGTTTGAGACCAATTCTTACTTACGACGAAATGTTGTACTATAGGAACACCTCTGCCAACCCTACAGGATTACAGGCGACATTTATTATGTTATGGTTAAAATAAAAAAAACTTTTACAATAAAAACATACTTTTTACAAAATAACTGGAAATTCGGAAGTCGGTATCTTTGGTTTTCAATTTTAGTTTTTTGCCACCGACTTCCGAAATTAAAGTTATATTTCACTTTGTACCTAACTAGTGTTTTTTTTTGAAGTTGGTTTTTTTTTTTTGTAAAAGTTTTTATTTTCACTTTTTAGAGGTGGTACCTACCACACACATTCGAATACCACTGCCTGCTTATAAATAACATCCAAAAAAAATGCGATTTATTGAAGCTAACTCACAAAATACCGAAAGGTAATATAATGTATTTAGGACCACAGCATAAGGTGAGGAAACTTGTGCTGTGGTCCTACCCCAATTAATAAAATCATTTACAAAATCGGTGCACTAATTGACGAAAATACAGGGTGTTAGTGTAAACACCGTTATCCTTGAAACCAGTGGTTTGGTTTCATTTATAGAACGTAAAATCAATACGTATAAACAAATCAAGAAAATCTACATTTTTCCACAAGAATATTTCAAATCAAATCAAATCAAATCAAATCACTTTCACCCTATACGCAAGGGCAACGAACTTGCGTCTCAACACGGCGGGCGGCGGTTGGTGGGGGCGGGCGGGGCGCGCGGGACGTTACATGACCCTTCACTAAGTCTCTCGATCGCGTATCCATGAGTATCGGGACTAGGGCGTGCGAACCCGGTTTTCCGGTTTTGTTAAAATCCGGAAACCGGACAAGATTTACCGATTTTTTAAAACCGGGTTTGTGAGACAAAACCGGAGTTACCTCCGGTTTTCCCGTTATTGAATTACATTTGATTTAAGAAGTTTCACTCAAGAAATATTCAATTTAGAGTCATCAAATATCTGTGGCCCTAGTGAAAAGGGGTATAAGTCCGATTTTGTGGAAAATGAGTTAAGTATACAGAAGTGATCAGAAAAAAATGCTCTATCGTTCGGTGTAAACGGATCTAAGCTATCTCTAAAAATAAAGAAGTTACCTTGTGTAAAAGGGTCCAACTGACACCAAAAAAAATTCAAAAGTCGGTTTCAAGTACTTTTGTATTCTTTTAAACGAAAAAAAAAAAAGCATTTTGTGTTTTTTAATCTAAATTAACATAAATTACCCACGTTTTAATTTGGTTGGTGTTTAACAATACAACAACACCTGGTTCTTAAAAATGATTTAGTGAGTAATGTGATATTATTAGACATAAATCCGTTTTCACCACCATAAAGGAAAAAAATCAAAGAAACTCTATTGGGATTAGTATGAACATAATCATTCCAAATGCGTATCCATTTTCACTTGTGTGAATTAACATTTAACATATGGGAGAAGGGGTATAATTTATTTTACACCCTCAAGGAATTCATTTTGTGGTTAGTATAAGTCACTATCTTAAAAACGAATTACTTTACATAAAAAATAACTCCATAATAATAAAGAGCATAACAATTATGGACGAAGTTATCATGACGAACAATTATCGGAGATTTATTGTGAAGGACGGCACGGTTGACATCTGTCGGGCATGCCACCGACCGGGAGAATCAATCCGTCACATTATCTCCGGATGTTCTCATCTAGCTAACGGAGAGTACTTGCATAGACACAACCTTGTAGCCAGGATTATCCATCAGCAACTTGCTCTGAAATACAGCCTAGTGGAATCGGAAGTGCCGTACTACAGGTACGTGCCCGACCCAGTTCTCGAAAATGGAAATATCACATTGTACTGGGATCGATCCATCATCACTGACAGGACTATTGTTGCCAATAAGCCTGATATAGTGGTGGTGGATCGAACAGAGCGGCGCGCAATGATCATTGACATAACAGTCCCGCATGACGGGAACCTCGTGAAGGCCGAGAAAGATAAACAAATCAAGTATCTTGACTTGGCTCACGAGGTTGTCGACATGTGGGATGTGGACTCTGCGATCATTGTGCCGATAGTCGTATCAGCCAATGGCTTAATTGCCAAGAGCCTCGACCAACACCTAAGGAGGCTCTCGTTGGGCAGCTGGATTAAGGGCTTGATTCAGAAAGCTGTACTCCTGGACACGGCTCGCATCGTTAGGAGGTTCCTCTCTCTGGAGCCCTGACCGCCGGTAGCTTGGACCCTGTTCCCGATACCGGTGGGCTACTATTTTTTATATTTTTAAATGTTTTATATAATTTTTTAGTCTAATATTTAAAAATATAATTTATAAGTAAGAAAAATGAAATAAAGAAAGAGCATAAATTGTTTACCTATAAAAAACATCACGTGTATTTCAATTGGTAGTGGTTTAAATGTCACACGAGGCAAACACGCAATTTGAAGTGCGCGGAGTGTTTTTTGCGTCTCCTGTGAAGTTGCATTTTTGGACTTAGATCCTTTTTCACTAGGGCCACAGATATATCCGAACGCAACCTATACCCATTTACACTCCTGATCACTCCTCCCTCCGCGACCCCCGCACATAAGCTACGACTACTGCCTACCTGACTACCTTGCGCTGTTTGTTCACCCCCGGGCAGAGCGTCTTTTGCTACGCTGATGACACTCTAGTCACGGCCTGGGGAGGGAGCTACGAAGAAGCGGCACGCTCAGCCGTCGAAGGCGCGTCCCTCATCGTGGAGCAAATTGGGGCACTGGGCCTCAAGGTGGCGCTCGAAAAGACGGACGCCCTGGTATTTCATGCGCCCAGACACCGGCCACCGGCTAACGCCCACCGGCTAACGCACACCTCACCTTTGGTGGTGCAACAATAGAGGTGCGGGCAAGCATGAAATACTTGGGCCTGGTTTAGGACCGGAGGTGGAAGCTGATCGGCACGGCATCCGCCCTCAGCCGGCTGTTGCTGAACCTGGGTGGACCGAACGTGGTTTGCCGACGGCTAAACACGGGGGTGGTTCGATTGATGGCGGTCTACGGGGCCCCGGTGTGGGCGGATTCCCTGTCTGCCCAGAACAAGGCTCTACTGCGGAGGCCACAGAGAGTCATGGCAGTCAGGGTCATACACAGATACCGCACAGTAGCAGCGGACGCGGCATGTGCCCTCGCGGGTACGGGTATCTGGAGGCGCAGGTGCTCGCCGTAGTCTACCGACGTGGGGCAGACCTGCAGTTGGAGAGTGGCAGGCGCCCGCCGCCTGAAGTGGTTAAGAGATGGCGTAGTGAAGCTCAAACCCATACGCTGAGCGAATGGAGGGTGAGGCTGGGGACGCACAGTGCTGGTCACTGGACTGTGGGGGCCATCCAGCCGATCCTGGAAGAGTGGACACCTCCGTCTGTTGCAGGTGTTGTCAGGGCATGGCTTCTTTGGCAAATACCTGCACAAGGTGGCTAAACGGGAGGCGACTCCCGTGTGCCACCAGTGCGGCTGCAGCGAGGACACGGCGTTTCACACCCGTCGAGCATTGCCCTGCCTGGGTGGCGCAGCGCCGTGCTCTCGCAGCAGCAATCGGGGCAGACCTCTCCTTGCCAGCCGTGACCAAGGCCATTGCCGACAGCAGGCATGGGCATGGGAGGCGGCGGAGCGCGTCAGGGAGGAAGACTTCCTCGCTGACGCGTTTCGTCGCAGGAGAACAGGGCGGCGTAGGAGGCACCATGGCGATCTGATGCTGCCCTAGGAAGTGCCAGCGAGCGATAGATCGGGGAGTCTATCGTCGTCGCATCACATGACCCTCATTAGTGGTGGCGATATCTCAGGTGTGCCCGGACATCGCCAAACGAGTTTGGTGCCCGGAGGCCGGCTGCGCTGGATGGGTTGCGAATTGGTAGGCATAAATGGTTGATAAAAAAAGGTATATGTTAAACCAGGTTTTTCTTGTTAAAATTCTACTATATAAAAACTATAAAAATGTAGCCAAAACCGGGGCTAACACCGGTTTCCGGTTTTGGGACTTGAAAACCGAAATTCAAAACCGGTTTTGAAGACCTTCCGGTTTTGCACGCCCTAATCGGGACAGTGACGGATATTTACTTTTTATAATCTTTTAATGAAAATAAGGTTTTTTTGTTGTTACTGGGTAATTTATTTTTATATTTAAGTCAACTACCCATGGTTTGAGTGACAATGGTGTACTGTATACTGTATAATTGTATACTGTATACGCTTGTATACTGTATAATTAATTTAAATATAAACTTTAAACATCTTTAAATATAAAACTTTTTGGAAGTCGGTTCAAAAGGCGCAATCATTCTGAGGTATCCAATGCATTTCTCATATTTGTTTGTTTGTTCCAGACAATAATGCGATCATGGGGGCCAGCTGTGCTCTCACTGTCCCTGCTGGTGCTCACCGTGATAACAGTCACCAGGGGACAGACACAATACTCTGGTAAATATAATAAAGAACTGTGCTCCTAAGGTAGCCAGTAAAATTCAAATTTTCTTACTGCAATTTACAGGTGTTGTATGTTGATCAAAGATTCGCGACCTAAAAAAATATGTTTGTACAATATTATTTTTTCCAGACTTCCTCCAAGGACTGCAACAGCTATTCCAGCCGTATCTAAGCAATGAGAACGTAAACCTATTCAATGGGGCCACAAGAGCCCCACACAAACAGACGAACAGACAAGAAAGCAAGAAGAAAACTGTGAAGAACAGACATCGGACTGAAGGAAGACGAACAAAGAAACCTCCTCCCACGAACCAATACGATGACGTCTTCGCTACGACAGAAAAACCGAGTCGAAAGACAACAAAATCGAATTCTAGTCAAAACAATAGCTCTAGTACTTTCAACAACATGAATGAACAAAGCAACATACTTTTTGGACAATATCCTTATGAAATAACAACTAAAGTTAATAGAGTTGAAACTACAACAACAACTGAAGCTAGCTACTTCAACTATGATGGGAACAGAGAAACGACACAAAATGATTTCAGTAACAACTCTAATGTCGCCAGACCAGTAATTACTGAGAATGTCAATCATAGAGAGACATTTGTTGTTAATAACCAACCTAGGCCTGCTAATATGATCAGCAATGGAGCCAGTCTTGATAGCAACAACAGTTTTGCTGACAATACAAATAACAGACCACAGAATGATCAAAATAGTAATAGTAATGTAAGTACCAATAATTAGAGGGTCAGAAAACGCTGAAAAAAATCTAAGTCTGACGGAAAACAACAGGAACAATAATGGCTTCTTAAATACTGACAATAACCCAGGCTTTAATAACTTTGGTAATACTGGAGTCGGTTTCAATAATACAGGGACTACAAATAATACTTATAATACCAGAGGAAATTCTAACAACAATACCAACAATTCCAGCAACAATTCCAACAACAATTCCATCAACAACTCCACCAACAATTCCAACAACAATTCCAACAACAATTCCATCAACAATTCCACCAACAATTCCAACAACAATTCCAACAAAAATTCCGCCAACAATTCCACCAATAATTCCAAACACAATTCCAACAACAATTCCACCAACAATTCCAACAACAATTCCACCAGCGTTTCCAACAACAATGCCACCAACAATTCCAACAATCTTAACCAAGGTAACAACTTCGGTGGCTTTAACTATTCAGACACTCCCCTGATCAACCAACCCGAGGTACAACAATCCCCAGTAGACGTTGGTGTACCACCGATCACCAACAGACCAGCATCAAACAATAATAACTTTGAGGACTTCAATAGACCTTCAGACCCAAGTTCAGTAACGTTCACTGATCAACCTGATGAGGAACCAGAGACTTTGATTGGACCTAATGAAGATGATATGACTGAATCTCAGAAAAAACAATATGCGGAGAAGGCGGAGAGGAGTGAGTATGGTTTTGTAAAACTTCTTTAGGCGCGTTGAGCTATTTTGGGTAGACGATAAAGTTATGGATTCGGTAGTGTTTTACATAAATTCGTGTTTTTTTTTAAATCCCATAGGTATAATCTAGTGTATCAATGAGGCCATGTCAAAGAATAATTACCTACGTCACTCGGGCGCATATCCATGAATTTGCGGACGGTGTCGGTCATTTATTTTTATATTTAAGTAAACTACCCATGGTTTGAGTGACAACGGTGTTTATTCTTACATGCTGTATAAGTGGGAACAACATAATTTATATAGGACCACCTCTGAAGTCTGACCTACCAAACAAAAGAAGAATATAATTGGCGGAGTAATAGCGTTACATACGCACAAAATAAAAACATACAGACGAATTGAGAACCTCCTCCTTTTTGAAGAAGTTTGTTAAAAATATGGGCTACATAATCCATGTTGACATAATACTCGTAAATGTAAGAATAAATGTAAGAACAATGTAGAAAAATGTGCTTGTTGAAAGCGTCTGTAAAAAAGAAAAACAATTGAAAAATTACAATAATCCGTGGCAACTAAGAGATGACCAATCCTTACTGACGGCGCCCGTTCACGAACATGACGCACCATTCAGCTCAACCATTTTGAAGGGAACTTTTAATGCTCCAACACACATGCCACCACCAGCGAGCTTTCTAACATTCCTTCAATTCCTCTGTTCCAGTGTGTGACTACTATAAGTCCTTCGCAGTAAAGAAGGCCTTATCTCGGATACGGTCGCCAAAACCCGGAGAAATCAAGGCGTCTGTTTGTGCACCTATCAACGTGCCTCTGGTCATCGGGGGATCAGTTGCCAGCATCCGAGAGTTCCCACACATGGCTCTCGTGGGTTGGAAGAAACTTATGGTAAGTTTTAATATTCAGCGAACCAGACTAATTTTCTATTCTTTCGTGAGCACTCTGATGACTCATCATCATCATCAGCCTATATGAGTCCACTGCGGGACATAGGCCTCTCCAATTCCACGCCATTCAGCTCGATTCTTGGCAGCCCTCATCCAGCTGCTACCAGTCACCCTGCGAAGATCGTCGCTCTACCTAGCCTGAGGGCGTCCTACCTTACGTTTCCCGATTCGCGGTCTCCACTCAAGAACACGTCTACCCCAACGGTCATCGGTTCTACGGCTAACATGACCGGTCCATTGCCGCTTGCGAGTGCTCACTTAGTCTATAAAGACATCGTCAAGCGGTTGCTCGACTTTTCACGTGATCAGAAGGCTGGCCTATTTTTCGGCCAAAGAATCAGAATTGCCATACAACGTGGCAATGCTGCCAGCCTTTTGGGCACTTTTCCTACTGACGCGATGCGGACGAATTTTTTGTTGTATTGTAGTGATTATTTCCCCCCCCCCCCCCCCCTTTATATACTTGTACATATTATTATTATTTTAGTAATATTTATATTAGCATAATTGTGTATGACAATGTTCCCAGGACGCCGGCTACTCCTGGAAGTGTGGGGGCTCTCTGATCAGCGACCGCTACGTCCTGACTGCGGGACACTGCACCTATCAGGACATAGACCGCTATACTGTCAGGTATGTCCCTGTTGGTATTACTTCCAAGCTTTAATCTTAGCTATTATTGAGTACAAGTTAGACTGGACCAATAGGCACATTGCTAGCTTGTAACTTTGAAGAATCAGTACTTGATTACTGGTTAATGGTCACCATTTATCATCCCACTGTGGACCAAACGCCGCGCAGTCGCTTCATGTAAAATACTGGTATTCAGCTGCATCCAGTTAGACTGGAAGCCTACCCTAGTAGACCAAATGCCTCTGCATTTGGTCAACTAGTCGGGTTCATGGGGAGAGCCCCATGAATTCCTATGAACAATAATTAGTTACCTTTTTATATGTATTAAAATATGACATAATACGTTAATAAGGAATATGCATGTATTTTTTTAATATTTTTATTCGATAATTTACATCGTCAAATAATAGTTTTAAAAAAATCGACGGCAAAAAAGCAATTTAAAGTACTTAAAAAAAAGTTTAAAAATATCCAACCGATCCGGGCTATTTAAACGCCCTCCATTTGGCGCGCTTGGTGTGGTGACGTCACAGACCGTGAAGACAAACAAGCAACTGTCAAGTCAACGTCAAACACTCCTTTTTGTATGAGCGTTTGACATTGACTTGACACTTGTTGATTGACTTGACATTGACATTTTGATTGTTATCCCGGATTGTTACGTCACATCCGCTCTTAGCTTTTCAAGTAGGTATTTGAATTACCCACGGTTTTTTGGGACTTTAAAAAAAAAAAATTCTCGGTCAAAAAGAAAGTATATTCAAAAATATTGATGGAGGCATAATTCTGAAGTAATATAGTTTATAAAAAAAAATATTTGGCCCATATTTAAATCACATGCATATTCCCTATTGTCTAAAAAAACATTAATTTGATGTTATAAATGTAGATAAAAGGTTTGTAGCTCAAGCAATTATCTACGAAATATAACTCATACAAAAGGCTAGGCATGAAATTTATAGAAGTGTCAGATTATGAACCAACCCATCCATGGATTGACCGCAGCAAGCACTGTTCCACTTCGACTACTATTCAGCTCCGAATCAACAAAAAGATTACTATCTAAATCTATTTTACCAGTAACGAACTTTACAGTGGACCCCCTCGAGCTGTACAACTCGGTTCCTCATACCGGGACGATCGTGAAGCCGTCATCGTGAAGATATCTGCTGTCATACGCCACCCGAAGTATAAGCAGAGAAGATCATACCATGATGTAGCGCTCATCAAGATGGTTTCAAAAGTCAAGTGAGTAAAATTTAAACATATAACATCATGTCTGTACACCCCGAAGGGTTAGACAGACGTGCACCTATTATACACCCACATTACGCCAGTCATGTTTAAGTTCTGTGTAACAGGGAAAAATATTGCTGTAACGAACTCCTATTTTCATCAATCGAGCACAAATCCAGACTCCGGGTTGCAACTTAGAATTTACAAAAACCCAAAAATTTTGACACTTTGCCCGAAGCGGGTCGGGCAAAGTGTCAACATCTAATCCAAGGCCAGCAGCAGTAGCGCTTGCGTCCACTAGACTGAAGAGAGTTATAAACACCAACCGAGTTGTAAGAGTCAAGACGTCTGTCGCCCCCCAAACATCAGGACCCGAGGTGGCGGCGCGTAGTGTTCCACGCGCGCCCCTCTTAGACGTCACGGGGGGAGTCAAACACCTCACTCCCCCCCCTGACCCGAGGAGGCCCGCAGTGGCGGGCCGGCACCAGTCGGGGGTTGCGGAAGATTTTTTACGTTCCCATGACCCCCGGCGTAGGTGTGAGTCGGAACACCGGGGTGGTTTTTAGTCAGTAAGAGTCTGACAGACCCCTCCGCCCGCCCCAGGGCAGAGGACATCCATGAGGATATAATTCCACCCAGGAAAAAAAAAAAAAAAAAAAAGGGGTGGATAATTGGATATCACATATTATGTCTCTGAATTTTTTGGTTCTAGGATATGCTCCTGAAGATGTTTTCCTTCACTGGTTTGAGAGAAGCTGGTGATGAGTGGGTCAAAATGAAGAATGCCACCAAGGAACAGACACAAGATGATTGATAATAACTAACTCGATTATCATAATAATTCCAGGTTCTCGGAGGTAATTCGTCCAGCGTGTTTGGGAGTACCACCACCAACGGACAGGGGCATCTTAGCCACTGGATGGGGGAGCACTGAGATAGGTGAGTTTCTTTTTCTAAATTATGATTTAAAATAATTGATAAAATAGGTCAATCAATCAATCAATATCTTTATTGTGGATCATAGGTAGGTACTTAGTACAGGTCTAAAATAATTAAATTGTGATCATCTATGTCCCGCCCTTAGGGCATACAATAGTTACATGTACATTTTTTACATAATTGTTACAAATTATTCATAAAAGTATTTAAAAAGATAAAAACAAGATGGAACGAATTCGAGTATCACATCACACGTATTCGCATCAGTGGGACACTGAACGCATCATGACTGAGGCGGACGGTATTGGAGAAGTGATTTGTCTGATAGGAAGTCTTTTATAGAGTAGTAGCATTTGTTTACTAACAGATCATGGAGATTCTTTTTAAACTTTTTCAGTTCCGGAATCATTCTAATAGGCCCCGTGAAGCTGTGCAAAAGATACTTTCATGCATTAGATGAGTAGGTGATTGGTTAGTGCTCTCTAAAAGTAAATACTCTTGTCACACCGTGTCATCTCCATAATGGGTGACGTGGTTCCGTAGAACCAACACCATCTCTCATTGTAGATTTAGTAACGGAAGAAACGAAAGAATAAAATGACAGATTGAAGCAAATATACGGCGCTTGTCATAACAAAGGAACTCACTTTGTATAGAAGGACATCATTGGACCTACGAACGCGCGGAGTAAGGGCCAGGCCACAACAGTGCGTTGCGGCGTCGCATCGCAAAAATCAACGACGCCATACATTACCTTGAGCAAGTAGAAACAACAATGTTGTTTTTGCGATGCGACGCCGCAACGCACTGTTGTGGCCTGGCCCTAAGGCCGCGTCCTATTTAAAGCGATCGTCAAGTGACTTAACGGTGTACGCGATCATAATAGTGCAAGTTGTACATTAAAATAAAACTTGTATTATTAAGCAGAGACGATGCACAGCATCTGTGACAGGGCGTTGTATACTTCCTGTTAGTTATCAGCCAATCTCAACTCTTGTGACGTCACATCCTCGACCAATCGGCGCCGACGTTCGATTTGACGTTACGCTTACGTCACACGTTCGTGCCGTTCTAGCAAAACTGTGATTCATATTTCGCCGTGTATAAAATGAGAGTTCGTGCTAGGATCTCATATAGTATATTTATTCATAAGAAGGGATATCAGTGGTCATGCTACACGTGCAGGTCAAATCTAACCATCGTCTCGTTATTCATTCCAGGAGGTGACTACAACATACAGCTCCGCAGCGTCTCCCTCAGCGTGTGGGACATGCAGGACTGTCAGGAAATATGGGGAACATCACTAAAGCTCCCCAATGGGGTTCTCCCCGATAGCCACATCTGTGCCGGCGACAGGGGCGGGTGGCATGACACTTGTACGGTAAGAAGTGAGACTGATTGGGCCATAATCCAGCACGCGGAAACAGTGCGGGTTGGTAGATGTCACGAATTTTTGGTTCTACGACATACCGGTTTCCTCACGATGTTTCCCCCCTTGGCAAATCAAAAGTACTCGTAAATGATAAATGTTTGAGTTTCATAAATATTTTTTTCACAGGGTGATTCTGGTGGTCCTGTACAGATTCAAGATGACTGCTTGTGGCGAGTGGTCGCTGTGACGTCATTAGGTCGAACTTGCGGATCTCCTGATACCCCTGCGTTGTACGCTGTCATACCGCATGCGTTTGTAGCCGCTCAGGTATTTGATGAGGTATCATTAGAATAAAATAAAGATATTTATGGAAACGTGTGCATTTTAATTTTTTTTTAATTGCCTATTGTAAAACGTTTTTATTTTTAATTTTTTAGTTGTGGTACCTGCTATGTAAATAACAGTGACTGAGTCAAATTAGATATAGTCTACATAGATTATGTGGGAAAAATACGTAATTATTGAAGCTAACTCAAAAACTACGCAAGCAAAGTTAAAACATTTTTTATGTGACCACCTCGGGAGTATACCCTTTCGATCTAAAAAAAGATTTTTTTAAATCGGTTTACAATTGGCGAAAATATCGATGAACATACACACAAAAAAACACAGGCGAACATAGAATCTCCTCCTTTTTGAAGAAGTCGGTTAAAAAGAAATAATTATTAAATTTATAAAAAAACGAGCTGTATGTTATTAGAGAGCTCCTAAATTCACGCCTATACTCACACACTTTCAAATGCTGCCAACAAAGAATTTTTCGCTTAGTTTAGGGAATATACGAAGAGTTCGAGTAGACCTCGAACTATGATGCATACGGTACAACGGGGATGGATGGATTTATCCGCTGCCCTGGGCGATCGCCCAACCGCGCCCTATGCTAACGCCGCTACGGACAAAATATTTTATTTCACATAAGCCTACATGGGCACTTATGAAACGTCAGAAGCTAGGTGCACGGTTCCAATTGGTCGTTTCCTATGGAGAAGAGCCGGCAAGAAACTCCACGGTTACTCTTTTAAAAGATAATTGACTTTTACAATATTTTCGAATTACAGTGTTATACAGGGAGGACAGTGCAGTCCTTTCAAAAAGTTTCAGGTAGGTAGTTAAAAAAAATAGAAAATGTTCAAAAACAGTCTATTTTATTTATTTATTTAATTTTATTTATTTATTTAACCATTTATGCACACACATATAAATATAGAAAAGAAGAAAGGAACAGAAAAATTCGTACAAAGGCAATGCTTATTTCTAAAGAAATCTCTTCCAGTATACCTGCGATAGGAAAGTAGATAAAAGAGATATAGACAACTACAGTCCACTAAGCCTACAACGTTCTCACATTCACAAGGTAGAATAGAGTCTAAAGCTAAATAAGATACTACAAATAAAAACCTATTTAAACCAAATGACATGATTGCCATTACAACTGTAAAAATCTGAATAATTAACATGTCGGCAAAAGTCACTAATAAAGAGTTGAATTTAAATTGTAGGTATAAAATGTTAAATAATATTATTATGATTATGTCTGTCAGGGATGAATGTTAAAAATAAACATGGTAATTTGGGAGCGGTTAATAGAATCTTACACAAATATGCCGTTAATGGGGTACCAGGGAAGCCACATGTGCAGAAGGAATTATTGCCAAACTTCCTTTTCTTCAACGTAGTCTTTAATCTTATGCTTTTTTGATTTTGAAGGACACGTTTTATGTGGGTTTTGAACTTACCATCGCCAAGTTCTGTAACCGACTTTGGCAACTTATTATAAAAGAGGATACTGTTTATGAGAAACGACTTACTAGTCTTAATACAATCTCACACTAAAATTATAAACAAAGCGAAATCAAAATTATTATACAAAAATTAAAGTAATAAAAACTAAAACCCAACTACAAGTAAAAAGGTATAAACAAGACACCATAGACAGACAAATTAAAAATCCGGAGTCACACGTAATCTGTTCGATTTATGCCCTAACACGTGTGACTCCGTATTTTTAATTTGTCTGTCTGTGGTGTCTTGTTTATACCTTTTTAGTCGTAGTTGGGTTTTAGTTTTTATTACTTTAATTTTTTTATTACTTATTTAAAAAAAAAAAAATCTTTTGGGGTTATAATATACAGGCTGTAAGGGTAAACACTCTTGTCATTCAAACCATGTGTAGTTGACTTAAATATAAAAATAAATGAGTGAACACAACAGAAAAAAAAGGTTATTTTCATTAAAAGATTTTAAAAAGTTTATATCCGACTCCGTGCTCGCTAGCGAAACAGCTGACTGACTGAGGGAGGGGTCGCGCTCGCAGCCGGTCAGGTCACGTCCCACACCCCCCGCCCGTGTCGAGACGTAAGTTCGTTGCCCTAGCGTATACGGCAACGAACTTGCGTCTCGAAATAAAAAAAAGTTGTAATTTTCCATTGATTTTACGTTCTATAAATGAAAGCAAACCACTGGTTGCAAGGATAACGGTGTTTACCCTAACACCCTGTATATATTTTTGAAATGTGCTCATTAAGCCCTTTCATTTGATACCCAACATGGTACGACTAAACCATTTTTATTTTAAGTTCCTCACTTTATGTCCTCTAGAGGGCGCCATTTTTAATTTAATGTGACTTCACATAGCCTATAACCAGCGGACAATCACGACGCTTCTAACGATACCTCATTTGTCAAATTGTGATAAGTGGTTTGGAAGATAGGAGGGAACAGATAAACATACATACATACATACCGGTCAAAATCATAACCCTCCTTTTTTCTTCGCCGTAGTCGGGTAAAAAAGAAGGGTTCATAGGGCGTCAAAAGGTATCACAATTTCATGTTTACAACGTGTATTTATGTTATGGTAATCGCTTCTTATTTTGAAGAGTCCTAAGTTTTTGCGAACATACAAAATACTTTCTAAGATATAAAGAGAAGGTAGAGTGAGTATATCAATTTCTTTGAATTTATTTCTAAGGGACTCATCAGGACTCATTTTATAGACCGCGCGAACTACCCTCTTTTGCAAAATGAAAATTGAATCTACATCAGCTGCCGATCCCCACAGCAGAACGCCTTAGGACATAATACTGTGGAAATAAGCAAAGTAACCTAGCTGTGGCTATATCAGACAACTGCCTTATTTATCTTACTGCATATGCAGCTGAATTTAATCTGCCTTAAAGAGCTCTAATGTGGGCGCCATTGCAATTTCGAATCTAGAGTATTTTATTAGAAATAAAGTTTCCGTAATAGCATCTAATATCTTGCCATCAAGTTTTAAATTTAGTCCTACTTGAGGAACTTTAGGTAATGAGAACCTATGACATTTAGTTTTGTTCGCATTAAGTAAAAGATTATTAGCTGCGAACCATTTCGAAAGAACTGCCAGACTATCGTTCACATGTAAGACATCCGCATCTTTCCTATCTATTTTAAAAATAAGAGAAGTGTCATCTGTGAATATAATTATATCCGATAAGTTAGCCATCATGTAAGGAAGGTCATTAATATAAACTAGAAATAGGAAAGGGCCAAGAATCGAACCTTGAGGCACACCCATCCTAACAAGAGACCCCGAGGACGTCACCCCATTAACGTTTACTTTTTGTTGCCTGTTTGATAGATAGGAAAGAACAAGATCAGCAGCTTGTCAACGAATTCCGCAGTGGTGTAATTTAAAGATCAGTGTATTGTGGTCAACGCAGTCAAACGCTTTTGAGGGGTCACAGAAAATGACAATTGTATCCTGGGACTTCTCCCAGGATTCCAAAATGTGACTGATGAGTTTCACTCCTGCGTCAGTCGTCGACCAAACTGATGACAATGTAAAATCCCATTTCAGACAGCCGGGACCAACGGCTTAACGTGCTTTCCGAGGCACGGAGGAGTCTCGGTATGTAAAGATCGCCACCTATCCACGAACTAACCCCGGGAAGCGTAGGATCGACCCGGGCGGCAGTTATTAACTAGCCACGAGCTCCTCATCAATAGTAACGATAATGTTAGTGCATAAATAGTGTATAAAATTGGAAAACATAACAAAAAAAAAGACTGATAAATAAATGAGACGGACGCATACAGACAGTTTACCTAAATAAAGAAATCCTTCGAAACGAGTCAGAACAAAAAACCTGTTTTAGCAGATGCTAGACTTCCACGTTCCAATACATTGTCAATTTATTCATCCGTGCTGCACTTCATCGCACAACGGCTATAATATAATGAGGCAACAACTCATCTATTTATAGTTCAAACTGGAAGTTCAGGTAAACTGCTTGCCGTATCGTGAATCGAAAGTATAGATACATCCCATTGAAAAAATGTGTGTATGAGAAAATACAGTCGGTTTTTAACTTGAATTGAGCGCAAGCTACTGAAGCCACCACTCGCTCATTATGCTAATCTAGTGTTTGGGTTTTTTTAAAAACCGGCCAAGTGAGAGTCGGACTCGCACATGAAGGGTTCCGTAACGTATTAAGATCGAGCAAAAAAAGCCTAAAATTCTTCTTCGCCCTTTAATTATTAACTTTATTTATTTTTGGTTAAAGGGGCAAGAGAAATCCACAATCTGTGAACTGTCTACCTATTATGGTTCATGAGATACAGTCCGCTGACAAACAGACGGACAGGCGGACGCTTACAAACTTGGTTCCGTTTACACCCTTCGGGCGGAACCCACGCACTGCTGCCAAGCCATCTGCTGCCAAGCGTGCTGACTTTTAAGTGGTAGGACTATTTAGTGGTCAGTAGAAGGCAAATATATTGAGAATTTAATGACTAGTCTCCTATTCACCAACCCGAACGCCGACTAACCGTGTGCGTCTTATTACAAGGTTAGCTTAGACGTAGTTTGACATTTAGGTCGACATCTCGTGTATCAAGAAACCACATTTTAGCAAAAACATTAACAAAATCGCATGAAAAATTATAAAACTGTCATCAAAAACAAAATCTACATAAAGAATCGAACTAGAATTTCGAATGTGACATTTCAAAGTGTTCTTTTTAAAAATCCTCAATTATTTGTAAGTATACAATGCTTTTCTTTTTTTAAATTCCAATATTGGTTTTTTGTGGTCGATTTTTTTGTTTTTTACCAAGTGATAAGTACACAAACCAGATAGACATTTAGGTAATTGTGGGAATGACTGTTTTTATTATTATTATCCCGTCTCAAGCAGAAGATATTTATGTAAACGTCTAAGCACATCCGCATTTATGTTGCATAATCTAGCAAAAAAGGTTAAAGCGTGTTAGGTTTACCAACCATATTAGCAGCTTACCATGGTTTAGTAATTTCCAACCTAAGATTTGGTATTATATTTTTGGGTTACTGTAGTGAACGAGAAAGCATTTTCAAAGCTCAAAAGCGCTGCTTGAGAGCTATATTTTGTCTTAAAGTAACAGACAGTTGCGTTCCTATATTTAAGTCTCATAAATTCCCATGCCTTTATATCCTTGAACTAGCAATATTTGTAATAACAAATCGATGTCTATTTGCAACTTTCATAGAAACTAGAAAACGTAGTACAGCTTCGAGATCTCAATACCAGAATCTATTATGAACGGGCGTATTTAAAACTAGCTTATTAAAAAGAAATGTGATTTGTATGGCTCCTATAATTTTTAATAAAATACCCGACCAAATTAAAAACTTACCGTTGCAAAAATTTAAAAAACGTTTCGCAGTGTTACTTGTAGATAAATGTTTGCTTTTAAATTCTTCTTCTGATAAATAAAAATATAAAAAACTTCTTCTGATAAATTCTGTGCAGGACTTCTTAGATGATAATATTTTGTAAATTTTATCCTCTACTTTGTTTGTATTACATTTGCATGCTATATTTAGGCAGAATATACATGGATCCTATTATACATTTTAACAACTTATTTTTATGTACCTACATTCTAAGCAAATAAAGACCTATTCTATTCTATTCTCAAAACGATGTATGTTGATTTAAATATATTTCGCGAGCGCAATAAAAATCATTAATGAAACTCTATAACTTCATTTACTCTAATGAAGGACTATTGACATGAAATCATGACATTTGAGACCAATTCTTACTCACGGCGAAATGTTGTACTATAGGAACACCTCTGCCTAACCCTTCTGGGATGAGGCGTGATGTTATGTTTAAATAAAAAACAACCGACTTTCAAAAAACCAATACAAATTGAAAAATAAATTAAAAATAAAAACTGACTTCCAAAAAAAACCTTTTTTTGGAAGTCGGTTTTTTTTTGTAAATTTTTAACTTTTTAGTTGTGGTACCCACACAAATTCGTATACCGTTATCTGCTATGTAAATAACAGTGAAGGAGAAAATTAAGATATCATCTAGATAAACTAAATGGAAAAAATACGTAATATTGATGTTAACTCAAAAACTACGCAAGCTAAGTTAATAAAAATTTTATGGGACCACCTCGGAAGCATGACCTACCAAACAAAAAAAGAATCTCCGAAATCGATTCAAAATTGGCGGAGTAATCGCGTAAAAAACATACAAAAAAAAAAACATACAGACGAATCGAAAACCTCCTCCTTTTTGAAGAAGTCGGTAAAAAAAAAACTTTTCACCTCTCAACGTGGCATCCAGTCGCAAACACGAGAAAGAGGAGGTGAAACACGTGTCGATTTCTTACTGGGTTTTTACGACTCTTCAGGAATATTTAAGCGGAATAGGTTACTAAATATATCTAGATACGTGTATTGTATTTTATAATGGACCAATAATGGACCTTCGTCCGCGTGGATTTCGTACTTTCCTCTAAAAACTTCAACAACCCATCCATCATCATCTGCCTAGCCTTTTCCCAACTATGTTGGGGTCTGCTTCCAGTCTAACCTGATGCAGCTGAGTACCAGTATTTTACATGGAGCGACTGCCTATCTGACCTCCACAACCCAGTAACTGGGTAATACGATACCCCTTGACTAGACTGGTTGTCAGACTTTCGTACTTCTGACGACTCGTAACGACTGTCAAAGATCCACAAATGACAGTCGGGACCAACGACTTAACGTGCTTTCCGAGGCACGGAGGAGTCTCGATATGTGAAAATGGTCACCCATCCACGGACCAACCCCGGCAAGCGTAGCTTAACCTGATGTATCGACCCGAGCGGCTTTTATTACTTAGCCACGAGCTCCCAACAACCCATCCATCCCTTTGAAAGATAGTTTTCTTAAATTAATATCTATTCTACGATCTTTAACACTTATTTAGGTGCGATCTTTACCTCTTAAACTATAATTACTTCATATTCCGCCTACTAAATTCAGCATGCTTTAGGTTGTGCCATAATTTTAATTAATTAAATAATAAATTGCAATCATTTAAATATGTCACAATGGGAAAATGTCATGAAATTAAAATACAAATGTCAAACTATGAATATTACACATGCCAAACTATGAAAAATTACAAATGTCAAACTATGAAAATTACAAATGTCAAACTATGAAAATTACAAATGTCAAACTATGAAAATTACAAACTTCAAAGTACGAAAAATTACAAATGTCAAACAATAAAAATACTAAAATTAAGTACCATTTTACACCCCGTAAGGAGATGATTTTTGAAAAACCCCGAAGCACGTACTTTTAAATTTTTTGTTTTAATAGTACCCAAGAGAAGAGAAAAGGAGCTCGTGGCTAAGTACTAACAGCCGCACGGGTCGATCCATCAGGTTAAGCTACGCTTGCCGGGGTTGTGGTCCGTGAATGGGTGACCATCTTTACATACCGAGACTCCTCCGTGCCTCGGAAGCCGTTGGTCCCGGCTGTCATTTGTGGATCTTTGACAGTCGTTACGGGTCGTCAGAAGCTCGAAAGTCTGACAACCAGTCTTACCAAAGGGTATCGTATTACCAAGTTACTGGTTTGTGGAGGTCAGATAGGCAGTCGCTCCATGTAAAATACTGGTATTCAGCTGCATCCGGTTAGACTGGAAGCCGACCCCAAAAATAGTTGGGGAAAAGGCTAGGCAGATGATGATGACCCAATTACGAGATATTCCGAAAGCGCGTTAAAATTTTTACTTACTTTGACACCCCGTTATTCCTATAAGATAAAAGAATTTCCAAAAACCCTTTCTCAGTGGATGCCTACGCCCTAATCTGTGTGCCAAACAGCCCAATCCGTTCAGTGGTTTGAGCACATAGACCACCGTTTTTCACCCCGTTAGTGGTTAGATTCTTGAAAATCCCTGATGCGGTACCAGGGTTTTTCAAGAATCTTAGGGTTTTTCAAGAAATGTTGTAAAAGGAAACAGTTAACTTAGGTTAGGTCACATTAAAGATAAAGTAAAAAACACTCACTCACTGAGCACTCTTCAATACCCTCACTCATTTTAATTGAACTCTACTTGAAAGTTGGCATTTTAAAAAGTGTCATTATGAAAAGCAGAGCAAACGTACAGTTGGTAACTGTGAGGTTGGGAAATAAAACAAAATTATAATATGATATATGCTGGCAAATAATTATTCGGCGAAATAAAATTTTGCGAAACGTTAGTTGCCAAGTGAAAACCTGGCAAACAATTTTCGGCGAAAAGGCAGACATCCTTATTGTTTGTTTTTGGTTACTGAGTTTTGCGTTAATCGGACCGCGCGTTAAAATTCTTCTATACAAACTTTGACACCCCCCAATCCCCGTTTAGGGGGTAGTTTAGAAAAACAAAAAATGACAAACTTTATTATATAATTCGATAAGTATTCGTGCAAAATTTGAGGTAGATTGGATCAAGGGATCACGCTGTCCCATACAAATTTTGCCTCCGTTTTTCAACCCCTTAGGGGTAAAATTTCGGAAAATCCTTTCTTATCGAATGCCTACGTCATACAAAGAACACACCTTCCCAGTTTCAGGTCTCTGCGATCAGCGGTTTAGGCTGTGCGTTGATCCGTCATTCAGTCATTCAGGACAAAGCATTTTATATGACATGTATATGAATCAATTAACTAAAAAACAATTACATATAAAACAAAATTAAAAAGAAAAAATAAAGGGGAGGGGCTCATTGAGCATCAAAGAATTCATCCGCATCGCTGTCAATGGGAAAGGTGCCCAAAAGGCTGGCAGCATTGCCACGTTGAATGGCAATGCTGATTCTTTGGGCTAAAAATAGGCCAGCCCTCTGGTCACGTGAATCAATTAACTGTATTTCTCATTTTTGTTAGTTTGCTCCAGAAAATAATGCGGTCATGGGGGCCAGCTGTGCTCTCACTGTCCCTGCTGGTGCTCACCGTGATAACAGTCACCAGGGGACAGACACAAAACTCTGGTAAATATAATAAAGAACTCTGCTTCTTTAGTCCGCAAAAGTAGCCCGCGAAATTTAATTCCGCGTATCGGCAAGCGTAGTGTGGGACGACCCCAGCTAGTTGGACCGACGACCTTAAAAAGTTAGCTGAGACAGACTGGATGCGGAACGCGGAGGACAGGGTATTGTGGCGCAGCCTGGGAGAGGCCTATGTCCAGCAGTGGACTGCGATAGGCCGGGTTGATTGATTGATACCTACCTACTTATTTATTATTGTCGCAAATCATAATTATTTTGATCAAGATACAACCGTCACTGACTTGCAAATTGCAAATAACGTAAGAAAATTTGAATATCGCGAGCTACCTTTGCGGATGCACCATACTTAAATGATTTGCATGGAAAAAAAAATCTTCCTTTTATTACTAAGTTTCGAATGGTAGCTTTTTGCACAACTGAGTCTGAGTCAAGATTATTAGACATACTTCTTCTGGTATGATAACATATTTGTCCATTATTTAAATTGTATAATAATAAATATGTACATATGTGCCTAAAATATTACCTGTATTAATTTGACATTTCAAGTGTTTTTTGTTTATTTTTTCAATAGGGAATATGCATGTATTTTTTAAATATTTTTAATCGATAGTTTACATAGTCAAATAATAGTTAAAAAAAATGCGACGGCAAAAAAGCAATTTAAAGTACTTAATTTTTTTTTTTAAATACCCAACCGATCCGGGCTATTTAAACGCCCTCCATTTGGCGCGCTTGGTGTGGCGACGTCACAATCCGTGAAAACAAACAAGCAACTGTCAAGTCAACGTCAAACACTCCTTTTTGTAGGAGCGTTTGACATTGACTTGACACTTGTTGATTGACTTGACATTGACATTTTGATTATTATCCCGGATTGTTACGTCACATCCGCTCTTAGCTTTTCAAGTATTTGAATTACCCACAGTTTTTTGGGACTTTTTAAAAATTAATTTCTCGCTCAAAAAGTAATTTTATTCAAAAATATTAATTGAGGCATAATTCTGAAGTAATCATCATCATCTGCCTAGCCTTTTCCCAACTATGTTGGGGTCGGCTTCCAGTCTAACCGGATGCAGCTGAAAACTAGTATTTTACATGGAGCGACTGCCTATCTGACCTCCACAACCCAGTAACTGGGTAATACGATACCCCTTGGTTAGACTGGTTGTCAGACTTTCATGCTTCTGACGACTCGTAACGACTGTCAAAGATCCACAAATGACAGCCGGGACCAACGGCTTAAATAATTCTGAAGTAATATAGTTTATAAAAAAAATATTTGACCCATATTTGAATCACATGCATATTCCCTATTTGTAGCTTATAGTGTAACACGATAAACTGGTAACATTCAATAACAAGTCCAACTTTCTAATGATCGTTTTGGCATTTTGTTAGGATCAAGGTGATTTAGTCTTCTTTTTTAATATTACAAGTTTCGTTTGTTTTTTTTTTGTAATAATTTCTGCGTCACCAGTTCTTTTCTTGAACTTGGTTTGACACGCTGCCGTGTGTGTAGATTTTTTTTGGATTACAAAAGAATGTTTAAATGTATTTGCATTTTTTTAAATGTATTATTGTAGTGAAAGCAGTGGTGGCCCAGTGGTAACGGCCGCGACTTACGAGTTGTAGGTCGTAGGTTCGAACCCCGACAGGCGCTTTACTTTGTGTAAATAATTTAATCACAACTGCTCTCAAAACGGTGAACGAATACATCGTGAGGAAACCGGCATGTCTTAGAACCAAAAATTCGAAGACATGTGACATCCAACCCGCACTGGCCCGCGTGGTGGATTACGGCCCACTCCCTCTCATAGAGAGGAGGCCTGTGTCCCTGCAGTGGGAACATTATAGGCTGATTACGTTATGTATGTAGTGAAAATTTCTTAGGCGCGTTGAGCGATTTTTTGGTAGGGGGTAACTTTATCGATTCGCGTAGTGCTGTGCTTAGAATATAGATGGCGCTAATACCAGTTTTAAATTTTCACTTCTGTCACTAGCCTACTCTCTCGGCAGTCTTCGCGCCTTCTTCCCATGGGTGTCATTGGGGGTAGGCAGGAACTCCAGAACTACCTGCTAAGATCCTTACATACTCCTATTGCTTCGTTTAAGTTCATACATCTACACCCTAATGACGGTAACACACGATGAATCACCATCTGTTTCCATTTGACAGTACAACAACAGTCATTGCGTTATTTGCGTTGCTTGTTGAGCAGACAAAACTTTCGACCATAATTATGAAGCTTTAGG